>JAPPVO010000013.1:89553431-90153431 GCA_030407325.1 Camellia japonica | reverse complement strand
GCGAACTGCCGCACGTGCGGGGCTCACAGCCGCACGTGCGGCTCATGTTAAAAAACCCTGTTTGCTCCGTTTTGCGTGTAGAATCCTCTAATATTGTCGAATTATGTATTTGAGGTTGTTTTGATATTGATACGCTCCTTCGAAGTGAAGTGAAAAAAAAGATAAATTGAGGAGAAAACATGAACTAATGTATAAGTTTTGAATGTGTGCAGGACACACTCCGGAAGGAAGTAACACGTCATATCAATACAGTGAGTAGTAGTATCATTATCCGCTTTACATATGGCTAATAATTCTCATTAGCATTTTGTTTACGCACGCATGATACGGAACTATGTTAATGTGGGTGTTTCAAGTATGCAATTATGTTAATGTTCCATGTGTGTATGTCAATGTTTCAAGAACGTTTCAAGTCTGTAAAGAAAGAAATGGGGAAGACGAAATACCTTCCTTCTATAAGATTCTCGGCCTATGGCCACTCAAAATAAGTTGTTATGTTATGAAACAAAGTGCTACACGGAACTAAGTGCTACGACGTGAGCCACCTCTAGAATCTGTGTGAGGCACCGCTTGAGTTCATACAAGTATGTTTCAAGGGCTTTATGCCACCATGTTCCAAGGGTTTTATGTCATCTGCTTAAGGGATTTTAGCCACCATGTTTCAAGGGCTTCGTGCCATTATACGCAAGGGCTTTTAGCCATCATGATTATGTTATAAGATTAGGCCTAAGGCCATTATGTACTTAGCACAGAATCATACTAACTATGTGAATTCTGTACTTTTCCTATGCATTACTCTATTAAGTTTCAAGTTAAGCATCATTTCATTTAAGTATTACTATTCACTGAGCTTGGCTTATTCTGTGTTATGTCTGTTTCTGTAGGTAACCTACCAGGGGGTGAGTCCTAACCATGATACCCGTCTTCTTTTGTCAACCCTCATATGCACAGGCACCTTGCAAGGCCGTCTATTTTGTGGCGTCTATTAGTTGACTGGCCTATTTTGATTGCCAATCTAGGGATTGAATGTATATAACTCCAATGGTTTCTTTTGTTAACGCCCGATGTTAGGGCTGGAACTGTATATGTGTATTTATATGTGTATGTGTATGGGTATATCAGCTTTGTATTTTTGGGACTTTATCTATTCTATACGGTTCATATGATGTGTAAGATCCTGGCATATTAGAAGCAGCTCAATGGAGTTTGTTAGGTTCAACATTCCTTTATAATTTTATGCTTCCGATAAGGCCCCCATATGTTATATTTACAGGGTTATATGTCCTTTTCTGAATGGGTCATGCCCAAACTTCTAGGGGCGAGTTTGAGGTCTTGACAAGTGGTATCAGAGCACGAGTTGCTATCTCACACACGGATCCATTGAGCTTTAGGGTGTCTAGAAAAGCTTTAGGCATCTTGCATGACATCCTGAAAGTATATGAAAGATCGATGGCAACGTTAAGTATACTCTGGTAAGGCTAACAATTTTGAATATATCTATTGTATATAAATGATTGTTGTGCAGGCTATGGCGAGGACAAGGACGGAGGATGCAAAAGATGCTACTTCTGCACGGCTAGATAGAATGGAGAGAATGATTATGGAAATGGCAGAAACCCTACGGCAACAACAGCAACAGCCTCAACAACAACCGCCACCACCACCAATACCTCCACCGGTAGCACAAGATTTCCATGCCGAAGATCGGACCATTATTCTCACTAAGGAGTTTAAAAAGATGAAGCCGCCATCCTTTAAAGGAGGAATAGAGCCAATGAAAGCAGAGGCATGGGTGTTGGGAATAGAGAAATTATTCGAAGTCTTCCCTTGCACCAAAGCTCAAAAGGTGCAACTGGCTGCCTTTACCCTTGAGGACGAGGCACGGAGATGGTGGATGCTCACGAGAACTATACATCAAGGATTGACGTGGGACAGGTTCTTGGAATTGTTTTATGATAAATCTTTCCCTCAGAGTATGTGAGACAAGAAGGTGACTGAATTTGAAACTCTCAGACAGGGGAACAAGACTGTTGCTGAATATGAAGCTCAATTTGCAGAGCTAGCCCGGTTCGCACCTCACATGGTAGACACGGATTATAAGAAGGCACGGAAATTTGAAGGGGGATTACGGAGTGCTATTCTGGACCGAGTTAATATGTTGAAGTTGCCTACCTATGTAGATGTGTTGGAAAGGGCTGTCACAGCTAAAGGAAATCTTGCTGCTCAAAGTCGAATTTCTGAATGAAAGGGAAAAAGACAAAACAGTCAATGGTCGAAGGGGTTAACTACTCCACCAAATAAGAAGCAAAATTCAGGGACTTCAAATGCTTCTACCCCCAGTCAGGATCTAATTCCCGTATGTGTGGAGTGTGGGAAGAAGCATCGTGGAATATGCTACCGGAAGTCTGGAGCCTGCTTTCAGTGTGGGAAAACGGGTCATGTGATAAGAGATTGCCCTCAGAGGAAGCAGCAACAAAATGGCAACAAGACCACTACAAGCTCAGTGGGGTCTGCACCAACTGTCAACACCAAGTCAGCTGCTAAACCTACGAACAATAAAGACACAGCGAGACAGGGCAGAGTGTTTGCATTGGTTCCGGGAGATGTGCAGAATGCAGCAACAGTGGTATCAGGTATATTTATGGTTCACGGTCATTCTGCTAGTGTATTATTTGATTCTGGCTCTACTCATTCCTTCGTGTCAAAATTATTTGCACAAAACTTAGATAAAACTGAAGAAAAACTGTCTTATATGTTATGTGTGTCTACACCTTTGGGGGACTCTATGCTTTGTACCTCTGTTTATTTTGGTTGTGAACTTGAGCTTGGGGATATCCGGGTATACGCCAATCTGTTACCTCTTGACATGACCTACTTCGACATTATTCTGGGAATGGACTGGTTGGGTGAATATGGTGCAACTATAGATTGTCTAACTAAACAGATCAGTTTCCACCCACCGGGACAATTAGAGTCTACCTTACAGGGACATGGTGTAATTTCTCCACCTTATTTGATCTCGGCAGCGAAGGCTTGTAAATTAATTCAGAAAGGGTGTCACGGGTATTTATGTAGTGTTTTGGAGGGGCGAGTGGTGAATGGCAATAGTGACATGATCCCAATTGTTTGTGAATTTCTGGATGTCTTTCCTGAAGAATTACCAAGGCAGTTAATAGACCGTGAAATTCAGTTTACCATTAAAGTAGCACCGGGAACTCAACCCATTTCGAAGACTCCGTATAGAATGTCACCAGTCGAGATGAAGAAATTGAAAATCCAGTTGCAAGATTTATTGGACAAAGGATTCATCCGTCCGAGTGTATCTCCATGGGGTGCACCAGTTCTGTTTGTAAAGAAGAAGGATGGAACACTCCGACTTTGTATCGATTACAGGGAACTTAATAAAGTAACAATCAAGAATAAGTATCCATTGCCAAGAATTGATGACCTATTTGATCAGCTTCAGGGGGCACAAGTCTTTTCAAAGATCGATCTACGGTCTGGATACCATCAATTAAAGGTCAAAGCTGAGGATGTTGAGAAGACAACTTTTCGAACCCGGTACGGTCATTATGAATTTTTGGTTATGCCCTTCGGAGTCACTAACGCACCAGCAGCTTTTATGGATTTGATGAACCGTGTTTTCAAGCCCTATTTGGATGAATTTGTGGTGGTCTTTATCGACGACATTCTCATTTATTCAAGGAATGTAGAAGCTCATGAGAATCATCTTCGTTTGATCCTGCAAACCCTCCGGGAGAAGAAATTGTATGCAAAGCTGAAGAAATGTGAATTTTGGCTACTAGAAGTGGCATTTTTGGGACACATTATTACAAAGGAAGGAGTTTCTGTTGATCCACATAAGATAGAGGCGATTGTGAATTGGCCAACTCCCACTAATGTGACTGAAGTGCGTAGTTTTATGGGGTTAGCCGGTTACTACAGACGGTTTGTTCAAGATTTTTCTAAAATTGTTGTGCCGCTTACACAATTGACTCAAAAGGGAGTTGCATTTGAATGGTCAGAGGAGCGGGAGTCTGCTTTCCAGGAATTGAAGATAAAGTTGACAACAGCACCAGTTTTGGCCTTACCATCCGGTACAGAAGGATTTGTAATTTACAGTGATGCTTCGCACAAAGGGCTTGGTTGTGTACTGATGCAACATGGAAAAGTCATCGCTTACGCTTCTCGACAGCTGAAACCTCATGAAAAAAATTACCCCACGCATGATCTAAAGCTAGCAGCGGTAATCTTTGCTTTAAAGATATGGAGACACTATTTGTATGGCACCACCTGCGAAGTATATACTGACCACAAAAGTCTCAAGTACCTTTTTACTCAAAAAGAATTGAATATGCGGCAGCGACGGTGGTTGGAACTTCTTAAAGACTATGATTTACAGATTCATTACCATCCTGGTAAAGCCAACACAGTTGCAGATGCTCTTAGTCGGAAAAGTATGGGAACTTTGGCAAGTTTGATTAGGGCAAAAGGAATTAGCATTGAGTTGGATAAGATGGAAGTAGACTTTGTGCTACACGGACAGGTGCTTTAATGGCAGCAGTAATGGCTCAACCAACCTTACTTGAAGAAATTAAAGTACACCAAAGAAGATGAAACTCTAAGGAAGATACAAGATGAGCTAGAAACAAGACCAAAACCGGGATTCGGTGTAGTAGATTCAGTGCTCAAATTTCAAAACCGAGTATGTGTCCCCAATGTGTTGAACCTTAAACAAAACTGATGGAAGAAGCACATACCTCAAGGTTTTCAATGCATCCAGGAAGTACTAAAATGTACCGAGATCTGAAGCAAAATTTTCGGTGGCCAAGTATGAAGAAAGAGATCGCGACGTTTGTCTCTAAATGTTTGCAGTGCCAGCAAGTAAAAGCGGAACATCAAAGACCTGCCGGTTTGTTACAACCTCTTCCCGTCCCGGAATGGAAATGGGAACATTTGACCATGGATTTTGTTGTGGGGTTGCCACGGACTCCTCGGGGTATGAATTCAATATGGGTCATTGTGGACCGATTAACTAAGTCCGCCCACTTTCTACCAGTGAAGACTCAGTATAATGCAGATAAACTGGCGGTAATTTATGTAAATGAAATTGTGAGGCTTCATGGTGTTCCGGTTTCAATTGTATCATATAGGGATCCTAAGTTTGTTTCTAGATTCTGGCAGAGTTTACAAGGAGCAATGGGTACAGAGTTAAAGTTCAGCATAGCCTTCCACCCTCAGACCGACGGTCAATCTGAGAGAACGATACAGACTCTGGAGGATATGCTCCGAATGTGTGTGCTAGATTTTCAAGAAAGTTGGGAAACCCATCTACCATTGGTAGAATTTGCGTACAATAATAGCTATCATTCGAGTATAAACATGGCACCTTATGAAGCTCTGTATGGAAGACCGTGTCGTTCTCCCGTGTGTTGGGCAGAAGTTGGGGAAAAATCTTTACTCGGGCCTGAAATTGTTCAGTTGACCAAGAAAAGATTAAAATTATTCGGGAAAGATTAAAAACTGCTCAAAGTAGATAGAAAAGTTGCGGATAACCGATGGAGGGATTTGGAATTTGAAGTGGGCAGTCATGTCTTTGTAAAAGTTACTCCGATAAAAGGACATCCAAGATTCGGGAAAAGGGGTAAGTTGACACCCCGGTATGTTGGTCCCTTTCAGATTTTGGAAAGAATAGGTCCGGTAGCTTACCGGGTTGCCCTTCCGCCACATATGAGTCAAGTACATAATGTGTTCCATGTCTCTATGCTTCGCGGATATCTTCCGGATCCATCATACATCAATGATTATCACCAAATTGAACTAGATGACAAGTTAACTTATGAGGAAAAACCAATCCGTATTTTGGACCGACAAGTGAAACAATTACGAAACCGAGAAATTCCAATGGTAAAAGTGGAATGGCAAGAACATTACGGAACCGACGCAACTTGGGAAAGAGAGGAGGAAATACAACATCAGTGTCCGTATTTGTTTCTACCCTAAGGTAAAACAAGTTTGAGGGACCAAACTTATTTAAGGGGGGGAGAGTGTAATAACCCGACCCTCGAACAAGTTTTCTGATATATGTTCAGTTCTTGTTTTATGCTTTTGAATGCTTATGTGAAACCCTATCAGAAATTAAAGTTAAGTAAGTGAATCATATGTTTAAAGATGTCTATCTGTCCAAACAAGAAAAGTATCTGCTATGTTAGAACGTTTGAATCATAAATTAGAAGCTTTAGTGGCTTAATTATCTGAAATTGATTTCATACATGCGATCAGCATGATTTTTAGGTA
Organism: Camellia japonica; assembly: GCA_030407325.1. Taxonomy (NCBI): domain Eukaryota; kingdom Viridiplantae; phylum Streptophyta; class Magnoliopsida; order Ericales; family Theaceae; genus Camellia; species Camellia japonica. The sequence goes on along the minus strand of JAPPVO010000013.1, from coordinate 90,147,134 downwards.
ATATTAAGCAATGTTGTGAAATTTCAATTTGGAATGATTAAACGATTGATTTTTGTCTTATTAGCTCTATATATATATATATATATATATATGAGTGTGTTCTTGAGCTTTAAGCCTTAGACTTAGTTCAAAATTTTCCTGGGAAGAGAAAGGAGAAGGGAGGTTAGAAACAAGGGAGAATTGAGAGAGATTGAAGCTAAGGTAAGGTTAAATTCCCTAATCCAATCCTCTTCCTTAATTTGGCATAAAAGTTCTTGAACTTGTATGATCTAGAGGAGTATGTTGAAGTTTATGATAATCCTATTATTGTGTATTTTGAATCCAATTCAAAATTATCTAGTAGGAGCTTATATCTTGTCTCTTACTTACCAAATTGGTATTCATGCTTATGCCATGTTTTGTATGTCTATGTTATATGTATGTAAGTTAAGTTATAGGTAAGTTAAGAGTCTCAAGAATGAAATCATGTTGTGAGCTTCAACTTTGTTCAAATCAGTTGAGTTGTGTTCATGGGTTTAATTCAAGTTAAATGATGGTATGATGTACCTTGATTACATGTTTTTGAACCATGATTTAGCCATGAAAAGATCCATCCTTGAGCCTTGAAAACATTCCCCAAAAGATAGAATTTTGTTGCAATTTTCGGACCCAAACTGGACAATCGCCACACATGCGGGAGTCACTGCCGCACGTGCGGCAAATGCTGAATTTTTGTGTTTTGGTTCTGCTTAAAAAGCACGTGCGAGACCTCAGGGCCGCACGTGCGAGGCCAACTGCCGCACGTGCGGGGCTCACAGCCGCACGTGCGGCTCACGTTGAAAAACCCTGTTTGCTCCGTTTTGCGTGTAGAATCCTTATTATTGTCGAATTATGTATTTGAAGTTGTTTTGATATTGATATGCTCCTTCGAAGTGAAGTGAAACAAAAGATATATTGAGGAGGAAACATGAACTAATGTATAAGTTTTGAATGTGTGCAGGACACACTCCGAAAGGAAGTAACACGTCATATCAACACAGTGAGTAGTAGTATCATTATCCGCTTTACATATGGCTAATAATTCTCATTAGCATTTTGTTTACGCACGCACGATACGAAACTATGTTAATGTGAGTGTTTCAAGTATGCAATTATGTTAATGTTCCAAGTGTGTATGTCAATGTTTCAAGAACGTTTCAAGTATGTAAAGAAAGAAATGGGGAAGACGAAATACCTTCCTTCTATAAGATTCTAGGCCTATGGCCACTCAAAATAAGTTGTTATGTTATGAAACAAAGTGCTACACGGAACTAAGTGCTATGACGTGAGCCACCTCTAGAATCCGTGTGAGACACCGCTTGAGTTCATACAAGTATGTTTCAAGGGATTTATGCCACCATGTTCCAAGGGCTTTATGCCATCTGCTTAAGGGCTTTTAGCCACCATGTTTCAAGGGCTTCGTGCCATTATACGCAAGGGCTTTTAGCCATCATGATTATGTTATAAGATTAGGCTTAAGGCCATTATGTACTTAGCACAAAATCAGACTAACTATGTGAATTCTGTACTTTTCCTATGCATTACTCTATTAAGTTTCAAGTTAAGCATCATTTCATTTAAGTATTACTATTCACTGAGCTTGGCTTATTCTGTGTTATGTCTGTTTCTGTAGGTAACCTACCAGGGGGTGAGTCCTAACCATGATACCTGTCTCCTTCTGTCAACCCTCATATGCACGGGCACCTTGCAAGGCCATCTATTTTGTGGCGTCTATTAGTTGACTGGCCTATTTTGATTGCCAATCTAGGGATTGAATGTATATAACTCCAATGGTTTCTTTTGTTAACGCCTGATGTTAGGGCTGGGACTGTATATGTGTATTTATATGTGTATGTGTATGGGTATATCAGCTTTGTATTTTTTGGACTTTATCTATTCTATACGGTGCATATGATGTGTAAGATCCTGGCATATTTGAAGCAGCTCAATGGAGTTTGTTAGGTTCAACATTCCTTTATAATTTTATTCTTCCGATAAGGCCCCCATATGTGTATATTTACAGGGTTATATGTCCTTTTCTGAATGGGTCATGCCCGAACTTCTAGGGGCGAGTTTAAGGTCTTGACAGACTCTGTGGAATCAGATTTCGGTTCACTACCTGATTCAGAATTGCTAGGCAAAAAGCCTTCCTTGAACTGCCAAACGAGGAAGGGTGCGATAGATGCATCCAGAATACCACCGAAAGGGTCCACAGTTGATTGATCTCCGATCATGGAAATGGTGAAGTCATCCCCCAAGCTCTCTGATTTGATTTGAGGATCCGAAAGGAGACAAGCCATCGCTGCTCCTATCTCAAGTTCACTGCCATTGGACTCATCTTCTGTACTCTGTTCAGCCTCAGCTAGTAGGTCACTCTATTCTTCTACAATTTCATCCCCTTGCAGCTGTAGGTCGAAGAAGATCTCAAAGCCGGGCAAACGCCGCTTCTCAGAGTTCAACCATGGCTCAGGAAAACCGCAAAATGGGAAATCTTCCCTCTCCCGGACAAAGCGTCGTTCAAGGTTCCTTGAATGGGTCTATGCACCAGCTCATAATGCTTCCCACTTTGCTTTGCTTTGGCTCTTCCTGCCATTTCCTTTCTTTTTCTTACCTAGTCCTCTCTGGTAGGCGTGTAACCTAAAACAAAGGTATAAGGGTTATGTGGCACTTCAGCCAATGCAGCAACACCCTTCTGGCCGCTCCTTCCCAATCCCATTCCGAGTACATGTTGTAGCTTATTCATGAGGTAGACAGATTGAGCACTGACGTACAACCCCTCATCAATAGCCAGGATATCTTGCACTACCCAGGCCTCAGCGAAGGTGAACCCAGACAGGAAAACATCTTCATCGCCGTGTGTAATTTCCAGTACCGGTGTAGTGACTTTCAGCGGAGGTTATATAGAAGAGTTCCCAAAAACAATGGCTACCCCCTTCCTGTGGGGGTACTTCAACATCTAATGTAGAGTGGAAGAGACAGCTTTCACTTAGTGTAGCCACGACCGTCCAAGGAGTAAGTTAAAAGTGACAGGAAATCTAGGACATGGAACTCAATATCCTGTTGTGCCGAGCCAACCTGCGTTCTAACCCGAACAGTCCCCATCACTTCCCGACTTGTATTGTCATAAGCCCGAATCACTTGTGCCATTGGTACAAAGTCTGCTGGCTTCAAGCTAATAGCATAGGCCGTGCGCCACAGACCACACTGATTGTAGACCCAGTATCAACCAAGACAACCGGTATCCACTTCTCTTTACATTCAACAGAGATGTATAGTGGTTTGTTATACTCAGAGCCCTCAGGTGGCAATTCCTTATCCGTAAAGGTCAAAGTCGGCGAAGCACCTCCTGGGAAAACCAGTCCCACTAATTGCTCAGGGGTTGTGTCGATAGAGAGCTTAGCCTCATCCATTGCTAATAGGACGACTTGTTTGTGCAACCGTGAAGCCATAAGCAATCCCTAAAAGGATATGTCTGCTTGAATTTTCTTCAGCTGCTTCAGTATTGCTTCTTCTTCTAGCAATTTCTCCTTCTATTTTTCTGCCTCCTTATCCTTCCCAGATGCTTCTCGTTGGTCCAGGTGTGGGGGCTTAAAATACCACCCGCTCTGAGTCATGTGATCCACTTCCTCGGAATACCATGTGTCATCTGGCAGATTCTGTCCCCAATCTTCATCTGTGTGAGCAAGATGCAAATCATCATCTTCCCACCACATTTCCCTGGCAACTGATAAGCAACTGTCCAGTTCTGTTGTAAGTATCCCTGTATCCACATCACAGTCAATCCCCACAGGGCCTTTGGCTTCCATGTTCGAACTGCTTCAGTGCGGTCTCCTTTTCTGTATCGGCTGTACTAACGCTACTCAACTCTTGAGCACAATTCTTAGTACCGATGCTCTCTGGCAACTTTTCCTTGTCGTCGATCATTCCAGCCGTTGTAGCGGTTTCTGTTTCCAGCTGTTCCTGCTTTGGTTGAGACCCCTCATCCACATCTGGTTCATCACTGAACCACCCTGAATTATCCGCTGATCCATTTATATCAAACCAGTCAATCTGTATACTTTCCAGATCTTGTTCATCGAAGAACTGTAGATTGCTGATTTCCTCTTTGAACTCGGCTAAGTCATCTAGTCCCTGGCTTGGTCCGTCCTCCCAGACGACATTAACCACCATTCCCGTTGGCAATTCCACCACTGGTCTAGCCTAACTTGTTGGCACAATGTAGCAACACGGGTTGTATTCCTTTTCAGTTAAGCTCATGTAGCCCTCAGGCATGCCTTCTTCCACCATAACCACCACCACCACAGGTTTGGGTTAGGATATAGATGCGCTCATCATGCATAAGTCTATGCTTTCAGGGATGAACAACGCCGGCTTAGGCAGGTAAGAGGGGGTGATGTATATACTGGGGTCGTATGGGACGGCCAGTGTTTGGATAAGATTTATTTTCCAGGGTGGAGGGGTTTGGCTATGTAGTGGGAGAGGATTTGTAGTGACGTTAGGCTTTTGAGGAGGCGTGATCACCTTATTGTCAATGAGATCCTAAATCTCATGACGTAATCTGAAGCATAGGCCGGTGTCATGACCATGCTGTTGGTGGAAGGCACAGTATTTGGCCGGGTTGTGTGTAGGAGGGAGGGTATTAGGCAATGGACATGGCTCTAGGGGCTTCAGATGCCCTTTTTTGATCAGGACCCTCAACGCCGTAGATAGAGACATGTAGAGTGGGGTGAAAACCCTCTAGCCACGGGGTTGGTGCTTTACGGTTTGTGGGGTCGTGTCGGATGTACCGATAAAGGGGGTAGCAGTTTTCGGTGTGGTGGTGACCATACCAACATCAGAGGTCCTTGCAGCTGCATTACTACTCATAGCCACGTTGGAACCGCGTGTAAAAGCCCTCTTAGGCTGCTTTTTCTCGTGGTCTATCAGACCCTGTTTCATTGCATCCTCTATCTGCACCCCTATTTCATGGAGGTCAGCAAATGTAGGCAGAGGTAAGACTATCATCTTCTGTAGCAACCTTGGTTGCAGATTACGGACGACCATTCTGATCTGGTCCTTTTTAGCTGGCCGGTGGTCATCATGGAGGCCTTGGCCCTTCACCGAGTGACGAAATCGGAGAAGCCCTCCTTCGGCTCTTGGCAAGTTGCTTTGAGATCACGAGTTGTGACCTCGATTTGAGTGTTATAGGAGTATTGAGCAATAAAGGCCTCAGCCATCTCTTCCTAGTTCCTTTTTACAAAATCCTCAAGTTTTGCATACCAAATGGCTGCGATACCCGACAAGGTCCAGCCGAAGTGGGATAACTTCTGCAGTCTAGTTAGGCCCATCAGCTGCAGAATATCTGAAAATAGCTGCAAGTGGACCATAGGATTACCCGAGCCATCAAAGCGATCTATATGTGGCATCTTAAACCTATTCTGCAAGGTCACCGCTACATCGGTATAACCGTCCTCTATATCTGGGATCGAATTGACACCCTGAGCTTGTTTGAAAAGCTTCTCAAGCTTGCACACTTTCAGTGTGGTAGGGTCGACCTCAAACTCAAATGGTGCCTCCATTGGGTAAGCTGGTGCTTTAGAAGTCTGGAGTGGAATCGATCCACTGGGATGTCCGCATTTTCCTGGACATTGGCTGTGGGAGCAGGAGCTCTGGGTACTAGAATTTTTGCAGGAGGTGGATAGGATGCAGAAGCTGTTGCCTGTTGCGGCTGTTGTTGCTGTAGCCTAGCAATCAACTCAGCCTGCTGGGCTACAATTTCCACTTGGCGGGTAGCATCGAGCTGCATATTCTCAATGGTCTGTTGAAGTTGGGGCATCATATCCTCTATGTTGACCGAGGGGTGTTGATCTGTGAGAACTGGTGTGTAATCTCTTTCCGAACTGGAAGTAGAAATTGGACTTCGCTGAAGGAAGGTAATTATCGAATTGGTGAGTTATGCCTGACTCTCCTTCGTCTTGTAACGGGGGGTAGCAAAGCAAACACTGGTTGTCCTCTTACAAGATCCCCAGATCGGTAAAGTCACCTTACTTGAGTCCAGAGTGCTTGGGGGGTAACTGCCTCATCTAACGCAATTGTGAAACACTACCTTGCAAAAAGAAAAAAAAGCAAAAGAAACAAAAATCAAAAAACGCACAGCACCTCGGCTCAGACAGAAACAACACGCAGTTGAAATCAACACTGATTTCCGCCCCCAAATTTTCTGCCTCAAAACTGATACCCTCAAACTGATACCCAGACTTGCGACTGATACATACATTCCTGCAGAGTTTCACTCTAAAAGCATGTATCAAGAAAGCGAGAGCCAAAACACCCCTATGATGGGGGTAGGATTGCCCTATCCTAATCTCGTTAGGAGCTAGGGGTTCACTACGCAAACAAGCGGTTTCATACGATCCTGTATTCGGGTGAGCAACCTGTCCTAGTTTGGAACAGTCTACATGGCTTCCGATATGCAACTAGGCCGATTGGTCAAAAAGGGTACCTTAGCAAGACTACCTAATATACCTCTCACACCTAACACCGAGAAGTGAAAGGAGGATCAAATGGTACAACGGTAGTCCAAATCAAGGCTTGTGTTCCCATCGTGGCAGAGCCCGCAACCGGTCAGCATTATGGCACGCTTTTCCAAGCGAGCCACCGGTAAACCGCTCAGGAATAACAGATGGCAAACACTGTGACTTAAGTGCACCGATGCAAATGCAATGCAAAAGACACATAAATGTAGATAAAACAACATATCATGAGTTCGAGTCAAGTTCTCTAAATCCCCAGCAGAGTCGCTAGAAACTGTGGGCTCACCTTTTTTCGCGCCCCTCTCTTTCGGAAAAGGGTTTGAAAAGACGGCCTCACAGTTCGAACTCTAATTGTGGTTCTGAATCTAGTCTCACAAGTGCAATGTTAAACTGATAAACACCAAAGAGTCCAATCCGGCAAATCATTTTAGAAAATTGATTTTAGATCAAATAATGCCAAAATTGGACTGCTTTGCCAGATTATAGAGTCGCCACCTAAATATTTTATTTTGGGGAAATTTAGGAAACTCTGACTCATGCCAAAGGCCACATGTCCGTCATCACCAAAGTTTCCTTGGCTTGGGAACTTGGGTACGAGAGGGAAAGGTCCTGAAATGAGCACCCCCGCTCGCCCGATCAAAGATCGGCCTCTACTAATCATGATATGTTGTTTTATAAACCTCATGTGTTCTTATTCCGGTCATTAGCTAATTTTACTATGTGGCACACACAAGCAAGTATAGACTAAAATTGCAAGAATTGGAGCAAATCAACTCATGTTTGTTTTCGAAAGTGGTTTGAATTTGTCACCCTCAAGTGGGCTTTAAAACATGCGAATTTTCCACCTCAAGTGGGCTTTAAAACATGATTTGCCACTTCACGAAATGGGCTTAAAACTCACACTCGTTAAATTGTTCCAATTTGAGCAACAAGCCTCCATTCACAGGCATTCATGCAGATTAGCATTTAAGCAAATAGCCTCATGGCAAGCATGCTAAACATGGCAACATGGCAATCACACTCATGCAAGTATGCTAAAGCATAAAACTCACCGAGTACTCCAAGCCTAAACAAAAACTGGTTGGAAAAATGCATGATCCTAACTATACAAGATGCCTAATGCAACACATGCAATATGAAATTAATAGGCTCGGCTACTAATATGGCATTTGCAACACTTTGATAGCATGCTTTGAAACACGTATTCAGAGAAGTATTTGAAATAACAATGCAGTTTGAATGATGCGTCGAACCTTGGTGCATGTAGGACAATGAATGGATGCAAGCATGCAAGCATAAGGTATGCTAATCGAAACATGATCCTAATCTAACCATCAAAAGCGGATAAATAAAAGGAAGAAAGATGTGGGGTTGGAAGACATGCACACACGCACGCACACTTATTACAACATTATGCCCTCGCGAAGGAGGGTTCGAATGAATAAGCTAACTAACTAGCTACGCTAATTAAAATAACTATTACAACACAATTGAAACTAATTAACTAACTTATTCTAAGCTAATTAATTACAACAAATCGGAATTGAATAACTAGTTACACTAACTAATTAAGTACAACACTTGAATTGAATAATTAGATACGCTAAGTAATTAAAACAATTAAATGGCCTCGAGGGCAAGGGACGCATGCATGCTTGGTTGATTTCCTCCCGAAAATGGCATTGCGTTGCCTTTGCAGCCTCTGTTTGAACTTGCTTGAACACCAACAATGCTGCCAATTTCCAGAACATCTCTGCTCCAACTCAGGAACACACTTGTGCAAAATTTCATTTATGCTGGTCGGCTACCAATGGTGGCTGTCAGCTACCATTGGTGACCAGTCGGCTGCTACTGGTGGTCGGTCAGCCACTACTGGTGGCCGGTCGGCCACCCCTTCACTGAACTTCCCTTTTTTGTTGCAACAGAGAACAAACAGAGGCAAAGCAGTGTATTCTCAAGGAGTGTATGTACTACTACCCTCCTTATCATCACACAAGCTCAAAAGAGTGTGACTCCTGGCTCTCAAGCCATCAACCAAGCATTTCCATGCATGATGGCCAAAGAACCAAGCTTGTACAAGCTTAATGAGTGCAAAAGAAGACTCAATCAAAACCACAACCCTATCATGTATGATCAAGGGTGATGGTGACTAAGAAAAGTGGCACGTTTCATCACTTTGAGTATGAAACGTCCCATTTTTCTCGTGTTCAAATTAATGTCCGATTCGAACACATGCAATGCAATATGAAAGATGCTTATCTTGTCTCTTTTACATGTCATGTTTTATTTACTCATTTTAGATTATCAATCCATTCTTTAATTGATTAGTCCAAAAGGTGAGTGTCCTCTAATGGAAAGACGACTTAAATGACAAGTGCCTTGAGCATGAAAGAGACCTCATGCCGTTGGTTAGTAGAAACCCTCAAAAGAGGATTAAAACCATTAAGTACAAGTGTCTCAATTTCACACTTAAGCCAACAAGGGGTTCAAAGCCCCTTTCAAAATAAATGAAAGAGTGAAAAATAAAGGGAGATTGCAGAGATTTCAGTGCTGAAATGGAGTGCAAAATGACACTAAAACATGCAAGCAACTCATGTAATTCATGTTTAAAGGCCTAAAACACCAGACTAGTGAAGCCATTTGCACTACAACTATGCAAAACAAGACTCATATGACCAAAGCAGCCCAAAACAGAGCTAAAATAGTCCAAATCAGAGGCAAAAATATGCTAGAAATAAGCTAAGTTATGCTACAAAAACATGCTACCATATGAAGCTAACTAGGCATGCAAGTAAGACACAAGGAGGGGAGGCTAACCCCTCTAATTTTGAACTTCAAAACATGTTTTCCACCACTGAAATAACTCTGAATTTCAGTGGTTTAAAGGCCCAAAAAGTTTGATTTGAGTATGCTGAAAGATGGCACAAAAGCTCACATAATTAAGCAACAAGAAGGGTGGACTATCCCTTAGCACAAAATAGCCTCAAACCACCATTTTTAAACCATAAAAACAGAGTTTTTTTGTAGTTGAAAACCAACTCAAAAACAGTGTAAAAAGATGGCAAAACAAGTAGTCAAAACAAAGCTTACAAGGTCAGTCTTATACCTCTTGAAGCACAGCACTAAACAGCCATAATTTTAGGCTCAAACCTCTTTCCAAAGCTCAAATTTGACCCCGAAGAACCTCAGCTCAAAGGTGAGAGTGTTCGGTTAAGGCTTGATGTACAAAGGTGTAGAGAAACAAGGCTTTAAGGCACAAAACAAGAAGAGAGAAAGAGAATTCTAGAGAGAGAGAGAGAGAGAGAAATTTGATCCAAATTTTTTAACCCTCCAAAATGGGGAAGGACACCCCCTATATATAGAAAATCAAGATTAAAGCTTGAATTCATCCCTCCATACATGTGTATGGAGATGCACTTCAGTGAACAACAGCTGGCACAGCTGGCAAATAAATATCTGAAAAATGAGGAAAATGGCCGTCGGCCACCACTAGTGGCCAACTGGCCATCAATGTGGCCGACCAGCCACCACTGATGGCCGGCAGGCACAAGCCATGGCCGATGGATTGTGGGGATGGCCGACAGGCCACCCTCTCCTCCGGACTTGAAACAACAAGCTCTTAGTCCACAACCAAGCACAAAATAGACAAGTTTAGAGGCTCAAAGGCAAGGTGCTCGGCTGAGAATTTCAAGCACCCAAAATGAACATAAGCATACAAAACCATCAAGTGTTCAAACGATGACGTCCAAGTCTTGAGGATGGCCAAAAATGGGGTGTCTACAATAACATATGTTATTGATACGACAATGTGATTGGAATTAGTTCAGGTAATTGAATAATGTTACTATCACGGACTCAAGGTTGTTGAGAACCTCATAATAAAGGTGGGGCCAAGGCCGGTATGATGTGAATTGTTTATGATTTATGACATATGGCTCTAAGGTCGAGATAGATGGAGACATGTCGATGTTCCATCTACTGTATGATGATATGGATCTCATGTGACTAATTGCGCTAAAGCCAAGGGAGATGGAGACATGCAGATGTTCCATCTACCCAATATTGTTCTAGACAACTGTTGATATGTTGGGCTCAAAACCATTCCATACTGTGTTGGGCCTAAGGCCGTTCTGTATTAACTTATGGGCCCGAGGCCATTCTGAAGTATGCTTATGGATGAGACCTGTACCTAGTTTATACATAGTTTCTAACTCTTATGCTTATTCACTTACCTTTTCTACATTGCTATTATTCACTGAGCCTTGCTCACTCCATGTTATGTATGTATGTATAGGTGACCAACGTGGAAGACAACCCTAGGTCGGCTTCAGGAGCCCTTTTTGCTGGACATGTTTCGTTGGGTTACCTGAATGGACTTTTGCTTTATGATCAGGACCATTTTGTTTTATTTTGGGAAGTCCTATATATATATTGGCATGTTTGTCTAGCCTTGGATGACTTTTCTGGGTTGTATTGTTGATAGTTCACCGTTGGATTACTACTCTTTGTATATAAACATACATGTGTGGACTCAATGGGTATGAATGGTATATATTCCCGTATGATATAATGTATTATGATCCTGGCATGTAAAACAGCTCAATGGTTGTTTTACTCTGGTATATATATTTGCTTCCGTTCAGGCCCCATATGGATTATAATTATGGAAGTTGAATTTCGAGGCCTAAGTTCAGGCCGGTCATGTCCAAACTTTTAGGGGCAAGTTTGGGTCATGACAAAGTCACTGTGTTTTCCATCTTCTATTCTTGGACAATTTGCCGAAGGCTTGCCCAAAAGCTTGCCAAAAGGCTGACCGGTCATGGGCTCTTTCATGTTGGAAACATGACCCTTGGATATGGTTTACCGATGTACCGCTTGATCCTCCTTTCACTTCTCGATGTTAGGTTTGAGAGTTATATTAGGTAGTCTTCCCGAGGTACCCTTTTGGACCAATTGGCCTAGTGCATATAGTATACTCTAGTGACTGTTCCAGAAATAGGACAGGATGCCACCTGTATACAGGATGTTATGAAACAACTTGCTTGAAGCAGTGCAGCCTAGATCATGTCAAAAATCTAGGACAGGATAACCCTACCTCACATAGGGGTGTTTTGGTTCTTTTACCTGGTATGTGTTGTAAAGGATGGTTCATATCAGTGGTACAAATGAGTAACAGTTTGAGAACAGAGTTCAGTGGGATTACAGTTCAGTTGTGTGTTATGACTGTTGTGAATTGGGGCCGAAGTGATGTCCGATTTTGATTGTGTTTTTCTTCTTTCTTTTCCTAGGTAGTTTACCATCATAGCTTCAGAAAGACCCAATATTCCTCAAGTTGTGTGGATTCACTTCGGTAGGCTTTGCAAAGCTCAAGACCTTGTTAGTGGTTAGCCCGTGTTAGTCTCACTTTTGCCAGTTATTTGACGAAGAAGGAACAGACAGTCAGCAACACCAATACAAAGCACTCCGCAAACACCTATTCGTTCTCATTCAATCAGATCACCAGCACCTAGCTCACCCAGACCAGCAATGACACAGAATACAGCACGGAACGCATAAAACTTTGTTGCCATGATGACAGCTTTCCAGAGAACCATGGATACTGTAAACAAAGGATGGATGCACATGATGAAATTATTGTCGATCTACGACGTACATCTGGGGCATCAGCATCAACCGTGCATCCAATCCCGACTGCCCAGCCAAATCCTGACCCACCCCCACCGGTTGAAAATCTGCAAGTCCCAGATCCTCAAGACATGTTTCCACCAGCTCTGGCTTATAGACAACCACCTACGGGAATCTTTCCCTTTGACTTCAATGAAATTGACCCGGCTCTAATCAAGATTTCCAGGCTAGAGAAAGTGTTAAAGAAATCCTAAGGTTTCAACTCCATCCCAGACATGGAAGATGGGTACACTGAGGCTTCGGTCAGATTACCGAAGAAATTCAAGATGCCCTACATCGATAGATTCGATGGGAGTGGGGAACCGATTGTGTATGTCCAGCTATTTTCAGACGTATTGAGGCCCATGGGTTTACTAGGGCTCCAAAGCTTTCATTTTTTGGGAGAACCCTGTCTGATGTAGCGGCAATTTGGTATGCTAAGTTAGAAGACTCTACAAAACAGAATTGAGAGGAGTTATCTGAGGCACTTGTTAACCAGTACTCATAACACACCCAGATAGAGGTAACCATCAGTGAGCTGGAGGCCACTACCTAGAACCCTAAAGAATTATTCATCGATTTTGTCACCAAGTGGAGAGCCAAGGCAGCCTGGATGACAAACCAACCTTCCGAAAGAGAACAAGTTAGGCTAGTGGTCCGGAACCTTGAGCCAAACATGCTACAGAGAATGATAGTTGCGCCATTGTCCACATTTGCTTCCCTACATGAGCTGGGGGGTCCAGATTGAGAGTGCATTCAAAAAGGGCACTATCTACAGAACAAGCAAACCTGCAAGAAGGCCATTCTCTCGAAATACCAATGCTAGTAATAACACTATATTTTCAAATGTGAGTACCGTTGCTACGACAGCCAAGATGGCCGATCCCTTTGCTGCCACAACCTCACAACCCATACAAACCACTGGTCTATCCCAAAATCGGAGAACCTTCACTCCCCTACATATGAGTCCAACTCGCGCCCTCAAATTGTTAACGAAAAAAGGGCACCTCAAACCCCTTGATCCTCGACCACTCCTAGATCCACTACCACCTAGGCGTGACCTAACCCAATACTGTCTTTTTCATCAACAACATCGCCATCCTACCGACCTGTGTTACCGTTTACGTCATGAGATCTAGGATCTCATTCACAACAACGTTATCGCCCCACCTGCTAAACCAAATGTACTAACCAATCCACTTCCTGCACACAACCAAGTTCCCCTGCCCAGAAACATTAACCACATCCATACACTATCGCCCACCTTCAACCTTAGCGCATACATTACCTCATCCCACCTACCAAAATCGGAGGTGGTTATTCCAGAAGGCACAAACATGTACATTATGGATCTAACCCCACAAACCCAACCCAGGCCCGTGGTAGTAGAAATAGAGAAAGGGAAGAATGTACTGAAGACAGGGTCATTTGATACCTATGTCATAGAGAAGGGGGTCTCGCTCGCAGAGGAGTACGATCCCAATTTATACATTGTGGTTGTCTATCAGCTAAAGCCAGTAGTCTTCTTGCCAGACTTTTCCAGCATTAATGCTATTGGGAAAGACCAGTTAGGGCAACATTGGAATGATTGACCTGAACAAGGCCTAAATGACTTGGCTAGCTTAGAAGAGGATTTGGCAGATCTAGAAAAGGATCTAGAGAACTTATACTTCTTTGAAGAAGAAGATACAAGCAGTGTCCAAATGGGATGGTGGGATCTAAGCCAGCCAGAAACAAGCAATTGGTGGTTGAGTAATGAGAAGTCAGATAAGAGGGAACAAACAAGAGAGACCGAGAAAGAAAAGGCTGAGGCTACATCCCTAACTGAAAATGAACAAGTGTTGGAGCAATTCTAGCAAGAAAGAGTGGAAGAAATGCAAAGAAGGATGGCCTTGGAGCAATGAAAAGGAAAGAATAAAGTGGAGGCCGAATCAATAGCAGACAGTGTCCAGAGTACGGGAAAGCCCGAGTGGGAGCCTAGTGACAGGAAGAGAATGCTAAGGAAACTCAGGCAATACCGAGATGCAGAAATTGGGGCTGTTGTGGAAGAGGAATGGTATGATGATGGGGGACAGAATGTGAGCATGCTTCAAGTAGAACTAGATAATAGCCTGGCTATGATTGTGGGGAAGTGGTGGGAAGATAATGATCTAAGCCATGCATACACGGATGAAGGGTGCGAAGTCGTCATCCCTAATGATACGTGGTATACTGATGAGATCAACCACATGATCCGAAGTGGTCGATATTTCAAACCTGCAGCCTTAGATCAGCCGGAGTCCTCCAACAAAGAGGCTAAGAGAGCAAAAAAGAAGGATGTTGAAGAAAACCTGGTCCTGAAACAGCTTAAGAAGATTCAGGCGGACATATCCATCTGGGGCTAATAATGGCATCTCGGGAGCATAGGCAAGCACTGTTAGAGGCAATGAACCGAACAAAACTGCATATTGACACCACCGCTGATCAATTGGTGTCATTGGTTACCTTTGGGGATGTTGCACCAGTGATATATTTTTTAGATAAAAAGTTGCCACCTGAGGGTGCCAGCCACAACTGGCCCTTATACGTAACCCTCGAAAGTCAAAAGAAGTGGATCCTAGTGGTATTGGTGGATACTGGATCGACGATTAATGTATGTTTGGTGAGGACTGCCTATGCCATCGGTTTGAGGCCGGCTAACTTTACACCCACAACCCAGGCCATCCGGGCTTATGACAATACAAGCCGGGATGTTATGGGAACGTTCAAGAGCCATATCCTAATCGGCCCGTCTGAACATGAGGTAGAATTTCATGTAATAGATATACCGACAACATTTAACTTATTGCTGGGAAGGCCCTGGCTACATCAGATGAGGGCTGTATCATCAACGGTTCACCAGTTGGTGATGTACCTCTTTAAAGGCAGGATTGCCACTATGTACGATAATTCTGCTATCCATTCTCCCCAGGGAACTGCCACACCGGTGTTAGAAATCATATATGGAGAAGAGAATGCATTCCTCTCCGGCTTCTCACTGACAGAGGCCCGGTTAGTCCAATCTATCATGGCAGAGGACGATGGAAATTACGTGAGTGCTCAGTCCATTTACATGATGAACAAACAGGGGCATATTCCTGGATCAGGACTAGGTTGAAGTGGCAAGTAGGGAAGTATTGTTGCTAAGGAGATGAGTCACAAACCCCATGCTTTTGGACTGGGATACAAACCTATTGTTGAAGACTGGCAAAGGAAAGGGCAAGAGTTGAGGGGGAGAATCAAAGCAAAGGGGGATGGGAAGTAGTTTGAGTTAGTCCACAAACCAATACAGGGAACCTTGAACGAACGCTTTGTTTACCAAGGGAAAGATTTCCCCTTCTGTGGATTCCCAGAGCCTTGGTATGATTGGGAGACGAAAACAAGATATCCAGGGTTCGAGATTTTCTTCGGACACCAGTTACCGAAAGAGGAGGATGAGCAGGCAGACCTGAACATAAGTATGGAACAAGGCAGTGCCACAAGAAAGGATTTGGAAGAAGATGAGCTATTGGGAAAAGTGTTGGCTGACCTACCGACAAGTTCTACTGCTGGAGTTGAGACCGCTAACTTGGGGGATAGTTTTACTATCTCAATGATTGAGGATAACCCAGCAACGGATTTCTCCAATCTTATTGTGGATTCATATGAGGCTCCACACCTGGTCTAAAAGTTTGAGAAGGGCGTCATCAGCAGTTCTCGATCGGATAGTGAGTCCGAATCTGATTCCACTGAGTTTGTGGAGTCAGAGTCAGATTCAAGTTCTTCTAAGTCTAGTATTTCCGGGAGTGATATCGTCTTTTAGCTTTTCTTTTAAGTCTGTTGTAACCGAAGATCCTGACTTTTTGAATGGGAATGTTGTGGACTTTGCCTACTTCTCTGTGCCTTTGGTTTGTTGTACTGATCTTAATTTTCAAAATTTTGACATAAACGAAGAGGAAGAAATTCCTCGGGCTTTGAAAAACTTGGTTGACCAAGAGGAGAAGAGGCGTGTTAAGCCCTGTATGCATGAAATCATAGCAATTAATGTGGTACTGAGAAGGATCCGTGCTTGGTCTAGATCGGGTCCACATTGTCTTCGGAGGAACACGATCATTTAATCACTTTATTAAAAGATTTCAAAGATGTTTTCGCATGGTCCTATGAAGACATGCCTGGAATCGACCGTGAGATTGTATAGCACTGGATCCCTCTTGACCCTGAGGCCCGACCAATGAAACAAAATTTGCGCAAAGTTCGCCTAGATTGGGCTTCGAAGATCAAAGAAGAGGTCACCAAACAGATCGAGGCAGGGTTCTTGCTTATATCAGAGTATCCAACATGGTTAGCTAATATTGTTCTGATTTTGAAGAAAGACAGCAGAATTAGAGTCTATGTCGACTTCAGGGATCCGAATAAAGCCAGTTCGAAGGATGATTTCCCCTTGCCACACATTAACGAGTTGGTAGACTTCATCGCGGGCCATGCATTGCTCTCCTTCATGGATGGGTTTTCCGAGTACAACCAGATTCTGATGGCACCTGAGGATAGAGAGAAGACTGCTTTCATTACACCGTGGGGTACCTATTGCTACTGTGTTATGCCGTTTCGGTTAAAGAATGCTGGGGCCACTTATCAAAAGGCTACGACCACCATTCTGCACGACATGATCCACAAAGAGGTTGAGGTGTACGTGGACGATATGATTGTCAAGTCCAAAGATTGAAAGGGCCACTACACCATACTGGAGAAATTTTTTCAATGGATCAGAGAGTATAGATTGAGGTTGAACCCGCAGAAATGCACCTTTGGGGTAACGACAGGGAAAATGCTGGGATTTTTTATTACACAGAGGGGAATTGAAGTGGATCCCTCTAAAATCAAGGTCGTCTTAGAAATGCCACCACTGAGGACTGAAAAAGGAGGTGTGCGGCTTTTTAGGCGAAGTGCAATTTATAAGACGGTTTATTTCTAAATTAACCTTGACTTGTGAACCACTATTTGGTCTCCTGAAGAAAGGCAAAAAGTTCCAATGGGACGATCACTGTCAGTTTGCTTTTGAACAGGTCAAGCAGTACCTGCAGAATTTGCCTGTGCTATCACTACCAGAACCAGGAAAGCTGCTGATTTTTTACTTGTCAATGACGAATTCAACCATGGGGTGTATGTTGGCTCAGGAGTCAGAGGCCAAGGTGGAGAAAGTCGTTTACTACCTGAGCAAGAAAATGCTGGACTATGAGACCCATTACACTCCCTCTCGAGAAAGCTTGCCTAGCCTTGGTAGAGGCTACCCGGAAGTTGAGGCACTACTTGTTAGCCCACTCGGTAATTCTGGTTTCAAATTAGATCTCATCAAATATCTCTTTGAGAAACTAGTGCTCATGGGTAGGCTGGCTTGTTGGTTGCTTATTCTCTCCGAATTTGATCTCAACTATATCACACACAAGTCGGTTAAAAGGAGAGCTATAGCGGAATTTCAAGCAGACAACCCAGTAGAGGGGGATAACGCAATGGAGTATTTGTTCCCAAATGAAGATATTTTGTAAATAGAGGAGGAAACGTGGATGATGTACTTTGACGGGACGTCTAATCAATACGGTTATGGGATCGGTGTGTTGCTGATAGCACCCGATGACTCCCATATACCCTTAACCTTCAAACTCTGATTCAAAGTGTCCAACAACAAAGCAGAGTATGTGGCATGTATTGCTAGTTTGGAAGCTGCCCTGGAACTAGGGGCAATAAGGTTGGACAATATTGGCGATTCAAATTTAGTTGTCTCAAGCCAACGAAGATTGGCGAGTTAAAGAGGAGAAAATGAAGGTTTACCATCAGGCCTTGCATATGCTCATTTCGTGGTTTGAAAAGCTAATGTTTACCCACCTGTTAAGGGAGAACAACCGATTTGCTGACGCACTAACAACTCTATCTTCTATGATAGACATTCCATTGGGAGTCAGGATGCTTCCAATCATTATTAAACAGAAGTGCACACCGGCCTATGAAACCATTGTCGCGATAGATGAGGCTTCAGACAAGAACCCCTGGTTCTACGATATTTGGAATTTCTTGGAAAAAGAGGCGTATCCACCATGGGCAAACACCAAGGATAAAAGGGTAATACGGCATCTGGCTGTCCAATCTATTATCTGCGGGGGAAAATTGTACAAAAGAGGCCATCTGGGAATGCATAAGTTGTGTATTGAGGAGGAGAAATCAAACCGCCTTATGGAGGCCGTTCGCGAAGGAGAGTGTGGAGCACACATGAACGTTGTGATGTTGGCCCAAAAAGTCCTTAGACAAGGTTACTACTGGTCAACCATGGAGGAGGATTGCATTAGTTTTGTGTAGCGATGCCATAAATGTCAGATTCATGCCAATTGCATGAACATTCCGCCATCGAAGCTCTACAACATGACTTCACCGTGGCCTTTCTCAGTTTAGGGAATCGATGTCATTGGGGCAGTTACACCAAAAGGCTCGAACGGGCATGAATTCATCTTGGTAGCGATCGACTATTTCACCAAGTGGGTGGAGGCTCAATCCTACTCTATGCTTAAGGCATCGCATGTTGCTAAGTTTATTAAGAAGAACATCATCTATAGGTATGGGGTGCCCAACGAGATCATCTCAGATAATGGCTCGCACTTCAAAAAAGAGGTGATAGACTTGCTTGAGAAATATAATGTGGCTTTCCATAAGTCATCAACCTACAGGCCACAAACCAATGGAGCTGTCGAGGCCGCCAACAAAAATGTCAAGAGAATTCTCCAGAAGATGGTGGAGACTTGCAAGGATTGGCCGGAGAAGCTGTCATTTGCACTTTGGGGCTATAGAACGTTGATTCGGACATCTACAGGGGAAACCCCTTATTCTCTCGTCTATGGGATAGAGGTTATTCTGCTAATTAAAATTGAAGTACCATCGTTGCAAGCTATAGCCGAGTGTCAGATAGTGGAGGCGGACTAGCAAAAGAGCAGATTTGAGGAGTTAATGTTGTTTGATGAGAGAAAGCTGAAGGCATTGTATCATGTTCAGGGCTACCAGCGCAGAATTGCTAGGGCTTTTAACAAGAAAGTTAAGTCCAGGAATCTCAAGGAAAGGGACAAGGTACTGAAAGACAACCGAGCTCCCATCCATGACCCTAGGGGCAAGTTCAAACCTAATTGGACTGGTCCTTACATCATTAAGTCTATCTGGTCATGAGGGGCGATCATTCTTATGGACTTGGATGGCCTCGAGTTTTCATAGCCGATCAACATGGACAATATTACCCTGGTAAGGCTCGCTAGGCCGAAAACCCAAAAGGGCAACCTAGGCAAAAGTTAGAGCATGAAAAGTTAGAAATAAAGAAAAACGGAGCTCGCAAGGTTGAAAACCGGAAAGGGCGGCCTTGGCAAAAGTTAGAGCGCAAAAAGAGAGGGTTAATACTCGAGTGAGCCCTAACCAAACTACATAAGGCCTGATTCCCATTTTTGGGATACGTTCCCAAAGTTCGACCGTAACCATTTCTGATCCAACTGTACTATTTGATTGATGTTATCTTTTCTCATCATCTATTCTCCGGGCTGTGATATCTTCAAACCATTTGGCAGAAAAGTCAGTTGCAATGCTGAGGCAGCAAAATAATGCAGTTGTGGGCAGTTACGACCTTGTGATTCGGGACTGTACATCTTGAGGGTTGATTCTGTGTGTGTCAAGTGGCGATTGTTTCTGAAAACGGTTTTGAAAAGTTTTAATGGATTGATTTTTCTCAAAAGTTTACCTTTACAACTTGGACCATTTTTAGACCAAAAGAAAAATTTTCAGTGCTCATAACTTTAATTACATTGATTTCAACAAGAACATATTCCAATTTCTGAGTCAATCAAAGTTGCTTTTACATTAAAACTTGAAAAGAAAATATCAAAGCAGAAAAACTAGGGGCACAGCTAAGTCAAGTGGCTCTATGTCTTCTGCTCGCCCTGGTGGGGATTCCACCGTTGCCAAAGATGGTCCGATTTGCTCCTCCTCTTCAAGCCAAGCCAAGCCAAACACTCGCCGAAAAATGCATAATAGAAGCTCAGAGTAGGGGACCAATAGTTCTCTCATCCTCCTGTAGACGCGCCCTTGGGACCTCGCTACAGTTCGGACTCAATTTTGTGTTACGGTTCTAAATCTGAACCAAAGAGTCCAACTCTGGCAAATCGTTTTGAGAAAAACAGATTTTTTAAAAGAAGTGCCAAACATGGACTGCTTTGCCAGATTACAGAGTCGCCACCTAAATATTTTTTTGGGGGAATTTAGGAAACCCTGACTCGGTGCGAAGGCCACGTGTCCGTCATCACCAAATGTCTTGGCTCGGGAGCTTGGGTACGATCGGGGAAGGTCAGCTATGAGCACCCCCTTTCGCCCGGTCCGAAGACCGGCCTCTACTAACCGTGATATCCAATTTTGAAAACGTTACGTGTTCTTATTCCAGTTATTAGCCTAGAATTTACTAGGTTATGCGCG
This sequence comes from Camellia japonica, assembly GCA_030407325.1. Taxonomy (NCBI): domain Eukaryota; kingdom Viridiplantae; phylum Streptophyta; class Magnoliopsida; order Ericales; family Theaceae; genus Camellia; species Camellia japonica. The sequence continues at coordinate 90,126,453 of JAPPVO010000013.1, read as the reverse complement.
CAGCAAACAAGTATAGACAAAATCGCCTAAGTTGGAACAAAACACTACATGTTTGTTTTGAAAACGGTTTGCTACTCGCAAGTAGGCTAAAATGCAGGTTTTGCCACCCTCAAGTGGGCTTTAGAAAAGATGATTTTGCCACTTACTAGTGGGCTTAAAACTCACAGTTTTTAATGCATTGTCCCAATTTAGGTAATTCAACCTCCATCCACAGGCATTCAAGCAGTTATATCACATAAGCAGCTAGCCTCATGGTAATCATACTGTCATGGCAACATTCACACGCATGCGATATGCTAAAGCGTAAAATACTTACATCGTACTCCGTGCCAAAACAAGAAACTAGTTAGCAGACATGCATGTCCCTAGGCCATGTTAAGTGGCTAATGCAACACAGGCAAGGATGCAATTTAGAGTAGGCTCGGCTAACCCTAAAATGGCACGTGAAATGCAATCATTCGATGCACGTATTCAATTTGGAAATTGAGAGTACGATGCAGTTTGTATGATGTACCGAGCCCGGTGCATGTTTAGACAAATGCATGGATGCACGCATGCATTGCATAAGGTATGCTAAAATAGACATGCCCTAATCTACCATCATAAGCAGGTAAATAAAGGGAAGAAAGAAGTGGGGGTTGGAAGACATACACACTCACCCACACTTATTACAATTTTGCCCTCGCTCGGAGGGGCCAAAAGAATAATACAAATAATTAACTACGCAAGCTAATTAAATATTACAAATTAATTAAATTAACAAATTTAATTAAAGCAGTAAACGCCTCGGGATGAGGGCCGGATGCGACACGCGCTCGGGACTGGCTCGGAACCATACTGCCATGCACGGATTGCCTCTGTTTCCCTGCTATCTCCTCAGAAAATTGCCAAAGTCCCAAGAGTGCCTCTCAGGGCACTAGGGAGTACCACCGGCTGGGGTGGACCACCGGCCGAAGAAGGAGGCCACCGGCACTAGATGAAGTTATCGGCTGGAAATTGACTGCCGGTCGGCACTAAACAGTGCCGGTCGGCACAAATACCTGCAGAACCTGCAACTCACAGCAGCAGAGGGCAACAACATGCATGGCAATATAATTCAAGCCATTTATGCACTACACACACCCCTTATCATGTTTTTGGACTCAAAGGGGCAGTGCCTCGATTCCCGGACCATCAATCGCGCATTTCTATGCATGATGGTCCTAAGAACCAAGTGCAACTTTGATTTCAAATGCATGCAATGCAAAAGCAAACAAGGGTGCTCAACCTCCATCATACTTCACTTCAAGAGGCCAAACATGCACAATACAAATGCAACCCTAAATATGTCAACTAGGCATGCGACATGGACTATGCAATGCGCTTGTGCAAGCATGCAAGTAAGCATACAGGTAAGCATGCAAATTAAAGGAAGGATGGTCTTATACATGAATTAGGCACCTCAAATAGTCCTAAAATCAGTGGCCATGATGCTAAGAAAGAGGGCCAAACACACATGCACACATGCACAAATTAAGGCACCAACACTTAAGCATAATAAACAACATTCAAGCACACTTGAGATGAGTTGAACATGGGCTACTAGCATACATATAAAGCTCTGAAAATCATGCAAAACATGATGCCAAATCATGTAACAAAGCAAGCTAAACATGCAACAAATGGCCCAAGTATTAAGGCAAGCCAATAAGGCTTTGAATCAACCTATGCGAGGCAATTATGGCATGCATTAATCAACCTAAAACAGATTTTTAGCGTCAAATTAGGCCCAAAGGACCACTTAGATGGCATCTAAGAGGCTTGAAATCAAAGGTATGCAACATGACCAAAACATGAGGCATACAACACATGCTTTTAAAGCATTAAAGAGGCAACTAAGGCAAGCATACAAGCATACCAAAGGGACTGAAATAGCATGTGAAATGGTTCCAAACCATCAAAAATGAAGCAAGCAAGGCATGCTACACACTCATGCTCTTAAGGCCAACAAGCCCAATGCAAAGAGGCTATATTAAGCATGCTAAGATTGACCAAAACAACTTTGGACAGAGCTAAAACATGCCAAAATAAGCATACAAGCTTCATGGATCTAGGCCTAAAACATGCTAGAAAGAAGGCATACAAACCTAGAGCAAGTTAAGGCAATACAAGGCATTACAAAGCATCTATGCGAGGCATGCAAGGAGTGCTAAAACCAACTTAAAACAGAGTTTAATCATGGCATAATAAGCATGAAAAACAGCCAAGACATACTCAAAACACAACCAAACATGGTGCTCCTTTGGAGGCCAAAACTTGCCCTTTTCAAGGACATCAAGGAGAGGGGGTGGCCCTCTCCTTTTGGAGACTTCAAGGCACCATCTCCACCACTGAAATCCCTCAATTTCAGTGGGGGAGAGGCCCAAGTACCAAAGTCTCGGAGCTCTCACAAAATGGCCTAAAAATGGCCCTTTTCAAGGCCTAAGGGTGGTCAAACCTACCCAAAGTGCAAAACACTCTTGATAAACAATGAAGAGGGTTAAAAAACAGAACTTTTATGTGTTATGGACTAAGCACAAAAACAACTCTAAGCTAGGTAAAAACAAGGTGCAAAAATGGGGGAAATAAAGTAAGTTTTGTTACCTTTGAAGACCACCTTCACAAAGGTTGGAGTTGTTGGTTCCTTGAGCTCCAAACCAGTCAAGAACTTCAAGAACAAGCCCTTAGCACCTCAACTCCAAGAGGAAAGTGAAACACTAGGTGCTTGTGTGCAATAGTAAGGCACAAAACACCTAGACTAACAAGAGAGGGATAGAGATAGAATAGATATGGAATTTCTAACCTAACCAGAGCTTCTCCCTTGTGTAAAAATGGCTAAGTCTCTCAAGAAGTTCAACCCTTGAGCCAAGAGAAGAGCCTTCTCTTGTATAGGCAAAACTTACAAGTTAAGCAAGCCTAAAGGCTCATCCCTCCATACACGTGTATGGAGGGGAGCAAAAATGATACAGCTGTCTAAAATATCTGATAAAGCAGCTGTACAGTGGTCGGCAGGGCAAAATGGTCATTTTGCCAAAAAGAGTGCCGACCGGCACAAAATAGTGCCGACCGGCACAATATAGTGCCGGTGGCCACCCAGCCAGCCGGTGGCCTCTAGCCACAGCCGGTGGTATGTGGGGATGCCTCACAAAGCATTCCCTGCCCTCCCAAGGCACAACACAGTGTTTGGTGCAAAACCAAACACCAAACGGTCGAGTTCGGAGGTCCTGAGGCAAGGCGCGCGTAGCCGAGAACTCCGGGAACTCCAAACGAACACAAACATGGATAATCACCGAGTGTTCCAACGGTGACGTCCAAGTCTTGAGGACGGTCAAAAATGGGGTGTCTACAGTTGCCCCTCTTTGACAGAACTCGAAAGTCATAACAATGACGGGAGTGAATGTCAAAGCCCAGAGACGACCCATTTTTGACAAGGCCGAAGACTCAGACAAACATGCAAAGCGCAAATGGTTGAACTCGCAAGCTGCCTACGTATCCCTTAGGAATCAAACCAGCGTAGTTCAAACACAGGCATACAAGCCGCAGATAAGGTATGCGCCCGTAGGCGGGGGCAAGATGCAACTGACAATGCAAAAGGCCGAGCATAACTTATGATCATGCAAAGAAAGCTGTAACGAAGCACACATGCGACAGTTATAAGCTAGCATGCACCAATCTACACTACAATGCAGAAAGGATGTAAGAGAATTATGCAATTCTCAATACGTCTCACTCGGAGGATACAATACCTGTCCGGTTCGTCTGGTTTTGCCAGCGGTAAATGAACCGTACATACAATATCGTGCCTGAAAAGAAAGCAAACTTAACAGGTACAATATTGTTAGCAACATGCATGACATATGTAATGCGAAATGATATGCAAAATATACAAAACTATGTATGAATAATGCAACTAATATGCGACGCAATTGAAACTATGCAAACTAAATGCAGAGCAATTGAATCATGATTCAATCATGAGCGGTTCGAAACCACACATATGTCAAATAGATTGATGGAAGTAACGAGTCCGTCTACCATAGAAAAGGGTGCCGCAACCTCAAACCAACATACCAACGTGGAGTAGGCGCGATACACGTGCAGAACTATGAGTGATGCAGACGGACACAAGAACAAGTATTGGGTGGAATGACATAAGTGGGGTAACGACCCGCTGAGGAAAGAACAATGATCCTAATGCCGGACGCAACAATTACACTACAATGCAATGGAAATGGATACAATGGATATGGCACGCGGGCCAAACCGAATCTCGCCTAGGAAAGGCATGTACGTATACGAACCGCGTCTAACACAGAAAATGTGCCGCAACCCTCAAACCAAGCTCGTCAAGGAATAGGCGCGTACACAAAACCGGGCTTCGACGTGAAAAGTAGGGGCACATACCAGACCAAGCTCAACCTGGAAAGGCGCAAGCCATAGATGGAAGTGATGCAGAGGATGCATGCAACTACGATGCAATAGAAATGCATGACATATGCACTATACTACAATGAAATGCATGACATATGCATGGTTTTTTTGTTTTGTTTTTTGAAATGCATGACAAATGCAAAATCTAGCATGATGCATGACAATGCATGTGTTTTGTTTTTGGATTTTTTTGAAACAACATATGCAGTATTTACAAATGATGCATGATAATGCACTATGATGCAACGACTATGATCGCAGCTTTCCCTATCTTACCAACAGGGCGATATACTAGGTTGGTCCAGTATCCAGAATCGAGGCGTAAACACGCCGCCTCAACCTATGGGGCTTCCATACAGATTTCAAGCCGAGGGTACACCCCCTGGGTATTTAAACCAGACTTTAGTCTCGGAAATCTCGAACCTTTGCGTTCTAGGCATAAGCCATTCGAACTCTAGTTTCCACCGTCCCAGTTGGTCTTCTAGGAACTCACCGCAAACACAGGCTGGTGGCTTTACCAGACCACCGAAAGTCGTTCGGGCACGACAAACACCGAAGGAATTGCACCTTCAGAGGATTTAAGGTCTCCTAGACCAGGATGCACAGAATAATGCAATGAGATGCGCAGAATAGCGCGGTGCGATGCATGCAAAATGCAATGAGATGCGCAAAACAGCGCGGTGCGTTAGACAACGCGAGTGCACAAGATAGTGCAATATGATGCATGCCAAATGCGATGGGGGTGCACCTCAATGCACCGAAGGTCTTGCACCTCCCGAGGATTTAAGGTCTCCTAGACCGCGCGTGTTTAAGGTCCCGCCGGACCCGTGCGTGTTTTTGGTCCCGCCGGACCCTGCTCATAAGATGAGATGCTCATGAGGCACGCGTACCTCATTTGATGGAAAATGAAGTGCAAAACGAGGCATACGTGCCTCGAGGTGCAATGAAATGCAAAATGAGGCACGCGTACCTCATTTGATGGAAAATGAAGTGCAAAACGAGGCATACGTGCCTCGAGGTGCAATGAAATGCAAAATGAGGCACGCGTACCTCAAGAAGTGCAAAACAGTGCAAGTCCCGAGGGACGCGCGAAACGGCACGACGCGACGCCCCGGACAATGCGATGGATGCATGCGACGCACGCGGGGCAACTTTCGAATCTTGTAGAAGACAAAAGGATACAAAAGGATACAATCTTTGCTTGAATTTGAGTGCCACGCACAGAAGACACGGTCCGAGGTCAAAACGGAGGCCGGTTGAGCGTCGGGGATGCACTTTCTTGCACTTTCTTGAGCTATGAAGACCCAAAACCCCTCATCTAGCCTAAACAATGCCTTGGGAACACCACCGGCTGGGTAGGGAGGTCACCGGCTGCCACCGGCTGCCTAAACTTCTCCACCGGCACAATAATGTGCCGACCGGCACAAAATAGTGCCGACCGGCCAAAAATTGCTGAATCGGGGCAGTTTTGACATTTTGCCTCGGGTTTTATAAAATAGGGCTTGAAACCCTATTCTCTTCACTTCTATACCGCCGAAAACTCTTGCCCTTTCTCTCTAGAACATTTTCGACCTTCGATCCTCGCTCTCTCTCGAGTTTTAGACTTGATTTCATCGTCGGATTCGCGAATACCTTCGCGTTTCGGACATTTTCCACCGATTGAAATTCCATTTCGGAGCGTCCTTTGCTATTCCCACCTTTTCGGGACTCGTTCTCCTCGATTTTCTCTACATTTCCGTGTATTTTCATCTTCCGGCTTTTCCGGCCATTTTCGGCCCGCTCGGGGTTGACTTTTCCAGTTGACTTTTCACATTCCGGCTTTTCCGGCCATTTTCTGACCACCATTACTATGGCAGACGATGTTCCACATGTCGGGACTCCCCCGGATCTCGAGATGGATCCCGGGGTTGAGCTCCTTCCGCTGAGTGAGCGCCCGTTCGATCCGGCGACCTATCGCCCGGCTATTCACATTCTACCACCCGATGGACTTCGCCACTTCCGCGGTTTCGACCGAGCGCTGGACCCGGAGCTCCTCTTGCGCGAGCCGACCTCTCACCTGTCCTTCGGCGCTGTCGAGGTAACACTCTTCTCTGTTTTACTTTTTGCAATGTAGAACTGTTAACTGTCAAAGTTGTTTCCTTTCTTTAACTGCTTGCTTCTGATACACCGTTCACTGTAGTTAACCGCAATCACGCTTACAACTGATATCTGTTTAGGACGGACACATGCACACACACTGCACTAGTCTCAATCACCCAAACCCACGGCACACACCGTACTTCATTGCAAACTTACCGACACCCGGCACTTATCCGAATCTGAAAACATGTTGTATGCTGTATTTAAACTGAACCACACACAACATGCTGACGCATCATACGTTGTAGTTCACCCACTGGCACACTATAACCCGACATCTGCTTGGATTCTGAAAAATGTGCACACATGCACTATATCTGTATGCTGACCCTCGCAAGCACACTGACACATCACAAGCCGTAGTCCACCGTAGTACACTGGAACCTGATATCTGCTTGTTTCTGAAAAATGTGCACACGCGCTAGATTTGTATCGACTTTCACATGTTTCCTCAGAACTGCACATCTCATATTGCTTTGCAACTATCTGCTTGAAAACAGGGAGATTCCCATGCCGTCCGCGGGTATGGGAACGTCACGGCTCGAGATTGGTATGGTGAGCTTCCTGAGGCGGTTCGACGCATCGTGGACCAGGCGGGCTTTGGTACCTTCTGCAGGGGACTCTCCCAGCTCACGGCATGCAGACCCCTTCTTGCCGCTCTGGCGGAGAGGTGGTGGGACACCACCGATTCGTTTCATCTTTCTGCGGCTGGGGACATGACGATGACCCCTTACGATTTCTCGGTGCTCACTGGCATCGGGGTAGGGGGTGATCCGATCCCCTTTGATATAGACATGGATGAGTGGACCGCAGCCCAGGTCTACTTACTTGGCGCGGCTCCGCCTCTGGCGCGTCCCGGCTTCGTCCGGTATTCTTGGTTCGAGGTGCAGTTTCGGGTCCAGTCCGCCCTCATTGATGCAGCCCCGATGACCCCAGAGGCCGTAGAGAGGTATGCACGCGGTTTTCTGATGTTCCTGTTCGGGACGACCCTCTTCGCCGATCGGGCGAATACAGTGCCCCTCTGCCTTCTCAGCGCATTGGTGGACGTCAGAGATATCTTGCGTTTCGACTGGGGTGGCGCGGCTCTGGCCACCCTGTACGGCTATATGAGCTCAGTTTCCCGCGGCAGCGGACAGTTGCTCGGGGGCTACTGGCGGGCTTGGGAGGTATGTCTTCTCCTCTGCTTTACATTTCTGTTCTGTACTTTCTGTACTCTGCATACTGCACACACTGTAGGCTGTCCCACACGGACTGTATACTGTACACACGGCACACACATACTCTGCTATTTCTGTCTTTCATTTCTGTATTCTGCTTCATCTGATAAATGCACTGGTATTTATCTTGCAGTTGTGGGTTTACGCCTACTTTCCTAGGCTCGCTCCTACACCCGATGCAGAGACCCCTCTGGTTGTCCCTTTTTCACGCCGCTTTGACGGGAGGTGCGTCCGGAGGCCGCGGGAGACATTCAGCTTCTTCCGCCGCTATTTCGATACCATCACCCCCGCGGAGGTATGTTTTACTTGTAGTTCATTTAAACTTCACTTTTCCACTGTATATTTGCAATACCAGTAGGTAACAAACTGTACTTCGATTTTAGATCACCTGGCGGCCATGGGCTCCTTTGCCAGCGATGATACGAGATCGGTTTGCCGGTGCCGTTGAGACCTCAGATTACCGGATTCTGCTCGAGGGCCCGGTCTGTCGGGCTTGGTACCTGGGCGAGCGTTTCTTGCGTCAGACCCTAGGCTTACCCGAGCAGATTGTCCCGGTGCACCCTCCTGAGCACATGCGGGATACTGAGAGGTTCACCGCCGAGCAGATGGCGGACTACACCCTTGGTTGGGCGGCGGACGGCTACAGAGGCGAGGGCGACTACTCGGAGTACGTCCGGACCTTCCTGATGCGTCCTCTGAGTGGTGGTCGCCGAGCTGAGAGAGTGGGGCCTGCGGCACCAGCGGTCGGAGCAGGAGTAGGAGGAGGAGCGCCGAGGAGGGCTCGAGTCCGCGGCAGAGGCGGGGTTCAGAGAGGACGAGGAGCCGGTTGGCCTGCTCTGCCTACCATGCTGACATACAGAGGGCAGGGTGGGGAGGCCTTTCAGATCCCCTTTGCTCCTCCCCCGGCTGGTCATGAGTTAGCCGGTATCCCCGACTTGCCTCCGGTATGTACCACTTCATTTCGTATCTTGCATTGTCATTCCATTTTGGTTTATTCGATATTCCACAGAATACTGATACATCTGATACTTTTGCAGGCGTCCTCCGAGTACACCCGGCAGTCCGTGGAGTTGAATGCCTCCATGATGGGGATGCTGCAGCGGACCTTCGACATCTTGGCTCTCTACAGCATTCCGGTATATTTTCTCTGACTGTTTCATACAATCTGATGTACTGCACAAAACCTGATAAACTGCTCACGGCACTCACACTGTACTCATACACTGCATTCTGCACTGATAAACTGCTCACGGCATTCATACACTGTACTCATACACTGCATTCTGCACTGATAAACTGCTCACGGCATTCATACACTGTACTCATACACTGCATTCTGCACTGATAAACTGCTCACGGCATTCATACACTGTACTCATACACCGTATTCTATACTGATTTACTGCTCAATACACTGATGCATTTGTCTTTTCATGCTGTTTCAGCCTCCGTTCCAGATTCCCCCGGTGGGTGGCGCCCCAGCTGGGCCTCCCATTTCTACTCGGGACGGCAGAGCCTATCCCCGCACCAGAGGAGGGCATACTTACGCCGGGAGCAGCTCGCGGGCTCCGGTTCAGGATGACGAGTCTGAGGCAGAGACAGAGGCGGAGGCGGGGTCGTCGGAGGAGGAGACCGGAGATAGCTCAGGCTCAGGCTCAGACGGCGATGCTCCTGGTGATGCTCCTGGGCTTCTGCCCAGGAAGAGGGCGAGGACGGATCCTTAGGCGCGAGACTATTGATGCTACTTCAGATTTTTGCTGCTTCTTTTATTTTCTTTTCTTTGTACTTTTCCCTTTTTTAGTAGATAGGGTACTTTGTACTGCCGCAGGCAGATTTTTGTTTCCAAAACTTATGTACTTGAAAAGATGATATGAAATGAAACAAACTTTTTGTCTGAAAAAGCGTTACATTTGTATATACCTGCGTATTTCATACTTTGCACTGCATTGCATCATACTACACCTCAAATGTAAGTGATATTGATCTATTGAACTTGAGCACTTGAGCAATTTGTATTATGATAATCGGATAACCAACCAATTAATCAGCAAAACAACTCATGCAAACCACTGCTCAAACTGGATACACAGCCCATACTCTACTGGGGATTGATCTGCATACAGCCCATAACACAGCACTCGGCTCATTCTGCACACAGCAAACTTTGAACAAACGGCCCCAATCGGACAAGACGAACCACGAAAACTAACACGGTTGCAGTTGAAACACACTCGGGTGTCCCAATTTTTCCTTTTTCTTCTCTTGCTTCGTACGAATGTAGAGAATGGCACAGCATTCTGAGCACAGACGATTTTTGAAATAAAGAAGAATTTTCAACCGGGGTATCAAGCCTACCAAAGAACACAACGGAGGGACTCAAACAAAGAAACAAAAGGCACACGACCTAAACACAACGAGACACACTCGGAAAAGACTCAAAGCTAAAAATTGAGACTGACTAGTCAACGGACACGACACTCGGACATGTTTACAAAGAGACCTCAAATCTCGAAGAGCCAATTCTTCCGGGTATTATCCCCACCCTCTCTGATTTGGTGACACTCACATCACTCGGCCCTCAGGCTCGGTTTTTCTCTCAAAACCATTTTACTTACTTTTCTCTCTGCTTACACCTCTCTATTCTTTATTCTCTCTTTTTTTTTCATCCCTCCCCAGGGTGATTGATGGATGAATAGAAAGTCACAGGTTCACACCCAGCACTGTTAGCTCACGGCTATTCTTCGCAGCGGATAAAGTGCCTTTCAGGCAAGTATGTTGGTGGGGGGGAGAAGACAGAAGACCTGACTCAGCTACGCCCCTAGTTCGTCACTTTGACCATTCTTTTGTTTTCTTCCTAAAACAGTTTTGATCAAAATGAGAGTCGAATTAGCACACTTATTCGGTTTTTGATTTGAAAATCATGCGAATCAGGCTGTGAGCACTGAAAATTCTCCTTTTGGGTCCAAACATGGTCCTATTTGAAAAATGAAACAGTTTACGAGAAAATAGTCAACTTCAGTAAAGATTTTCAAAAACTATTTTCGCAAACAGTCAACGCTCAACGAGCGCGGAACTTACCCTCGAGATATGCAACCTCGGATTGGAGGCAATGGAAAATTGCCCCTGGCTTAAAGGGGGAAAAGGCAACGGAAAGTTGCCCCTGGTTTGGACGGCAACTCAGGGCAACACGGCAACTCAGGGCAACTTATGGTAATGCATGGCAACGGAAAGTTGCCCCTTGTTTGGATGATGCCGCGGCATGCTCATCGATGATTGATCGCGACCGGGCTCTCTGGCGCGGAGAGGACGAAGACGGCCACAAACAATATATGGACACAGTCACCTTGAAGGTGTTGGTGGTTTGGACTTCAAGAAGAAGTTAATCACGTAGTTCCAGGTTGCTGTAATCGAGACACTGGATTCGAAGGAGGCAAAAGTAATCAAAACCATGACATGGGCTGAGACGCTATGGAAGCGTTGGGGGCTGGACTTCAGGATGAAGTTGCCTACGTATCCCAAACATGGGAATCAAGCCTTACGTAGTTCCGGTTAAGGTACACTCGGGTATTTTAACCTTCACTGTTTAGGCTCTAACTTTTGCCAAGGCGCCCAATGCGGGTTTTCGACCTTGCGAGCTATGTTTTTCTTTTTCTTTTTCTTTTCTTCTTTTCTTTTCTTTTCTTTCTCTTTTTTCTTTTTTTTTTTTCTTTTTGTATTTTTTTTTCCTTTTCTTTTTTTGTCTTTTCTTTTCTTTGCTCTAACTTTTGCCTGGGCCGCCCTTCTGGGTTTTCGGCCCAGCGAGCCTCTCAAAGGGTAAGAGTGCAGCAAGCCCATGCCGAATGGTTTTTGAAATGGAAGCCTCTCCGTATCCGGGAGAGCGACTGTTGGGTTGATTTGTAGGAAAAGTCCATCACGGTTGCTTCTCGAGCTTTGCTTGGGGGGATCTGATCTCCTGATCTGACTTTGGTGCCTCTTGCTCGAGGGCTGCTTCAAAATGGGCCACACAGGCGTTTCATGGCACTGAATGTTCTGAACGGGTTCCGGTTTGCAATAGATAAATGGAGCCTTGAGGCCGAGAGCGATCCCGGGCTGCACAATCTCAAGAGCGATCCCACACAAGTCTTCGCGAGACTGCACAAAATATTTTGTTTTTGAAAGTTTTTAAGAAAGCGACAAATCGCTCGTGCTGAAGATAGTGTGGAACCAGTCTGGATCAGGCCAGAGTCCTTCTCAGTACTCACGCCGACAGGCATGATTTTATTCATAAAAAAAAAGCTTAGCATGCCTCTCTTTCTCTCAAAATGATCAAAGTTTTGCAAAACCCGAGGAATTCCTTCCTCTTTATTTTTATCACCGCAGTATTAAAAAGGGTTTTATGAAAAGCTTAGGTCATTACAACGATGTTCAAGGCGCAAGAGAGCAGGCGATATGTACTGTCGTTCCACTCACACCCTTCTGGCACGGCTAACTCAAATAGCAACAAATACAGCACCTGATAGCCACGGCCGTTTCATGCGGATCTGTGAGCATAACTGGCTCCCTGACAGAAACAGACTCAAGAAAAAGCAAAAACAGCTATTTATAAGACAAAACGGTGTTTGAGGCAACAACCCCGAAGTCACCTGGTATTCTATAGAAGAGGGACTGACTCATTACAATTAGACAGACCCTTAAGCAAAAGGAATGTCTCAAAACAATGAGACAGGCTCAAGACAAAACAGAAGACTGACTCGACACCCAAGTCAGAATTTACAGAAATTAATAGGTGCCCAAAAATGCGTGCCAAACGCCACATCCAAAAATGCACCAAGCATCGCCCACAGGCGGTTCACCTTCTGATTACATACTCGCAGTATCTGTGTCCTCAAAATCCAAGAACTCTGTAGTGACTGACTTGGCCGAGGTGGGTGGGAGGATAACCTCGTTGTCAATCAGATCCTGCACCTCGTGACGGAGGCGAAAACAATTGTCAGTGGCATGGCCTGTCTGCTGATGGTACGCACAGTACAGAGAAGCATCATGTGCGGCAGGGAGATTCTTCGGTAGGGGCCGGGGCTCCAAGGGTTTGAGATGCCCCTTTTTGGCCAAAATCAACAGTGCCCTAGACAGAGGCATGTAAAGAGGGTGGAAGACCCGGTGCCCTCGGGGCAGATACTTCGGGGCCTGAGCACTCTTGCTAGATGCACTAGCGAACGGATCGGCGGGGGCGGCCTTGGATTTCTGATCCCTCCCGGGTGCAAGGTTGGGAGCGGGAATAACTGTTTTGGTAGGACGGGGCCTATCTCGATTCTCTGATTGACTGGAACTGCCCTCAGGCGGAGTGGGGAAAGCACCCTCCACAGCTTTTGTCACAACTGCAGATACCTGTTGCTTGTTCATCCCCCTGGCTTTCAAAGCCTCTACTGCCCACAGCAGTTGTTCGATAGGGTCGGCATCTGTCTTCATCTTGCCTTTATCTCTGGCCTCGGCCTGATCTAGAGTTTGGTTTACTGCGTCGTTACCATAACTGGAGGTCATCTCCGGTTGGTTGAGTTCAATCACAATTCGTCCCAGTAGCGGGGGCTCCTGGGGTACAAAGCCTCCGACGTATGGTGCGGCTGGCGGCGAAACTGACATTCCATAGGCGAGATCCGTCACGGACCTTTGAAGATCACCTATCATCCCCATTAGTTCAAATGTAGTGGGCTCGCGAGCCTGATATAGCTGAGGGGCCCAAACTGGGTGCGCGGCCGGCGATCTGGGCGGATGCGGCATGTCGACAGTAGTCTCATCATGTAGGGTGATTCCTTGATCCAACGCGGCCGTCATGACCACGACTTCTTCTGAATTCTGCGTCATGCTAAGTCCTGCCGCAGCAAGGAGAAGACACTAACTGTTCTGGACCGGCTCTCTGAATCTCTGAACTGAAACGGAAAACAAGCAGCATTTCAGCCCCAAACCGACCAATCACGGGTGTAGCCGAACAACTGCACTCTACTACTGACCACTGTTCCCCAGAATCACTGTTCAAAACTGAACTAATACCCGCAGACACAACTGATTCTCAACAACACTGATACTAGTGCCCTCGGGCCTGATACTCAATCTCTTGAACTGATATGTGTGTTCCTGTAGAGATACACTCTAAAAGCACATAGCAGATAAATGAGAATCAACACGCCCCTATGTTGGGGTAGGGTTTCCCTGTCCTATTTTGTCAGGAGCTAGGGTTTCTCTATGCACACAGCGGTTTCAAACAACCTAAAATCGGGTAAGCAACCTGTCCTAGTTGGAATGGTCACTATGGATTCCGAATATGCACTAGGTCGAATGGTCAAAAAGGGTGCCCCGGTAAAACCGGGGTTTGTGTTCCCATGCTGTCAGAGCCCATAACCGGTCAGCCTTATGGACATGCCTTGACAAGACAAGCCTCCGGCAAACCGTTCAGGAATGGCAGATGGCAAACACTGTGTTCCTAGGCGCACCAATGCACATGCAATGCAAAGAGACACATAAACGAAATCAAAACAGGATATCACGAGTTCGAGTCAAGCTCTCTAAAATCCCCAGCAGAGTCGCCAGAAACTGTAGACGCGCCCGTGGGCCTCACTCTACAGTTCGGACTCCCTTTTTGTGTTACGGTTCTTAATCTGAACCAAAGAGTCCAACTCTGGCAAATCGTTTTGAAGAAAAAACAGATTTTTTGAAAAGTAGTGCCAAACATGGACTGCTTTGCCAGATTACAGAGTCGCCACCTAAATATTTTTTAATGGGGGAATTTAGGAAACCCTGACTCGGTGCCGAAGGCCACGTGTCCGTCATCACCAAATGTCTTGGCTCGGGAGCTTGGGTACGATCGGGGAAGGTCAGCTATGAGCACCCCCTTTCGCCCGGTCCGAAGACCGGCCTCTACTAACCGTGATATCCGATTTTGAAAACATTATGCGTTCTTATTCCAATTATTAGCCTAGAATTACTATGTTATGCGCACAGCAAACAAGTATAGACTAGATCGCCTAATTTGGAAAAAACACATTGAAAACGTTTGCTATCGCGTAAAAATGCAGGTTTTGTCAAGGGCTTTGATGATTTGCCACTACTAGTGGGCTAAAACTCACAGATTTAATGCATTGTCCAACTCAGGCAATTCAACCTCCATCCACAGGCATTCAAACAGTTATATCACATAAGCATTTAGCCTCATGGTAATCATACTGTCATGGCAACATTCACACGCATGCGATATGCTAAAGCATAAAATACTTACATCGTACTCCGTGCCAAAACAAGAAACTAGTTAGCAAACATGCATGACCTAGTTCATGTTAAGTGGCTAATGCAACACAGGCAAGGATGCAATTAGAGTAGGCTCGGCTAACCCTAAAATGGCATGTGAAATGCAATCATTCGATGCACGTATTCAATTTGGAATTGAAAGTACGATGCAGTTTGTATGATGTACCGAGCCCGGTGCATGTTTAGACAAATGCATGGATGCACGCATGCATTGCATAAGGTATGCTAAAATAGACATGCCCTAATCTACCATCATAAGCAGGTAAATAAAAGGGAAGAAAGAAGTGGGGGTTGGAAGACATACACACACTCACCCACACTTATTACAATTATGCCCTCGCTCGGAGGGGCCAAAAGAATAATACAAATAATTAACTACGCAAGCTAATTAAATATTACAAATTAATTAAATTAACAAATTTAATTAAAGCAGTAAACCGCCTCGGGATGAGGGCGGATGCGACACGCGCTCGGGACTGGCTCGGAACCATACTGCCATGCACGGATTGCCTCTGTTTCCCCTGCTATTCTCCTCAGAAAATTGCCAAAGTCCCAAGAGTGCCTCTCAGGGCACTAGGGAGTACCACCGGCTGGGGTGGAGCACCACCGGCCGAAGAAGGAGGCCACCGGCACTAGATGAAGTTATCGGCTGGAAATTGACTGCCGGTCGGCACTAAACAGTGCCGGTCGGCACAAAATACCTGCAGAACCTGCAACTCACAGCAGCAGAGGGCAACAACATGCATGGCAATGTAATTCAAGCCATTTATGCACTACACACACCCCTTATCATGTTTTGGACTCAAAGGGGCATGTGCCTCGATTCCCGGACCATCAATCGCGCATTTCTGTGCATGATGGTCCTAAGAACCAAGAATGCAACTTTGATTTCAAATGCATGCAATGCAAACAAGCAAACAAGGGTGCTCAACCTCCATCATACTTCACTTCAAGAGGCCAAACATGCACAATACAAATGCAACCCTAAACATGTCAACTAGGCATGCGACATGGACTATGCAATGCGCTTGTGCAAGCATGCAAGTAAGCATACAAGGTAAGCATGCAAATTAAAGGAAGGATGGTCTTATACATGAATTAGGCACCTCAAATAGTCCTAAAATCAGTGGCCATGATGCTAAGAAAATGAGGGCCAAACACACATGCACACATGCACAAATTAAGGCACCAACACTTAAGCATAATAAACAACATTCAAGCACACTTGAGATGAGTTGAACATGGGCTACTAGCATACATATAAAGCTCTGAAAATCATGCAAAACATGATGCCAAATCATGTAACAAAGCAAGCTAAACATGCAACAAATGGCCCAAGTATTAAGGCAAGCCAATAAGGCTTTGAATCACACCTATGCGAGGCAATTATGGCATGCATTAATCAACCTAAAACAGATTTTTAGCATGTCAAATTAGGCCCAAAGGACCACTTAGATGGCATCTAAGAGGCTTGAAATCAAAGGTATGCAACATGACCAAAACATGAGGCATACAACACATGCTTTTAAAGCATTAAAGAGGCAACTAAGGCAAGCATACAAGCATACCAAAGGGACTGAAATAGCATGTGAAATGGTTCCAAACCATCAAAAATGAAGCAAGCAAGGCATGCTACACACTCATGCTCTTAAGGCCAACAAGCCCAATGCAAAGAGGCTATATTAAGCATGCTAAGATTGACCAAAACAACTTTGGACAGAGCTAAAACATGCCAAAATAAGCATACAAGCTTCATGGATCTAGGCCTAAAACATGCTAGAAAGAAGGCATACAAACCTAGAGCAAGTTAAGGCAATACAAGGCATTACAAAGCATCTATGCGAGGCATGCAAGGAGTGCTAAAACCAACTTAAAACAGAGTTTAATCATGGCATAATAAGCATGAAAAACAGCCAAGACATACTCAAAACACAACCAAACATGGTGCTCCTTTGGAGGCCAAAACTTGCCCTTTTCAAGGACATCAAGGAGAGGGGGTGGCCCTCTCCTTTTGGAGACTTCAAGGCACCATCTCCACCACTGAAATCCCTCAAGATTTCAGTGGGGGAGAGGCCCAAGTACCAAAGTCTCGGAGCTCTCACAAAATGGCCTAAAAATGGCCCTTTTCAAGGCCTAAGGGTGGTCAAACCTACCCAAAGTGCAAAACACTCTTGATAAACAATGAAGAGGGTTAAAAAACAGAACTTTTATGTGTTATGGACTAAGCACAAAAACAACTCTAAGCTAGGTAAAAACAAGGTGCAAAAATGGGGGAAATAAAGTAAGTTTTGTTACCTTTGAAGACCACCTTCACAAAGGTTGGAGTTGTTGGTTCCTTGAGCTCCAAACCAGTCAAGAACTTCAAGAACAAGCCCTTAGCACCTCAACTCCAAGAGGAAAGTGAAACACTAGGTGCTTGTGTGCAATAGTAAGGCACAAAACACCTAGACTAACAAGAGAGGGATAGAGATAGAATAGATATGGAATTTCTAACCTAAACCAGAGCTTCTCCCTTGTGTAAAAATGGCTAAGTCCCTCAAGAAGTTCAACCCCTTGAGCCAAGAGAAGAGCCTTCTCTTGTATAGGCACAAAACTTACAAGTTAAGCAAGCCTAAAGGCTCATCCCTCCATACACGTGTATGGAGGGGAGCAAAAAGGTGATACAGCTGTCTAAAAATATCTGATAAAGCAGCTGTACAGTGGTCGGCAGGGCAAAATGGTCATTTTGCCAAAAAGAGTGCCGACCGGCACAAAATAGTGCCGACCGGCACAATATAGTGCCGGTGGCCACACCAGCCAGCCGGTGGCCTCTAGCCACAGCCGGTGGTATGTGGGGATGCCTCACAAAGCATTCCCTGCCCTCCCAAGGCACAACACAAGTGTTTGGTGCAAAACCAAACACCAAACGGTCGAGTTCGGAGGTCCTGAGGCAAGGCGCGCGTAGCCGAGAACTCCGGGAACTCCAAACGAACACAAACATGGATAATCACCGAGTGCTCCAACGGTGACGTCCAAGTCTTGAGGACGGTCAAAAATGGGGTGTCTACACCTCCAAGCAGTGAGGTATCGAGGCAAGTGTGAACCGCGAAGGGGAAATAAATTTGGGGTATTCCACCCCTTCACCTGGACGTGTCTAATCATGTCCAAACTGACGTCTGAATCGAAAAGGGAAATAGAATACGCAGTGTGTAAGGCCAATTAACTCTACACCTGACTGTCGGGACATGTTGTAGCTCATCCCAGTTACATCAAGCCGGGGACAACGCCAAGCTATGTCAGTAGTAGACCGGTTACACATCCAGTTACACCATAATCCCTTTGAAGGGAAATCGACTAGCCATTGGAGAAAAAAGTAAGCTCGTGCCAAGTACTCGGGCAAGGGTCTACTACTTTCAGTTTATCTATATGCCATACCTGGGAAGAGATGAGAAATAAGAGAGATTAAAGAATAGAGAGGTGCACGTTGAGAGAAAAGTAAAGAAGAGGTTTTGAGAGAAAAATAGAGAGTGAGTGTTGAGTGATGTGAGAATCACAAATAAGAAGGGCGGGAAATAGTACATGGAGAAGCAGCGGACTCCCTGCCAACCGAATAGTCTCTCCCCGACGGAGAGCATCTTGGCCCATCAAGGTTTCGGCTAGTACCAAACCCCTGCAACTCTTGCCCTCTTTCTGACATTGGGCCACTTCGATCAATCAGATTCTAGCACGACCATAACTAAGGGCAAGGAGGAATTATGAGAGTAGGCATAAACCGATAGCATGTTGCCGGAGGCTACGCCAGAGAAGGTAGCTCCTATATCCAATAGCGGAAAACTGATGAACTAAACCAAGGATGTCCAACTCTCCATTGTGAGCCAAAGATTGAGCCTCATGCAAAGTAAGCCCACACATCCATCCTAAAGCTTGGTGTAGACACCCCATTTTTGACCACCCGTACTAATTGGATGCCACCACTTGCGCACCCAATGATGAAATGTTTATGCTTGTCAAGGGCTTGAAGTCTTCATCAGAATGCCACAGCTTTGAGCCTTCAAACCCTACACACCTTTTGACTTATTTTTGGACCAAAAAAGGCAGTTTTTCAAGCCTAAAAAACCTTCGGACCTGCCGGCCACCAGTGTAGGCTGTCGGCCAACAATAGTGGCCAACGGACCACTTATGTAATTTTACAAATATTTCAGCCAGCTGTGCCAGCTGTTTGCACAGATGCATGCACCTGCCTACACGTGTATGTATTGATATTTCTAAGGGAGTTTCTTGTTTTTCTATAAATATGAGACCTCCCCTTTCATTTTTGAGGGTTGAACATTTTGGAGCAAAATTATCTCTCTCTCTCTCTACAATTCTCTCTCTCTCTCACTTTCTTGCAAATTCTTAAGCTTTTGCAAGCTTTTGCCTATACACTCTAAACCAAACCTTCTGGCATTTGAACTGAGGTTCTTTTGAGCCTACTTTGAGCTCTTGAGGGTGTGTAAGTGTTAGTTTAACACTTGGAAAGGGTTATCCTCTTCAAGAGGTATAAGTCTTGGCTTGTTGCTTTGTTTTATTTGCTACTTTGCCTACTGTTTTAGACTATTTTTGGGCTATTTAAACTTTGTATTTTTAGGCTGAAACTTGTGATTTAAGTCCATTAGGGATGAAGGGGTGGATCACCCTTCTTTGTACCTCATTTCTTAGGCCTTTGCCCTTGTGTTTCCCACCTCTTTGTCCATTTTTTTGATCTTTTAAACACTAAATTTCAGAGCTTTTTCAATGGGTAAAATAATGTTTTGAAGTCCCAAAAATGGAGGGGGTAGCCTCCCTCCTTGTGCTTGTTTACTATCTTAACATGTGCCATGTTTTAGCTTACTGTTCTAGCTTCTTCTTTTTTTTTTTTAATCTTAGTTCCAGCATGTTTTAGGACTATTTTTGCACTGTTTTAGGACTGTTTTTGGTTGTTCATTGCATTTGTGCTTTCTATTGCATGCTTGTAGTGTGATTGTCCTCATAAGCTTGGTGGTTTAGGTCTTAGCCACCAACCTATTTGAGTTGATAGCATTTGTTTATGGCTTTCTGTACTTGTTTTCACCCCTAATCACTTCTGCAACCTCCCTCATTTCTTGGATTTTTGTTTGTTTTGAAAGTTGGTTCAAACTAGTTACTTGTTTAAAGCTTGAAATTGAGGTCTTGTGCTTAATGGTTTAATCCCTTTGGCGTTCATTACCAATGGCATGACACTTCTCTCATGCCTAAAACAACTCTTGGTTTGGTACTCCTTTCCATTAGAGGACTTACAGCTCACTTTTGGACTCAATTGGTTAAGGAATGGTTGGTAATTAAAATGAAGTAATAAAATTGGGATTAAAAGTGATACGAGATAATAATCAAGTTTGGGTTCAATCGGACGTTAATTGAACACATTGTGTCTTAAGTCGTTTCATACTTGTTAGTGATGTAAACGGTTCAAGAGTCAATGTCAACCACTTCCCTCAATCAATCCATGATAAGGATGGGGGTTTTGAGAGTCTTTTCTTGTGCATTTATTGAAATTGTACACCTTGGTTCATAGACCATCATGTAATGAAATTGTATCGATTGATGGCTTGTGAATTGAGCTTGCCACTCCTTTGAGCTGTTTTGATGATAATGAGGGGTAAGGTGCACAAACATACCTTTAGAATACCATGTTTGTGCTCTGTATGCTTTCTGTTGCAGCATGAGGAACCAAGCATCAATGGCCGGCAGGCCACTATTTCACGGCAGGCTACCATTTGTGGCTGGCAGGCCACCACTTATGGCTTGCTAGCCACTTTTGTCAAATTGAGCAGAAGTTTTTTGGAATAGAACAGAGCAGAGGCTGAAGTGAAAAGAGATTCTACTGTGCAACAGAAGCATTCTGGCAGCAGAACAGTGGGATTTTCGGGTGGAAATCCGCGCATGCATGAACATTCCTCGCTTCCCGGGGCTGATTAATTAGTTTAGCTATTTATTTCATGTTGTATTCATGTTGTAATTAATTAGTTAGTTCTAATTTGTAATTAATTAATTAGTGTAATTAATTAGTTAGTGTTATTGGTTTTGTAATAACTAGCTAGAATAGTTAGTTTATTCGGTTTGTAATAATTAGTTAATTCATTTTGTAATAGCTAGTTAATTAGCTTAGCTAGTTAGTTTATTCGGACCTTCCTACGTGAGGGTACAGTTGTAATAATGTGTATGTCTTCCAACCTCACATCTTTCTTCCTTTTGTTTACTTGCTTATGATGATTAGTATAGGACATCATGTTTCGTTTAGCATCTCTCATGCCTTGCATCCATTGTTTTGCATGCATTGAGCTCAGCACATCATTCTAACTTGCATTGTTATTTAAATACTTCTTTGAATACGTGCTTAGACCGCATGCTATCAAATTGATTCATATGTCATATTACTAGCCGAGCCTAGTAATTACATATCGCATGTGTTGCATTAGTCATATTGCATAGTTAGGATCATGCATTTTTTTCTCACTCTTTTATCTTTTTGGCTTGGAGTACTAGGTGAGCTTTTATTTGCTTTAGAATAATTGCATGAGTGTGAGTGTTGCCATATCAAAGCATGTTCACCATGAGGCTAAGTGCTTAAGTGATAAATTGTTTGCATGCCTGTGGATGAAGGCTAGTTGCTTGATTGGGATAGGTTGATTAATGTACATTTAAGAGCATTTGGAACGTGTTCCTATGTTTCTCTCTCTTTAGTTGAGAGCATTTGAAACGTGTTCCAATGCTTATACCACTTCGAAACACTGGGACATGTCCCTATGTTTCTCCGTCTTTGGTTAAAAGCATTTGGAACGTGTTCTAATGCTTATACCACTCCAAAACAGTGGGACGTGTCCCTATGTTTCTCCCTCTTTGGTTAAGAGCATTTGGAACGTGTTCTAATGCTTATACCACTGGGACGTGTCCCTATGTTTCTCCCTCTTTGGTTAAGAGCATTTGGAACATGTTCCAATGCTTATACCACTCATTTTCCGTTCGCGTGCAACGTTTTGGAATCTTGTTTGAGACCTCGAGTGTGCCCAACGATCGCTTTTAGTCTTTCCTGCGTGAGCCGTAGTTAAGATTGCATAATTTTCTTGCGTCCTTTCTGTGTGATATGTAGTTTGACTTGTGAGTCTCGCGCGTAGCGTGTTTGTATGTTTGTGTTTCTCATGTGTGAGATGATCTTATTGGTTTGCTTCAAATGTTGTATTTACTTTGCATAACATTTGCATTCAAATGCTTCATTACAGCTTTCTTTGCATGATCATAAGTTATGCTCTTGCATCGTGCATGTTCATTTGCATTTTGCCCCAGCCTGCAGGCGCATCTTTGTTATCTTGCCTGTTTGTCTAAGTCTTCAGCCTTGTTAAAAATGGGTCGTCTCTGGGCTTTGACATTCACTCCCGTCATTTCATGACTTTCGAGTTCTGTCAAAGAGGGGCAACTGTAGACACCCCATTTTTGACCGACCTTGAGACTCAGACGTCATCGTCTGTGCACTCGGTGATTGCGAATGTTTGTGCTCGTTTTGAGTTTCCGGAGCCTTCGGCTGGGCGCCTTGTCTCGGGACCTCTTAACTTTCTCCTTTTGGCCTGGTTTTTGGAGCATGCCTTGCTCCCTTTGCCTAGAGGGAAACAGAGGCCTGTAGGCCACTTTTTGTAGCCGTAGACTACCTTCCCTCTCGTAGGGCACCTTTTGTATCCGTAGACTAGTTTTCGGGGCTTCCAGCTGAGTGGCTCACCTTGCGGACTCTTATTTTGCTTCCTTTTTGGTTTGTTTTTGAACCAAACCTTGTTACCCTTTGCCTGGAGGGTGGAACAAGGGTGTAGACCAGTTTCTCCCCTTGTAGACCACTTTTCTTCCCTGCCAGCCACTTTTGGTGGTCGGCTAGCTAGGGTTGGTGGTCTGTGGACCACCTAAGGTGGTCGGCAGCCTACCACCACCTTCTACTCTCTGTGCAGACCCTCCCTCTCCCTTGCCGACCAGTTTGTCCTTGTAGACCACTTTTTGTGGTCGGTCAACTAGTAGGAGTGGTCGGTCGACCACTTTAACTGGTCGGCAGCCTTCCTGCATTTTCTGCAGATATTTTCCTTGCCAACTATGCCAGCTGGTGAGCACAGAATGCATCCTCCATACACGTGTATGGAGGGATTGCACCAAGCTTCTAGCTTGTTCAACAAGCTTGAGGCTTGGAATTCTATAAGAGGGAGGCTCTCTCTCCCTTTTCCAGGTTCACAAAATTTCCAAAGCTGAAGTTTACTCTCTCTCTCTCTCTCTATTTCTCCCTCTCTCTCTATATTTGCACTTGTGCTCAAAAGTGCCATTTCTTTACACTTTTGCACACAAACACCTAGTGAAACACCTTCACTATTGAGCTGAGGTTCTTGGAGGTTGCATTTGAGTGGTTTTAGCTTGGTTTTTGCCTCTGAAGTTGCTGTTCTAAAGTTGTTCTTCAAGGGTGAGCCTTTATCGTCTTTAAAGCTTTGTTGTAGTTGCTTATTTAGCCATCTTTGCATGCTTCTTTTAGCTTAACTTTCAACTGTAAAAAGTTCTATTTTCAAGTGCTTAAAGTGTTTGTTTGAGGCCTCTTTGGCGTTGGGGGTGGTCTACCCCCTTTTGTGCCTTATTTGCCTTGTTTTGGGCTATCCTTTTAGGCCTTTGAGGTCACCTTTGTTTGGCCTCTTCACCACTGAATTCCAGAGGAATTTCAGTGGTGGAAAGTGTGTTTTGAGGCCCCAAATAGGTGGGGGTGGTCCCGCCCCCCCCTCCCCCCCTTTTGTATCTTGTTTGCATGTATTATTGGCTTACCAAGTTGGCATGTTTTTCTACCTCCTTAAGGCTCCATCTTAGCATGTTTCAGGCCTTGTTTTTCCATGATATAACTCTTTCTAGGGTTGGTTTGGTTACCTCTCGCATGCTCCTTGCACTTGTAGTGCAATTCCACTCACTAGCCTAGCATGCTTACTACTTTGGCCTATGGTTCTAGCTTGTTTTGGCTCTATTTCAGTATGCTTTTTGCCATGATTTCACATGCTCTAGGTCTGATTTGGGTGGTCTTGATCATGCATGCTTTGCTTTGTATAGCCATGGTGCAATTTTGCTCACTAGCTTAGTGTTTTGAGTCCACTAGCATGCATTGCTTGGGCTATTTGCATGATTTAGCACCATTTGTTATATGATTTCAGAGCATGTTCCACTGCCATACTCTCCAATGTTTCACACATTCAATGCTTTTGGAAGGTTATACTTTGTGCCTCAATCACGAGCCAATTGGCATGCATGCTTGCCTAAGCCTTTTGGGCTATCATCTCAGTGTGTTTTTGGTCTTATTTTGCCATGGTACAACTCTAATTTTTGTTGGTGAAGTCACCTCATGCTTGGTTTTGGTAGGTGTAGTGTAATCCCATTCATTGGCCTTGCATGCGTCATGTTTTATGCCTCCCATTCTAGCACGTGTTAGCTCTATTCCATGCATGTTTTGGCATTGTTTTGACCTACCTTGGGACTGTTTTGAATCATCTTGGCCCTTTAGGGCTTGCTTGATATGGTTATGGTACAAGTACCTTTGCTAGCCTTAAGCTTTGAGCCTCCTAGCATGCTTCATTTGTGATGTGTGCATGATTTGGCATCATATGGAATGTAATTTCAGAGCTTATGTCTTTGCTATACTCCCATGTTTATCACTCTTTCATTGCCCTTGAGGGTTATGCATTTTGCCTTGTTTGTGAGCCAATGAATGAGCATGCTTTCCTTCCCTTTTTGAGCCTGTGTTTTAGCATGCTTTGGCCTTGATTTAGCATGCCTCAACTTTGTTTTGAGTAGTTCGGGTCATATGGGATTAGTTATGCATGGTTGTAATGCCATAGCTTTGACTAGCCTAACGATTCAAGGTCCTTATGATGCTATGCTTGTGTTGTTTGGATGATTTGACATCATTTCTTATATGATTTCAGAGCATATTTCATTGCCACACTCTTACATTTTCCACTCCTTCAATGTGTTTGAGAGTTGTGTCTTCATGCCTTGTTGGTAAGCCAATGTGTATGCATGCTTGTATAAGCTTTTGGACCCCATTTTCAGCACGTTTTGGCCTTTTTTTTTGGCATGGTTTTGGTCTGTTTGGGGCTAGTTTGGTCCATTGGGTATTGCATTACATAGCTCTTGTGTTGTGTCCTTCAATTCTTAAGGACTCTAACTTGCCATGCTCATGTTGTTTGCATGTTGTTGCATTGCATGGTGTTTGCATGTTGTTGCATTGCATTGTGTTTGGAATGTTGTTGTGTTGCATTGTGTTTGGATTGGATGTTAATCCAAACACGAGAAACGAGGGGCGTTTCATACTTGAAGTGATAAAACGCGCCTCATTTCTCGGTCGCCGACCCTCTTGATCATGCATGATAGAGGTGGAGGCCCTTATGTGTTATTTCTGCATTCATTGACATTCACTCGTGCAAACTTGGCTTCTCGGCCATCGTGCATGGCGATGCATGGTTGGTGGCCCGAGGGTCGAGTACCGCACTCCCTTGAGCTCGAGAAATGATAAAGAGGGTGGTTGTGCACACATTCCCTAGCAAATACACTGCCATGCCCCTTGTTCTCTGTTGCAACAAAATTGGAGTTTGGCAGATTTTCTGGTCGGTAGACTAGTAAAGGTGGTTGACTAACCAATTTTTCTGGTCTACAACTAGTTTTTCTAGTCTACAGGTGGTCTACAGCCACCTTTTCTGGTTGGCAGCCCACCAAGAAGTCCCTGTGTTGGAGAAGAAGCATTCTGGAGATTGGCACAATTTTCAGAGGTCAAATCAAATGCAAACAGAGGCAATTAGGGGCCTGGTAATGGATTTCCGAGCGAAGCCGACCATGCATGCATCTTTCATTATTCCGAGGCAGAGCTGTGGCAGCCTAACTTAGATGCTTTTCATACTTAGTTGGTTTTGTAACTTAATTAATTTGTTTAATTCGTTTCGGTTTGTAATTAATTAGCTTAGCGTAGCTAGTTAGTCGATTTATTCGGACCCTCCGTCGAGAGGGCAAATTTTGTAATAAGTGTGTGTGTGTGTGTGATGCATGTCTTCCAACCCCATTTCTTTCTCCCTTTTACTTATCAGCTTTCGACGATTAGTTTAGGGCATATTTCGATTAGCATACCTTATGCTTGCATGCGTGCATCCATTCAACTGTCTTGCATGCACTGGGCTCAGCGCATCATTCAAACTGTATTGTATTTCAATTCCTATTTGAATACATGTATCAAATTGTTGCATTCATATGCCATCTTAGCCAGTCGAGCCTATTTTAGCTGCATTTTTGCATGTGTTGCATTAGGCATTGTTAACATAGCTAGGATCATGCATTGATTACAAAACTAGCTTCTTTTTTTGGCTCGGAGTACACTGTGAGTGTTTATGCTTTAGCATCCTTACATGCGTGTAAGTGACTACCATGACAGTATGCTTGCCATGAGGCTAACTGCTTAAGTGTTTAAATGCATGAATGCCTGTGGATGAAGGCTTCATTGCTTGAATTGGAACAATTCATCAAAATGTGCATTTTAAGCCCACTTGTTTCTGGCAAATCATGTTTTAAGCCCACTTGAGGGTGGCAAATCCACATTTTAGCCTACTTGAGGGTAGCACCTTCAAACCACTTTCGAAAAAACAAACATGAGATGTTTTGTTCCAAATCGAGCGATTTAGTCTATACTTGTATGCTGTGCACATCACATAGTAATTCTAGATTAATAAACCGGAATAAGAACAAATGTGTTTTCAAAAAGTAGAGGCCGATCTTTCATCGGGCAAGTGGGGGTGCTCATTTCAGGACCTTCCCCTCTCGTACCCAAGTTCCCAAGCCAAGTCAACTTTCGTGATGACGGACACGTGGCCTTAGGCACGAGTCAGGGTTTCCTAAATTTTCCAAAAAAAAAATATTTAGGTGGCAACTCTGAAATCTGGCAAAGCAGTCCATGTTTGGCACTTCTTGATTAAAATCAATTTTCCAAAATGATTTGCCGGATTTGGACTCTTTGGTGATTTATCAGTCTTACATTGCACTTTGTGAGATTAGATTTAGAACCGTAACAGGAGTCCGAACTATAGTAGCTAGAACCACAATTCGCGCCCTCGCACGCAGAGCGATTTCGGGAGGTCTACAGGTACCCTTTTTGACCATTCAGCCTAGTTGCATATAGTAAAGCCTTAGTGACTGTTCCAAACTAGGATAGGATGCTCGTCCAAACATAACAGTATTGCGTGATACTGCTTTGTTTGAATTATGAACCCTAGTTCCTGATGAAACTAGGACAGGGTAACCTTACCTCCTCATAAGGATGTTTTGGCTCTCGCTTAACTGGTATGTGTTTTACAGTGAAACTATACAGAAATGTGCATATCAGTTGCAAGGTTGGTATCTATTTTGGGGCAGAAGTTAGTATGGACTACAGTCACTCAGCTGTGATCATATCTATTCTAGAGAAATTAGGCTGAGGTGCTGTCTGTTTTCTCTTTTGCTAGGTAGTCCTTGAACCATAGCTTCAGAAGGCTACGATATCCCCCGAGTACTCTGGATTCGTGTCAATAGACTTTGTCAGGTTAGAAATTTAGTTCAGAGGTGGCCAGTATTTGCTTCACTGTCGCTGGTTACAAGGCGAAGGAGGATTAGACAGAAATCACTAGTCCAGTTCCTACAACAGTCATCCCTCGGCTCACTTGTGTCCAGCCCGGTTCAGGAACAGTCATTTACTTCTAGTCCAACACAAGACCAGTCACCTATTCTAAATGGCACAGTATCTCCTGACGAATGTGGAGGAACTGCTACTCCATCTACAACAAATAGTTGAGACACTACAGCATGACGTAGTCCATTAAGCCAAAGTTACGGCCCATCAGGCTGAGGTTTAACCAGGCTACAGCAACAGCAACCATAGCCGGCAGTGGCCTCTACATCCCATGCGCCCACCACAGCTATCCTTGTGCCTGGTGCCACTGCTAATACTACCAGTGGCCAAGAAAACCAGGGCAATCCAATAGAGCCAATCCCAGCACAAGCTTCCAAAGCACCAATTTATCAAATCGAAGCACTGGTCGAATTCGAAGTCGATTCAACTGCGCTCAAAGTCAACAAATTGGAGAAGTTGTTCAAGAGAGCACAAAGGGTTAACTCCATCCTAGACATACAGGATGGATACACTAATTCTGCAGTTACATTACCAGATCGGTTCAAGACGCTGCACATTGATCTTTTTGACGGCTCCAGGGATCCAATGGTCCACTTGCGATTGTTTTCTGATATCTTGCGACTAATGGGCTTAACAAAACCACAGAAGCTATCTCCCTTTGGTCGCACCATATTAGGTATAGTAACCATTTGGTATGCTAAGTTAGAAGATTCCATCAAACAGAATTGGGAGGAGATGGCCGAAGCCTTCATTGCTCAGTACTCTTACAATACAGAGATTGAGGTCACAACTCGTGATCTCAAGGCAACCAGTCAAGAGCCGAATGGGGGTTTCTCTGAGTTTGTGACTAGATGGAGGGCCAAAGCCTGACCATGAGATCTTTCGAGAAGGATCAGATAAGAATAACTATTCGGAATCTGCACGGCAAGTTGCTACAGAAGATGATTGTTCTACCTCTATTTACCTTTACAGAGCTTCATGAATGGGGGTTCAAATTGAGGATACCATCAGACAAGAGATCATTGTGAAAGATAATGAGCCTTTGAAGAAGAATGTTGTTCGCAGTTCCAATGCTACTACCAGCGGTAACACAGCTGTGAAATGCTCAGAAGTAAACACTGTCACCACTCTTATCAATAGCCAAAAACCAACCACTTCAACTCGGCCCCAAGCTCGAAATTTCCATCCTCTTTACATGAATCTCTCTCAAGCCTTGATGACGCTACTAGAAAAAGGGTACCTAGAGCTCCTAGAACCCCGACCCCTCCCAAATCCTCTTCCACCAAGATATGACCCCGCTAAATACTGTGCCTATCATTAACAGCACGGTCATGATACAAACCGTTGCATCTGCCTTCGTCATAAGATTCAGGATCTTATTGACGAAGAGATCATAGCTCCACCGAAAGGGCCTCAGGCCACCACTAACTCATTACCTCCCCACCTCAATCTAATCCATACACTGCCATCCACCTACAACCCCAGCATATACACTCCAGCCTATTTACCCAAGCCTGAGGTGTTCATTCCAGAAAGGACGTACTTGTGTATAATGGATGCACTTGAACCCCAATCATCTCAAACCCATGAATCCACTATTTCTGAGCTGATGAGCATGATTGAAGATCTTCAGAGAACTGTGGCAGATCTAGCCTTTGGGATATTGGCTCCGTCATCGACCACATCACATACCAGGAATTTCATGTCAAAAGGCTCCCCAATCTCGAGATGGGCTGCATTTGAAGAAGGCCAACCCGAAGCCGTTTCAAGTCTGGCTGGTGACATGTCAACAATAACTGGGCCTCGCCTCAACATAGCCACCCAATCTCTTGGCAAAGCTGAAGCAAGTCGCAAGAACAAGGCCGGGGCAAGTATCGATCCTTATGAACATCTTCAATGGGCTATTGAGGCTTTAAAGGGCAAAGGGCTGAACAAACAACAAATGCTTGCAATTGTTACAAAAACTGTGGATGACACTTTTGTTGCTCAGGTTGGGAGCATTCTGAATCAAGGGGCAAGCCAGGGAAAGGGATACAATACCAAAAACACCCATTTCAGCTCCAATACTACACTCGTAAGATATCATCAAACCCAAGCAACACCTACCAACCCCTCTGTCAATCCTGTCAGGATTGGTAACCGCACCTTCAATCTCCTTTTCATGACCTTATCCAAAGCTCTCCAAATCCTCGTAGGACAAGGCCATCTCAAACCCCTTGACCCTCAGCCTCTCCCTGATCCCCTTCCAGCCAAGCATAAAGCTGCCAAGTTGTGATGCCCCTGTTCTGTATTATGTTAATTGGTCCCTAATACGTATGTGATTATATGTTTTGATATGATTTTGTGTGCCATTGTGTGGTTTTGAATTTCTATCTGTTCACCGTAGGAATATCTGTTTGATTATTTGCTTCGGAAATTAAATTGGGGGCCTTATCGGCCACAGAACCCAAAATTGATTACGCCACTGTGATTGGCATAATTTTTAGAACCTACGGTGAAATTTAATTGAAAATTTATTCTGGTCAATTTAAACTGATTAAATTGATGAATGAAGTGCCCAAATATTTTATATTAAAAATATTTGTTAGTGGGGCTTGTTGTATGTTAGCATTACACCCTCCTTCATCCCTCTTGAACTCAAAAAAGTCTGAGTTAGACAATTGAGAGAAAGAGAGGGGCCGGCCATAGTGAGAGAAAGGGGGAGGATTGTGCTATTTGGCTTAAAGCTTGGGAATCTTGTAGAATTGGCTCAAGAATTGACTAGAGCTTAGAAGATTAAAGCTTCTAGGTAAGTGAACTCATGGATTTTTGTTGTAAATGTGTAGATTCAAGTGTGTTTGATGATCAAGAACATGAGTTAGCTTGATGTCAAGGAAATTGAGTTGGTTGTGTTCAATTGATAGTCAATGAAGGCATGCATGTATATAATTGTTGTAGAATTGCATAATCTGACATGTATTGAGTTGAACATGGAAGTAAAGGTGTTAAATCTTACATGCAAGCATGCTTTTGTTGTATTCCATGGGAATGAACACCATTTGTTTTGTGTGGGTTGGGAATGAGGTCAACAATTAGCATGCATGTTTGAATAATTAAGAGATGAGCTTGAATGCATGATTTTACCACATTAGAATGAGTTTTGGGGCATGCATGTGAGTTATTTGTAAATTGAGCCTCATTGAGTTGTAATTAGGGGTCTATACCATGTTAGGGCAATTATATTTGAGATTTGAGCCATTGCATGCAAGAATTGTAGCTGGAAAATTGTTTTGGAGCTCAAGAACACAATCTGGGAAACCCAGAATTTTGATGTCCGCTCGAGCGGGGGAATGTCCGCTTGAGCGGGGATTTCGAGCTCCCAGTATTTTGTTCTTGCAGGCATGGTGTTCGCTCGAGCGGGGAAGTTCACGTTCGAGCGGGGATCATGGAGGATAAACTTCCGCTCGAGCGTCCTAGTTCACGCTCGAGCGTAAAAATGATGCATCCAGTACTTTTTGCAGACATAGCGTCCGCTCGAGCGGGAAAGTTCACGCTCGAGCGGGGAGCTATGTTGAGAGGCCCTCCGCTCGAGCGCCATATTGGACGATCGAGCGCAATTTTCACCTATCCAGTACTTTTGCAGGCCTTAAGGGTCCGCTCGAGCGGGTAATTTGATGCTCGAGCGGGGACCCTGTTTTCTGAAATTTTGCTTTCACATTCTGTGTTTCGTTTTCCGTTCTCTTTCACTTGCAAGCACTCTTAGGCATGTGTTAAGCATTGTAAATGAGTTAATGGGATAAGAATAAAGCCTAAAGAGGAATATGTGAATTAAAGAACGGATTGAGCTATTAGTGACCCTTTTGTGTTCGTGAAATGTGTAGGGTCAAGCTCCAGGGCAAATCCACAAGCCGATCACTGTGAGTAATATCGATATTCGAATGTTTGTGAATGTCCAATTGTTTATTCCCTTATAAGCTTTATGAGTTGCTATTTGGGATTGTGGACGAAAGTCTGATATGAATAAATAAATGGACCAAAGGTCGTTTTGATAGAATTGAATGGACCGAAGGTCGTTTTGATAGAAATGCATGGACCAAAGGTCGTTTTGACATATATGAATGGACCAAAGGTCGTTTTGACACATGTGAATGGACCAAAGGTCGTTTTGACTTATATGAATGGGCCGAAGGCCGTTTTGACATGAATGAGTGGGCCGAAGGCCGTTTTGACATAAATAAGTGGGCCAAAGGCCGTTTTGACATAAATGATCGGGCCGAAGGCCGTTTTGACATAAATGAGTGGGCCGAAGGCCGTTTCGATATGAATGGGAATCTGAATGGGCCAAAGGCCAGGATGTTGAAACTACAAGTAACTTGATTTGGAATTCGTATAGTTATATATATCTGCTAATTAGAAATATGAATTGGGCCCAAGGCCGTTTGGAACTTGTTGTTCTACATTGTTATGTGTATTCTGTATTGGATATTATTCACTGGGCTATCGCTCACGCTCATTCATGTGTTTGTAGGTGAGTCAAGAGAAGCATAAACCCAGCCCCAGTGAAGTCTGCCGGGAACAACATGAGTTTTGGAGAGTCAGCCTTGTGTCTCACGCATGAGACCATCCTTGCCCTTTTATTATGTACTCATGTTTTGTCTTGTTGGCAAGGGCCTTGTGTATGTCTGTACATAGTCTGTTATAGGTTGACTCGTTTTGGATGATCCTGTCTGTAATGAATTTTGTGATACAGTACTTTTGATGTGGGTTATTAACGTATCTGTGTATGGTTTGTTTGATGTGCATATAAGCACGGCTCTATGGACAAAGTTTTAAATTTTTACTTCCGTTTGGCCCCTTTACTCTGATAAATTATGTCTGTTTTGGTCTGAGGCCGTAGGTAATCACAGGATTACTGGCCGGTTATGTCCTTAACCCATAGGGGTGGGTTCGGGTCATGACACAAATACTGCGCGTTCCATCAATAAACCAGCCATGACACTAATACTTGTTTTCATCTTCTCCATGAAGTTCAAGATCTAATTGACAATAAGGTCATCACTTCACCGGGTCCTACAAAGTCTATTGGCGCTGGATCGATGCACTTGGGGGATAATGTAACTATGTGATCGGCAATGAACCACCTGTTGATAGTGTTCATTTTACTCCAGATGTGATGGATAGCACGCACTTTTTAGCACTTTGAAAATGCTGTTTATTGTACTTTTGGACTTGGGTTTTGAGTCAGTCTTGTTGTGTTGTATTGAGTCAGTCTTGTTGTGTCGGAGGTTAGTGATTTCGAGGGTGTTAACTCGAACATCACTTCCCTGTTTGTTTTTGTTTGTCTTTTCACTCTTTCTTTTGAGTCTATTTCTATCATTGAGCTAGTTGCGCTAGAAGATCTGAATGAATTACAGTTATTTTCACCTACTTTTACAGTGCCTTTAAATCATTGCATTGACCAAAGTTTTTCAAAATTGTTTCTAAAACTGTGATGAAAACAAAGAGGAAGAAATTCCTTGGGATTTGCAAAATTTTGATCAGCTGAGAGGAAGAAAGGCATGCTAAGCCTTAATGAATGAAATCATGTCTCTTAATGTGAGTACTGAGGAGGATCCTGGCTTGGTCCAGATTGGTTCTACATTGTCTTCAGAAGAGCACGAGCGATTAGTTGCTTTATTAAAAAAATTTCAAAAAAATGTTTTGTGTGGTCCTTTGAAGACATGCCTGGAATTGACCTTGAGATTATACAACATAGGATCACTCTCGGCCTCAAGACTCGACCCCTTTGCTTTCAAACTTTGATTCAGAATGTTAAAACGATCAACCAAAATATGAGGTTTGCATCGGATTAGAAGCAACTCTTGAACTAGGGGCAAGAAGGTCAAATGTCAATAAAGCTTGCATAGCTGGATGAGAAGCAGCCCTTGAACTAGGGGCAAAAAATGTCAAACATGGTCGAAGAGTCAAAACTAGGCCATTTCTCAAGCCAATGGAGATCGGCAAGAAAGCCAAGTCCTAGAATCTGAGAGAATAAAATTTATTGTTGAAGGACAATCGAGTTCCTATCTGCGACACTAGGGGCAAATTCAGACCCAATTGGATGGGCTCGTACATCATTAGTGAACAACAGCCATTCTCCTAGATTTAGATGGCTTAGAGATCCTACGACCAATCAACATGGGCAAGTTAAACTTTTCTATCCTTAAGAGGCTCGCAGAGCCGAAAACCCGGAAGGGCAACCCAAGCAAAAGTTAGAGCAAGAGAAAAAGAAAAACAACAAAAATGAAAATAAAGAGAGAGAAAAAAGTGAAAAGAAGAAGAAACAAAAATGAAACGAAAGGAAAAATAGAGCTCGCAAGGTTGAAAACCCGAAAGGGCAGCCTTGGCAAAAGTTAGAGTGCAAAAGGAAAGTGTTAATACCTGACTGCACCTTAACCCCTCAGAACTACATCAGGCCTGATTCCCATCTTTGGGATACGTAGGCAGCTTTATCCTGAAGTTCAGCCACAACCATTTTCAGCTTGCTAGTCTCATCCTTGTTGATTGGCTGATCCTTATTCAACTCAACTACCTATCCATGTCCAATTGGCTCATCTTTATTCAAAATCGGTTGTCCTATTCCATTAGAAGACTCAATTGCAAGACAATTCAAGTTCAGATCTGAGGTTGTGTATCTCAAGAGTTAATTCAACATTGGTAGAGCAGTGGCCATTTGCAAAAACAATTTTTGAGGATTTTTAGTAAAGCTGACTAATTTTCTCTCAAATTATTCCATTTTTCCAAAACTGGACCATTTCTTGGACCCAAAAAAGAAAAAATTTCAGTGCTCACAACCTGACTCACATGATTTCAAAGTAGAAAGTCGAACAAGCATGTTAATCTAACTCCCGTGTTGGTCAAAATTGTTTTAGCAGAAGGCCAAAAACAAAACAAAAAAAAATGGTCAAAATGATGAATTAGGGGCACAGTCGAGTCAAGTTTTCTTTCTTTTCCCCATTGTCAACGTACTTGCCAGAAAGGGCACTACTGAGGCTAACAACAGAGGCCAAAAACTGTCTCATCCTTCAAGCAGTAAGGTATCGAGCCAAGTGTGAAGCACAAACTAGAAATCAAGAAAAATATTTGATCCCCCTCATAAGGTCCACAACTTCCAGCTTATCCATCAACCACATCTGGGAAGGGATAAAAAATAAAAGAGATTAAAGAATAGAGAGATGTGCGCTGAGAGAAGAAGTAAGGAAAGGGCTTTTCAGAGAAAATAGAGATTGAGTACCAAAGTGATATGAGAATTACAAATGAAAAGGGTGGGAAACAATACCTACAGAAGTAGTGGGCTCCTCGTGAATTGAGAGGTCTCCCACCGGTGGGAAACATCCAAGTGTTGTGTTTGTTGTTTTTGTTTGTCTCGATTCTTGTTTTAAGTCATTTCGAGTGTAAGTAGATGTGTTTACGTTGTTTTACTTTTTTTTTCCTTTGTTGTGTCGCGTGTTGTACTGTGGTCAGTCGTAGGCTTAATACCTGGTTAAGAACTCAGTCTTAGTTCCAATTGAAAAAATAAATTGTTTTACGCTCAGAGTGCCATGCCATTCTCAACAGGACATACAAACAAGATTCTTTCATTCATAAACTGCAAGGTCCAACCCCGGTCAAAAAGAGAGAACAATAGAACAAGGACCTATTTGAAGCTACATAGGTTTCAGACTACAAAGCAAAAGAAAAAGAGGGAAAATTGGAGCATCTGAGTTTATTTCAACTTCAGCATTTTCGGGATTGCATTCCAAAGGCACCTTCTCAGGCCTTGTCATTTCTCTGAAGTATGAGTACCTTGACCTCAACCTCAAGCTTACTTCAAGCCAGAATGGCGATCAAAGTGCTATCCCCGAGCACCATTCCCTACTAAAGGCATCCTGACTATGTTTGCAATGAGTTCCTAGGAGATCAACTGCAATGGTGGAAACTATAGTTCGAATGGCAATCCCTAGAACACAAAGGTTTGAAATTTTCGAGACTAGAGTCTGGTTTAAATGCCCAGGGGTGTATCCCAGCTTGAAATCCGTATGGTAGCCCTATAGGTTGACGTAGCGTATAAGGACCTCAATTCTGGATACTAAACCAACCTAGTCTGTCACCCCATTGGAGAATAGGAAAAGTTGTGAATATGATCAGGAAGAAAAGCAGCATCCGTGGCTTCTATATGCAGAAGTTACCCCTTGTCAGCATTTGAGGGCCTGTGAACTGTGAGTTGAAGGTAAGAGTTCAAAGAACACAAAGAAGGAGATTCCCATCATAGTAGAGCGGTTCATCGCCACCCACCCCATGAGGTACTTTCTAAAGTGTCGCTTTGTTTGTTTATTGCATTTCCTGTGCATCTATTGCACAATCTCATCACCTCTATGCATTTATCGAACAAATCTCATCATACTCTATGCATCTGTCACATCATTTTAGAACCAGTTCTCACGATTTCGGCGTAGTTAGATTGTTTCTTTTCTCACACGATTTCAGCGTGTTTGGGATTTATCTCATGACGTGTGGAACGCGACCCAGAGCATTTTCTCAAGATCTCTTCTCACGATCTCAGCATGGTTAGAGTGTTCTTTTCCTCACACAATTTCAGCGTGTTTGGGATTTGTTCTTCCTCTTCTCACGATTTCAGCGTGGTTAGGGTGTTCCTTTCCTCACATGATTTCAGCATGTCTAGGATTTGTTCTTCCTCTTCTCATGATTTCAACGTGGTTAGTGTGTTTTTTTCCTCACACGTTTTCTGTGTGTTTGGGATTTATTCTTCATCTTCTCACAATTTCAGCATGGTTAGAGTGTTCTCTTCCTCACACAATTTTAGTGTGTTTGGGATTTGTTCTTCCTTCTCTCACGATTCCAGCGTGGTTGGAGTGTGTCACCCTAGTCATTTACTACATTATCCATTGCATCCATTACATCATACTATTTTATCGCTTACATCCTTTCCATGTTAAGCTTAGTTCGGTATGTGCTCATACATTTCCCTCATTGAAACATAGTTCTGTCATGTTGCGTTAAGGCCAGTATTGAGGGTGTCAACACCTTTTCTGTGTTAGACGTGGTCTGTTTTGTCTCCATGCCTTTTCTAGGTAAGATGTGGTTTGGCCTGCGCCTTTTATTCATTGCATCCCTTGCATCCCTTGTATCCATTGCATTGTACTTTGTTTTGTTGCATTCAGCATTTAGGATTATTATCGTCCCATTGCATTTATGATCATTATCTTTCCCCAGCAGATCATTCCTCACTTATATCATACCACCTAATTACTTATACTATTTCTGTGAAAAACATAATTTTGCATGTGCTCGCACCCCTTTCACGTTAAAACATGGTTCTATTATGTGTAAGCATCTATGTTGCACTGAGGCCAGTATTGAGGAAGTAGGCACTTAGCCTGTGATAGGCGTTGTTTAGCTGTGCCCACTTCTTTTCTATATAAAATGTAGTTTGATTTGCATCGCCATTCCTTTATGGTATTCGTGTGGTAAGCACTGCTTGTGGTTTGATTATATTATTGCATTACATTGTGTATCATTTGCATTCTACCCTAAATTATGCTGGTTTGATTCCTTGCAACGGAATATGTAGGCAACCCTCGGGTTTAACCAACTTCATCTGTATTTTATTTGTTTGCCCAAGTCTTACGGTCTTGTCAAAATGGGTCGTCTTCAGGCTTTGACATTCACTCATGTCATGTCATGACTCCGAGCTCTGTCAAAGAGGGGCAATAGTAGACACCCCCATTTTTTACCACCCTTACGACTTGGACGCCACCGCTTGCGCACCTAACGATGAAATGTGTATGCTTGTCAAGTGCTCGAAGTCCTCAGCAAAATGCCACAGCTTTGAACCTTCAAACCCTACACACCTTTTGACTTGTTTTTGGAGAAAAAAATGATGTTTTTCAAGCCTAAAAAACCTTGGGACCTGTCGGCCACCATTGTGGGCTGTCGGCCACTAGTGTAGGCTGCCAACCACTTGTGTGGCCTCCCAGCCAGCATTAGTGGCCTGCCGGCCACTTGTGTAGTTTTGTAGATATTTTGGCCAGCTGTACCAGCTGTTTACACAGAATAATGCACCTACCTACACGTGTATGTATTAATATTTCTTAGGGAGTTTCATGTTTTTCTATAAATAGGAGACCTCCCCTTCTATTTTTGAGGGTTGAACATTTTGGAGCAAAATTATCTCTCTCTCTACAATTCTCTCTCTCTCTCTCTTGCAAATTCCGAAGCTCTTGCAAGCTTTTGCCTATACACTCTAAACCAAATATTATGGTATTTGAGCTGAGGTACTTTTGAGCCTACTTTAAGCTCTTGAGGGGGTGTAAATGTTGGTTTAATACTTGGAAAGGGTTCTCCTCTTCAAGAGGTATAAGTCTTGGCTTGTTGCTTTGCTTTATTTGCTACTTTGCCTACTGTTTTAGACTATTTTTAGGCTATTTAAACTCTGTATTTTTGGGCTAAAACTTGTGATTTAAGGCCATTACGGATGGAGGGGTGGATCACCATTCTTTATACCTCATTTCTTAAGCCTTTGTCCTTGTGTTTCCCACATCTTTGTCCACTTTTTTTGAGCTTTTAAACATTGAATTTTAGAGCTTTTCATTGGGTAAAACAATGTTTTGAAGTCCCAAAAATGGAGAGGGTAGCCTCCCCTCTTTGTGCTTGTTCACTAGCTTAACATGCTCCATGTTTTAGCTTATTATTCTAGCTTTTTTTTGTCTTAGTTCCAGCATGTTTTAGGACTGTTTTTGCACTATTTTACGACTATTTTTGGTGTTCATTGCATTTGAGCTTTGTATTGCATGCTTGTAGTGTAATTGTCCTCATAGGCTTGGTGGTTTTGGCCTTAGCCACCAACCTATTTGAGTTGATAGCATTTGTTTATGGCTTTCTATACTTGTTTTCACCCTTAATCACTTCTGCAACCTCCCTCATTTCTTGACTTTTTGTTTGCTTTGAAAGTTGGTTCAAACTAGTTGCTTGATTATAGCTTGAGATTGAGGTCTTGTGCATAATGGTTTAATTCCTTTGGGGTTCATTACCAATGGCATGACACTTCTCTCATGCCTAAAACAACTCTTGGTTTGGTACTCCTTTCCATTAGAGGACTTAAAGCTCACTTTTGGACTCAATTGGTTAAGGAATGGTTGGTAATTAAAATGAAGTAAATTGGGATTAAAAGTGATGCAAGATAATAATCAAGTTTGGGTTCAATCGGACGTTAATTGAACCCATTGTGTCTTGAGTCGTTTCATACTTGTTAGTGATGTAAACGGTTCAAGAGTCAATGTCAACCACTTCCCTCAATCAATCCATGATAGGGAGGGGGGTTTGAGAGTCTTTTCTTGTGCATTTATTGAAATTGTACACCTTGGTTCATAGACCATCATGAAATGAAATTGCATCGATTCATGGCTTGTGAATTGAGCTTGCCACTCCTTTGAGTTGTTTTGATGATAAGGAGGGGTAAGGTATACAAACATACCTTGAGAACACCATGTTTGTGCTCTGTATGCTTTCTGTTGCAACATGAGGAACTAAACATCAGTGGCCAGCAGGCCACTATTTCTGGACGGCAGGCTACCATTTTGTGGCCGGCAGGCCACCACTTATGGCCTGCCGGACACTTTTGTCAAATTGAGCAGAAGCTTTTTGGAACAGAACAGAACAAAGGCTGAAGTGAAAAGAGGTTCTATTGTGCAACAAAAGCATTCTGACAGTAGAACTGTGGGATTTTTAGGTGGAAATCTGCACATGCATGAACATTCCTCGCTTCCCGGGGCTTATTAATTAGTTTAGCTATTTATTTCATGTTGTATTCATGTTGTAATTAATTAATTGGTTCTCATTTGTAATTAATCAATTAGTGTAATTAATTAGTTAGTGCTATTGGTTTTGTGATAACTAGCTAGAATAGTTAGTTTATTCAGTTTGTAATAATTAGTTAATTCGTTTTGTAATAGCTAGTTAATTAGCTTAGCTAATTAGTTTATTCGGACCCTCCTGCGCGAGGGCATAGTTGTAATAAAGTGTATGTCTTCCAATCCCACGTCTTTCTCCCTTTTATTTACCTACTTATGATGGTTAGTATAGGACATCATGTTTCATTTCGCATCTCTCATGCCTTGCATCCATTGTTTTGCATGCATTGAGCTCAGCACATCATTCTAACTTGCATTGTTATTTAAATACTTCTTTGAATACGTGCTTAGACCGCATGCTATCAAATTGATTCATATGTCATATTACTAGCCGAGCCTAGTAATTACATATCGCATGTGTTGCATTAGTCATATTGCATAGTTAGGATCATGCATTTTTTTCTCACTCTTTTATCTTTTTGGCTTGGAGTACTAGGTGAGCTTTTATTTGCTTTAGCATAATTGCATGAGTGTGAGTGTTTCCATATCAAAGCATGTTCACCATAAGCCTAAGTGTTTAAGTGATAAAATGTTTACATGCCTGTGGATGAAGGTAGTTGCTTGAACTGGGATAGTTTGATTAATGTACATTTAAGTCCACTTTTCAAGTGGCACATTCACAAACTCTTTCTAAAAACAAACATGAAATCATATGTTCCAATTTTGGCAAAATAGTCTATACTTGTGTGTGCGCATCACATAGTAAGTTAGCCTAATAAATCGGAACAAGAGCATATAATGTAAATAAGATTTACATCATGATTAGTAAAGGTCGATCTTTGATCGAACGAGCAGGGGTGCTCAATTCATGACCTTCCCCTCTCGTACCTAAGATCTTAAGCCAAGACAATCTTGGTGATGGCGGACACGTGGCCTTTGGCACGAGTCATGGGTTTTCTAAATTACCCAAAAATATTTAGGTTGCGACTCTGTATCTGGCAAAGTAGTCCATTTTTGGCAATTTGATTCAAAATTGATTTTCCAAAAGATTTGCCAGATTTGGGCTCTTTGGTATTTATCTATTTCACATTGCACTTGTGAGATCAGATTTAGAATCGTGGGAGTCCGAACTGTATGGCTTATCGTCTTTCGAAAGGAGCATGAAAAGTCGAGCTACACTTGGGCATGGCCGAAATGGGGTTGCAATATGATTTCTTCGTCGCGCCGAGATTCCATCAATGCTTCAAATTCTTCAAGCATTGGACACATCTCTTGTGATCCGAATTGAAATACATGTGTGACCGAGTTCCAACATCGAATTGCGGCATGAAGGAATGGAAAGCAAAGAGAAATGCGACTCAAACGAAAAAGAGCGTTTAGGCCGAAACCATAAAAGTTCACATTTTTTGAGTCGTCCAAAGTGGCTATCCAGTCTCGGAGCCTATTGTTGGGCAATGTTTCCATCTTGAGAGCAAAATACCAAAGACTTGCTATTCTGCCAGAAAAACAACATAGGAGCACCATTTATAGAGTTTGGGAAGAAACAGTGCATGACAGCTGGATAGCACTGGCCGACCTCTTTTTTTAAGCCCGGTCGTGCCTCAATGAAGCCCGGACGTGCCTATGTGGGCCCAGCCGGGTCTAAATTGTGGCTTAGATTAGTGCAGTTGTAGAAAAAGCTGGCCTTTGTCCTGGTGTACCATGACTGTGTTTTGAGTCTTGTTTTGTTTTTACCAAATGTTTTTTAGTATTTTCGAGTTGTTTTCGTTTCGTTTTCCTATTATTGAGTTGTATTTTACATTTTGTCCGATTGTGGGTTGTTATCCGATTCAAGAATGAATGCAAGAGCAGGAATTCACCTTTTTTTAATTCTTAAACAACTTTACCATGCAACAGTTACGCCATTCATCACATATTATGCAAGGAGATTACTTTCAAAAACTTGCTCTTTTATAAACTAGCGAGTCCAACCCCGATCATTGTACAAAGTAGCAAAAGAAAAGAAAAGCCTTCAAAAACAAAAGGGTCTACTTGAAGCTAGCCTTTAACTACAAAGCAAAACAAAACAAAAATAGGAAATCATCATCATTAATAGTAGCCCACCCTCGCTCTCTTCCTCGGTTGTGGAGGAGGTGCATCGCTGTCATCACTGGGGCTATTAGACTGCATGTCAATTGCCTCCCCCTCCTCCTCGGAGGTCGTGTACTCCTCAAAGGACTCCTCGGGGGGTGAGCGTTGTCTCACTCTGTCTCTTCCCTGGTCAGCTCCTCATTTGTCCCTCACTGGGCCCCATCTCCGTCTCTTAGCTGGAGGAGGTCTTGTAGGTTCAACTAGTGCTGGCTCAAGCTGAAGAAGAAAAAGAGAAAGAGAGTACATCTATCAGAAGAGGCCAATAAAGTTATGAGCAAGACTGTAATGACTGTAAACTAGGGGCAAAGCATACCTCAATCCCGTGAATGGCCAGAGCAGTCTGCCTCCTCCGCACCATGAGGAGTAGTCAGTCAATCGTCTGGAGAAGGTCATAGCATATGTCGTGGGTACCTGCAAAACAATGAAAAGTTGAGCACAGTGGAACAAAGTAACAAAGTACAGTGAAGACGTAAAGCAGTGTAGTGGGCAGAAATAGAAAAAAATGTGTACCTGCTCAATACCGGGAGCAATCACCAATCTACAATCTCTCTCCTCAATATGCTCAAGGGGGATCTGCACAATCACCCGGTCTGGCTGCATGTATACAACCTCTGTTGGAATCACTGGAAGCCTAGGAATGGGAGCTGCAGCAGGAACTCCTCCGGCAGCAGCAACCTCCGGAACAGCATGGACCACGCCCAGGGTAAGAGACGCTAACACCCGAGTGTGTAAGAAGGTAATGAAGTCGCCGGGCTCATGGTACCGGTCACCATCCTTTCCCTGCATGAGATGATCAATCTGGGGCCCGTCGTGGAGATCATTAACTACCCTCATGCCGGGAGGAGGAGGATGCGAGACATCAGGATTAACTCGGCCCCAGGTCTGGCGGAGGAACCTCTCTCCCAAATAATATGCCTTGCCAAAAAAGAATCCACAAGGTGAAGGCCTCTCATGTAGCAGCATAAGTCACCCTCACTATTTGAGGGATACTCGCCTAGGGGTGCTAGTCAACCTGTGGACAGAATGGGCAAAACAAAGAAAATCAACTTCAAAGGTTAAACAATATGATAATAGCGATGCAGTACGGAAATGGCAATGTAAGAAGAGTAGTGCAGTATAGAATCAATAGTATGGAAATGGCAGTATAGAGACAGCAGTATGAAACCGTAAAGACTAGTATTTTATTACCTAATCCGCAGTGATAGTGTCAAAGAAACGCTGAAAGTAAGGGAAGTCTCAGTCAACGCAGCGGCGTCGCTCGAATCGGGAATTGTAGTACCAAGAGCGGGGTACTGACAACTCAATCGGCCTCACCGGGACCGAAGCTAGGGAGGTGAAATATGTATAGACCTATAGTTGCAAGCATGAAAAGATGGATGAAGTAAATGAGCAGATAAACAAGAAATGTAAAGCAAAGATAAGTATGAAATGCAAAATTGAACAGAATGTCAAGCTGAACAGAAAAAGTAAATGTGAGGTGTACCTCCCAAACTCTCCAGTAGCCACCGAATGAATCTTCCTTTCGGAGAGATACAGAGCTCATGTAGCAGTATAAGATGTCTAGACCGGCCCCACTCCAGTCATACTCTGCCACCTATGGTAGGTGCACCAGTGCTCTCAAGAGATATAGCCCCACGGTACTTTCCCTATTGGTAAATAGGGTAGTACCGAGGAGATACATGAGGAAGCCGTGGGTGTAGTGGGCGACCTCAACTGGAGTAACTGGCTGAAGGTCAGTGAAGCGCTGCAAGAACCAACTATACCTTACCATCCGGTGGCTTGTAGTGTCCGGGATCGCTC
The DNA here is from genome assembly GCA_030407325.1 of Camellia japonica. Classification (NCBI taxonomy): domain Eukaryota; kingdom Viridiplantae; phylum Streptophyta; class Magnoliopsida; order Ericales; family Theaceae; genus Camellia; species Camellia japonica. The sequence goes on along the minus strand of JAPPVO010000013.1, from coordinate 90,082,897 downwards.
TGAGAAGCTGACGCTGTGCGGCTCTCCAATTTTTCATATCAGGATCAAATGGGATTAGGCCACCAACCCCGACCTGCAGGCCAGTGAGCATCACGAAATCGTACAGGGTCAGAGTCAGCTCCCCGATCGATGAGAAGTGGAACGAGTCTGTGGTGTCCCACCATCTCTCTACCAGGGCCCCGTAAAGCAGTGACTCAGCCCTTACTTGTATAAGCCCTTAACAAAAGGGCCCAAAGTCGGCAGCATCAACCAGTGTGCGGACCTCTGCGGAATGCCTCTCATACCAGCGCCGAGGGCCGGATATGGATCCATAGCTACCAATACTCCTAGCTATCACCTGTAAATGGGGAGTGTATGTAGGTGGAGGAGTGGTCTACTTATGAGATTCAACATGTGTAAAAAAACAAAGGAAAAGTTCCTTACCGTGGAGGCATCAGTAAAAAAGTGCTTCGCGGGCTCTCGCAGCGAGATGTCCTCATCTATCGCTGGGATGAGGTTCTCAAATCTTAAAATACCACCTGGGGGCAGAGCATGTGTACGTGGCCAGTAGGTGGCCCCATCAAATGGCCTATTGGTGAGGGGAGGCAATGTGGGAACATTCTCGGCCTCTATATCCGCACCTAAGACGGCCCCAATAGCGATGACAAGGTCCAGGATGGGAACCTCGTCACTATCCATAGAGAGAAAGTGGAAAAAAGTGAAGAAAAAGTGAGAGAATGAGTGAAAAACTGGTGAAAACCCAAAATCCAAACCCTAGGAGAGAGACAGTAAAGAGGAGGTGGAAAATCAAAGGGGGAAACAAGAAAGGTGTGGGAAAATGTGAAAGAAATCAAGGGAAAAACTCAAACTCCACTAAATCAAGATTTGTTTGGTTCAAACTATAAAGGAGGGAAAGGGGTTTTAAAGAAAAAATTGCAAGGGTTGTTGGGTAACTCAAGGAAAGGGGAAATCTATAGAGAGAGGGAGGTTAGAGAGAGAGGAGAGGGAGTTTCGGATGGGAGTGTGTGAGAAAATAAGGGTTAAGTTTGTTTAAAACAACTGTGGTTTGCAGAATGCCCGAAACTGCCCCTGCTGCTATCAAGGCCCAGTCGGCTTTATTGAAGCCCGATCGTGTTTCATCGAGGCTCGGCCGACTCTCAATGTGAATTAGTCAATTTTTTATTTTACTTTATTTCTTGTATTATGGAGTTCTAATCTTAAAAAAAAAAAAAAAAAAAAAAAAAAAAAAAAAAAAAACCAGAGAAATAGTGAAGATGAGAGAAGAAAAAAAAAAAGAGGAAAGAAAAAAAAACAGTGAAAAACGAAAAAAAAAAATGAGGGAAAAAAAAAAAAGAACAAAGAAAAATGAAAACAGAAAAAAGTGAGCGAAAAAAATATAAAAATGAGAAGGAAAGGAAAAGAGAGGAATTTTGTTCATTCTGTTTTGTTTTATTGTGTGAATGCATAATTTGATTTATTTAATTCTTAATTCGTTTTGTTTAAACTCATTTGTTTAACTCATAGTTTAAACTCATAATTTGATCTGTTTTGTTTAAAACTTTTAATTTGTTTAAACTGTTCCTTTAGTCTATAAATTGCTTTGCTTGAGTCGTAATCTGTTTTATTATTCCGTAAACAACGATTATGGTATATATGGTTCATTTAGAGGAGTTCCAAATAAAATCATTCGTGCCACAGTAAAATCATCATCCATTTTACAATCAAATTAAAACGTGATGTGTCGTATTCAAAAGCCCATTTTCAACACATGGGCAAATTGGCTTTCACTTTACTACATCGCTTTGATTGTTTTGATTTTACGTGTCTTTGTGTAGAATCCGTGTTTACTTCTTTGTCACTTCGCTAATTCACGTTTATGCTTTGTGTCTTCATTTGAATTATCTCCATGGACTGCATTTTCCGAGGCATTCCTGGGGGGAGATAGTTTCGCTTTACCAAATTCTAAAAATTTGTTTGCTCTTTCATTGATCCAATTTCCTCCTATTGTGTGAGACGCGTTATGATTGTTTTCCTTGGTTCAAAACATTAGGTGCACTCAGTGTTCACACCACATTTCCTCCTATCGCGTGAGACGTGTTAGGATTGTTTTTCTTGATTAAAAACATTGGGTGCGCTCGGTGTTCACACCACCTTTCCTCCTATCGTGTGAGACGCGTTAGGATTGTTTTCCTCGGTTAAAAACATCGGGTGCACTCGGTGTTCACACCACCTTTCTTCCTATCGCGTGAGACGTGTTAGGATTGTTTTCGTCGGTTAAAAACATCGGGTGCGATCGGTGTTCACACCACTTTTCCTTCTATCGCGTGAGACGCGTTAGGATTGTTTTCCTCGATTAAAAACATTGGGTGGGCTCGGTGTTCACACCACCTTTCCTCCTATCGTGTGAAACGCGTTAGGATTGTTTTCCTCGGTTAAAAAACATCAGGTGCGCTCGGTGTTCACACCACCTTTCCTCCTACCACGTGAGACGTGTTAGGATTGTTTTCCTCGATTAAAAACATCGAGTGTGCTCGGTGTTCACACCACCTTTCCTCCTATCACGTGAAACGCGTTAGGATTATTTTCCTCGATTAAAAACATCGAGTGCGCTTGGTGTTCACACCACCTTTCCTCTTATCGTGTGAGACACGTTAGGATTGTTTTCCTCAGTTAAAAACATCGGGTGGGCTCGGTGTTCACACCACCTTTCCTCCTATCGCATGAGATGCGTTAGGATTGTTTTCCTCGGTTAAAAACATCTGGTGCGCCTATTTGTTCACACCACCCTTCCTCTTATCGCATGAGACGCATTAGGATCTCGGTTGAAAGCCTTGAGTGTGCCCAGTGGTTACGTCGCTTTTCACCCTTCCTACCTGAAGCGTAGTTAGGTTTACATTTTCTTACATCCTTTCTACGTGAGACATAGTTTGATTTGTACTTTCTTTGTCCTTTTCACATAAGACATGTTTATTTACTCACTTCTTTCCGTGTTAGACACGATTGGATTTGTTTTGATTTGATTTATGCTTTTGTTCATTGTCGCATTCTTGTTTTGCGCATCATTTTGTGCCTTGTTATTTGCATTCAAATGTTTCATTGCATGATCATAAGTTATTTTCTGCATATCATTTTTCACTTTGCCCTCGAGTTCACTCTTTGCATTTATGTCTTGATTTCTTGACCAAGCCTTGCAGCATCGTCAAATAGGTCGTCTCTGGGCTTTGACATTTACTCACGTCACTTTATGACTTCGAGCTCTGTCAAAGAGAGGCAACTATAAACACCTGAGCAAGTGATGTCTGCTCAAACTGACATTGAGGCCAACCGCTACACGTTGAAGTCGTGTATGGAGACAGTGGCTGCAGTCACTAACTTGTCTCACCGTCTGCAAAACAGGACATGTGAGGTACATCGGGTTAACGCCCAACTCACTCTGCTTCAGCATATGTACAAGGATGCGCGAGCAGAGATTTGCGGGCTGAAGGCGGAGAACAAAGAACTGAAACGGAAGGCCACCTCCATGGAGAATAAAGAGGTAAAACGACAAGCCACTTCTATGGCCCGGTTCGGAGCACCATCACATTTTGCCTTTGATGGTTGGCAAAGAGTTAACTCTCTTGGTGAAAACATTGAGGCAGGGCCTTCTCTTGGGGAAAACACTAAGGCAGGGCCTTCGAAGGTCTCCCATAACAAAATTGAGATGAAGAAAACAGCAGGAGAATCAAGCAAATGAGGTCGGGGTATGGCCGTTTGCCGGAGGTCGGCGTGTGGCCATTGCCGGAGAAGAAAGAAGAACAAGATCCCTCTCTTTTTTTCTTCTTTTCTTTTTTTTTCTTTTATTTGTTTATATTTTGTACAAATGTGATCAATAAAACAAGTTTTTTTTTTGGTTACGTTTTATGCAACTCTGAATAACAAATCCGAATAATGGACATAGAATAGACACTTTTTATGCAACTCCGAATTCCGAATAAGAAATACTCCTAAATCCAAATAATGAACATAAAATAGACACAAAACAGACAAACTAGACACAAAATGGACCCAAACAGAGCAATATGTACGGGACAGAATACCAACTTTACGGATTATTGGAACAAAATAAAATAAAAAATTCTTTCTTTTATTTATTTACTTATTTATTTAGAGTATTATATTATTTATTACTATTATTCAACTCAAAATAAAGCAAATTGATTATATATATTATTACACATATACTCAAAAAAAAAAAAAAAAAACACATTTATATGAACAAAAAGAAAACAAACCCCATTCTCTCTTTTTTATTTTTGTAAAACAACAATTACTAAAACAAACAAACAAAATGATTTAATGATGATGATTATTTATTTATTTATTTATTTTTTGAAATAACAACACAAATAAAATGAGTTGACTTGGTTTTTTTATTTTTATATAGGCAAAGATATAAAGTATAAACATATTATATTATTATTATTATTATTATTATTATATTATTATTATTATTTTATTTTTTTTTTTTTTTTTCATCAAAGTCTAGCCAGATCTCTATGAGCTACGGACAGAATCGGGAAACCCTCGGCTTTTCTTACTTTAAAACAAAACAAACCCCTCATTTCCTCACACCTCCATATCCAAAAATCACCCCTCACTCTCTCTCTATCATCCCTCTCTCTCTCTGGATTTCTCTTCCCTTGCTTTTACCCAACGATCCATGCCATTTTTCTTTGAAACCCTTGTTTTTCTCTACATTTTGAACCGAACAAAAATTGATTTAGCGCAGGTTTGGGTTTTGTCTTTGTTTTTCTCACTTTACCCACATTGTTCCTCTTTCTCCCTTTGATTTTTTTATCCTCTCTTCAGTTTCTCTCTCCTAGGGTTTGAGATTTTGGGATTTTTACCCATTTTCACTTAGTTCTCCACTTTTTTCTTCATTCTTCTCTACTTTCCCTCATGGCTAGTGACGAGTTTCCCCTTTCAGACCTGGTCATTGATATTGGTGCCGCCCTTGGTGCAGATGTGGAGGCCGAAGATGTCCCTGCTTTGCTTCCCCTCGCGGATAGGCCATTTGATGCGGCCACTTACCAGCCACGCATTCACATTCTCCCGCCAAGCTAGATTTTACGATTTATGGGCTTCATCCCTAGGCTGGAGAAGGACACACTTCTGCGCGAGCCCACGGAGCACTTATCCACTAGGGACTCTACAGTAAGCAACTTTCCTTTGTTTTGTACATATGTTGAAACTTATGAACAAAGCATTCGTCTCTGTTGTACGTATATTCATGCATTCCCTATTTACAAGTCGTAGCCAGGAGGATTATCGGCTATGGGACCATATCGGGCCCTCGACGCTGGTATGAGTGACTTCTCGCAGAGGTTCGCACGGTAGTAGATGCTGCTGGCTTTGGGCCCTTCTGCTCTGGGCTCATCCAGATGCGGGCTGAGTCAGTGTTATATGGAACTTTAGCGGAGAGGTGGTGGGACACCACAGACTCGTTCCACTTCTCTTCGACTGGGGAGATGACGTTGACGCCGTATGACTTTTGCATGCTAATCAACCTGTGAGTCGGAGTTGGTGGCCCTATCCCATTTGACCCAGATATGGCGCAGTGGAGAGCTGCATAGCTCCAGCTTCTTAAAGCGATCCCAGACATGAGCAGTTAGGGGATGGTGCGCTACAGCTGGTTCTACAATCACTTCATCGACCGTCAGCTAGCTACTATAGATGAGATTGCCCAATACGCTCGTGGCTTCCTTATGTATCTTCTCGGTACTACCCTGTTTGCGAACAGGGAGAATACCGTGGGGATATATCTTCTTGGAGCACTGGTGCGTCTGCCGCGGGTGGCAGAGTATGACTAGGTTGGTGCCAGCTTAGCCACCTTATATTGCTACATGAGCTCCGTGTCCCGCTGTAAGTAGATTTACTCAGTGGCTACTGGAGAGTTTGGGAGGTACGCGTCTCACCCCTTTACTTTTCTTTTTAACTTTGCATTTTGTGTTTGGCATTTCCTATTCATCTTTACTCTGCATTTCATATCTGCTCATCTGCTTGATTCATGCTCATCTATTTACAGCTCTGGGTTTACACGTATTTCACCACTCTAGCTCCAGTCCCAGTGAGGCCGATTGAGTTGTCAATACCCCGCTCTCAGTACTACAACTCACGGTTCAGACGCCGCCACCTAGTAGACCGGACCTTCCTATACTTCCTCCGCTTCTTTGATATGATCACTACGAACCAGGTAACACAATATCATTCTTTGCATTACATATCACTGTTCCCATATTATACTAGCATCCTCGTACTGTTGACATCGGCCACTGCATTGTTTTACTCATTACACACTGATTTTCTGACACTGCACTGGTTTCTGACACTGAGTGATATCTAACACTGCACTATCACTACACTGATAACTAACACTACCCTGACATCTGACACTGTACGAATTCACAGGTTGATTGGCATCCCTGGGCGGGTATCTCCACAGCATCCAGAGCAACGGGTATCTCCACAGCATGCAACTTATTGTTGCCTGCTATGCCTCTGCCATGCGGATTCTGTTCAAGGGCCCCTTTGGTCGGGCCTATTATCTGGGGGAGAGGTTCATCCGCCAGACCCAAGGTGTTGCCCATCCAGACGTTCCGCATCCTCCTCCTCCAAGCATGAGGTCAGTTGATGAGATACAGGACGGACCTACGATCGACCTCTTGATGGAGGGAGAGGACGGTGATAGATATCATATGGCCAGGGACTTTACTACCTTCTTGCACACTCGGGTGATGGCACCCCTCACCATGGGTGTGGCCCATGCTGTTCCAGAGGTCGCGGCTGATACCCCTGCTAGAGGCGCCCCTACCGTTGCTCCTATTCCTGGGTTCCCTGTTATTCCCACAGAGATCACATACATGCGCCCAAATGGGGTGCTCTAGCAGATTCCAATTGATGAGATCGAGGAGAGGGACCGCCGGATAGTTTTTGCTCCAAGCATCGAGCTGGTACACATTTCCTTATTATTTCCACTCACTGCACGTTATCTTGTTTTATTGCTTCTGTTTATGGCTATATTTCTCAAACTCTGCTCTTTTTTTTAAGGTACCCCGGGCATTTGCAAATGACATTGCTCAAATAGTTGACCGGCTACTCCTCATGGTGCAACAGAGTCAGACCACTCTAGCTGCTCATGGGCTTGAGGTAAGCTTTGCCCCTAGTTTATAGTCATTTCATTCCAACTATATTTGTCACTTTATAACTATCTGCACTCTCCTTTCCTTTTTTCTTTTCATCTTGGACCAACACCAGTGGCACCTGCAGGACCTCCTCCAGCTAGAAGACAGAGGCAGGGCCCAGTGAGGGCAAAGGGGGAGCTGATCAAGGGAGAGGCTGAGTGAGGCAGTGCTCACCTTCTGAGGAGTCCTTTGAGGGCTCTCCGACCCCTGAGGAGGAGGGAGAGGAGTTTGACATGCAGTCTAGAAGTACCAGTGATGACAACGATGCGCCTCCTGTGTAGCCGAGGAGGAGGGGAGCTAGGACAGACTATTGATGACGATGATGACTTTTTTTGTTTTTTTGTTTTTTTTCTTTGTAGTTTTAAACACTAGCTTCAGGTAGACTCTTTATTTTTGAAAAACCTTTCTTTTGTGTTATGTTTTATTTTGTAAAACAATGATCGGTGTTGGACCCCCTAGTTTATAAAAACGGTTTTTTTTTTTTTTTTTGGATGATCTTTTCTTGCGAATTTCTTGCATTGTGTTTGCATATGACAAATGGATAGCAATTTGCATGATAATCTTCCTGATACTTGTGCTTGATTCATGAATTAGATAAAAACTTTCAAATGGACAAAATGTATAATACAACTCCATAACAAGAAAACATAATGGAAATAACTCAAAACCATTACAACAAACTTGGTATAAGCAAAACAAGACTCAAAATACATCCACAACACAAGAGGACAAAGAGCAGCCTTTTCTGCTAGTGTACTGTCTGGCCTACCACTGAGGTACGGCTGGACCTCATTAGGCACAGCCGAACCCCACTGAGGTACGACCAGACCATGATGAAAGGTTTGGTAGGTGCCCAGCTGTCACCCACTACTCCATCCGAAATTCTATAAATGGTGCTCCTATATCGTCGTTTCTGGCAGAAGAGCAAGTTTTTTACATTTTGCTCTCAAAATGGAGATATTGCCCATCCATAGGCTCCAAAACTGGATAATCACTTTGGATGGCTCGGAAAAGGTGAACTTTTACGGTTTTAGCCTAAATGCACTTTTTCCATTGAGCCACACTTCACTTTGTTTTCCATTTCTCCATGCTGCTGCTCAGTGTTGGAATCCAATCACGCATGTATTCCGCTTTGGTTCACAAGAGATGTGTCTGACACTTGAAGAATTTCAAGCACTGATGGAATCTCAACGTGATAAGGAAATCATGCTTCAACCCCGTTTTGGGCATGCTCAAGCTTTAGGATGGATGTGTGGGCTTACTTTGCACAAGGCTCGATCCTTGGCTCACAATGGGAAATTAGGCATTCTCGATTTGATTAGTCGGTTTTCCCCTACCGGTGATAAAGAAAACCTCCTTTGGCGGAGTTATCGTCAGCATGCCCTCTACTTATGCTTACTTGCACATTTCCTTCTTGCCCCTAGTCACGGTGGAGCTAGTATTAAACTGATCGAAATAGCCAATGCCTTAAAGGGGGTAAGAGTTGTATGGGCTTAGTGTTGGCCGAGACTTTGACAGGTTTAGATGCTTTTCATCAACGAGAGAGACTACTCGTTTTGTGGGGAGTGCATTACTTCTCCAGGTATTATTTCCTACCCTTCTTATTTATGTTCTTCACATCACTTGGCACACGATCTCTGTTTTTCTCTCGAAATCATTTTCTTACTTTTCCCTCAACGTACATCTCTCTATTCTTTTTTTCTCTCTTATTTTCCTTCTCTCCCCAGGTATGGCTAATGGATAAGCTGAAAGTAATAGACCCCTGCCCTGAGTACTCGGCCAGAGCTTATTCTCTTTGCTCATAGCTAGTGGAGTTCTCCTCAGAGGGAATGTGGTGTGACTGGATGCGCAGTAAGTCTGCAGCTGACATTGCTTGGCGTGGCCCCTGGCTTAACTTAGCTAAGATGAGTTACACATGTTCCAGCAACCAGGTATACAGTTGATTGGCCTTACACACTATGTGTTCTATTTTCCACTCAGGTTCAGACGCCAGTTTGGGCATGATCAAACTTGTCCGGATAAAGGGATAAAGTACCCAGCTTCATTTCCTATTCGTAGTTTGTACTTGCCTCGATACCTCACTGCTTGGTGCACAAGAGAATTTTTTACTCCAGCCTTGAATTTCGGTTGCATCCTTCCTAACGAGTACTTGATTTGGCTCGAGAACGAGGAACAAGTTAGGCTGACTTCGGTTACAAAGACTTCCACGGGTACGAGAAAAAGACAAAGAATTGACACTTGACTCATCCATGCCCCTAGTCTATTGCTTTGTCTTTTCTTTTCAAGTTTTTTTTTTTTTTATATGTAAAAACAACTTTATTTTGGAGAATGTACCTATGTTAAAATTAATAAAATTAAAGTGAGTGTTGAAAAGTTTCCTTTTTCGGAAATGGTCACCAACAGATACACACGGAATCAATCCTAAATTGTACAGGCCCAAATCGAAAAATCATAACTGCCCCTTAAATTGAATTGATGATTACTGTTTCATCCTGTGACTGACCTTTCTGCCCGAATGGAAGCAACACTACCAAGTCGACAAACGATGGAGAATGATGGATTGATTAAACTAAATGAACAGGACAGTTGAGTTGAAAATGGTTATGGCCGAACTTCGGGAAAAAGTTGCCTACGTATCCCAAAGATGAGAATCAGGCCTTACATAGTTCGGTGAGGGTTCACTCGAGTATTTATTCTCTCCTTTTGCGCTCTAATTTTTGCCAAGGTTGCCCTTTTGGGTTTTCGGCCTTGCGAGCTCGATTTTTCTTTATCTAATTTTTCATGCTCTAACTTTTGCCTAGGTCGCCCTTTTGGGTTTTCGGCCTAGCGAGCTTCTCAGGAATATTATTTCTTCAACTTGTCCGTGTTGATCAGTTGTGAAAACTCCAGGCCATCCAAATCCATAAGAATAATTGCTCTTCCGAACTAGATTGACTTGATGATATAAAGGCCAGTCCAATTAGGTCTAAAATTGCCCCTGGGGTCATGGATGGGGGCTCGATTATCTTTGAGCACCATGTCTCCTTCCTTGAGATTTCTGGACTTGACTTTCTTATTAAAGGCCCTAGCAATTCTACGTTGGTAACCTTGGATGTGATACAATGCCTTCAACCTCCTTTCGTCGAACAACATCAATTCTTCAAATCTGCTCTGTTGCCAATCCGCCTCTATTATCTGACATTCGGCCATAATTCTCAGTGACGGTACTTCAATCTCTATTGGCAGAATAGCTTCCATCCCATAAACTAGAGAATAGGGGGTTGCCCCTGTAGATGTTCAGATTGACGTCCAGTAGCCCTAGAGTGCAAATGGCAATTTCTCCGGCCAGTCTCTGTAGGTTTCCACTATCTTCTGCAAGATTCTCTTGATATTTTTGTTTGCAGCCTCAACGGCTCCATTGGTCTGCAGTCTATATGTTAATGACTTATGAAAAGTCACGTTATATTTCTCGAACAGGTCTATCACCTCTTTCTTGAAATGTGAGCCGTTATCTGAAATGATCTCGTTGGGCACCCCATACCTACAGATGATGTTGTTTTTGATGAACTTGGCTACATGCGATGCTTTTAGAACGGAATAGGACTGGGCCTCCACCCACTTTGTGAAGTAGTCGATTGCTACTAAAATGAACTCATGCCCGTTTGACCCCTTTGGCGTGACTGCACCGATAACATCGATTCCCCAAACTGAGAAAGGCCATGGTGAAGTCATATTGTAGAGCTTTGACGGTGGAATGTTCATGCGATCAGCATGGATCTGACATTTGTGGCATCGCCGTACAAAGCCAATACAGTCCTCTTCCATGGTTGGCCAGTAGTCTAAGGATTTTCTGCGCTAGCATTACATCGTTCATGTGAGCTCTGCACTCTCCCCCGTGAATAGCTTCCATAAGGTGCCTTGATTCTTCTTCCTCAACACACAGCTTATGCATTCCCAGATGGCCTCTTTTGTACAACTTGTTTCCATTGATGATAAATTGGATGGCTAGCCGTCGTATTCCCCTTTTGTCCTTAGCATTTGCCCCTAGTGGATGCGCCTCCTTTTCCAGAAAATTCCAAATGTCGTAATACCAGGGGTCTGTATCTTGAACCTCACTTATTACGGTGATGGTCTCATAAGCCGGCGTATACTTCTGTTCAATAATAATCGAACGCATCTTTACTCCAAGCGGGATGTCCACCATGGAAGATAGAGTTGCTAAAGCATCAGCAAACCAATTGTTCTCTCTTAGCAGATGGGTGAATGTTAATTTTTCAAACCTCGAAATTAGCACATCCAGGGCCTGATGATAAACCTTCATTTTCTCTTCTTTAACCTGTCAATCTCCGTTGGCCTGAGAGACAACCAAATTTGAATCCCCAATGACGTCCAACCTTATTGCCCCTAGTTCTAAGGCAGCTTCCAAGCTAACAATACATGCCTCGTATTCTGCTTCATTGTTAGATACTTTAAACCGGAGTTTGAAAGCTAGAGGTATATGTGAATCATCAACTGCTATGAGCAATACACCTATCCCATAACCATATTGATTTGATGCTCCATCAAAGTACATCGTCCATGTTTCCTCTTCTATCTGTAGGATGTTTTCATCTAGGAATAAATACTCCACTGCTTCATTATCTCCTTCTATCGGGTGTTCTGCCAGGAATTCCGCTATAGCCCTCCCTTTGACTGATGTGCGCGTGACATACTTGAGGTCAAATTCGGAGAGAAGAAGCAACCAACGAGCTAGCTTACCCGTAAGTGCTAGTTTCTCAAAGAGATATTTGATGGGATCTAATCTTGAAGCCAAAATTATGGAATGCGCTAACAGGTAGTGTCTTAACTTCCTCATTGCCCAAACTAAAGCTAAGGAAGCTTTCTCAAGGGGAGTGTAGCGAGTTTCATACTTCAGCATTTTCTTGCTTAGATAGTAGATGGCCTTCTCCACCTTAGCTTCTGATTCTTGCGCTAGCATGCACCACATGGTCGAATCTGTCACTGATAAATACAAGATCAGTGGTTTCCCTGGTTCTGGTGGTGACAATACAGGTGGATTCTGAAGGTACTGCTTCACTTGTTCAAAGGAGAACTGACATCGATCATCCCATTGGAACTTCTTTCCTTTCTTCAACAGACCAAACAGTGGTTCACAAATCAAGGTTAATTTTGAGATGAACCATCTTATGAATTACACCTTGCCAAGAAAGCCGCACACCTCATTTTCAGTCCTCGACGGTGGCATTTCTACGATGTCCTTGATTTTGGAGGGATCTACTTCAATTCCCCTTGGTGTAATCAGAAATCCCAACAATTTTCCTGTAGTCACCCCGAAGGTGCTTTTTTGTGGGTTCAACCTCAATCTGTACTCCCTGATCCGTCCAAAGAATTTTTCCAATGTGGTGTAGTGGCCTCGTCGCTCTTTAGACTTGACAATCATATCGTCAACATACACCTCAACCTCCTTGTGGATCATGTCGTGCAAGATGGTGGTCACAGCTCTCTGATATGTAGCCCCAGCATTTTTTAATCCAAAAGGCATAACTCTATAGCAGTAAGTACCCCATGGCGTGGTGAAAGCAGTTTTCCCTCTATCCTCTGGTGCCATCAAAATCTAATTGTACCTAGAAAACCCATCCATGAATGAAAGCAAAGCATGGCCAGTTATAAGGTCTACTAGTTCATCGATATGGGGTAATGGAAAGTCATCTTTCGGGCTAGCTCTATTCAGATCCTGGAAGTCGACGCAGACTCTGATTCTTCCGCCCTTCTTTGGAACCGGAACGATATTAGCCAACCAAGTCGAGTACTCAGATACCATTAAGAAACCCGCATCAATCTGTTTGGTGACCTCCTCTTTAATCTTCAATGCCCAATCTGGGCAAACTCTACGCAGTTTTTGTTTGACGGGTTGGGCTTCAAGGTTAAGGGGGATCTGGTGTTGTACAATCTCAGGATCGATTCCAAGCATGTCTTCGTAGGACCACGCAAAAACATCTTTGAATTTTTTTAATAAAGTGATAAAACACTTGCGTTCCTTTGAAGACAACGTGGATTCGATCTGGACCAAACGGGGATCCTCCTCAGTACCCACGTTCATTGCAATGATTTCATCTGTGCAGGGTTTAACACGCCTTTCCTCCTCTTAGTCAACCAAATTTTTTAAAGCCCAAGGAATTTCTTCCTCTTCGTTTAAGTCAAAATTTTGAAAATCAAGATTAGTACAACAAACTAAAGGCACAGAAAAGTAAGTAAAGTCTACGACATTCCCATTCGTACAGTCTGGGTCCTCGGTTACAGTTGACTCAAAAGAAAAACTAAAAGACGACTTTGACAGGACTTTGGTACCCAGGTTACCACCCCCGAAAGTACTAGACTTAGAAGAACTCGAATCTAACTCAGACTCAGTGGAATCAGATTAAAACTCGTCATCTGATTCAGAACTGCTGATGATGATCCTCTTTTCAAATTTCCAGACTAGGTGTGGATCCTCAGATGCATCCATAATAAGATTAGAGAAATCCGTAGTTGGTTTATCCCCGATCATTGAGATAGTAAAACTATCCCCCAAGTTGTCAGACTCAGTTCCAACAGTAGAACTCGTTAGTAGGTCAGTCAGTGTTTTTCCCAACAGTTCTTCTTCTTCAACATCCATATTTACAGCCATGCCTTGATCTATATTAACGTTCAGGTGCTTCTGTTCATCTTCCTCTTTTGGTAACTAGTGCCCAAAGAAGATCTCGAACCCGGGACACATTGTCTTTGTCTCCTGGTCAAACCAAGGCTCTAGAAATCCACAAAAGGGAAATCTTCCCCCTGGCGGACAAAGCGTCTGTTCAAGGTTCCCTGTATTGGCTTGTGGACTAACTCACACTATTTCCCAGCCTTTTTTGCTTTAACTCTTCCTCTCAACTCAGCTCCCTTCCTTTGTCAATCTTCTGCAATAGGTTTGTATCCTAGCCCAAAAGCATGGGGATTGTGAATCATCTCCTTGGCAGCAGGACCTCCTTATCTACCACTCCTGCCTAGTCCTGATACAAGCATGTGTCCCTACTTGTTCATCATATAGATGGACTGAGCACTCACATAGGTTCCGTCACCTTCTGCCATGATGGTTTGAAGCACCCGGGCCTTTGTCAGCGAGAAGCCAGAAAGGAATACATCCTCTTCCCCATGCATGATTTCCAACACTAGTATGGTAGTACCCTGGGGACAATGGATTGCAGAATTACCGTACACAGTAGCAATTCCACCTTTAAAGGGGTATTTCACCAACTAATGAACTGTTGATGACACAGCCTTTATCTGATGTAACCAGGGCCTTCCAAGCAGTAGATTGAAAGTTGTCGGTACATCCATTACATGGAATTCGACCTCATGTTCAGAGAGGCCAATCAGGATATGGCTTTTGAACGTTCCCATAACATCCTGGCTCGTGTTGTCATAAGCTCAAACAAATTGGGTTGTGTGCATGAAGTCAACAGGCCTCAAACCTATGGCATAAGCAGTCCATACCGGGTACACATTAATTGCTGATCCAGTATCTACTAACACCACCGGAATCCACTTTTTTCGGCTCTCCAGAGTCACGTACAAGGGTCGGTTGTGGTTGGCCCCTCAGGGGGCAACTGTTTATCTGTGAAAGATATCACTGGCGTAACATCTCCGGACGTGACTAACGACACTAGTTTATCAGTGGTAGTGTCAATAGGCAGCTTGATTCGATTCATTACCTCTAGCAGTGCTTGCCGATGCTCCCAGGAGGCCATTATTAGTCCCCAGATTGATACATCTGCCTGAATCTTCTTGAGTTGCTTCAAGACCAGGTTCTCTTCACAATCCTTCTCTTTTGTGTTCACAACCTCTTTGTTGGAGGATTCTGGTTGATCTAAAGCTACAGGTTTGAAATACCGACCACTCCGGGTCATGTGATTGATCTCATCCGTATACCACGTATCGTTGGGGGTATCAGATTTCCACCGTTCATCCGTGTATGCGTAACTCAAATCATTATCTTTCCACCACTCCCCTGCAATCATGGCCAGGTGTTTATTAGGCTTTACCTGGAGCATGTTCACATCATGCCTCTCATCAACAACATGCCATTCCTTTTCCACTATGGTTTTGGTTTCTGCATTCCAGAATGGCATTGTTTTGTTGTCATTTCCTCGCTCTGAGGCCATCTTCCTTTGGATTGCTTCCATTCTTTCCTGCTGGAATTGTTCCAGCACTTGTTCTGTGCTAATCAAGGATGTAGCCTCGGCCTTTTCCTTCTTGATTTCTCTTGTCTGTTCTGCCTCATCTAGCTTTTTGGTACTGAGCCAACCGTTGTTTGTTTCTGGCTGACTTGAATCTCACCAGCCTATCTGGACACTGCTTGTATCCTCTTCGTCAAAGAAGTAGAGATTGGCTAGGTCTTCTTCCATCTGGGCTAGGTTTTCCTCCAGCTCGGCCAAATCATTTAGGCTTTGTTCAGGCCAATCTTCCTGGTGTTGCCCTAATTGGCCTTCCTTGATAGCATTAACACTGAGAACATCTGGCAATATGACCACTGGTTTTGGCTGATCAATGGCCACAATGTAAAAGTTTGGATCACACTCTTCTGCAAGTGATGCCCCATTTTCTATGACACAGGTATCAGACAGCCCAGTCTTTGGTGTATTCTCCTCTTTCTCTGTTCCTATCACCACATGCTTGGGTTGGATTTGTGGGGTTAAGTCTATCATGCACACGTCCATGTCTTCTAGAATAACCATCTCCGATTTTGATAGGTGAGACGAGGTAATATATGTGTTGGAGTTGAAGGTAGGGGGTAGTGTTTGGATATGGTTAATATTTCTGGGGGGAGGAACTTGGTTGTGTGCGGGAAGTGGGTTGGTTGTCACATTTGGTTTAGGAGGGGCGATGACTTTGTTGTCAATGAGATTCTGGATCTCATGACATAGACGAATGCATGAGTCCAAAGGATGGCCATGTTGTTGGTGGAAGGAACAATATTGAGTTGGGTCGTGTCTAACCGGCAGTGGGTTTGGGAGAGGTCGTGGATCGAGAGGCTTGAGATGTCCCCTTTCCAGCAACATCTTGAGGGCATAGGTCAGATTCATATGGAGAGGGGTAAAAGTTCTTTGGAACCAAGGTTCACCATTTTGTGTAGTTTGTGAGTTTGTAGCAGTAGCAAAGGGATCAGCCATCTTGACTGATGATGTAGCCAAGGTACTAACATCTGCAGACCGTGGAATAGTGTTGGTACCAACATTTGTACTCCGAGTGAATGGCCTTTTTGCGGGTTCAGTAGTTCTATGGATAATCCCCTTCTTAAATGCACTTTCAATTTGGACCCCCAACTTGTGTAGTGAAGCAAATGTAGATAACAGAGTCACTATCATCCTTTGTAGCATATCAGGCTCGAGATTGTGGACCACTAGCCTGACTTGCTCCCTTTTAGAGGGTCTGTTTGTCATCCAGGCTGCGTTTGCTCTCCATTTGGCGAGAAAGTCAATAAAAGGTTCTTTGGGGTTTTGGGTAGTTGCCTCCAACTCACTGATGGTTACCTCGATCTGAGTGTTATATGAATACTGGTTAACAAACCCCTCAGACAGTTCTTCCTAGTTCTACTTCATAGAATCCTCCAGTTTCGCATACCAGATGGCCGCTACATCAGACAGAGTTCTCCCAAACAAGAACAGTTTCTGAGCACAAGAAAGACACATTGGCTTCAGAACATCTAAAAACAGGCGAACATGTACAATTGGATCCCCACTTCCATCGAATCTGTCGATGTGGGGCATTTTAAACTTCTCTAGTAGTCTGACAGAAGCCTCAGTGTACCCATCTTCAATGTCTAGAATGGAATTGAAGCCTTGAGTTTTTTTAGCGCTTTCTCTAGCCTGGAAATTTTTATCATGGCTAGATCATCGTTGATGTCAAAGGAAGGGAGTTCCCCCTATGGTTGTACCAAGGGCCTATAAGCTGGAGCCTGTGGAAACACCTCTTGGAGATCTGGGATTTGGCTGAGTAGTAGGGATTGGATGTACTATAGATGCAGATGCCCCAAATGGGCATCGCAGATCAACGATGACCTCATCCTGTGCGGCCATCCGTTGATTTACGGTATCCATGGTTCTCTAAACAACTGCCATCATGGCAGCAAGTTCTTCTACATTCTGTGCCATCCTTGTTCTAAGTGGATGAGATGGTGGTGAATTATGTGCATGAACAGGTGTCGATGAAGTGCTCTATACCGATGTTGATGCTTGTTTGTTCCTTCTTCGTCGAGTAACTGGCGGGAGAAAAACTAACACTGGCTGACTGTTAACAAGATCTTGAGTTTTACAAAGTCTGCGGGAACGAGTCCATACAACTTGAGAAATATCGGGTCTTTCTGAAGCTATGATGAAAAACTACCTAGCAAAAGTAAGAAGAAAAGAAACAAATCAAAAATGGACAACACTTCGGCTCCAATTTTCAACACAACACGCAGCTAATCTATGAGCCCTACTGAACTTTGTTCTCAAACTGACTGCTCATTTGTAACACTGATATGAACCACCCTATACAGTTTCACTGTAAAAGCACATACCATGTAAAAGAACCAAAACACCCCTATAAGGGGGGTAGGGTTACCCTGTCCTAGATTTTGACATGATCTAGGTTGCACTATTTCAAGCAAATGGTTTCATAACATCCTGTAGGGGGTGGCATCCTATCCTAATTTGGAATAGTCACTAGAGGGTACAATATACATTAGGTCAAATAGTCACAGAGGGTACCTTAGCAAGACTACCTAATATACCTCTCACACCTAACACCGAGAAGTGAAAAGAGGATCAAACGGTACGGCGGTAATCCAGATCCAAGGGTTGTGTTCCCAACATGGCAGAGCCCATAACCGGTCAGCCTTTTGGCAAGCTTTGTAGGCAAGCCTCCAGCAAACCGTCTAGGAATAGCAGATGGCAAACACAGGGACTTAAGCGCACCGATGCAAATGCAATGCAATGCAAAGAACATATAAATATAGATAAAAAATGCACATCATAAATTTCAAGTCAAGTTCTCTAAATCCCTAGCAGAGTCGCCAGAAACTGTAGCTCAGCTTTTCGCGCCCCCTTTCGGAAGAATGAATAGCCCTTACAGGTCGGACTCCACTTGTGTTGGTTCTGAATCTGATTTCACAAGTGCAATGTGAAACAGTGGAAACACAAAAAGAGTCCAAATCCAGCAATTGTTTTTGGAAAATTGATATTTTGAATCAAATGCCAAAAATTGACTGCTTTTCCAGATATTAGAGTCGCCAGCAAAATATTTATTTTGGGAAATTTAGGAAACCCGTGACTCGTGCCAAAGGCCATTAGTCCATCGTCACCAAAGTGTCTTGGTTTAAGAACTTAGGTATGAGAGAGGAAGGTCAATAATGAGCACCCCACTCACCCAATCAAAGATCGACCTCTATTAATTATGATGTGATTCTTATGTACAGTATGTGTTCTTATTTTATCTTTAACATACAAGTATAGACTAATTTCACGAACAATTGAAACGTTTGATTTCATGTTTGTTTTGAAAAACAAGTGTTTTGTATATGTATCACTTGAAAAAGTGATCTCATATATATACATTAATCAAAGTATCCCAATGTCAGTGAATAGCCTTCATCCACAGGCATTCAAATAGGTATATCAAGTAAGCACTTAGCCTCATGGTAGTGTAGACGTGCCCAAATGTCCCGGCTCCGCGCGCGAGATGGCGCGAAAATCTGTTTTGTTCAATAGCATACTACAGTTCAGACTCAAATGTCACGGTTCTGAATCTAATCTCGCAAAGTGCAATGCAAGACTGATAAATCACCAAAGAGTCCAAATCCGGCAAATCGTTTTGGAAAACTGATTTGTGTAAAGAAGTGCCAAACATGGACTGCTTTGCCAAATACAAAGTCGCCACCTAAATATTTTATTTTGGGAAAATTTAGGAAACCCTGACTCGTGCCTAAGGCCACGTGTCCGTCATCATCAAAGTTGCCTCGGCTCGGGAACTTGGGTACAAGAGGGGAAGGTCATGCAATGAGCACCCCCGCTCGCCCGATCAAAGATCGGCCTTTACTAACATGATATCTTGTTTTTGAGAACACATGCGTTCTTATTCCGGTTTATTAGCTAGCTTACTGTGTGATGCGCACAACACACAAGTATAGACTAGATCGCCTAAGTTGGAACAAAATATCTCATGTTTGTTTGTTTGAAAATGGTTTGAAGGTGCTACTCGCAAGTAGGTTAAGACGTGAATTTTGCCGCCCTCAAGTGGGCTTAGAAAACATGATTTTGCCACTCTCAAGTGGGCTTAAAACTCGCATTTCGATGAATTGTTCCAATTCAAGTAATCCAACCTTCACCCACAGGCATTCAGGTAGTTATATCAGTTAAGCAAATAGCCTCATGGCAAGCATGCTATCATGGCAGCACTCACACTCATGCAAGATGCTAAAGCATAAAAGCTTACCTAGTACTCTGAGCCAAAACAAGAAGCTAGTTAGTAATCAATGCATGATCCTAGCTATGTCTACAATGCCTAATACAACACATGCAAAATGCAGCTAAGAAATGGGCTCGGCTATTCTAAGATGGCATATGAGATGCAACTTGATAATCATGTATTCAAATCGGAATTGAAACACAATGCAGTTAGTATGATGCACCGAGCCCGGTGCATGCAATACAGATGAATGATGCAAACATGCATAGCATAAGGATGCTAATCAAAATATGACCTAGAACTAACCATCGTAAGCGGTTAAGTAAAAGGGAGAAAGACATGGGGTTGGAAGACATTCACACACTCACGCACACTTATTACAAAATTCGCCTTCTCGACGGAGGGTCCGAATGAATAATACAAGCTAGCTACGCTAAGCTAAGTAACCAATCTAATAATCTAATTAGACTAATTATTACATAATCAAGTTGAACATTAGCTAAGCTAAGCTAATTAAGAATTTACAACGATGAATTAAATTAGCCAACACATTAACTAATTAATTACAAATTAACTAACTATACAAAGCAGTTAAAACGGCCTCGAGAAGAGGGGCATATGCATGCTCGATCGACTTCGCTCGGAAATCCGTTGCCATGCCTCATGTTGCCTCTGTTTGCACTGTTCTGCACCTCTGAAAATTATGCCAACTTCTGTGATGCTTCTGACCTACCTCATGGACATTCTGAGAGGTCATCAGCCAAGAGAGGTGGCCATCGGCCAGTAGATAATGGTCATCGACCAATTTTGAGACTATCGGCCAAATATTGTTAGCCGATCGGCACACTATATAGCCGATCGGCGATCTCTTCCTATAAACTGCTCCTTTTGCTGCAACAGAGCACAAACAGAGGCATGGCAATGTATTTGCAAGAAAATGTTGTGCAACTACACCCCTTATCATGTCTAAGGCTCAAAGGTGTGTAGTGCTCGGCTCTCGAGCCATCAATCATGCATTTCGATGCATGATGGCCAAAGAGACCGAGTTGCACAAATCAATATCACATGAATGCACAAAAACACATAAGGGACCTTAACCTCTATCATGTTTGATCAAGAGGCAAGGCATGCACACACAATGCAATGCAACAAGCATGCAAAATGCTATACAATGCAACATGATTGACTACTAATGGCATGCCAACTCAATGCAATGCAACCTAAGCATGCGAGCAAAGCTAATGCAACTTGAGTAGGCCAACAACAATGTCATGCAATGCCACTAGCATACAATACCATGTAAAGACAAGCATATTAAACCAATGTAATGAATGCATGATTAACTTAACAAAGCAACACAAGCATGCAAATATGAGGCCATATAACAAGCATGCAACAACATGCAATGCAATAGGCATGCAACAACATGCAAACCACATACTCAATGGACTTAAACTAAAAATGGACAGACCTCAGCCATGCCCAAATCAGTGGCCAAAACGATGAAACAATGGCATGAAAAATAAGAAAATGCATGCACATGCATGGGCCTATCAATTAAGCATAATAGTACAACTCTAAAACATGATGAAGAGGTGACAAATGTGAGAATGTAGCAATGAAGTAAGCTCTGAAATCATGCAAAGAGTGGTGCCAAACCACTCAGACAAGTCAAGCATAGCATGTAAGAAAGCTCAAGGCTTAAGGCTAGCCAAGGAGCTTGTACCAAGGCTATACAAAGCAAGCCCAAAGGGCCAAGGGCAATCAAAACAGTCCCAAGGTAGGTCAAGATAAGGCCAAAAACAAGCTTGAACCTAGCCCACACAAGCAAAAACAAGGGTCCAAAAGGCATGAGGCATGCAAGGCTAACAAGAGGTATTACACTACACCTATTATAACCAAACATGGCATGACTTAACCAATAAAAATCAGAGTTATTGCATGTCAAGATTAGCCCAAAAACCCACTTAGATGGCATCCCAAATGCCTAAGCATGGTGGCATACACAATGATGCACTCTTGAGGCATAAAACACCAAACCTTCAAAGCATGGAAAAGGTGACAAATTGTAGACACCCCATTTTTTTTACCAACCTTAAGACTCAGACGTCATCGATTGAGTGCTCAGTGATTGCGCATATTGTGCTCGTTTCGAGGTCTCGGAGTTTTGGCTGAGAGCCTTGCCCCCGGGCTTCTGAACTCTTTGTGTTTCGGCTCGGTTTGCGGACCAAGCCTTGTTTTCCTTGCCTGAGGAAGGGAGTGGTCTGGTAGACCATCTCTTTGTGGTCGTAGATCACTTTTTGTGGTCGTAGGCCACTTTTCCCGTTTGGAGACTAGTTTTCGATTTTCGAAGCCCTCGGCCGGGTGCCTTGCCTCGGGACCGCTTAACGTTCTCTGTTTGGCGTGGTTTTTGAACCACACCTTGTTTCCTTGGCCTAGAGGGCCACTGTGGTTTGGGAGACCACTTTTGTGGTCGTGAACCACTTTTGGTGTTTGTCAGCTAGTTTTCGAGGCTCCTGGCTTCGCGCTTTGCCTCTCGGACTTTCGTCTTGCATCCGTTTTGGTTTGTTTTTGGTGCAAACCTTGTTTTCCTTGTTTAGAAGGTGGTCCAAGGGTGGGAGACCAGTTTTTTTCCTTGGAGACCACTTTTCTTCCCACTAGACAGTTTTCTGATTCAACAACTGGTCTCCTAAGTCTTTGAGCCATCTTTTTTGGTCGACCACCCCACCCCTGGCTTGTTTTCAGTGTGCTGATCATCTCCCACCATGGCCGGCCACTTGTTGTCTTGGGAGACCACTTGTGGTGGTCGGTCGACCACTTGAAGTAGCTGGCCGACCACTTCAAGTGGTCAGTTGCTTTTTACCACCTTTTTAGAGATATTTTCCTCCAGCTCAGCTGGAGGGCATTGAAGCTATCCTCCATACACGTGTATGGAGGGATTTCCTTGGACCTTAGCTTCTCCAAGAAGCTTTGCTTTTGGTTCTCTATAAGAGAGAACCATCTCCTCCCACCTCTAGGTTCAGAAAATTGGCCTAGAGAGTTATAGATACACCCTTGTATCTATCTAGCCCTTTACTTCATTTTTGTGCTTCAAAAGTGCAGTTTTGTCTTACTTTAACACACAAACACACACTCAAACACCATCCCTTAGTTGTTGAGATGTTTAGGAGTTGTTTTTGGTGTTCTTGGGTTGGTTTGAGATTGAAGAAGCTGCTAGAGTTGCAGCTTTAAAGGTGGTCTTCAAGGGTGAGTTTCTAACCCTTAAATCCCCTATTTTTGCTTAAGCTTTTGAGCCTATTTTCATGATGTTTTAGGACTAACTCTTAACTACAAAAAGTTCTGGTTTTTGGTCCTTAAGATCTTTGTTTAAGGTCACTTTTGTGTTTGGGGTTGTTTACCCCCTCTTAGGCCTTGTTTGGCCTTGTTTTTGTGCCTTCTTTTTAAGCTTTGGGATCACCTTTGCATGTTGTTTGCATGCTTGTCCCTTGCATGTTGTTTGCATGCTTGTTTCATTGCATTACATTTTTGCATACTCCATGTTACATTGCATTGTGCATGCCATGTTATGTGTTGTATTGTGTTTGGAATAGGTGTTAGTCCAAACACGGGAAAAGAGGGACGTTTCATACTTACAGTGATGAAACGTGCCTCGATTCCTGGTCGCTGACGCTCTTGATCATACATGATAGAGTTCTAGGCTTTATGTGTTTACTTGTGCATTCATTTTTATATTGAATTGTGCAACTTCGCCTCTCGGCCATCACGCATTGAAATGCGCGATTGGTGGCCCGAGGGTTGAGAACCGTACTCCGTTGCGTTCATGACATGATAGGGAGGGTGGTTGTGCACACATATCTTGCAAATACATTGCCATGCCCTTTCTTGCTCTCTGTTGCAGCAAACTGGAATTCAGCAGCAACAACTGGCCGGCCAGCCAGAAAAATTAGTTGGCCAACCATTTTTCTGGTTTGTCAACAACCAAAAGTGGTCGGCAAGTGTCTGGAGAGACCAAAAGTGGTCGGCCACCCTCCCACAGGTTTCCCTAGGTGGAGTTTCATCTTTTTGGAGCTTGGTGCAAGTTTCTGAGGACAAATGAAAACAGAGGAAAATCGGTGCATCGCATTGGATTTCCGAACGAAGCGACCAGGCATGCATCCAGTCTTCTCCCTCTGAGAACCTCCTGTTTTATTGCTTTCCTTAGCCGCCATGCTTAGATAGCTAGTTTACGCTTTGGTTTGTACCTTAATTAGTTAACGCGTTTAGCTCTTTAAATTTGTTTTGTAATAATTAGTTAACTAGGATTAGTTAATTAACTTGTTGTGTAATAATTAGTTTAATTAGCTTAGATTAGCTAGTTAGCTTCTTATTCGGTCCCTCCCTCGAGAGGGCGTAATGTTGTAATAAGCGTGCTTGTGTGTGATGCATATCTTCCAACGCCCATTTCTTTCTCCCTTTTACTTCACCGCTTGCAATGGTTAGTTTCAGGGCATGTTTCAATTAGCATACCTTATGCTTGCATACTTGCATACATTCATCTGTTTTGCATGCACCGGGCTCGGCGCATCATACTAACTGCATCGTGTTTAAATTCCAATTTGAATACATGTACCAAGTTGCATTTCACATGACACTCTTAGGATAGCCGAGCCTATCTTAGTTGTATTTTTGCATGTGTTGCATTAGCCATCTTGGCATGAACTAGGATCATGCATGATTTCTAATTAGTTCTTTATTTTGGCTTGGAGTACACTGTGAGTGTTTACGCTTTAGCATATTGCATGTGTGTTATTGATTACCATGAAAACATGCTTGCCATGAGGCTAATTGCTTATTTGCTATAACTGCCTGAATGCCTGTGGGTGAAGGATGGATTACTTGAACTGGAACAATTCATTGAATCCTAGATTTAGCCTACTTGCGAGTAGCAAAACTTCAAACCATTTTGAGACGAATATGCAATGCTTTGTTCCAAATTAGGCGATCTAGTCTATACTTGTATGCTGTTCGCATCCCATAGTAAGATTAGCTAATTAATCGGAATAAGAACAAATGTGTTTTCAAAAACAAAATATCATGTTTAGTATAGGCCGATCTTTGATCGGGCGAGCGGGGGTGCTCATTACATGACCTTCCCCTCTCGTACCCCAGTTCCCAAGCCGATGCAACTTTGGTGATGACGGACACGTGGCCTTCGGCACGAGTTAGGATTTCCTAAATTCTCCCAAAATAAAATATTTAGGTGGTGACTCTATATCTGGCAAAGCAGTCCATGTTTGGCACTTATTTATAAAAATCAGTTTTCCAAAACGATTTGTCGGATTTGGACTCTTTGGTGATTTATCGATTTTACATCGCACATTGTAAGATTAGATTCAGAACCGTGACATTTGAGTCCGAACTGTGGTAGCTTAGAGAACAAGACGAGATTCGCGCCGCCTTCACGTGTGCGGATTTTCGGAGAGTTCCCGGGGGCGCTCCACAGTTTCTGGCGACTCTGCTGGGGATTTAGAGAACTTGACTAGAACTCATGATATGTTGTTTTGACTACACTTATGGGTTTCTTTGCATTGCATTTGCATTGGTGTGCCTAGGACACCGTGTTTGCCGTCTGCTATTCCTGAACGGTTAGCCTGAGGCTATGTGCCATAAGGTTGACCGGTTACGGGCTCTGCCACGATGGGAACACAAACCCCGGTTGTTACCAGGACACCTTATTTGACCATTCGACCTAGTGCATATCGGAATCCATAGTGACTATTCCAAACTAGGACAGGTTGCTTACCCGATTGCAGGTTGTTTGAAACCGCTGCGTGCGTAGTGAAACCCTAGCTCCTGACAAAATAGGATAGGGAAACCCTACCCCAACATAGGGGTGTTTTGGCTCTCATTTGCTTGCTATGTGCTTTTAGAGTGTGCCTCTACAGGAATGCACGTATCAGTTTGCAAGTCTGGGTATCAAGCCTGCGGGCATCAGTATTTGAGAATCAGTTTTACCTAAGGGTATCAGTTTACAGGCAGAATTTTGGGCAGAACTCAGTAGAGAGCGTAGTCATTCAGCTTTTGCTTGTATCTATTTTGGTGAAATCAGGCTGAGATGCTGTCTGTTTTCTTCTTTTGCAAGGTAGTCGTGGAACTATAGCTTCAGAAGGCTCCAAATATCCCCCGAGTACATTGGACTTTTACTGATAGACTTTGTTGAGTCAGAGATTCAGTTTAGAGCAGTCAGTGTTTTCCTTCGCTGAGGTAAGGCAGAGAAAGGCCAGTCAAGGCCCACTGGTTCATCTAATCCGTTAGTCACCAGTCACATCACCTCTGTTCAATTTAGCAGACTCATGATGACATAGAATTTAGAAGAAGTTATGGTCATGGCAGCAGCATTAAACCCGAGAGTCGCCATGCAAGGTGAAACCAATGCCGAAATGCAACGCCTATCTGCGGCACCTACTACACATCCGGTCTCGGGACCCCAGCCGAATACCTACTTTCGCCAGCTGAAGACTTGCATGGTCCGGATCCCCAAGAAGGGTTGGCTCAAGCTCGAGTTTCCACACCCCTGGTGCAGCCTACTGAGAGGCTTCATTCCTTTGATGTTAATGAGTTCAATCCAACTGCAGTGAAAATTGCGAACCTTGAGAAGCAATTCAAAAAGGTACAGGGCCTTAACTCTATTCCCGACATTGAGGATGGGTACACCGAGGTTGCCGTACGGCTCCCAGACAGATTCAAAATGCCATATATTGACCGTTTCGACGGGTCTGGAGATCCTACGGTACATATCCGACTTTTCTTGGATGTCCTGAAGTCGATGGGTCTGACTAAGCCACAGAAACTTTCTCTGTATGGAAGAACCCCGTCAGGTGTAGCAGCCGCTTGGTATGCCAAGTTGGAGAATACAGTGAAGCAGAACTGGGACGAATTGGCTGAGGCCTTTGTTGATCAGTATTCTTACAATACCTAAGTTGAAATGACCACCCAAAAACTTGAAGCAACCCGCCAGAATCCTACAGAGCCATTTGTGGAGTTTGTTGCAAGGTGGAGAGCAAAGGCAGCACAGATGACAGATCGCCCTTCTGAGAGGGATCAAGTGCGGATAGTGGTGCGAAACCTCGAGCATGATATGTTGCAAAAGTTGATAGTCGCTCCACTATTCACTTTCAAAAGTTTGCCGGGAACAAGTGAACCAATAAGGAGGGTGATTGCCGGGAGTACCAATGCTGGTAGTAGCACTACTCCCAAACCCACTGAAATCAACACAATCGCCACAGCTGACCCTTTTGCCAAACCAAGCCTACAAACAGCTAGCCTAACCCGAGCTCAGGGTAGAACTTTCACTCCCCTCTATATGAGCCTAACTAGCGCACTAAAAGTCCTAATGGAAAGAGGGTATCTCAAACCCCTCGATCCTCAACCTTTGCCTGACCCGCTCCCTGCCAAACATAACCCTCCAAATACTACGTGTATCATCAACAGTGCGGTCATGGCACCGATCGTTGCTACCGCCTTCGTCATGAGGTCCAGAATCTCATCG
Organism: Camellia japonica; assembly: GCA_030407325.1. Classification (NCBI taxonomy): domain Eukaryota; kingdom Viridiplantae; phylum Streptophyta; class Magnoliopsida; order Ericales; family Theaceae; genus Camellia; species Camellia japonica. Next base: position 90,055,726 of record JAPPVO010000013.1, on the reverse strand, counting down.
ACAACCGGACGATAGCTTCACCTCAAGGTCCCAATGACCAAATATCTCCTGCCTACCTCAACCTCATCCATACACTACCACCTACCTTCGACCCCAGCATATACATCACCCCGGCCCATCTACCCAATCCGGAGGTGTTCATTCCAGTCAGCATGGACTTATGCATGATGAATGCACTCGAACCGCAATCATCTCAAACCCTTGAACCCACTACTTCTGAGCTGATGAGAATGATTGAAGATCTTCAGGGAACTGTGGCAGATCTAGCCTTTGGGATGTTGGCTCTGTCATCGACCACACCGCATACCGGGAATTTCATGTCAAAAGGCTCCCCAATCTCGGGACGGGCTGCATTTGAAGAAGGCCAATCCCTTGGCAAAGTGGAGGCGAGTGGAAAGAACAAGGTAGGGGTAGGCATTGATCCCCATAAATACCTTATATGGGCTGTTGAGGCTTTGAAAGCCGAAGGGTTGGACAAACAACATGTGATTGCAGTTGTCGCAAAGATTATGGACGGCACTTTTGCCACTCAGAATGAGAGCAGTTTGAATCAAGGGGCAAGCTAAGAGAAGGGATGTCGTACCAAAAATGTTCCTCTCAGCTCTAATCCTGTACTCGGAAGAGATCAACAAACCCAGTCAGCGCCTACCAATCCCTTTGCTGGTGCATCCAACAAAACTCCACGAACCTCGAAGTACCTACCTTGGGGCCAGAGGGTGTTCACTCCACTGTACATGTCTCTGTCAGCGGCTTTGAACGTCCTGATCAGACAGGGGCATCTGAAGCCCCTTGAGCCGCGGCCATTACCAAATAACCTCCCTCTCTCCCATGATCTGGCCAAGTACTGTGCCTTTCATCAACAAGCCGGCCATGGCACTGACATGTGTTTTTGTCTTCGTCACGAAATACAAGATTTGATTGATAAAGAGGTCATCGTCGCACTGGGCCCTGCAAAGTCTATCGACACTGGATCAGTGAACTTGGAGGATAATGTGATAATGTGATCGGGGGATGAACCACCTGCGGGCGGCGCTCAGTTTACTCCAGATGTAGCGTATGGCACGCACTGTTTTGAGCATTTTGTGAATGCTAGTTTTTGTACTTTCTAACTTGGGTATTGAGTCAGTTTTGTTATGTTGTTTAGAGTTTGTCTCCTTATTTTGAGTCAGTCTTTTTGCTTGGGGTCTGTCTTGTTGTATCGAGTTAGTCCTGTTGTACAGGAGTCGAGTGATTCCGGGAGTGTTACCTTAGACATCACTATTTTGTTTTGTGTTTGTCTTTTCGCTTTCTTTTGAGTCTATTTCTGTCGTGGAGCCAGTTACACCAGGAGATTTGAATGAAACAGCAGTGGTTTTCATGACTTTGTGCTTATTTCTGCTTTGAACCTATTGTGCCAACAAGTTTAGAATGAAACGGCAATGCATTCCACCTCCTCTTCTGTGCCTTGAAATTATTGCATTGACCTAAGTTTTTCAAAACTTTTTGAACACTGTAGTGAAAACAAAGAAGAAGGAATTCCTCGGGATTTGCAAAATTTGATCAACTGAGAGAAAGAGAGGCGTGCTAAGCCCTTAATGATTGAGATCATGCTTGTTAATGTGAGTACTGAGAAGGATCCTAGCTTGATCCAGATTGGTTCTACATTGTCTTCCACGCGAGCGACTAGTCGCTTCCTTAAAAGATTTCAAAAAATGTTTTACGCGATCTTGCGAAGACTTGTGTGGAATCGCTCTTGAGATTGTGTAGCCTAGGATCGCTCTCAGCCTCGAGACCCGACCCTCTTTGCTCTCAAACCTTGAACCTTAATTCAGAATGTTCAACGGTCAACCACAATGTGAGGCTTGTATGGCCAGATCAGAAGCAACCCTCGAACTAAGGGCAAGAAAGTTAGATCAAGAAGGTCAAACGTCATCAAAGGAAGCTTGCAAAGCTAGATAAGAAACACCCCTCAAACTAGGGGCAAAATGTCAGATGTGCTCGAAGAGTCAAAAATTGGAACACTTCTCAAGTCAATGAAGATTGGCAAGAATGCCAAATCCCAGAAGGGGAGAAGGAAGAAAGTATTGCTGAAGGACAACTGAGTTCCTATCCACAACACTAGGGAAAATTCAGCCCCCATTGGATGGACTTCTACATCATCAGCGAATAGCAGTCATTCTTTTGGATACAGATGGCCTCGAGATCCTAAAACCATTTGACATGGACAAAGCTACACTTTTACCCTTGAGAGGCTCGCTGGGCCAAAAACCCGGAAGGGCGACCCAGGCCAAAGTTAGAGCAAATGAAAAGAAAAGAAAAGAAAAGAAAAATGCAAAAAATAAAGAAAAAGAAATGAACAAAGAAAAAAAAGAGATGAAAAGAATTGAAAAGAAAAGAAAAACATAGCTCGCAAGGTTGAAAACCCAGAAAGGGCGGCCTTGGCAAAAGTTAGAGCGCAAAAGAAGAGGTTAATACCCGAGTGTACCTTAACCGGAACTACGTAAGGCTTGATTCCCATGCTTGGGATACGTAGGCAATTTCATTCTGAAGTCCAGCCATAAACACTTCAAAATCAACTGTCCTGTCCATGAGTTTGAACGGGTCATCTTTGTCATTTCTGTATCCGAGAGTTTGGTTGCGATCGTCACTCTAAGGACTGGTTACAGTGTGTTGCAGCGCTAATTAGACAAGGGGCAACTTTCCGCTGCCGTGAATTGCAATTCAAACAAGGGGCAACTTTCCGTTGCCATACAGTGCGCTGTGGTGCCATTCAGACAAGGGACAACTTCCCGTTGCCATGCAGTGTTCTTCAGACAAGGGGCAATTTTCCATTGTTTTAGATCCGAGGTTGCGCATCTTGAGAGTAAATTCTGTGTTGGTTGAACAGTGGCCATTTGCAAAAACAGTTTTTGAGAATTTTTACTGAGGTTGATTAATTCTCTCAAAAATTATTCCATTTTTCCAAAACTGGACCATTTCTTGGACCCAAAAAAGGAAAATTTTCAATGCTCATAACCTAACTTGCATGATTTCAAATCAAAAAGTCGAATAAGTGTGTTAATCAAACTCTCATATTGATCAAAATTGTTTTAGCAGAAGCAAAAAAACTAAAAATGGTCAAAATGATGATCTAGGGGCACAGTTGAGTCAGGTGTTCTATCTTTTCCCCATTATCAACACACTTGCCAAGAAAGGCACTATACTTGCCAGAAAGGGCACTCTTCTTGCTAGAAAGGGCACAGCGAAAGTTAACAGCAAAGGGCTGAAAGCTCTCAACATCCTCCAAGCAGCGAGGTATCAAGCCGAGTACGAAGCATGAATTGGAATGGATCAAGACACTCCACTCCCTCATCTGGGGCATCCACTAGATGTCGCTCAAAGAAATAGCCACGAGCTGAATATGTTGGGTGTGAACCCACAACTCTCTATCTATCTATCAACCACCCAGGGGAGGGATAAAAAATGAGAGATTGAAGAATAGAGAGATGTGCGCTGAGAGAAAAAGTGAGAAAAGGGCCTTTTTAGAAAAACAGAGCCTGAGGGCCGAGTGATGTGAGAATCACAAATAAGAAAGGGTGGGAAACAATACCCGAAGAAACTGGGCTCCCCGTTAACTGAGAGGTCTCTTGCCTTTGAAATACATCTGAGTATCGTGTGTGTCGTTTTGTTTGTCTCGATTTTTTTTTGTTTTGAGTCGTTTCGAGTGTTACTCGATGTGTTTAGGTTGTTCTACCTTTTGTGTTCCGTTGTTGAGTCATTTTTTACTGTGGTCAGTGTAGGCGCAATATCCAGTTGAGAACTCACTTCTCAATTTCAAAAAATCATTTTGTGCTCAGAGTGCCGTGTCGTTCTCTACATTTGTGCAAAACAGATTTGTTCTTTCGTAAAACCGTAGGGTTCAACCTGAGAACAATGAAACCCTGACCTATCTGAAGCTATGGGTTCCGGGCTGCGAAGCAAAAGAAAAGAAGGAAAATTTGGAGCATCTAAGTTTGCTTCAACTTCTGCAAGTTCCGTCACTACATCATGTATGATCAAAATGAGCTGTGTGAGCAGTGTGTTGTATGAGCTGTGTATTCAGAGTTATGAGCTGTGTGTTCAAAGTGAACAGAATACTGTGTTATGAGCTGTGTGTTCAGAATGAGCTGTGTGCCAAATAGACCGAGTACTATGTTATGAGCTGTGTGTTCAGAATGAGCAGTGTGCCGTGCGAGCTGTGTGTTCGAAGTGAATCAAATACTGTGCTGACTATTTCAATGCCAGAACGGTGATCATAAGTGCTCTCCCTAAGTACCAGTCCCTTCCAGAGGCATCTTGGCTGTGTTTGCAATGAGTTCCTAGGAGATCAATTGCGATGGTGGAAACTAGAGTTTGAATGGTTGTTGCCTAGAACACAAAGGTTTGGAATTTCTGAGACTAAAGTCTGGTTTAAATACCCAGAGGTGTATCCCCGGCTTGAAATCTGTATGGAAGCCCCATAGGTTGAGGTAGCAGGTATGCATCTCAATTCTGGATACTGAACCAACCTAGTTTGTCACCCCATTGGAGAGTAGGGAAAGTTGTGAATATGATCAGGAAGAAAAGCGGCATCTGTGGTTTCCCCAGCAGATGTTGCTCCTTGTCAGCATTTCAGGACCTTTGTACTGCGAGTTAACGGTAAGTATTCGAGGAACACAAGGAGGGATCCCCGTCAGAGTAGAGCGGTTCACCGCCACTCACCCCTTGAGGTGCTTTTTAAAGCACCGCTTTGTTTGTTTATTGCATTTCCTAAACATCATGCTCTACATTGCTTGTAACATGTTGTAACATGTATCGTATCATCGCACTTATTGCATTTATTTGCATCTTGTGTTATTTTGTATCGTTTATCCTTTTCGCTAAGCAGCGTTTAGGATTGTTGCCCTCCGAGGTTTTCTCAGGTTGCGTTGTGCGCATGCCTGGGCGGGTTATTTTTGGACCTCCTATCACGATTTCAGCGTGGTTTGAGTGTCCCTTTTCCTTACACGGTTTCAGCGTGTTTGGAATTTATCTCAGGTTGCATCGTGTACGCGCTTAGGCGGGTTGTTTTTGGACCTCCTCTCACGATTTCAGCGTGGTTTGAGTGTCCCTTTTCCTTACACGGTTTTAGCGTGTTTGGAATTTATCTCACGTTGCGTCGTGTACGCGCCTGGGCAGGTTGTTTTTGGACCTTCTCTCACGATTTCAGCATGGTTTGAGTGTCCCTTTTCCTTACACGGTTTCAGCGTGTTTGGAATTTATCTCAGGTTGCGTCGTGTACGCACCTGGGCGGGTTGTTTTTGGACTTCCTCTCACGATTTTAGCGTGGTTTGAGTGTCCCTTTTCTTTACACGGTTTCAGCGTGTTTGGAATTTATCTCAGGTTGCGTCGTGTACGCACCTGGGCGGGTTGTTTTTGGACCTCCTCTCACGATTTCAGCATGGTTTGAGTGTCTCTTTTCCTCACACGGTTTCAGCGTGTTTGGAATTTATCTCAGGTTGCGTCGTGTACGCGCCTGGGTGGTTCGTTTTGGACCTCCTCTCACGATTTCAGCGTGGTTTGAGTGTCCCCTTCCTCACACGATTTCAGTGTGTTTGGACTTTGTCTCAGGCTGCGTTGAGCACGCTCCTGATTGGTTGTTTTGGGATTTGTTTTTCCCCCTCTCTTGATTCCAGCATGGTTGGAATATGTCCCCCTTTGCATCTACTGTACAATTTATCACCCGTACTGTTTTGGGCACTTTACTTGCATTGTGCATGCATTTTATGGCGCTATTTTGCGCATCGCACTATTTTGTGCACCTTACTTGCATTGAGCATGCATTTTATCGCGCTATTTTGTGCATCGCACTATTTTGTGCACTTTACTTACATTGTGCATGCATTTTATCGCGCTATTTTGCGCATCGCACTATTTTGTGCACTTTACTTGCATTGAGCATGCATTTTATCATGCTATTTTGCGCATCGCACTATTTTGTGCACCTTACTTGCATTGAGCATGCATTTTATCGTGCTATTTTACGTATCGCACTATTTTGTGCACTTTACTTGCATTGTGCATGCATTTTATCGCGCTATTTTGCGCATCGCACTATTTTGTGCACCTTACTTGCATTGAGCATGCATTTTATCATGCTATTTTGCGCATCGCAATATTTTGTGCACTTTACTTGCATTGTGCATGCATTTTATCGCGCTGTTTTGCGCATCGCACTATTTTGTGCACCTTACTTGCATTGAGCATGCATTTTGTCACGCTATTTTGCGCATCGCGCTATTTTGTGCACCTTACTTGCATTGAGCATGCATTTTATCGCGCTATTTTGCGCATCGCACTATTTTCTGCACCTAACCTGCATTGAGCATGCATTTCATCGCGCTGTTTATCACATCGCACTGTTTTGTGTAGTTTACGCTCGTGCTTTCTTGCGCATCGCACTATCTTGTGCATTTCATTACATGCTTTCTTCTTGCATTGAAAATGCTTGTATCTGTTGCATTGAACTTGCATTGTCTGCGCTATCTTGTGCACCTTACCTACACTTGTTAGTGCATTGCATTGTTCGCGCTATCTTGCACACCTCACCTACACTTGTTAGTGCATTGCATTGTTCGTGTTATCTTGCGCACCTCACCTGCACTTGTTAGTACATTGCATTGTTATGCACACCACTTGCTCGCATTGTTATGCACTCTACCCGTGTTGTCACGCACACTTAAGTTGCATTGTTATGAACCTTCTCACTTGCGTTGTCACACACTTTTCACTTGCATTGTTATGCTCGTTCCGGTTGCATTGTTATGCACTTTTCACTTGCATTGCTCTGCATATTTCCATCGTCATCATATGTGCATGCGTTTATCTTGTATTGAAGTTATACCTTGATATGGCATTGAACATATGCTTCTACTATATTGTACCTGTTAAGTCTCTCTTTTGTGCAGGCACGATATTATATGTACAATTCATTTGAAGCTGGCGTGACCAGACGAACCGGACGGTATTGTATTCTTCGTGTGAGACGTAGCGAGAATTGTGTAATTCTCTTACATCCTTTCTGCATGTAATGTAGTTTGATTTGTATTCGCCTGCTTAAACTGTTGCATTTATTGTGTATAATTGCTTCATTACAGCTTTCTTTGTATGATCATAAGTTATGTTCGGCATCTTGCTTGTCCTTTGCATTTTGCCCCTGCCTGCGAGCACATCTCTTTATTATCTTGCATGTTTGTCTAAGTCTTCGGCCTTGTCAAAAATGGGTCGTCTCTGGGCTTTGACATTCACTCCCGTCACTTATGACTTCCGAGTTCTGTCAAAGAGGGGCAACTGTAGACACCCCATTTTTGACCGACCTTAAGACTCAGACGTCATCGATTGAGCGCTCGGTGATTGGCACTCGTTTCGAGGTCTCGGAGTTTTGGCTGAGAGTCTTGCCCCCGGGACTCTAAACTCTTTGTGTTTCGGCTCGGTTTGCGGACCAAGCCTTGTTTTCCTTGCCTGAGGGAGGGAGTGGTCTGGTAGACCATCTCTTTGTGGTCGTAGATCACTTTTTGTGGTCGTAGGCCATTTTTCCCGTTTGGAGACTAGTTTTCGATTTTCGGAGCCCTCAACCGGGTGCCTTGCCTCGGGACCGCTTAACGTTCTCTGTTTGGTGTGGTTTTTGAACCACACCTTGTTTCCTTGGCCTAGAGGGCCACTGTGGTTTGGGAGACCACTTTTGTGGTCGTGAACCACTTTCGGTGTTTGTCAGCTAGTTTTCGAGGCTCCTGGCTGCGCGCTTTGCCTCCCGGACTTTCGTCTTGCATCCGTTTTGGTTTGTTTTTGGTGCAAACCTTGTTTTCCTTGTTTAGAAGGTGGTCCAAGGGTGGGAGACCAGTTTTTTTCCTTGGAGACCACTTTTCTTCCCGCCAGCCAGTTTTCTCATTCAACAACTGGTCTCCTAGGTCTTTGAGCCATCTTTTCTGGTCGACCACCCCACCCCTGGCTTGTTTTCAGTGTGCTGATCATCTCCCACCATGGCCGACCACTTGTTGTCTTAGGAGACCACTTGTGGTGGTCGGCCGACCACATGAAGTAGCTGGCCGACCACTTCAAGTGGTCAGCTGCATTTTGCCACCTTTTTAGAGATATTTTCCTCCAGCTGGCACAGCTGGAGGGCATTGAAGCTATCCTCCATACACGTGTATGGAGGGATTTCCTTGGACCTTAGCTTCTCCAAGAAGCTTTGCTTTTGGTTCTCTATAAGAGAGAACCATCTCCTCTCTCCTCTAGGTTCAGAAAATTGGCCTTGAGAGTTATAGATACACCCTTGTATCTATCTAGCCCTTTACTTCATTTTTGTGCTTCAAAAGTGCAGTTTTGTCTTACTTTAACACACAAACACACACTCAAACACCATCCCTTAGTTGCTGAGATGCTTAGGAGTTGTTTTTGGTGTTCTTGGGTTGGTTTGAGATTGAAGAAGCTGCTAGAGTTGCAGCTTTAAAGGTGGTCTTCAAGGGTGAGTTTGTAACCCTTAAATCCCCCATTTTTGCTTAAGCTTTTGAGCCTACTTTCATGCTGTTTTAGGACTAACTCTTAACTACAAAAAGTTCTAGTTTTTGGTCCTTAAGATCTTTGTTTAAGGTCACTTTTGTGTTTGGGGTTGTTTACCCCCTCTTAGGCCTTGTTTGGCCTTGCTTTTGTGCCTGCTTTTTAAGCTTTGGGATCACCTTTGCATGACCTTTATACCACTAACATCCAGAGGATTTTCAGTGGTAGAGAGGAGGTTTTGAGGTCCCAAAAAGGAGAGGGTCATCCCCTCTCCTTGTATTTTTTATACTTGCTTCATATGCCTCATGTTTGAGCATGTTTATTAAGCTTGTGTTGGCTTCTTCTTAGCATGTATTTGGGGTTATTTCAGCATGCCTAAGATCAGTTTTGACTTGTTTGGCCATTCCATGCATGCCTTATACACTTGTAGTGTAAATCTTACAAACTAGCTTTGTGTGCCTCATGTTTGAGCATGTCTTTCTAGCTTGTTTTGGGGCCATCTCAGTAGGTTTTTGGTGTTGTTTTAACATACCTTAGATCTGTTTTGGGTTGGTTTAGTTGGCTCTTGCATGCCTTATACACTTGTAGTGTAAATTTCATAAACTAGTCTTGTATGCTTCATGAAGTAGCATGTCTTTCTAGCTTATGTTGAGTCCATTTTAGCATCTTTTTGGTGATGTTTTGCCATGTCATACCTTTGTTAGGGTTTGGTTTGGTTAGCCTTTGCATGCTCCATGCACTTGTAGTGAAATTCCATGAAATAGCCTAGTGTGTCTCATGCTTTAACATGTCATTCTAGCATGCTTTTGGCTTAACTTCAAGAAGCTTTTGTCCATGTTTTAACAGTCTTTAGCTCTGATTTGTGTTGTTTTGGCCATGCATGATTTGCTTTGTATAGCTATAATGCATTCTAGCTTGTTAGCTTTGTGCACCAAGTCCACTAGCATTCTTTACTTGGACTTTTTGAATGATTTGGCATCATTTGTTATGCTATTTCAGTCCATGTTTCATGGTCATACACTTGCATCTTTCACTCATTCAATGCGTTGGAGGGTTTGCCCCTTTATGCCTTAACATGAACCATTGCGTATGCCTTCATGCCTTAGCTTGCAAGCCATCATTTCTATGTATTTTTGGGGTTATTATGCCACGATATAACTCTGATTTTTATTGGTTAAGTCATCCCATGCTTGGTCTTAATAGGTGTAGTGTAATCCACCTTATTTGCCTTGTATACATCATGCCTTATGCCCTTCGTGCTAGCTTATTTCGGCTTCCTTCCATGCATGTTTTAGACTTATTTTAACATGTTCTAGGACTATTTTGGGTTGCCTTGATCACATGCTTCATGTTTTTCATACTTGTAGTACAGGTGCTCTTGCTTACTTCAAGCTTTGAGCACCATTGCATGCTTCATTTGTGTTGTGTACATGATTTGGCATCATCTAACATGACATTTCAAAGTTTTTAGCATTGCCATGTTCCCACTTCATTCACTCTTTAAGTGTCTTTGAGTGTTGTGCATTATTGCCTTGCTTATGGCTTAAAGTGTATGCTTGCATGCCTAGGCATTTGGGCCCTCATCTTAGCATGTTTTGGTCATTATCTTGACCTATTTCAGCTCTGTCCATGATTGGTTCATGCATATTTGCCATGTATTGCATGCCCCATTTGTAGTCCTCTTTGTTAGCTTTCATGCTTTAGGACCTTTGCATGCTATACTTGCATTAACTAAATGATTTGGCATCATTTCTTACTTTATTTCAGTGCATTTAGTGTTGTTACACTTCTGCATTTATCACTTCTTGAGCCTTCTTGAGGGTTGTGCTCTTAGGCCCACTTTGTTGGCCAATGCATTGTGCCTGCATGCTTTGTATTTTGTGCCTTTATTTTGCTGTTATGGCCTCTATTTTGGGCATGGCTGAGGTCTATCCGTTTTGGTTTAAGTCCATTGAGCATTGCGTATGCCATGTTACATCGCATCGTGCATGTTATGTTATTGATTGCATTGTGCATGCCATGTTCTTGATTCGCATTGAGCATGCCATGATAGTCATTGCATTGAATATGCCATATTGGTTCATTGCATTTGTGTATGCCATGTCCATTTGCATTGTGTATGCTAGTTGCATTGTATCATGTTGTTCGCATGCTTATTGTTCATTGCATTGAGTGTGCCATCTTACACTGCATTGTGCATGCCATGTGGTTATTTGCATTGTGTATGCCAAGTTGTTTCTTTGTATTGAGTATGCATGTCCCTAACAATGACAAGTTGCCCTTGTTGCATTGCATTGTGTATGCATGCATTAGCATTATTTGCATGTCATTAGCTTTGTTAAGTTGATCATGTCACATTGCATCGAGTATGCCATGTTATTCTTTGCATCGAGTATGCCACGTAGTTGTATTATGTATGCCATATTGTTTTCATTGTGCATGCTTATGTTGCCTTGCATTGAGTATGCATGCCCTTAGCATTGGTAGTTTGCTCATGTTGCCTTGCATGTTGTTTGCATGCTTGTCCCTTGCATGTTGTTTGCATGCTTGTTTCATTGCATTACATTTTTGCATACTCCATGTTACATTGCATTACGCATGCCATGTTATGTGTTGCATTGTGTTTGGAATAGGTGTTAGTCCAAACACGGGAAAAGAGGGACGTTTCATACTTACAGTGATGAAACGTGCCTCGATTCCTGGTCGCCGATGCTCTTGATCATACATGATAGAGTTCTAGGCTTTATGTGTTTACTTGTGCATTCATTTTTATATTCAATTGTGCAACTTCGCCTATCGGCCATCACGCATTGAAATGTGCGATTGGTGACCCAAGGGTTGAGAACCGCACTCCCTTGAGTTCATGACATGATAGGGAGGGTGGTTGTGCACACATATTTTGCAAATACATTGCCATGCCCTTTCTTGTTCTCTGTTGCAGCAAACTGGAATTCAGCAGCAACAACTGGCCGGCCAGCCAGAAAAACTAGCTGGCCGACCACTTTTCTGGTTTTTCAACAACCAAAAGTGGTCGGCAGGTGTCTGGAGAGACCAAAAGTGGTTGGCCACCTCCCACACGTTTCCCTAGGTGGAGTTTCATCTTTCTGGAGCTTGGTGCAAGTTTCTGAGGACAAATGAAAACAGAGACAAATCGGGGCATCGCATTGGATTTCCGAACGAAGCGACCGGGCATGCATCTAGTCTTCTCCCTCTGAGAACCTCCTGTTTTATTGCTTTCCTTAGCTGCAATGCTTAGATAGCTAGTTTACGCTTTGGTTTGTACCTTAATTAGTTAATGCGTTTAGCTCTTTAAATTTGTTTTGTAATAATTAGTTAACTAGGATTAGTTAATTAATTTGTTGTGTAATAATTAGTTTAATTAGCTTAGATTAGCTAGTTAGCTTCTTATTCGATCCCTCCCTCGAGAGAGCGTAATGTTGTAATAAGCGTGCGTGTGTGTGATGCATGTCTTCCAACTCCCATTTCTTTCTCCCTTTTACTTAACCGCTTACAATGATTAGTTTTAGGGCATGTTTCAATTAGCATACCTTATGCTTGCATGCTTGCATACATTCATCTGTTTTGCATGCACCGGGCTCGGCAGATCATACTAACTGCATCGTGTTTAAATTCCAATTTGAATACATGTACCAAGTTGCATTTCACATGACACTCTTAGGATAGCCGAGCCTATCTTAGTTGTATTTTTGCATGTGTTGCATTAGCCATCTTGACATGAACTAGAATCATGCATGATTTCTAACTAGTTCTTTGTTTCGGCTCGGAGTACACTGTGAGTGTTTACGCTTTAGCATATTGCATGTGTGTTATTGATTACCATGAAAACATGCTTGCCATGAGGCTAATTGCTTATTTGCTATAACTGCCTGAATGCCTGTGGGTGAAGGTTGGATTACTTGAATTGGAACAATTCATTGAATCTCGAATTTAGCCTACTTGCGAGTAGCAAAACTTCAAACCATTTTCAAACGAATATGCAATGCTTTGTTCCAAATTAGGTGATCTAGTCTATATTTATATGCTGTGAGCATCACATAGTAAGATTAGCTAATTAATCGGAATAAGAACACATGTGTTTTCAAAAACAAAATATCATATTTAGTACAGGCCGATCTTTGATCGGGCGAGCGGGGGTGCTCATTACATGACCTTCCCCTCTCGTACCCAAGTTCCCGAGCCGAGGCAACTTTGGTAATGACGGACACGTGGCCTTCGGCACGAGTCAGGATTTCCTAAATTTCCTCAAAATAAAATATTTAGATGGTGACTCTGTATCTGGCAAAGCAATCCATGTTTAGCACTTCTTTATAAAAATCAGTTTTCCAAAATGATTTGCCGAATTTGGACTCTTTGGTGATTTATCGGTCTTACATCGCACATTGTAAGATTAGATTCAGAACAGTGACATTTGAGTCCGAACTGTGGTAGCTCAGAGAACAAGACGAGATTCGCGCTGCCTTCGCGCGTGCGAATTTTCGAAGAGTTCCCGGGGGCGCGTCCACACAAATGCAAGTATATGGCTACACCACATGGACTGAAATCACATATGAAATGATGCCAAATCATGAAAATGGTCTAAGTAATGCTTGTTAATGACTTGGACACTCAAAGCTAACAAGCTAGATTGAACCAAAGCTACACAAAACAATGCATGCATGACCAAGACAACACAAATCAGAGCTTAAGCATGGTAAAACAAGGCTAAAAGCTTCATGGAGTTGAGCCAAAACATGCAAGAATGATAGTCTAAATGCATGATGCATGTTAAGGCAAATGAGAGGATTACACTACAAGTGCATGATGCAAGTAAGAGGCTATCAAACCAACTTAAAACAGAGGTAAAGCATGGCAAAATAACATCAAATACTTGCTGAAATGGAGCCAAGACATGCTAAGTAAACAGGCTACTATTGTGAGCCATTAATGCAAGCATACAAGACACAAGGAGAGAGGGGTGTCCCTCCCCTATACAATACTCCAAAACCACTTCTCCACCACTGAAAATCCTCTAGATTTCAGTGGTGAGAAGGTCAAAGTAAGATGGTTCCAAAGCTCAAAAGGGAAGGCACAAAACAAGGCCAAACAAGGCCTAAGAGGGGGTAGACTACCCCCAACCAAAAAGTGACCTTAAACAATCATCTTAAGCATACAAAATCAGAACTTTTAACAGTAGAAAGTTAAGCTCAAAACAATATGCAAGTAGGTCTAAAAGCTTAAGCCAAAATAGGGGATTAAAAGGTAGTTTACTCACCCTTGAAGAACACCTTCAAGAACAAAACTCCAGCACCTTTTCTGAGCTTAAACCACTCCAAGAACTCTAAAACCAAATCCTAAGGACCTCAGTAACCCAAGGATGGTGTTCTGCTAGGTGTTTGTGTGCAATAGTGTGAAGAATCTACACTTGTATATCCACTTTTCAGAACCTCTGGAAAGGGAGGGGAGGCTCCCTTCTTATAGAATTTCAATTCTCAAGCTTGAGTCTTGAAACAAATCCCTCCATACACGTGTATGGAGGATGAGAATTGTGCATACCAGCTGTCACAGCTGGCACAAAAATATCAGCAAAAGCAGGTGGAAAGGTCTTGGCCAAGAAATATGGCCAATCGACCAAAAAGAGTGCCGATCGGCCAACACTTATGGCTGATAGCAAGAAAACAAGGCCAATGGCACAAGGCCTTAGCCGATGGGTTGTAGGGATGGCCAACAAGCCACCCTCTTCCCTCAGAAGCAAAAACCACAAGTCCTTGGTCCACAACCAAGCACAAAACAAACAAGTTGAGAGATCCTAAGGCAAAGCGCGCAGCCGAGACCTTTAGGAACTCAAAACGAACACGAGCATGGATGATCAGCGAGTGTTCAAACGATGACATCCAAGTCTTGAGGACGGTCAAAAATGGGGTATCTATAGGTAGTATGTTTGATATGATAGCAATCACACTTATGCAATATGCTAAAGCATAAAAACTTACCTTGTACTCCAAGCCAAAAAAAAAAAAAGAACTAGTTAGAAAAAAAATGCATGATCCTAACTATGTATTATGACTAATGCAACACACAAAATATGCAATTAATAAGCTCGGCTACTAGCATGGCATGCAAGTCAATTCAAGGCATGTGATAGCGCACGCATTCAAGTAAAGAGCTTGAATTTGACATTTGAATAATATGATGAGCCGAACTTTTATGCATGCAAAACGAATAGATGCAAGTCATGGAAATGCTAATTTCAAAATATGATGTCCCTATGCTAACCATCATAAGCAGATAAATAAAAGGGAGAAAGAATGGGGATTGGAAGACATACAACTTATTACATATTTGTCCTCGCGAAGGAGGGTCCAAGTGTCCGAATAATTAAATATTACAAATCCAAATGAATAATAATGAAAAGGGGTTGTCTAATTTATTACAACAAATAATATGTAATGATCGCGCGATGCTCCTCAAGAATTACTCTGTCTGCCTTGTTGAGACTTGTTCTATTTCACCTTATCATTGCTTTCGACCAAAAGTGTATTGTTTGCAATTTATTGGAGCCTTGCCGACCCAAAACAAGACTTAGTTGAACCCCAAATAAATCCAAGCATACCTTGTTTTCTTTGCGGAAACTATTTTTTGTGCCTGGGGTGAAACAGTTCAAACATGCAGACAGGGTATTCCTAGCCATGTTTGTCTCTTCTACTCTTCTATATCATGGAAAATACTCAAGAGAGGAGCGAACTCGGTTCCCAAACCATCTATGGTTGCAAGATGATTTTGGACACGATAGGACAAAGATCAATAAATGCAATGCAAAACAACCACCCCTCCCTCCTATCATGAAGCAAATTCAAGAAGGGAAGTAGAGACGCTTCAAGGTTCATCGAATTATCATGAATTGATGTAAGACACACCTTGATATAATAATAGACTCCGGCATAACGTCTAGCCGTAAAGACGCTTCAAGATTCGTCAAAACATTATGGACTAATGTAAGACAAGCCTTGACACAATAAACTCGATATAACGTCCGACCGAATTCAATCAATCATATTGGTTCTTTATGTTGGTTGATTCATTTTAAGCTCAATTTTATTAGCCTCTTTTATATTACCTTTCCTTTTCTTTAATCCATTAAGTCCACAGTGATATTTACATCCACTAAGTCCGAAATGCAATCAAGGAAAATAAGTGTTGACTTAACCCAAGTAAATAAACCTTATTTTCTTCTGAGGAAATTACAAAGGAAGAGTTAAACTTATTTACAAGTTAGGGATTTCAAGTCAAACTCAGGATGCGCAACAAGAACTAGTCAAGCTCAGAAGAGTGATAATGACTTAGAAAAACCCATAGTGAGCGATAATGACTTGAAATCCAAACTTGATAATGAGTGATAATGACATTTTCCTTGGCGATTTTCAAGGGTCAATTAATCCCTAAACAGTAAACACACTGATGATAAATTCTTCGGGGGAAATTACAAAGGAAGAGTCAAACCCATTTACAAGTGATAAAGGATTTCAAGCCAAACTCAAGATGCGCAACAAGGACTAGTCAAACTCCAAAGAGTGATAATGACTTGAAATCCACACTTGATAATAAGTGATAATGACACTTTCCTTGGCGATTTCCAAGGGTCAATTAATCCCTTAAAAGTAGACACACTGGTGATAAAAAGAACTAAAAAATAAATAATTGTACTTTAGTATAAGAAAGTTTTTATGCCTTTGGTAGTGAACCTCCGGAGAGATTGAACCATTAAGCATAAGAAAGTTTTATGCCTTTGGTAGTGAACCTCCTAAGAGATTAAACCATTAAGCATGAGAAAAGTTTCTTTCTTATACTTGAACCACAATCTTAATTTTTTACAACTTTTTAATCAAAATAATCGAAAAATGGAGGGAGGTTGCAGAGGTGGTTATGCAAAGTTGATTAATTGGATTATAACACAAACATAATATGTAAAAAAAAACTTATTGAAGTAAATTAAATAGCCCCCAAATAACATACAATAGTACTGAAATTAAACTATAAAATGTGCACAATCATAGAGAGATTAAAGCTAGTATAAGTATGAGGAAGGATGGCTAACCCCTCCCCACTTTTACAACTTCAAATCACATAGTTTAGATGTTGAAAAACAGCTCCAAAACAGTCCCAAATCAGCCCCAAAACAGTGGCAAAAGTTGACGAAAACAAATGGGAAACACAAGGATTTAAGCTAGGAGTAAGGTTCAAGCAAGGGGGATTAACCCTTCCACCTTTGGGTAGCTTTGAATCACAAGTTTCAGCCCTCAAAACAGTCCAAAAATAATATGAAAACACAAGAAAAAGATGAACAAAGATTGAAATAAAAGCAAGAAAGCTTTACCTCTTGTAGAGAAGGTGTTCTTGTTATAAATCAAACTTGATTCCAAAGCACCCTCAAGTTTGAGTACGTTTTTCAATTCTCAAATCAAGTTCAAGTTCAAGCTCTTGTATGGTATGTATGGATGATGTGAGAGCTTCAAGGCTTGTGGAAGAACAAGAAGGGTGATAGCTTTGATCTTTTCTACCTCTTGATATTTCTAACTCACTCTTGATATTTCTAACTCACTTGATATTGATTTGATCTCTCTAACCAAATTCCATATATGTTTTTCAACCCCCATACAGCAGTCTGAACCCTATTATTTATAGGCCCTGAGCAGGTTTGATCAAAATATCTGTAGAATTGGGCAGCTTGCAGAACACTGCTAAATCTATGTGAAAAGTCAAGATGTCCGGTCGGATGTTGGTATCTCCGGCCGGATACCACTTAGGTCCGGCCGGACTTCAATGTATTTCCACTATCTCTTACTTTCAAGTTCAATACAAGTTGATACAAGGTGCAATACTGAAGTTCCGGGATAGAAATACAGTAGGTATGGCAGGTTGTAATTGTTTAGAGCTCGAACTCAGATTGTTTTATTGAGAATTTAAACCACTGACTCAATGTAATCGTCATCATCAAGTGCTCGGAATCAAGCGCCTAAGTCTTACAAGCGGTCAAAATTAGGGTGTCTATAATTTGGCTTCTAAGCCAGTTTCTCCCCAAGATCTTTGAAACAAGGAGTTGGCTTCGAAGCCAGTTATCAAACATTCAACCGGACTCCAAGAGTAGGCAGTTGACTTTGAAGCAGATTTTATGCCTTAAACTCAAGAATAATGGGGGTTAATTTGCTTCAAAGGGTTCAAAGACATATTCTTACACTTTCTGTGAAAAATGAAATCCTTCGAAGGATTCTTTGTAGTACTCTGCAACTTGAATATGGTTCTTGCTTGATGTTTTGGACTTCAAAGTAAATAAATACTGAGAAGCCAGTACTTGGTCAAGTAAAGTGAAAATGTCAAAACCCAAAAGACTTACTTTTATCTGAAAATTCACTCTTGTATTTTCTGTCAAAATGAGCCTTTTGGGAGAAACATTGCTACTTTTAAGAGTGATTCTATACGTCAGAATACTTAAAGGTGCTCCAGAGCAAGAATTGGTTAATTCAAAGTTGCTATTTATGTAAGTTATGTTAACCATGTAATTGGGATAAGCCCAGGACAAAAATTGTCATCCGCAAGAGAAATTCCATACTTTGGAAATATTCAAACCAAGCTGTGAAACAAAATTGGTTAATTCGAGATTGTTAGGTGAATAAAGTAAGAAATAAGGTTGCAGTCATGCAATTGGAACATAAGATCAGACCATGCAAAATAAGAGTTAAAAAAAAAAAAAAAAAGAGAGTGAGAGAGAGGAAAAAATCTAGTTTTGTTAATAATTACATTGGAAAGGCCTACTTGGCTACAAATTCAATTTCATAGTAATAAAGAATAGAAAAAGTGACAAGTTCATTAAATTTAACCCAGCAATGTTCTATGCACTTGTGTTCTTTCTTTATTATATCTTCTACTCTATCTAAGTGGGTTGTTGTAGCTGATATGCTCTTATTTGGTGGAAAAGTTGTTCAGCCTTCACCTCGAACTCCGTCTCTTTCAGGTTTTGCTCCATGTCCTCCATGTCCAAGTCCTCCCAGTACGCTGAGTCCTTGTTCTTAAAGATATCATATTCTTCAAGAAGGTTCTCTACCTCGTACTGAGTCTGAATTTGATTGGTTGTGCTTTCATCCAAGGAATCACTGATGGCCAGAGAGTTTTTGTACCAATGGAGGAGGAGAGGAAGTTGGTCCAAAAAGGCATGGAGTTCAATATAGGCTATGGGGTAAAGGACTTGACCTTGAGTCATAATGTCACAGGCCCATTGGAAGTTCTTGAGAGGAATCTCATCCCCAAGGGCTTTAAAGGGAAAGTGAGAGAAGGCGGCGAGCAAAAGTTGAGCTTTGTATCGTTCAAATGCAATTTGAGAAACTAGAGGTTGGTAAGGGAAGAAATGTCGACCCTCGAAAAGGATGAGTTTCAGTTCCTCCATTTATTGAGGGTTCTAAGGAAAAGGGGGTGCAGAGGGGTCTATCCCAAAGGAATGGGAGAACTAAGGGTTGTTAACACATTCGAGCCAGTCAGAAGAACACAACTTCGCATTTTTGGCTAAAAATGAGGGATTGAATCCCAATGCTTCTATGGGATGTGGAGCTTGTTGTACTATCCTCATTGGCATGGAAGAAGTGTACCATGCCAGAAGCAGGTTGTCCTCTAGGCAGCAATTGTGATCAATGGATATGTAAGGATATGCCACCGAGCTTTGAGAGGAACAATGTCATGACCCAAACCCGCCCCTATGGGTTTAGCATCGTAACCGGCCAGTAATCCGTGATTACCAAAGGCCTGCTTAACAGTAATGACAGTAATACAGAGTAAGGGGCTGGCGGAAGCCAAACAGTAGTAAAAAGATGTCCAATGAGCTGTGACAATCTGAATGCAAAAAGACTTTTATGAACAAGCCACATTCATAACCAAAACATACGTACATACGCCATAAACATAAACATCCAGGTTAGGGACCAAATCCCTAACTATAACTGTACAGTCAAGTCTTACTCAGTCAATACAAAACAGAGACAAAGGGTGAATCTGAAACACCCCAAAACAGCCTTAGCTTGAACGGACTCGGAACCTCAAATTGAGGCACGATGGTTGGCTTGACAAAACAAGAGCTTAACTTGACGCTCCTAGCTTCGATCTGGTGCCTGGACACCTACATATAAATATAAACAGTGAGCTAAAGCCCAGTGAATAACAAATGCGTAAAGGGGTTAAGAATGAATGTCCTTTCATTAATTAAAACAGTCATTTACATCAGTAAATTAGTTATTCAGTCAGTGGCTCATATTTCATGCCATATCAGTCATTTAGAATTCATAACAGTTATACGTGGTACGTCTAATAGCAAAACAGTACAGTAGGTCTTAATAGACCGAACAGTCAGTTGATGGTCATCATAACAGTAAACAGTAGTAGTTCCACACATTGGAACTGACAGAGATCTCTGTAACAGTAGCATTAACAGTACAGTAACAGTAAGTTGTTATGGATGCCACGAATACAGTTTACAAATAGGACAAACATTCATTCAGTAAGTAATGTCATTTCAGAAAGCAGTACAGTCAATCGTTCAGAAATAATTATAGTTGAACGTATCTTTACAACATTATTACTCACAGAGTACTGGGCTAAAGATAGGCTAGTCAGCGTCCTCAGGTGCCAACCCTACATAGTTGCAAAACGAACACACACACTAAGTTACACACTTGGGATTAATAACTTAGCCCCTTAACTTGACTTGGTGTGGTTCTATAACATTATCCTCATTAAGATGCCTTAAACATGGCCTAGGAATGCCTAGGATGGAATGAGGATGCAAAGATGTATTTTAAAACACTTTTCAAAATTTGCTGAAAATAGGGGTCTCGCTCGAGCGTGCCTTTCCTCGCTTGAGCGAGCTTACCAAAATAGAGGGGTCGCACGAACGTAAACTCTTTCGCTCGAGCGGTCTGTAAAAATGCAAAAGTACTGGTTGTTGAAAATCTCTGCTCGATTCTTGCTCGAGCGTGAGACACAGTTCCTCGCTCGAGCGTAGGTCCTGTCGCTCGAGCGTGCGTCTGCACACGCAAAGAACCTGAGAGCTTGTAATCTACGCTCGAGCCAGCATTCCATCACTCGAGCAGAGCTCTGAACAAAAAGATGGTCGCTCGAGCATGGAATCCAAAACCTAGAATTTCCAGATTTGCTCCCAAAGCTCAAACCAAGAATTAAACATATCAAAATTCATCCTTTTGGGCCAATTTTCTGGAAAACACTTGGAAACTCATAGTACAACATGTTTTTGAAGATCATTTTGTAAAATCAAGCCCAAAGGTGAGACAATTGAACACAAATTTCAAAGAAACTTGAAGAACAATACAAGAACTTAACATGCATGAGTTCCTATGGATTCCAATGCTCCAAAACATGATCAAATGCAAGATTGAACTCTAAAACATGGTGAATTCATGGACTGCAACCAAATATAGACATGCATGTTGAAATCCTCATGAAAACAACCTCAAAATTCAAGAATGTGTACATGCATGCATGAATTAATTCTCAATTCAACTCTTTAAATTAATTCTTCACTTTAAACTCCAAATTTCCATGAACCACGCAAGAAACAACTTAAATTCATAATCAAGAAGGTGAATTTCATGCCTTAGGTCTTGAATTTCCAATGTAGAAGCCTAATTATGCAATTCTCCTTCAATTTCTTCTAAGTCTCAAGCAAGACTCCTATTGAACTCAATTTCTCCCAACTCACTCTCTCTCACGATTTTGCCAAGAAGATGGATGAAGAAATGATGTAAAGCTAAGCTCCAAACAATGTTTTTAATAAAGTGGCCCACTACAATGGCAAGAAGGTAATAAACTCAAACTAATGTAGTTTAACCTCATTAAATCTAATTTAATCGTTCCAAATCAAATTTTAATTAAACCTACCATAAAATCACATAAATCCAAATTAGCATATAACACTAGACAATTTCGGAATCGGTCGCCGATAAGGCTTCCAATTTGCAATTCGAAGTCAAAACATAAACAAATCATTAAATGACAAACAGATAGAAATGCAATTAAAGCAACATACTCATGCATTCAGTTCAGAATTTCAGCTTAATCAATTACTTGTCATGCTTAATCGTAGATTAGCACTAATCAGAGGTGAGGGTTATCACAGTCTTCCCTTCTTAAAAGAGTTTGGCCCTCCAAACTCGAATTACCTTCATTTTGGAAGAATACTGGATCCAGGGGGAACAGTTCAGGATATCTTTTCATCATATCGTCTTCCCTCTCCCAAGTGGTATAGACGCCGCCATGGTTTTACCAATCCACTTTCACTAACGAAATTTCTTTGTTCCTCAACTTCTTGATTCGTCGGTTTACAACCTGAATAGGCCGTTCTTCATAAGTGTAATCATCACTTAATACCACACGGGTAGGTTCAATAACATGGAATGGATCTCAAAGATAATCCCTTAACATTGAAACATGGAAGACATTATGCATATGCTCCATTTCAGGAGGAAGCGCTACTTGATACGCCACTGGATTAATCTTTTCAATGATTTCGTACGGCCCAACATATCTCGGTGCTAGCTTGCCCTTAGCCCCAAAACGAGTCTGTTCTTTCATTGGTGTCACTTTAACAAAAACATGATCACCCACTTCATATCCCCCTGTCTCGCCTTCGGACATCTGCATAACTTTTCTGTCGGCTTTGTGCGATTTTCAATCTTTGTTGAATCAGTTTCACTTTTTCTATTGTCTCGTGTACAATCTCGGGCCCAAGTAAAGGCCCATCTCCAACTTCTACCCAGCAAATAGGAGATCGACATTTTTTGCCATATAAAGCCTCGAAAGGCGCCATACCAATACTCGAGTGAAAACTGTTGTTTTAGGCAAATTCAGCTAAAGGTAAATGATTTTCCCAATTTCCTTGGAAATCAAGAACACACATACGCAGTAAGTCTTCCAGAGTTTGGATAGTTCTTTCTGATTGGCCATCTATCTGAGGATGGTATGCACTACTCAGTCTCAATTCGGAACCCAATGCCGTTTGTAGACTTTGCCAAAATCTGGATGTAAACTTCGAGTCCCTATCAAAAACAATAGACACAGGCACTCCATGCAATCTAAAAATCTCATTAATATAAATTGTAACCAATTTGTCCACATTATAAATTGTTTTGACAGGTAAGAAGTGAGCAGATTTAGTCAATCGATCAACAATAACCCAAATTGAATCCATACCTTTACTGGAGCGAGGTAATCCGACAATGAAGTCCATAGGAATATGTTCCCATTTCCACTCCGGTATTGGTAAGGGCTGAAGTAAGCCTGCGGGTCGTTGATGTTCAGCTTTGACTTGTTGGCAATGTAGACATTTCGACACAAAGTCAGCAATCTCTTTCTTCATTCCCGGCTACCAGAAATTAAGTTTCAAGTCTTGGTACATTTTTGTATTTCCTGGATGGATGGAAAGTTTTGAATTGTGGCCTTCCTGCAAAATTCGCCTTTTCAGTTCAGAATCATTTGGCACACATAATCTTCCCTGGAATTTCAATACATTGTTTTCAAATTTAAAATCTGGCCTTGGTTTAGATTCGCGTTCATCAATGATCTTTCTCAGTGTAGACATCCCATTTTTGACCGTCCTCAAGAATTGGACGTCACCGTTTGAACACTCGGTGATCATCCATGTTCATGTTCGTCTTGAGTTCTCGGAGGTTTCGGTCGCACACCTTGCCTCAAGATCTCTCGACTTGTTTATTCTGTGCTTGGTTGTGCACCAAACACTTGTGTTTTTGCTTCTGAGGGCAGGGAATGGCTTGTTGGCCATCCCCACACCTCACCAGCCTTGGCTTGAGGCCACCGGCCCTATTTTATTGCTACCGGCCAAAGGTGTTGGCCGGTCGGCAATGGTTTTGGTCAGCCAGCTATTTTTGTTAGTCAATCGGCCATATTTTCCAGCCGACCCCTTTCCATCTGCTTTTGGTAGATATTTTATGCCAGCTGTCACAGCTAGCATCCACATTACACCCCCTCCATACACGTGTATGGAGGGATTTACACCTTGTGTTAGCTTCTCCAAGGAGCTTAGGAATTGAATTCCTATAAAAGAGGAGGCCCTCCTCCCTTCTCAGAGGTTCTGAGATTAGGGTTAGGAACTTTGTATCTATCTATCTCTATAATTCCCTCTCTTTGCCTTTGTGTGTGTTTATTTTGTGACCTAAAGTGAGTTTTGTCTTACTTTTGCACTAGAACACCTAGCATTACACCATCCTTGGGTTGTTGAGGCCTTAGAAGATTGTTGTTAGGGTTCTTGGACTGGTTTTGACCAAAGAAAGGTGCTGGAGCTTTGTTCCCAAAGAAGGTCTACAAGGGTGAGCATCCTTACTTTAGTTACCCCTTTCTTGCTTAGGCTTTTAGCCATTCTTGCTTATTGTTTTAAGCTTCGACTATAACTGATAAAAGTTTTGATTTTGTGTGTTCTAGAACTTTGTTTAAGGTCACTTTGAGGTTTGGGGTTGTCTCCCCCCTCCAAGGCCTTGTTTTAGGCCATACATTTTGGCCATTGTTTTGGTCTTTGCATGACCTCTCTACCACTAAAATCTAGATGATTTTCAGTGGTGGAGAGGTGGTTTTGAGGTACTAAATAGGAGAGGGCCATCCCCTCTCCTTGTTGTCTTTAATGCTTGCATAAATGGCTTATGTGGTAGCATGTGTGTTTAACTTGTTTTAGCTCCATTTCAGTATGTATTAGGCTTTGTTTTTCCATGATACACCTCTCTTTTGAGTTGTTCTAGACATGCCATGTATGCTCCATACACTTGTCTTGTAATCCCATGTTTTGGCCTTAACATGCATCATGTTGTAACATGTGTTTCTAGCATGATTTTGGCTCAACTTCGTGAAGCTTCTAGCTTTGTTTTAACATGATCGAGGTCTGATTTTGATTGTCTTAGTTATCCATGGCTTGCTTTGTATAGCTACCATGTAATTTAGCTTGTAGGCTTTGAGTGTCCAAGTTGCTAGCTTGTTCTATTTGAATCATTTCAGTGGTTTTGGCATCACTTAGAATGTTATTTCAGTTCATATTTCATGCTTGAATACTTGCACTTATCACTCCTTTAATGTCTTAAAGAGTATGTGTTTTATGCCTCATGAATGTGTCATTGTGTATGCCATCATGTCTAGGCCTTTGGGATGCCATGTAGGTGGGTTTTTGGGCTCATTTTGACATGTCATAACTCTGTTTTGGGTTGCTTAAATCATGCCATGTTTGGTTGTATTAGGTGTAGTGTAACACCTCTTTGGATGGCCTTGCATGCCTCATGATTTTGCCCCTTTGTTTTAGCTTGTTTTGGCTTTGGTCATTGAATGTTTTAGGCTTACTTTGCCATGATTTAGGACTGTTTTGGGTTATACTTGCCATATGCTCTTTGTTTAGGGTAGCCTTGGTTCAAGTCCCTTGCCTAGTTTTAAGCCTTAAGCCTTAATCATGCATGCTTGATTTGTTCATGTGATTTGGCATCACTCATAGTATCATTTCAGGGCATGTAATGTTGTCACATTTGCATGCTTTCATTTCCTTTTAAGTGTTCTTAAAAAGTTGTCCTTTTATGCTTATGTGTTAAGCCAATTAGCATGCATGTTTGTATGTGCATTCGCCCTCATGTCCTTAGCATTTTGGCCATTGATTTGGGCTTATTTGAGAGCTGCCCATATTAGTTTAAGTCCATCCTTTGCATGTTGTTGCATGCTTGCCTTGTGTGTTGTTGCATACTCGGCTTATTAACATGTTGTCGCATGTTTAAGTGGTATTGCATTTGGCATGCATCTCTTGTTAAGTTGCCTAACATGTTGTTACATGTTTGCCTCATATGTTGTTACATGCTTGGATGTTGTCACATGCCTTGCATGTTTGTATGCTTGTCTAGGTTGCATTGCATTTGGCATGCTTGTTACTTTAGCATGATCATGTTGATTTAGTCTTGCTTGCATATTTGCATCCCTTGCCTCTTGATCAATCATGATAGAGGTTAGGATCTATTACGTGTTTATGTGCATTTCATTTGATATCAAATTGCACATTCGGCATCTTTGGCCATCATGCATCGAAATGCATGATTGGTGGCCCGAGGGTCGAAGGCCACACTCCCTTGAGTTCATAACATGATAGGGAGGGTGGTCGTGCAAACATTGCTTTGAAAATGCATTGTCATGCCTTGTCTGTCCTCTGCTGCAGCAAAACAGGATCCTGCAGGAAGAGATGGCCGGTCGGCCATCTTCAGTGCCGGCCGGCTATGTATTGTTGGCCGATGGCCTCACTTTTGGTCGATGACTACATTTCCATGGCCGGTGGCCTCATCTCTTGGTCGGTGACATACCACAGTGCTCAGGGAGTGATTCTGGAGCTTCCTTGGGACTTGTGAAGTTTTCAGAAGTACAGAGCAGTGTAAATAGAGGTACCATGAGTATGGTGATGGATTTCCGAGGGAAACCGAGCGTGCATGCATTTCTCCCTCTTCCCGAAGCTGCTTTACTGTTTTCAGTAGCTTAATTAATTTGTTTAATTAGTTAAGTATTGTGTAATATTTAATTAGCTTGTTAGTTAATTAATTTGTATTATTCTTTCGACCCCTCCCTCGAGAGGGTGCAATTATAAAATAAGCGTGCGTGTGTGCGATGCATGTCTTCCAACCCCCACTTCTTTCTCCCTTTTATTTAACCGCTTATGATGGTTAGTTTTAGGGCATATTTTATTTAGCATACCTTATGCTATGCATGTTTGCATTCATTCATTTGTATTACATGCACCGGCCTCGGCGCATCATACTAATTGCATTGTACTTCAATTCCAACTTGAATACGTGTATCGAGTTGTCGCATTTCACATGCCATTCTTAGGATTAGCCGAGCCTATTCTAGTTGCATTTTGCTTGCGATGCATTAGCCATTTTAACATGAACTAGGATCATGCATGATTTCTAACTAGTTTCTTGTTTTGGCTTGGAGTACACTGTGAGTGTTTTATGCTTTAGCATCTTGCATGTATGCGAGTGTTAACATGACAGCACGCTTGCCATGAGGCTAATTGCTTATGTGATATATCGGCCTGAATGCCTGTGGGTGAAGGTTGGATTACTTGAATTGGATCAATTCATTGAAATCCATGTTTTAGCCTACTTGCGATAGCAAAATTCAAAACCATTTCCAAACAAATGGATATGCGATGCTTTGTTCTAAGTTAGGCGATCTAGTCTATACTTGTGTGTTGTGTGCATCACATAGTAATTCTAGGCTAATAACCGGAATAAGAGCACATAATGTTTTCAAAACTAGATATCATGGTTAGTAGAGGCCGATCTTTGATCGGGCGAGCGGGGGTGCTCATAGATGACCTTTCCCAATCGTACCCAAGTTCCCGAGCCGAGGCAACTTTGGTGATGACGGACACGTGGCCTTAGGCAAACGAGTCAGGGTTTCCTAAATTCCCCCAAAACAAAATATTTAGGTGGCGACTCTGTATCTGGCAAAGCAGTCCATGTTTGGCACTTCTTTCTTAAAAATCAATTTTCCAAAATGATTTGCCGGATTTGGACTCTTTGCTGATTCATCGGTCTTGCATTGCACTCTGCGAGATTAGATACAGGACCGTGACATTGAGTCCGAACTGTAGTGAGCCCAAATGAACAAAACGGGATTTTCCCTCCCGGGACGTTCGGGAACGTCTACACTCAGAAAGTCATCTTGGTGTTGTTTCTCTTTAATCTCCTCCATAAGTGCTGGTTGAGCAAAAATAGAAACCAATGTCCCACCTTGTTCTCGTAAAACAATTTCAACCTCAAATTTCTCAAGATCACATAACAGTTCTTTCTGTTCGGTGAGTAAATAGGCCAAATTCCCAACTGATTTCCAGCTAAGTGCATCAGCAACGTTGTTAGCTTTCCCTAGATGGTATAAAATTTGCAAGTCATAGTCTTTTATTAGTTCTAACCATCTCCGCTGCCTCATGTTCAGCTCTTTATGTGTAAAGAAGTATTTCAAACTCTTGTGATTGGTGTACACTTCACATGTTGCCCCATATAGGTAGTGGCGCCAAATCTTCAATGCAAATACCACTGTAGCAAGTTCTAAATCATGAGTGTGGTAGTTCTTTTCATGCGGTCTCAATTGTCGGGAAGCATACGCAATAACTTTACCATTCTGCATTAAGACACATCCCAAACCCTTATAAGAAGCATCACTAAAAATAGTAAATCCATCCGTACCTAAGGATAGGGTGAGAATCGGTGCAGTCACAAGTCGAGTCTTCAATTCTTGGAAAGCTGATTCTCTCTGATCGGTCCAGTCAAATGGTTTTCCCTTTTGAGTCAACTGAGTCAATGGTAGAGAAATTTTTGAAAAATCTTTCACAAACCTCCTGTAGTACCCGGCTAAGCCCAAGAAACTTCGAACTTCCGTAACATTAGTCGATCTAGGCCAATTCACTACTGCTTCAATCTTCTGTGGGTCAACTGAAATGCCATCCTTACTAATCACAAGTCCCAAAAACATAACATTATCAAGCCAAAATTCGTACTTTGTTAGCTTTGCGTACAGTTTCTGTTCTCTTAAGGTCTGCAAAGCAACTCTCAAATGACGCTCATGTTCTTCCTTACTCTTGGAAAAATCAAAATGTCATCTATAAAAACAACCACAAATTCATCGAGGAATGGTTTGAAAATTCTGTTCATAAGGTCCATAAATCCAGCAGGCGCATTAGTAACTCCGAAAGGCATAACAAGAAATTCATAATGTCCTTACCTCGTTCGAAAGGCAACTTTTTCAATGTCCTCTGTTTTGACTTTCAACTGGTGATATCCGGATCTAAGGTCAATTTTGGAGAAAACTTGAGCACCCTGTAACTGGTCAAATAAGTCATCAATGCAAGGCAATGGGTATTTGTTTTTCAATGTTACCTTGTTCAATTCACGGTAGCCAATGCAGAGTCTTAGTGAGTCGTCTCTCTTTTTCACAAATAAAATTGGTGCGCCCCACGGTGAAGTACTGGGCCTGATGAACTTCTTATCCAACAATTCTTGCAGCTGAATTTTCAATTCTTTCAATTCAGTAGGTGCCATTCTATAAGGAGCTTTGGAAACTGGCTATGTACCCGATAACACTTCAATAGTGAACTCAATCTCCCTATCAATCAAATCCCCTGGCAAGTCATCTGGAAAGACATCTGGGAATTCTCTGACTATAGGAATACTGTCCACATTAGCTTCAATATTAGCAGGTACAGTCAATATGCAACATAAGTACCCTTTACACCCCTTTTTAATTAATTTGAAAGCTTTCATGGACGAAATCAAATATGGGGGAGGTACTACACTAACTCCGTTAAATACAAATTCAGGCAATCCAGGTGGACGGAAAACAACTTGTTTCATTACACAGTCTATGGTAGCATGATATTTTGTTAACCAGTCCATTCCCAAAATTACGTCGAAATGATCAATATTCAAAGGCAATAAATCAATATACAAAAGTGCATCCCCAATAACAATCTCACATACAGGATACACATAAGCACAAGTCATGGATCCCCCAGCAGGTGAAGATACAGCTAAGAAATAGTTCATGGTGAAAAAGTATGTGAGACAAATGAATGTGTAGACCCCGAATCAATCAGAATATAAGCATTTTGGGCACAGATTGAGAGTATACCTGACACAACTGTCTCGGTATTCTGCACGTCTCCCGGTACAAGTGTGAACACCCGACCTTTCCTTAAAGGCTCTTTTCCAGTAGCTTTGGGATTGGGTTTTGGTGTAACAATTGATGCTGTGGCACTAGCTGCAGCTTTACTATTGCCTTGGGACGTAGAAGGGCAATCTTTGACCATGTGGCCCACCTTGCCACACCTGTAACAAGCACCAGAAATTCTATAGCAAACCCCCTTATGTCTCTTTCCACATTTGGAGCAGGGTGGTATGGAACGGTTTTCTTGACTAGAGCTGCTTGTTGACCCTGTATTTTGCTTTTTATTCAATGAGTTGTTTTGGCCCTTTTTGTAATTAAAGCCTCGCCTCTTACCCCACCATTCGGTTACCGGTGACTTAGTCTGTTGCAATGCAGTGATATTTGCCTCGGCCATAATTGCTCGGTCAAGGACATCTACATATCTAAGTAATTTCAAAACATTGATTCGATCAAGTATTTCTACATTAAGCCCGCCTTCAAACTTCCTGGCCTTTTTGTAATCAGTATCAACCATGCGTGGTGCGTATCGGACGAGTTCAGTGAACTTAGATTCATATTCTTCTACTGACATGGTACCTTGTTTTAACTGTTCAAATTCAGTGACTTTGCGGTCTCGGACACACTGGGGAAAGTATTTTTCAAAGAAGGCTTCTTTAAACTGAGCCCAAGTCATAGCATTACTGGTGTCACGAACGAGCATCCACCACCGTCTGGCTTCCTCTTGTAAGGTAAAGGTAGCCACACTTTGTGTGCTTCAGAACACGGAAACACTTCAAACAATTTTTCAATTTCTAGAACCCATGCTTCGGTCTTTAGTGGTTCAAGGCCTCCTTCGAATGATGGTGGTTTCATTTTGTTGAACTTCTGTGTTAAAGCAATAACATCATCATGAATATTCTATTCGGGTTGTACTGGAGGAGGTGGGGGCTGTTGGTTCTGTTGTTGCCTCAGAGCTCCAGTTAACAGTTCAACCATTCTTTCCAACCTTGCCATTCTTGCCTCAGATGACTTAGATTCATCGGCATTTCTTGCATTCTCCATTTCACTATATGCAATACGGTAATAATAAACATAGGAAAACGCTTACTTAAACACTTTAGCACATTAGCACATATATTCATATCATGGCCACACACACTTTCTCATGCTCATGCAATGCCCTAATTACTTTTCTAGGACATCCTATAGCTCATTTGGACACGTGTGTGCGGTATAACTCGTGCTCTCGTATCGCTCTAATACCACTCTGTCATGACCCAAACCCGCCCCTATGGGTTTAGCATCGTAACCGGCCAGTAATCCGTGATTACCAAAGGCTTGCTTAACAGTAATGACAGTAATACAGAGTAAGGGGCTGGCGGAAGCCAAACAGTAGTAAAAAGATGTCCAATGAGCTGCGACAATCTGAATGCAAAAAGACTTTTATGAACAAGCCACATTCATAATCAAAACATATGTACATACGCCATAAACACAAACATCCAGGTTAGAGACCAAATCCCTAACTATAACTGTACAGTCAAGTCTTATTCAGTCAATACAAAACAGAGACAAAGGGTGAATCTGAAACACCCCAAAACAGCCTTAGCTTGAACAGACTCGGAACCTCGAAGTGAGGCGCGATGGTTGGCTTGACAAAACAAGAGCTTAATTTCACGCTCCTAGCTTCGGTCTGGTGCCTGGACACCTACATATAAATATAAACAGTGAGCTAAAGCCCAGTGAATAACAAATGCGTAAAGGGGTTAAGAATGAATGTCCTTTCATTAATTAAAACAATCATTTGCATCAGTAAATCAGTTATTCAGTCAGTGGCTCATATTTCATGCCATATCAATCATTTAGAATTCATAACAGTTATACGTGGTACGTCTAATAGCAAAACAGTATAGTAGGTCTTAATAGACCGAACAGTCAGTTGATGGTCATCATAACAGTAAACAGTAGTAGTTCCACACGTTGGAACTGACAGAGATCTCTGTAACAGTAGCATTAACAGTACAGTAACAGTAAGTTGCTATGGATGCCACGAGTACAGTTTACAAATAGGACAAACATTCATTCAGTAAGTAATGTCATTTCAGAAAGTAGTACAGTCAATCGTTCAGAAATAATTATAGTTGAACGTATCTTTACAACATTGTTACTCACAGAGTACTGGGCTAAAGACAGGCTAGTCAGCGTCCTCGGGTGCCAACCTTACACAGTTGTAGAACGAACACACACACTAAGTTACACACTTGGGATTAATAACTTAGGCCGTTAACTTGACTTGGTGTGGTTCTATAACATTATCCTCATTAAGATGCCTTAAACATGGCCTAGGAATGCCTAGGATGGAATGAGGATGCAAAGATGTATTTTAAAACACTTTTCAAAATTTGCTGAAAACAGGGGTCTCGCTCGAGCGTGGCTTTCCTCGCTCGAGCGAGCTTACCAAAATAGAGGGGTCGCTCGAGCGGTCTGTAAAAATGCAAAAGTACTGGTTGTTGAAAATCTCCACTCGATGCTCGCTTGATTCTCGCTCGAGCGTAGGTCCTGTCGCTCGAGCGTACGTCTTCACACGCAAAGAACCTGAGAGCTTGCAATCTATGCTCGAGCCAGCATTCCGTCACTCGAGCGGAGCTCTGAACAAAAAGATGGTCGCTCGAGTGTTGAAGCCAAAATCTGGAATTTCCAGATTTGCTCCCAAAACTCAAACCAAGAATCAAACATATCAAAACTCATCCTTTTTGGCCAATTTTCTAGAAAACACTTGGAAACTCATAGTACAACATGTTTTTGAAGATCATTTTGTAAAATCAAGCCCAAAGGTGAGACAATTGAACACAAATTTCAAAGAAACTTGAAGAACAATACAAGAACTTAACATGCATGAGTTCCTATGGATTCCAATGCTCCAAAACATGATCAAATGCAAGATTGAACTCTAAAACATGGTGAATTCATGGACTACAACCAAAATATAGACATGCATGTTGAAATCCTCGTGAAAACAACCTCAAAATTCATGAATGTGTACATGCATGCATGAATTAATTCTCAATTCAACTCTTTAAATTAATTCTTGACTTTAAACTCCAAATTTCCATGAACCATGCAAGAAACAACTTAAATTCATAATCAAGAAGGTGAATTTCCTACCTTAGGTCTTGAATTTCCAATGTAGAAGCCTAATTATGCAATTCTCCTTCAATTTCTTCTAAGTCTCAAGCAAGACTCCTATTGAACTCAATTTCCCCCAACTCACTCTCTCTCACGGTTCTGCCAAGAAGATGGATGAAGAAATGATGTAAAGCTAAGCTCCAAACAATGTTTTTAATAAAGTGGCCCACTACAATGGCAAGAAGGTAATAAACTCAAACTAATTTAATCGTTCCAAATCAAATTTTAATTAAACCTACCATAAAATCACATAAATCCAAATTAGCATATAACACTAGACAATTTCGGAATCGGTCGCCGATAAGGCTTCCAATTTGCAATTCAAAGTCAAAATATAAGCAGATCATTAAATGACAAATAGATAGAAATGCAATTAAAGCAACATACTCATGCATTCAATTCAGAATTTCAGCTTAATCAATTACTTGTCATGCTTAATCATAGATTAGCACTAATCAGAGGTGAGGGTTATCACAAAGGAGGAACCGAATGGGGATTATCGAATTCAACAAATCTATGATGAATCCATTCCCTTATTTGAGGTTGAGCTGGTGGTGACCGAGTACCCCAGCCAGTACTTTTGGAAGAGGAAGAAGCAGCTTCGTCCCATGCAGAAAGTTTTAGGGCAGAAGAGGAACTTCCAAGGTCCATTTTTGCAAATTCTTGGTCCAGAGGTTTGTAGTTGACAGATTCTTGGTCCAAAGGCTAGTAATTTGCAAAAGCTTCCATAACTTGTATAAATAGGGGCGGATAAGTGTAGCCAATAAATGCATTAAAGTTCTTTCAAGGTTTGTAATCATTTTCCAAAGCCTCCTCGTATACTCGATCAATATAAGAGAATGAGGGATTGGCCATTGGAGATGTATCAGTCCCTTCGTATCACACAGATAATGAAAGGACTCTCTGTTTACACAGATAGTAGAGGTTCAAAACATTGGTATTTAATGAAGTTCTTTGCTTCACTATTCAAAATAGTTACACTTCCAAGACCATGCACATCCTAAGACATGGGTAAAATGTGTTAGTCCACTAATATCACCAAGTATTGGGTATATTAGTGTAGAGGGTAATGTTGGCTGTATATTTTGTAAAAGCCAGTCGCAGCTTGACACGTGGCATACAAAGGGTAATTCGGGGAGTTAACACAAGTCTCTAATCAAAGACAAACACGCGGCGGTTTATATTGGTATTAATGGGTCTGCACAGCACTGGAACAGCTAGAAGGCCCAAGATGACGTGGCCTAACGGTTACTCACAAATTCAAATTCAAATTCAAATTCAAATTCAGAAGGGAAGCCTAACTGCAAGAAATGGCGTAGTGGGGTTAAACTGTGAGAGAGCATGATCAGCAATCATGGAAAGACATTTTGACAATTGGAAACCCACTTCGACGGTTACCATTAGAAAGTATAAATAGAAGAAAAGGCTCCAGAATGAGGGACCCAGACTTAGATCGAAAAACTTGTTTATTTACTTCGTTTTCCTTTCCAGTTTTACATTTCCATTTCTTTACATTGCCAGCACTTCAATTCCTGTACTGCACTTCATTTCCTAGGAGTAGTTTTCAAGTAGTTTGTTGCTGTGAACCTCGTCAAGGCTGGATCATTGTAACCTCATTGTAAGTTCTCACTTACTTAATGAAATTCAGTTTCTGAATTTTTCTCTACTTGTTATTATTATCAATTTCTCCTAAACAAGCCACCAGTAAAAGTCCTCTTCATTGAGGCTGAAAGAACTTCAAACACAATCGTCTGATAATTGGTTGGCAACTAAAATTTTGTAAGGACTTATTGATCTTTGCTGGCACACTTAAAATTACATAATTAACCTTCAAAAGCCAAAAAAGGCAGTAGGGACAAATGTAAGTTTTCTCATAATGTTAAAATTATTAAATGTAACACTTAAAAAAACTTCTTAGTGTACTTTTTCTAAACGTAACACTCTAATGTAATACTCCAAAAACGTAACAATACAATGTAACACACTAAAAAACTCTTTAATGTAATTTTCTCAAACATAACAACATAATATTCCAAAAAAATTCCTTAGTTTACTTTTATCAAATGTAACAACATAATATTCCAAAAAAACTCTTTAGTGTATTTTTTCCAAACATAACACTCCAATGAATGTAACACATAAAAACTCTTTAGTGTACTTTTTTCAAATGTAGCAATCTAATGTAACACGCCAATGTAACACCAAAAAATCACACTAACAGAAATGTAGATTTCCACGCTTGACAACCAAAAAAACCCTCGTTAGTGTACTTTTTTAAACGTTACACTCCAATTAATGTAACACACAAAAACTCTTTAGTGTGCTTTTTCCAAACGTATCACTCCAATTAATGTAACATACAAAAACTCCTTAGCGTAATTTTCCTAAACGTAGCACTCTAATGTAACACTTCAATGTAATACCAGAAAGTCACACTAGTAGAAATAGTAGTGTTTGGTAAAGTTTTAGAATTATGATTTGAGAATAGAGTTGTATTTTGAGTTTGTGAGTTTTGGAATTATGATTTGAGAGGAAATTGTTTGGTTATGAGTTTTTAAAAGAGTTTTGAATTAAGTTTTAAATTTTTGATGTGACATATGAAATGAGAAAATTTGTTTGGTTATGAGTTTTGAAAAGAGTTTTCATAACTTAAACCAAACACACAACTCAAACATGTTTTCAAAATATGTTTTGAAATTGATTTAGAATCATGATTTGAAAACCTGTACCAAACATAACATTCAAACCTAAGGGTGAAAAATTGATTGGAGTTGCACACCAAACACAGCCTTCCACGCTTGACAACCAATACTTCAACCACCAATCCCCCAAAAAATAATCTTTTACACCTCACCTTTCATTCTCATCCCAAAAACGAATTAGAAAATTGGAAAAATAAATCACAAAAGCGCATTCACTTAAATTCAAGTGGCACCAAATCAAACTTTCAAAAACAAAAAGGACTAATTGGTTCATAAGAAAACTCTTAGGACTAAATGGATCAATATTACCCTATATCAGATTTATGGGTAAATGTTTTTTATTAAAAAAAAAAAAAAAGAAGAAGAAGAAGAAGAAGAAGAAGAAGAAGAAGTAATTATTCTCTCTATTTTTTTACATATTTTTTTTATATATATAAAAATTCAAAAAACAACTATAATAACTAATTTCCAAAACAACCCTAAACTATATTTCACCAAAGTGATTGGGTTTGCTGCTGTGCATGGTTTGTAGCAACAACTGTTGTGCACCTTATTAGGCCTATTTCAGGGACCTAATTCAATAATTTAAATCGTTCACATTTTAGAAAATATTGAGTAGAATATACCTGGAAAAAATCACGTTGATCGGATATCATTAACTCTTTTATCAAATTTTTTATTTCAAATTACATTTATTATTTTTTTAAATACAAATGTAATTTGATGAAAGGGTTAACGATATCCGATCGACATAATTTTTTACAAGTATATTCTACTCGATATCCTCTAAAATGTAAAACGGTTTAGATTATCAAATTGGGCCTTGGAATGGGCCCAATAAGATGCGCAACAGTTGTTGCTACGCACCATGCTCAGCATCTACACCAAATTTGAAAAAGCGATGAGAAACAATTTGATTAGTTGTAAAATATTTATAATACCAAAATTGTCCCTAAGAATATAAAGAAATAAAAATAAATCTCACTCTTATCTCTCGTTCACATGATTTACTTTTTCACTCATGTAAACATGATAGTAAAAAAAAACAGAATTATTTTTTTTTAGATACCACAATCATTTTTCTTGTTTTCTAAAGGAATTAACCGTGGTCTAGGCAACTATAGATGTACTATAAATATCCTTAAGAAAGATTTTGTGAGAGGTATCATTTTGACAATTTGTTTACATATATAAATATAAAGTAGTGCTATTTAAATTAAAAAAGTTAAATTTTCTTTTTAAATTTAATGATGTGATAATGTATTAAAATATTTAATACAAATCTCTCTATTAGATGTCCTCTAATCATTTACAAATTATTTTTTAGTGAAGCACCAATATATCCTAAATAGTAATCTTATGAACTGTTTGGTCCTCCATTTTTTTTTTTATGAACCCAAAGGTCCCATTTTAGTGTGAAGTATATGAAGGGCCAAATATGGGTTTTCTCATAATGTTGAAATTACTAAACGTAACACTTCAAAAAAAACTCCCTAGTGTACTTTTTTCAAACATAATACTCTAATGTAACACTCTAAAAACGTAACGCTCCAATGTAACACATTAAAAAAAAATTAGTGTACTTTTTTCAAACATAATACTCCCATCAATGTAATACACAAAAACTTCTTAGTATACTTTTTCCAAACATAACACTTCAATGTAACAAATTAAAAAACTATTTACTGTACTTTTTCTAAACATAACACTCTAATCAATATAACACACTAAAAAATTCTTTAGTACATTTTTCTCAAACTTAACAATGTAACATTCTAAAAAAAACTCTTTAGTGTACTTTTCATAAACGTAACATTCCAATTAATGTAACACACGAAAACTCCTTAGTGAACTTTTCTCAAACGTAACAACGTAACATTAAAAAAAAAAAAAAACTTTTTAATGTATTTTTTCCAAACCTAATACTCCAATCAATATAACACACAAAAACTATTTAGTGTACTTTTTCCAAACACAGCACTCTAATGTAACACTCCAATATATCACAATATCAGAAATATAAATTTTCACGCTCGACAACCAACACTTCAGCCACTAATTCCTCCAAAAAGAATCTTCTACACTGCACCTTTCCATTCCCATCTCAAAAATGAATCAGAAAATTAGAAAAAATGAATCATAAAAATGCATTTACTTAAATTCAAATAACACCAAATCAAATAAATACAACTTTCCAAAACAAAAAGGACTAATTGGTTCATAAAAAATCTCTTAGAACTAAATAGATCAACATTCCCTCATATGAAATTTATAAATAAATTTTTCATTATTTTTACCAGTATTAAGTCTAAAAAATGATCCTACAAAATAGATTTATTTTTCATATCCAGAAAAAAGTGTAAGGTTTCTTGCACTACAACAATCAGCATCTTTATCTCACACACAAGAGAGAGAGAGAGAGAGAGAGAGAGAGATCCATAGATGGAAGACAAGATTCAACAGAGAGAGATCCAGAGATGGAAAACAAGATTCAACATTTCATTCATGAGCATCCATTGATATTCCATAAAATGGACCACCCTATCGAGTGCTTGGTATGCCGGAACGAAATCCCTCTTTGGTCGTGTGCGTATTCGTGTCGTGAACACTTTTGCTTTCCAATTTACAATATCCACATACGATGCACTAAATTGCAAAGAGAGACGGTACACCCCTTTCACCCAAAACACTCTCTCACCTTCCAAATGACGTCCCCAAATGATGCAACATCATCATCTGCAGTGTCATTCAAGTGTGATGCCTGTGGTCCGATCCCTCACTCCTCTAATTACTTCCACTATTCTGATTGTGGCTTTAACCTGGACCCTTGTTGTGCTTCACTAAAGCATACCAAAAAATCATCTATATTTGCACCAATACACACTTTATCCAAAAATTTACATCAAAATATGACTGTAGTAGGCTCAAACAAAACGCAGATTGTGAACAATTAAAAAGATGAACTAGAGTTTTCCATAAATTGGAATCACAAAAATCTATTTTTCACGGTAACACAATCTTTTGTCTATTCATCTTTCTTTCTCTTTGATTTCTTTGTCGCATTTTTTTTTTAATTTCAAAAGTTCTATTTTCTTGCATTTTCATCCCAATTTTTACCATACGGACATATATATATATATATATATATATTGTATTATATAACTCTCATGTACTTATCACGTAGGACAAAGTGTATTGGTTGGAAACATGGATGATTTTCCTCTCTTGCCCTCATTTCGTAGTCACATTTTTGTCACATGACTAAATTTTGTTAAAGATTTAAAAATGAAGTAACAAAAGAGGGACATTGACACTTGTGTAGAGATTAAAGTGGGATTCAAGTAAAAGTGCAGGGGGCTGACTATCAGGAATTCATGTGTAGGGACCAAAGTGGAATTTAACCAGAAATATATGGGGTTGACTGTCATGATTTATATGTAGAGCCAAAGTGAGATTTAGTGAAAAGTGTAATTTACCCAAAATTAATACATAACAAGTGGTCTACCCAAAATATTATCCATACACATCTCTATCCAAATATATATATATATATATATATATATTTCTAATCCTTCAAAAAAGGTAATAAGTGCCAATTAGTCCTGTAAAATCCAGCTCCATGCACGAGTTCATCCATCTATACAAAAGAAAAAGAAAAAAAATATCATGTAATCTATATATAAAAATCTTTGCACCAAAAAAATAATAAATAATAAATCCATGAGATCAACAAATAAAGTGATGGTTCTGTGTTGCAACAAAAATCTAATGTACAGGTTAACACCCAAGCAACATTGATTACTTATAATTTTTAATAAGCACCATCTTGCTTCCTTTCTTATTCCTTCCAAAATTCTAAAATTTTAGAAGTTTATAAGATCGACATCATTGTTCATTGTTTTGGTCTAAACATGGGTTTAAAGTTTTGTATGGTTAAAGTTGTATGATACTCCACATTTTTGTTTAGTGTCTAATGTGTTGTAATTGATGTCTCGAGCTTATGAAAGGAAGGAGTTCAATTTGTGATTTCAACCATGTCTGTTTTTGCTTCTTTTTTTTTCTCACAATTTTATCTCTAATTCTCTAACTGTGCATCCTATTGACACGTCACTTGCTATCACAAGTTTGTTTGTGATCTCCAGGCAGTTTGGTGGCTGTTTTGGATTTTTTCCTCCAAATGGCCTGTTTTTTGCCTTTTTTCCTCACGTTTTTGTCTCTAATTCTCTAACTGTGCAACGTATCGATGCACTGCTTGCTCTCACAAGCTTGTTTAATCCAAGATGAGATGCTTGTCATGGTCTCTGGACAGTTTGGTGGTTGTTTTGAATTTTTGTTGCCAAACGGCCTGTTTTCACCTTTTTTTTCTCACATTTTGTCTGTGATTCTCTAGCCGTTCGTCCTATCGATGCACCACTTGCCCTCACAAGTTTTTTTAATCTAGGGCGAGGTGCCTGTGATGATCTTTGGGTAGTTTGCTGGCTATTTTGGATTTTTGCCTCCAAATGATCTGTTTTGCGTTTTGTCTCTAATTTTGTAACTGTGCGTCCTATCGACGCACTGCTTACTCTTACAAGTTTGTTTGATTTAGGGCGAAGTGCCCGTGATGGTCTCTAGGTAATTTGGTGGTTGTTTTGGATTTTTGCCCCTAAACAACTTGTTTTTACATTTTTTTTTTCTCTAATTCTCCAACCGTGCATCCTATTGACATACCGCTTGCTTTCACAAGTTTATTTATTCTAGAGCGAGGTCCTCGTGATGGTCTCTAGTCAATTTGGTACTGTTTTGGATTTTTCCCCCAAACGACCCGCTTTTACAATATTTTTGACGTTGTTGTCTCTAATTCTCTAATTGTGAGTCCTATCGATATGCCACTAGCTCTCAAAAAAAATTTTAATCTAGGACAAGGTGCTTGTGATGGCCTCTGAGCAGTTTGGTGGCTGTTTTAGATTTTTACCCCCAAACTACCCGTTTTTGCCTTTTCTTACATTTTTATCACTAATTCTCTAGCCATGTGCTTTATTAACATGCTGCTTGTTCTCACATGTTTGTTTAATCTAGGGCAATATGCTCGTGATGGTCTCTGTGCAATTTGGTGGCTTTTTAGATTTTTGCCCCCAAACAACCTATTTTCGTCTTTTTTTACATTTGTATCTCTAATTCTCTAACCGTGTGTTTTATTGACACTCCGCTTGCTCACACAAATTTTTTTAATCTAGGGTGAGGTGCCCGTGATAGTCTTCGGGCAGTTTGGTGGCTATTTTGGATTTCTGGCCCCCAAATGCCCCGTTTTCATTTTTTTTTTTATCTCGAATTCTCTAACTGTGTGTCCTATCATTT
Organism: Camellia japonica; assembly: GCA_030407325.1. Lineage (NCBI taxonomy): Eukaryota > Viridiplantae > Streptophyta > Magnoliopsida > Ericales > Theaceae > Camellia > Camellia japonica. The sequence goes on along the minus strand of JAPPVO010000013.1, from coordinate 90,015,266 downwards.
GCATATAAATTCTATTATCTAACTGTAGACACCCCATTTTTGACCGACCTTAAGACTCAGACGTCATTGATTGAGCGCTCGGTGATGGTGCATGTTGTGCTCATTCTGAAGTTTTGGAGTTTTGGCTGAGAGCCTTACCCTCCGAGCCTCGGAACTTGTTGTGCCTTGGCTCGGTCTGCGGACCAGGTCTTGTTTTCTCTTCCCAAAGGGAGGGAGAGGTCTTGTAGACCATCTCTCAGTGGTTGTAGACTACTTTTCGTGGTCGTAGGCCACTGTTCCCGTTTGGAGACTAGTTTCCGATTTTCGGAGCCGTCGGCCACGCGCCTCAGCTCGGGACCGCCTAACATTCTCCGTTTTGCACGGTTTTTGGCACACACCTTGTTTCCTCTGTCTAGAGGGACACTGTGGCTCGGGAGACCACCTTTGTGGTCGCACGCCACTTTCGATGCTTAACAGCCTGTTTTCGGGGCACCTGGCTGCGCGTTTTGACCCCCGAACTCTCGTTTTGCATCTATCTTGGTTCATTTTTGGCATGGACCTTGTTTTCATTGTTTGGGAGGTGGTACAAGGGTGGGAGACCACCTTTTCTCCTTGGAGACCACTTTTCTCCCACCAGCCAGTTTTCTTGTCAGGAAGCTGGTCTCCTTGGTCTTTGAGCCACATTTACTGGTCTCCCACTATACCACTAGCTTGCATTCAATGTGGAGACCATCAAATGGGGCTGCTGACCACCTTAACTGGTCGGCCTGCTCCCTCCAGTTTTGTCTGTCTGAGTGCATGCCAGCTGTGCCAGCTGGAAGGCACAGACTTGATCCTCCATACACGTGTATAGAGGATTTGCACCCTTGCTTTAGCTTCTTAAGGAAGCTTGAACCTTTGCTCTAGCTTCTTGAGGAAGCTTGAACCTTTGCTCCTCTATAAGAGAGGGCCTCCCTCTCCTTATACCAGGTTCCAAAAAATTTTGCTAAGGCAAGATATATATCTCTCTCTGTATCTCTTCATTTTGGGTTCAAAAAGTGCATTGTTCTTGGCCTATTACACCACACCTCATAGCCACACACCTCCACCATTGATCTGAGGTTCTTGGAGGGTATTTTTAGAGGTTAAAGAGTTGGTTTTGGGCTGGAGAAGTTGCTGGTTTTGCTGAGCTTCAAGGGTAATCTCTTTTCCCTCTTTTAAAGCTTTGTCTTGATCACTCTCTTAGCCAAACTTGCATGCTTATTTGAGCTTTGTTGTCAACTAAAAAAAGTCTTGTTTTGAGGTCCTTTTGATGTTTGTTTAAGACTGTTTTGGTGTTGAAGGTCATCTACCCTTTTGCATGCTTTAAATAGCCTTATTTTGTGCCATGCCCTAAAGCCTTTGATTTAATCTTTGCTTGGCCTTCCTACCACTGAAATCCAGTGGATTTCCAGTGGTGAGAATGTGGTTTTGAGGGCCTAAATCAGAGAGGGGTGACCCTCTCTCTTGTTGTCTTGTTTACTAGCATTTTTGGCTTACCAAAGGAGCCCATATTTTCATACTTCCTAGCCTTAGTTCAGGCCATTTTTAGTGACTTTTAGGACCTGCCTAGACTCTGTCTAGGGCTGGTTTGGTCACTTCATGTTTGCCTCTTGCATGTATAGAATAATCCTCTTCATAGCTTATCAAAGGAGCATGTCATGATAGCATGTATTGGTCATGTTTCAGTGGGTTTTTGGTCATTGTTTGGCATAGCAGAGCTCTGTCTTTGGCTGATTTACTGGCCTCTTGAATGCTTCACATGCTTGTAGTGTAAACCATGCTCACTAGCTTACATTGCATGTTGTTTTGGCCATTGATTCTAGCATATTTTGGCCATACTTCAAACTGATTTTGTTCATATTTTGGGCTGCCTTAGCTCTATTTTGAGGCCTCTTGGTCGAATGATGCTTGCCATGCATACTTATAGTGTAATATCCTTGCCTAGCCTTGAGTTTTGGATTGCATGCTTAACTTGAGGTGTTTCCATGTCTTGGCATCATTGAGCATGTTATTTCAGAGCCTATACTTGTTCCATGTTCCCATGTTTTCCACTCTTTAAATGCGTTTGAGAGTTATGCTTGTATACCTCATTTATGGGCCATTGCATGAGCTTCATTTTTGTGCATTTCAAGCCATCATCTTAGTCCATTTTGCCACTGTTTTGGCCTGCATAGGGACTATTTGGGGTTGGTTTGTTCATTTGGACATTGCTTTGCATACCTCTAGTGTAATGCACTTCACTAGTTTTGGTACTAGAGCCATTCAACATGCAGAACATGAGTTGTTTGCATGATTCGGGACCATTTTGTATGTCATTTCATAGCTGGAACATGTGTTGTTGTATGCCATATTTCATCCTTTCCATGCTTTCATACAGTTGTATCTTGTGCCCTAGGCTTTGGGCCCTTGCATCTTGCATGCTTGCATGTGTTTTGTTGCCTCATTTTCATCATGTGTGGCCACTGATTTGGGTGTGGCTGAGGCCCATTCATTTTGGTTTAAGTCCATTTTGCATCGAGTATGCCATTGTAGTTCATAGCATTGAGTATGTCGCGTTGTCGCATGTTTGATCATTGTATTGCGCATGCCTTGTTCACTTCATTGTGTATGATAGTCTTCCCATGTGCATTGTGTATGACATATAGTATCATGTGCATTGAGTATGCCATTGTTAGTTCGTAGCATTGCGTATGCTAGTTTGCATGTTTACACGTCATCCTTTGCATGTTTGCATGACTTAGTTGCATCGCCTTAGGATTGCATGCTTTAGGTCGCATTGTGCATGCCATTCTACTTGTTGCATTGTGTTTGGAATAGGAGTTAGTCCAAACACGGGAAACGAGGGACGTTTCATACTCCAAGTGATGAAAGGTGCCTCGATTCTCAGTCACCGACACTCTTGACTACACATGATGGAGTTTAGGCATTTATGTGTTCATATGTGCATTCATTCTATATTAAGTTGTGCAATTCGGTTCCTCGGCCATCATGCATCGAGATGCATGATTGGTGGCCCGAGGATCAAGGACTACACTCCCTAGAGCTTATGCAATGATGGGGAGAGTGGTCGTGCACACATGTGTTGCAAATACCTTGCTTTCTCTCTCTCTTGCCTTTGTTGCAGAAAATGCAGAAACCAAGAGAAGAAACTGGTCGGCCGACCAGGTTTTCTGGCAGGCCGACCACCTTTTCTGGTTTTCACCACCAAGGGTGGTCGGTAGGTGGTCTCCAATGCCTATAGCTGGTCGGCAACCTCCCCCTAGATTCCCAGGGTAGAGTTTCATCTCCTTGGAGCTTTGTGCAAGTTTCTGAAATCAATTGCAAACAAAGGCGAGCCAGGGCATCGCAATGGATTTCCCGACAAGGCGACTCGAGCATGCATGCATCCTTCATCATTCAAAGCAGAGCTGAGGCAGCCCATTTTACATAGTTTTGCATGCTAGTTTAGTTATTTTGTTAATTAGCTAGTGTTGTGTAATAATTAGTTAATTCGATTCTGTATTATTTATTCGGACCCTCCGAGAGAGGGTAATGTTGTAATAAGTGTGCGTGTGTGTGATGTATGTCTTCCAACCCCATGTCTTTCTCCCTTTTATTTACCAGCTTATGATGGTTAGCTTTAGGGCACGTTTCAATTAGCATCCTTATGCTCGTATGTTTGCATCCATTCATCTGTTTTGCATGCACCGGGCTCGGCGCATCGTACTAACTGCATCGTATTTCAATTCCAAGTTGAATACATGTTACCTGTAGCATCTCATATGCCATCTTAGAATAGCCGAGCCTATCTTAGTTGCATTCTTGCATGTGTTGCATTAGGCATCTCAGCATAGTTAGGATTCATGCATATTTTCTAATTAGCTTCTTTCTTTGGCTCGGAGTACTCGGTAAGTGTTTATGCTTTAGCATCCTTGCATGTGTGTGAGTGACTTCCATGATAGCATGCTTACCATGAGACTATGAGCTTATGTGATATAACCGCCTGAATGCCTGTGGGTGAAGGTTGGGTTGCTTGAATTGGAATAATTCGTCGAAACCCGTGTTTTAGCCTACTTACGAGTAGCAAACTTCAATCCATTTTCAAAACAAACGGATATGCGATGCTTTGTTCCAACTTAGGCAATCTAGTCTATACTTGTATGTTGTGCGCATTACATAGTAATTCTAGATTAACAACCGGAATAAGAGCACATGTGTTTTCAAAAACAAGATATCATGCTTAGTAGTGGCCGATGTTTGATCGGGCGAGCGGGGGTGCTCATGAAATGACCTTCCCCAATCATACCCAAGTTCCCGAGCCGAGGCAACTTTGGTGATGACGGACACGTGGCCTTAGGCATAAGTCAGGGTTTCCTAAATTCTCCCAAAATAAAATATTTAGGTGGCGACTTTATATCTGGCAAAGCAGTCCATGTTTGGCACTTCTTTCTAAAATCAGTTTTTTTCAAAACGATTTGCCGGATTTGGACTCTTTGGTGATTTATCGATCTTGCATTGCACTTTGCGAGATTAGATTCAGAACCGTGACATCGAGTCCGAACTGTAGTGAGCCCAATGAACAAAACGGGATTTTGCCGGGACGTTTGGAGACGTCTACACTAACCGGGTAATTCTATTTATACACCACTAAAAATCTCAGTACTCGCAATTTATATCGTTTGCATATAAATTTTTGTAGAAAAGTCAAACGTTCGTATATAAACTTATGAACAAAAAACAATTGTTCGGATATAAATAATTGAAAATATATATATATTTGAACAATTTATTTTTATTCATCAATTTATGTTACTGTTGGCTACATATTTTGTATAAGCCAATCACAGTTTGACACGTGGCAAGATAAGAGCAATGCGGGAAAACAATTCAAACCTTCGATCGTAATCGTACAGTTGGCAGTTAGTATTGGTTCTTATAAGATCTGCATAGCACTGGATCAGCAAAAAGATGCAAAATGATGTGGTTTCAATGGTTACTCATATTTAAATTCAAAATTAGGAAGGAAGTCTAGCTGCAGATATTGGCATAGTGGAGCTAACTATAAGGCAACATGATCAGCGATCATGGAGGGGCGGTTCGACGGTTAGAAGTGCAGTTCGACGGTTTTCAGTGAGAAGTATAAATAGCAGAGAAGGCCCCAAAAAGTGCCCCCAGAATTAGATTCAAAAAACCAGTTTTATCTACTTTATTTTTCCTTCCAGTTTTTATATTTCTTGTTCTTTATATTTCTGTACTTCAAATTCCTGCACTACATATCATTCATAGGAGTAGTTTTCAAGTAGCTTGTTGCTATAAACCTCTACAAGGCTGATTTGGATCTTTGTAAGTCTTTCATTTTGCTTAATGAAATACTACAATTGTTCTTCATTTAATCATTGTTTGCTTAATTCTCCTAAACAAAGTCACCAGTAAAAGTCCTCTTCATTAAGGCTGAAAGAACTAAAACACAATCGTCTGATAATTGGTTGGCAATTAATATTCTGTAAGGACTAATTGATCCTTGCTGGCATGCTCATAATTACAAAAATAACTTTCGAAAACCAAAAAGCCAACATAGTTACCTTTTGTTCAAAAATTATATCCAAACAAAATAAATAATATGTAATGAAATTTTTGTAATGTACAAATATAATTTCCCTTTTTTAAGTTGGTAGGTTAGAAGGTGCGGTTTTTACGTGTGAACCAGATAGCTTAACAACTCTAAGATTTCGTTTGGATGGATTAATTTGGTGCAAACTTAAAAAATGATAAGAAGGAATTCTTTTATTATATTTGATTTGTAAGTGGAGTAAAAAATGATGAAAATTATAAAGCAAAGGGTAATTATTTTGGTAATAGGATAAAATAATTAAAAAGTTAAAAAATCATCAGAAAAAATTAGGGTGAAACACTAATAAATTCCAAATAGTAATTTTATGAACTGTTTGCTCCTCCTTTTTTTCTTATAAATCCAAATGTCACATTTTAGTATGTTATGTGTTGAGGGACAAATGTAGATTTTCTCATAATATTGAAATTACTAAACGTAACACTTAAAAAAAAAAAAAAAAAAAAAAAAAAAAAAAAAAAAAAAAAAAAAAAAACCTTCTTAGTATACTTTTTCTAAATGTAACATTCTAATGTAATACTCCAAAAGCGTAACACTCCAATATAACACACTAAAAAACTCCTTAATGTAATAATTTTCTTAAACGTAACAACGTAATATTCTAAAAAAAATCCTTAGTTTACTTTTCTCAAATGTAACAACATACTATTCCAAAAAAACTCTTTAGTGTATTTTTCCCAAACATAACACTCCAATCAATGCAACACATAAAAACTTTTTAGTATACTTTTTTCAAATATAGCAATCTAATGTAACACACCAATGTAACACCAAAAAATCACACTAAGAGAAATGTAAATTTCCACACTTGACAACCAAAAAACCCCTCTTTAGTATAATTTTTTTGACACTCTAATCAATATAACATACAAAAATTTCTTAATGTACTTTTTCTAAACGTAGCACTCTAATATAACACTCCAATGTAATACCAGAAAATCACACTAATAGAAATGGTAGTGTTTAGTAGAGTTTTAGAATTATGATTTGAATAGAGTTGTATTTTGAGTTTGTGAGTTTTGAAAATATGATTTGAAAGGAAAAAATTTGTTTGGTTATGAGCTTTTAAATGAGTTTTGAATTTTTGATGTGACATATGAAATGAGAAAATTTATTTGGTTATGAGTTTTGAAAAGAGTTTTCAAAACTTAAACCAAATACACAACTCAAACATGTTTTCAAAATATGTTTTGAAATTAATTTGGAATCATGATTTGAAAACCTCTACCAAACATAGCATTCAACCCTGAGGGTGGAAAATTGATTAGAGTTGCCACGCTTGACAACTAGGGCTGCAAACGAACTGAGCCGAGCCGAGTTTTGCTGAGTTCGAGCTCAACTCGTTTACTTATCGAGCTCGTTTATTAAGCTCGAGCTTGGCTCGATAAGAAACTAGGCTCAAGGTTGGCTCGGCTCATTAACATTAATAGAACTCGAGCTCAGCTCGATTAAATTTTTTTTAATATTATTTTATTATTTAAATACAAATATATAAATAAAAAATATTATTTATATTATTTATTATATGAATAATGTATTTATATTATTATTTATATGTTATTTAATATATAAATAATATATTTATTATATAATTTAAATAAAGATAAACGAGCCGAGTTTATACGAGTTCGAACTCGACTCGTTTACTAAACGAGCCTAATATTCGAGCTCAAGCTCGGCTCGTTTACTACACAAACCAAGCCGAGGTAAGCCCTTAACGAGCCGAGTTGAGCCAAACTTATTCATGAACAGCTTGGTTCATTTACAGCCCTATTGATAACCAATACTTCAACCACCAAACCCCCCAAAAGAATTTTCCACACCTCACATTTTCATTCTCATCCCAAAAACGAATTAGAAAATTGAAAAAATAAATCATAAAAGCGCATTCACTTAAATTCAAGTTGCACCAAATCAAACTTTCTAAAACAAAAAGGACTGCTTGATTCATAAGAAAACTCTTAGGACTAAATGGATCAATATTCCCCCGTATGGGATTTATGGGTAATTTTTTTTTAAAAAAAAGTAATTATTCTTTCTATTTTTCTACATATTTTTTTTATATTTATAAAAAGTCAAAAAACAACTACAATAACTAATTTCCAAAACAACCCTAAACTATATTTCATCAAAGTGATTGGATTTGCTGTTGTGCATGGTGTGCAGTTGCAACTGTTGCGTACTTTATTGGGCCCATATCAGGGGCCAATTCGATAATTTAAACCATTCACAGTTTAGATTATAAAATTGGGTCATGGAATGGGCCCAATAAAATGTGCAATAGTTGTTGCTATGCACAATACTCAGCGTCAACACCAAATTTGAAAAAATGATAAGAAACAATTTGATTAGTTGTAAAATATTTCTAATATCAAGATTATCCCTAGGAATATAAAAGAAGAAAAATAAATCTCACTCATATCTCTCGTTCACATGATTTACTTTTTCACTCATCTAAACATTATAGTAAAAAAAAACACAATCATTTTAAGTCTAGAAAATGATCCTACAAAAATATCCAGAAAAAAGTGTAAGGTTTCTTTTTCACTGCAACAATCAGCACCTTCATCTCACACACGAGAGAGAGAGAGAGAGAGAGAGAGAGACAGAGATGGAAGACAAGATTCAACACAGAGAGACAAAGAGAGATCCAGAGATGGAAGACAAGATTCAACATTTCATCCATGAGCATCCATTGATATTCAAGGAAGTGGACCGTGGCGACTGCTTGGTATGCCGGAACAAAATCCCTCCTGGGTCGTGTGCGTATTTGTGTCGTGAACACTTTTGCTTTCCAAGTTACAATATCCACATACGATGCGCTAAATTGCAAAGAGAGATGGTACACCCCTTTCACCCAAAACACTCTCTCACCTTCCAAATGACGTCCCCAAATGATGCATCATCATCATCTGTAGTGTCATTCAAGTGCGATGCCTGTGGCCCGATCCCTCACTCCTCTAATTACTTCCACTGTTCCAATTGTGGCTTTAACCTGGACCCTTGTTGTGCTTTACTAAAGCATACCGAAACAAGAAATGTCCAAGACCGTCAAATTCAAACTCAAATTCAAAGTCTACTTCGCCACCCACATCCATTGATTATCTGCGAGAACAAAACCATTTTTACTTTTCCCTGTTCTGCCTGCAGGCAACCCATCAATGGAAGTTGGATCTGTGTTTGCCTAGAGTGCAATTGCTTGCTGGATGAATCATGCGCCCAATGGCCTTCCCAGATCGATCATCCTCTTCATCCACAACACCCGCTTACCCTGCTCGTCCACCACCATTTCGATTCTGCTTCCAATCGGTGCAGCGCTTGTGGGAAGGTGCTGGTGGGCTGACTGTAACTTTAGCCTCGACCCATGTTGCGCTTCGTTGATACCATTGCCTAGCCAAAATTCTCAAGGCAGGGCCAGAGGCAGGGAGGAGGAGGAGGAGGAGTTCCAGATTCAACAGTTAAGCCACCGCCATCCTTTGATTCCTTGTGAGATGACTAAAAAGGGTTATACTATAACTTGCGATGCTTGCCAGCACCTCTTTGAGGAGGATTCTTCTGTCGTCTATGTCTGCCTTGAATGCAAGTTTTTGCTGCACAAATCTTGTGCGGATTTTCCACGTAAGGTAAAACACGCCTTTTGCCACCAACAACACGCACTCACTTTGATCGAGTATTCAATTCGTCAGTCGGAGGATCCTTTCATAAAGGAGAAGCCATATATAAGGCCAATAAGTAGTGGGAAGGCACATGAATTCAAAGGTGAACTTAAGTGCCATGCGTGTAATAAGTATGCTTCAGGTTTCGCCTATGTTTGTCGCAACCCCAAGTGCGGAATCTTCTTTGACATTAGATGCCCAGTTTCCAAACCCTGGTTCATCAAGTCTGAAATTCACCAGCACCCCCTTCCTTTTTTCAATGACAGACCGTCCTTATTGTATTGCACTGTTTGTAATAGGATAATAAACATCACCCCTTTCTTCCGCTGTGTGGAGTGCGAATTCAATCTTCATCCCTATTGTGTTCCAAAATTGCCACCAACTGCCAAAGATAAAATTCATAGGCATCCCCTTACTCTCACCAATTCTCCCATCAGAGACTATCCGGATGAACATGAACACTCAGAGTTCTACTGTGATACTTGTGAGGAAATGAGGTACCTAGAAGAGCCTACTTACTATTGTGAAGAATGCCACTACGTCGCTCATGTTCATTGCCTTCTCCCTGAGGTATGCATGCACTTTCAGTTTTATTTACCTGTACAGACTGACAAGAAAAGGAGATAGATTTGTGTTTTGTTTATATTTTGTTTTATTAATATTTTTACTATTGCGATTTATAAAACTAAAAAAGCCACAATCAAAATTAATAAAAAGTTAACAGGGGCCAAACTAAAAAAGCCACAATCAAAATTAACATCTAATAAAAAGTAACAGGGGCCAAAATTGGTATGCAGAACATAATATAGTAGTTACACTTTAAACTTGACCTCTGTAATAAGCAAGACAACATATTCCCATAAATTGAAAAATAACATTTTAATTCAATTCTTCCTTCTCGTTCTTTGTTTTGTTTACTTTCTTTTAAAGCTCTGCTTAGCTAATATATCTATTGCTATTAATTTTATTGGATCAATTTTTTCCGTTGCTTCTTAGATATTCCCTATGCTTGGAGCATACAAATTTGGGGAGACAAAATTGGACATGTCCACTAGTAGTAAGGCTTTGACGATAGAAGACATGGTGGAGGAAGAAGAGGGAGTTGATGAACAGGAAGTTGACATGGCAACTAGTTCATCTAGAAAGGCTTTTCCAAGTGTTTCCACAGACAATTCTTCAATGGTAGCGACCAAAAAAATGCAAGGGCCAAGAGTTGATGGAGATTCTTTTCTCATTGAACTAGATAAAGAGATTGTTGAGCTTCGCTCAAAGGCAGAGTGGCTTGCCAAAAAATTAAAGGCAACAAAGAGAAGAACAAAACAAGTTGAGGAGGGGAGTGCTGAGCATGTTGCGTCTCCATTGCCCAATTCTGCAGATAGTGAGTGAGTGACAACAATGTTTAGTGAAGCACTGATTTGGAAGAGCAAACCATCACTACTTGGATAACCATGTATCGAGCATTTCTACTTGGATGCACTATAATTAAGAGACAAAAATAACTCATGTTGTGTTTCAACTCTCGCTCTGTTTTTTATGTTTTACTTAAATTATCGATGTTCGGATTGTGATTCTCTCTATTATAATTCATTATATATTATAATAGAGAGGCTCTATTATATCATCCAATGATAAGTGTAATGATATTTTCTTAATTTAAAATAATTATAAATTTATATTTCTATTTCATAGTCATTAGATATGTAATGGATTCATCCATAATATCATAAAGAATAATATTAGGGATCATGAAAAAAATATCATGACGTGAAAATTTTTCATCCTTTACAATGGTGGAGAATCTTTTATTATCATTATATTTGTATTTATTTTCTCTTTTGATAGTGATAAATGTGGGGTAGATGAAAAGAATATTTATCAATATTTAGTATTTCTTTGAGAATTTGTAGTGTATTTTTTTTTTTTTTTTGAATTTTGTACACGTAGTCATGGGACAATTATAACTTGGATTTTTTTTTAAAAAGTATGTTTGTAATAATTTTAACAATGCAAAGACAATAATGCACTTTTAAAAAGATAAGACAAGATATTTTAACATTATTTTAAAAAGATAAGATAATTTATGGAGTTAACAAAGACGAGACAAAATAAAAGGACACGAAAGATACAGAAAATAAATAAATTAATTATAAATTTATATTTCTATTTTATAATTATTAGATATGTAATTGATTCATTCATAAATGAAAAAAAAAATCATGAAATGATTTATGAAGATTTTTCATCCTTTATAATGGTTAAGAATCTTTGATGATCATTGTATTTGTATTTATTCTCTTCTGATAGACATGAATGTGAGGTAGATGAAAAGAATATTTATCAATATTTAATATTTTTTTTGAGAATTTGTAGTGTATTTTTTTTTAAACTTTGTAAACGTAGTCATGGGACAATTATAACTTGGATTTTTTAAAATAAGTATGTTTGTAACAATTTTAACAATACAAAGACCACAATACATTTTAAAAAGATAAGATAAGATACTTTAACATTATCAGAAAGCTATTTTAACATTACTTTAAAAAGATAAGATAAGAGAGGATACTTCAACCTTATCCAAAAGCGACTTTAACATTATTTTAAAAAGATAAGATAAGACACTCTAACATTATCATAAAGCTATTTAACATTATTTTAAAAATATAACATAAATTATAGAGTTAATAAAGAGAAGAGAAAAACAAAGGATACGAAAGATACAGAAGACGAAAGATAAATCTGTAGTATTTTTTGATGAAGATATTGAAATATATAATAATAATAATAATAATAATAATAAATAATATCCTTCTTAAAGAATTTGTAACAATTTTATTTGTACCACACGTTCTATAGAACTCAAATAAAATAACAACTCTCTTAGCCTTAATGCAAATTAAGAAACAAACATATAAAATTTATAATGTTCACTAATATTACAAATCAAAATATAAGAGCGAGTCAAAAAAAAATTATAAACACTAAACAAAATACACAATCAAAGCCATTGTACATTTGTTAACATTCTATAACTAAAAAAAAAATTAAAAATTTTCTAAAACCAAATAAAAGACACCAGCAAGTGTTCTGCAATCTCAACAAATTAAATTAAAAAATGCATATCATCATGTACTCTACAATTCCAAAAAAATCAAATATAAAAATAAAAAAAAAATTAAATATCAAATAATATACACTCATTAGTGTTCTGCAATCTAAAAAAAATTAAAATTAAAATATACACCAGTTAGTGATACTATTGTCATTCAAATTATAATCACCAAAACAAACATTATGTGGGTATTTGAAAAGTTGTTATTTTACCTGGCTATTTTAGGAGATTAAAATTTTTGTGTTTCGAAAGATAATTTAATTTTTTTTGCATTTGGATGCGATGTTTGTAAGAGAAAAAGTGAAATGATTATGGATTTAACGTGACATTTTATCTTATTGGCTATTTTAACTTATTTTCTCTTTTAGTGCTATTTTAGCAAAAAAAAACTAAAAAAAAGCTCTTCCCAAACACCCCTATACACCTAAAGCTTTGATTGACATTGGATTTTTGGGTTAAATTAGTTATAAAATGACAAAATATCACATTTAAATCATAATTAAATTATTTTTTTTTTTCAAAAAAGTAATAAATAAATAAATAAATCAATTCGAACAAACTTTTTAAATGAATCTAAAATAACAAAAAAAAACTATATATATGCTTTACAAATTCATTTTATACCCACTAAACAATCCGTGGGCCCAAAGCACCACCGCAAACCACTATCGTTGCATAATGTGTTATCTCCACAAACGCGCTATACATATTTTATATACAGATCCGCTATGTAGCTCGAATAAGCCTTCCCCTGAATGGCTCGAATGAGTTGGAATCTGTTATTGTAGGGTTTGGCCCATTTGCCCCAAGTCAGCGTAAAACTCACACGTTTACAAAACAAAGAAACGTAAGAGAGATGAGAGAGAGAGAGAGAGAGAGAGAGGACCATGAAGTTGAATGTGAGAACAGAGTTGTGTTGCCTCTGAAGTCAAGTGACCAACCATGGTGTTCACCGTCGACCACCGTCCACCACACTCTCTCTCTCTCTCTCTCTCTCGATTAGCGACCCTGTTGTTGTTGTTGGGACCTTGCTATTTTCATTCCTCTGTTTCTTCTTTATTCTCTTTCTTCTCCAATCAGGTAAACTCAAAGAAAATGCAAAACAAATTTCTGATCCCACTTTGTCTTTCAATTAGCTCTCAATTAGTTCTGATTTCTTCGAATATATTTATGGGTTTGTGTGATTTTGCTTGTATATGTGTTGGGTATGATGGGTTTGTGATGAGTACAGCTTTAATTGATTGCTGCTATTTCATATTGATGCCATAATCATATTATTTTTTCTTTCTTCTATTCTTAAGTTGAATTTTTTTTTTTCTTATTTTTTCTGAGATTAAAAGGAATGCATATTGGAGAAAAGAGGTTCACATGCGCGAACATGGCTACATATAATTGAGCATCTTGCATCTTGCAAATAGTTCTGCAAATAATTGAGCATTGTGTATTTATTTGAATGCATCTTGCAGAACTATTTTGAAAGGGATGAGAAAGAGTAGCTTTCTTGGATCCGGTCTGAGAGAGTTAGAGAGGAGAGAGAGAACATGCGCGTGTTTGATTTTGGAGTGGATTTTGAAGAGAGAATGGTTGCCAACGCCTTCTATCAAATTCGGACGATTCGAGCCTCAAATTTTGAACTACCAATCTTTTTCTTTTCCATATTCTATTTATTTTAAATAATGTGTCATACCCAATTTTGCTTCATAATACCTATATCAGAATACATAAACAAATGATTTCACATGAAATGGCCCACCAACACAGCTGAATCAGGATCCTCGGCCGCTATTACCAGCGGCCGTTTCCGTCAGCCCCCCAAAACGACGTCGTTTTGGGGGTTTTTCTGTTTTTTTATATTTTTTTTTTCTTCTTCTTCGTTCTTGCTCTCTCTCCTCGCCGTCGTCTGGCTCGCCGGTGCAGGAGAAGGCCGCGAGCTCGCCGTCGTAGCTCGCAGCTCGTCGCCTCGCCGCCTCGCCGCCGGCCGTCGCCTCGTCGCCTCGTCGCAGCAGCTACACCGCCGCTGCACCGCCGCCTCCACCTCCTCCTCCTCCTCCTCCTCCTCCTCCTCCTCTTCCTCCTCTTCCTCTCCTTCCTCCCCTTCCTCTGCGTTTTTTTTTTTTGAAAATTTTCCCCCAAAACGACGTCGTTTTGGGGGCTGTTGGAACCGCCGCTGGTAATAGCGGCCGAGAATCCGGACTCAACACAGCTAGCCTTCCGTTCACTTCACCCCAAAAAATAATTTGAGTTTCCCTCAAATATTTTACCCATGTGCTGAACCAACTACCAATGTATCCCCCGTACATGTGCCTAGTTTTTTTGTCTTCCCCAAATACTGCAAAAGAAGACACCCGAACGCACATGAAGCGCGTGGGCATTCCCTGGAGCATGCAAAACTCAGCAAGGACAAAGCATATTCACTTGGGAAACAAACCGGCAACGACCACCCCCGGCAAAAACTTACCCACTTACAACTCCTCGTCGGAGTGAACCCAGAACTCCGGTGATGCAGCCCACGGAAAAGCACCGCCAGCAAACACAGTCATTTAAATCTGCTTCTTCCTCCACACAAACACAGGCGTCTCTCTCTTTCTCTGAAACGGTCTAATCTCTCTTCAAACTGGTAGCTTTTTTCTCTCTCAAACAAAGCCCTCTTCTCTCCCTCTTTTTATCTCTCTTCCCCTCAAACTGGTATAGCTTTCTTCTCATCATCAAATTGGTAACTTAACTTTCTTCTCATCATCAGCGACATGTTCTTTTGTTGTGTTGGACAATTTTTTACAACAAAAAGATGAAACAGAAAATATATATATAATATATCAACATCTACATAAAAAAAAATATAATACATAAACATAAATTACAAAAACTGTTCGTTTGTAATATATCAACATCAACTTAAATTCATTTTCTTTTTTTCTTTTTTCCCTCAGTTACTCCACCATTCCAGATCTGGATGGCTGGGTCGTAACGGCGATGGCGAGAGGTGATGAATAGCGATGGACTGAGAATCA
Organism: Camellia japonica; assembly: GCA_030407325.1. Taxonomy (NCBI): domain Eukaryota; kingdom Viridiplantae; phylum Streptophyta; class Magnoliopsida; order Ericales; family Theaceae; genus Camellia; species Camellia japonica. Next base: position 89,999,885 of record JAPPVO010000013.1, on the reverse strand, counting down.
TCTCCGGTGCTCTTTCGTTTTTCGAATCCAAAAGTCGCTCTTCGTGCGAAGCTATATCACCGACGAACTTGAATGGTCTACACTCCGAGGGGACAGAGGGCGACTGGGGAAGGTCGCCTTTGGACGAAGAAGGGGGTTGGGGAGGGAAATTGGTGGTTGGCGTTATTTTAACCCAATCCTCCTCCCAAACACATAAAAGAAAGAAAAAAAAATTTCTTCCACTGCAACTACCACAAAGCTCCCTGTAAAGCATTCATCAGAGAGAGAGAGAGAGAGACAGAGATGGAGAACCAGATTAAACATTTCATCCATGAACATCCATTGAGAATGGAGAAAGGTGTCATCGATAATGAGCGGTGCTTCTGCTTGTTATGCCACAAAGACATCGCTTCACCAATGTATTCGTGTTGCAATGAATTTTGCTTGAGAAAGGTGTACATGCACAAATCATGCTCTCAATTCCCACAAGAGATGCTACATCCCTTTCACCCACACTCTCTCACCCTCCTCGTCAGGCCCCCAAATCACACTAAGTTCTTCGACTGCGATGCCTGTTGGACGAGTGGTCAGACCCATAGTAACTACCACTGTTTCGAGTGTGACTTTAACCTCGACATTTGTTGTGCTTCACTAATGCCTGCCAAAATCCCAGTCCAGCACAAGAATCAATTCCAAATTCAACATCATATACTACGTCACCCACATCCCTTGATTGTCTGCGACAACAACAAGGATACGATTTTATTTAATTTTACTTGTTCTTTCTGCAACCTACCCATCAATGGAAGTCGAATCTATGTTTGCCTTGACTGCAAGTGTTTGCTCGACGAATCATGTGCCGAGTGGCCTTCACAGATCCAACATCCTTTCCACCGACAACACCCACTCACCCTGCTTGACCAACGTTACAATACGTTTTCGAGGCAGTGTAGAGCTTGTGGGAAGGTGCTCAAGAAGGGCATTCTCTTCAAATGTGATGAGTGTCATGTTAGAAATGACCAATGTGTGGATTCGAGTCGGTGCAGCGCTTGTGGGAAATGGCTGAGAGAGGGCTTTTCCTTCAACTGTTCTGACTGTAATTTCAGCCTGGACCCATTGTGCGCTTCGTTGATACCATTGCCGTCGTCTACCCAAAATTCTCAAGGCAGCAGAAGGGACGATGAGTTCCAGATTCAACAGTTAAGCCACCCCCACCCTTTGATTCTTTGTGAGAAGAAAAAGGATTATCGCATGTCTTGTGATGCTTGCCAGCTTCACTTTGAGGATGATGATTCTATTGTCTACATCTGTCTTGAATGCAAGTTTTTGCTGCACAAATCTTGTGCTGATTTGCCTCTGCAGGTAAAATGCTCATTTTGCCACCACCAACACACACTCACCCTGCTCCAATATTCACTTGGTCAGTTGTACGAGAATATTGGCAATGCAAATGGATTCAGCAGTAAATTTAAGTGCCATGCGTGTCAAGTATATGCTTCAGGCTTTGCCTATGTATGTACCAAGTGCGCAATCTTCTTTGACATTAGATGCCCAATTTCAAAACCCTTCCTCATCAGCTCTCAACTTCACCACCAGCACCCTCTTGCTTTCTTCGCCGCCATACCCTATGTGCTCTATTGCAACGCTTGTAAGCGGCGAATCTGCACCTATTTTTTCCGCTGTGTGGAGTGCGAATTCAATCTCCATGTCAGTTGTGTAACTACATTGCCACCAACTGTCAAAGATAAACATCATATACATCCCCTCACTCTCACCAATTCTCCCATCAAAGACCATCCAGATGAAAATGAATACTCGGAGTTCTACTGTGATTCTTGTGAGAAAAGAAGGGAGTTATATGATCCTACCTACTATTGTGAAGAATGCCACTACGTTGCTCATGTTCAGTGCCAGCTCTCTGAGGTATGTATGCACTTTCAGTATTTTTACCTGAATAGATTTTCTTTTGAGAGAGAGAGAGAGAGCTAAGTAGAACTACTTGGTGGGTTTCAGGAGTCTAGGTGACTTCAAATTTGTTACTGTTGCAGACTTGCAATACTAGTGCCTAAATCATATTGCCCATAGTTTAGATCTTGTTGGGATGCCAAATTCTTCAATTTGTATTGTTTAGCTCTCTCTGGGTTCAGAAGCTCTTTTTAACATGATTGAACCAAAGCTCTTTATCATCAAGTTGACCTTCATTATTCCTTACTGCTGGGAAGAGGATCAAGAGACTTCCAAATGTTTTAAAACATAAGTTATAGTCTATTGAGATTGTGAGTAAGAGGAAGGCTTAATGATAACGGAATGCAATTCATGATTTTTATTTTTTTAGTCATTGGTTAATTGTTAAACCTCTCCTTAGATGAGATTTGGTGGCCAAAGGATTAGTCACTTATGCTATGACCCTTTAGTTAATGCAATTCATTATTTATGATAAAAGTAAAAGTTTACCCACCTATTTTTTCCATATTTACTGTCAGTTGATTATAAATTTGGGTAGTTATATAGAAGAGTGATAGAATAGATTCTGTATACAGACTTTTTTGGGGAGTAGTATGCATATGGTGTTAACTGTGCAAACCATCTCCAATCATTTACCAAAATTTTTATATAATTCGATTCCAAATTTGAGTATAAAGCTTGATTTGATATGAGCTACTCTAATTCTTTCATCAAATTTTCATCAAAATCTTTTAAAAAATTACTTTCTCATCCCAAATTTCACTTTTCATCAATTTTGATGAAAAAAACCCAGCTCCAATCTTTCATCTTTTAACAATTTCATCAAACTTAAGTGGAAAAAGACGTGTTAGAAATTTGGTAAAAGATTTGGTTCATCCTTAATTTGATAAAAAAAATTGCTTCTCCCTTAATTTGATACAAGTTTGATAAAAGAATTAGATCTCGTTTTTATTAAAATTTTCATCAAATTTAAATTTCATAAAAGATTTGGTGAAAGATTGGAGATGTTCTAACAGGTTCGGTTATATAATCCATTCTTCACCGTACCCCAAAAAAAAAAAATCCCATGCTAGTTTTGTTGTGAAAAATAACTTACTATTTTTTTTAAATGGTACAATGGTCCTCCCGTAGTAGCCAATGTTGTCTTCTCATTTGAGGAAGGAAACATGTTTAAAAAAATATTATGTTTTGGGGTTTTCATCAAACTAAAACCACAATCGACATGTAATAAAGAGTAACAGGGGTAAAATAATCCTAGAGATAATAGTAGTGGTAACATTTTAAGCTTATACTTTGCCAAAACATCAGATAAGAAAGTCCAAATATTCCCCAGCAAGAGAAATAAAATTTTTGTTCCAATTCTTACTCATTGTCCTTTCTTTTTCCTTTTCTTTTTTGTTTGCTAATATCTTATACTATTAATTTTTTTGGTTGCTCCATAGATATTTCCTATACTAGAGGAGCAATTCTTGCCTTGCAAACTTAGTGAGACAAAATTGGAGATGCCAGCAAGTGTGTGTGAAGATGGTACTGGTATAGGGGCTTGCAAGGATTTGATGATAGAAGAGATCTTGGGGAAAGAGCGTGACGAGATGGAACGTAATAAGCGTTTTCGTAGACCATATAGAGAGGTTTTTTCAGATGTTTCTACAGACGATGAAACGGAAGGGGCAAGAACTGCTGAACAATCTTCTCTCACTGAACTAGATGAGGTAGAGTGGCTAACTACAAGATTAAAGGCAACAAAGAAAAGATTGAAAGAACTAGAGGAGAGGCGTGCTCGGTATGTTGCATCTCTACCGCTCAATTCTGGGGATAATGAGTGAATGTTTAGTGAAGCACTGATTTGGAAGAGCAACACATCACCAATTAGCATCAGCGCTGACACACAGAAACACACAGAAAAACCCCCTATATATATAATGCTATAATTTTAAGGCAATAACTTGTTTGGTGTCTCAACTATGTCATTTAGTATATTTAAATTATCTTATGCTTAAACATCTTTAGATTTTATTATGTAATGGTAAAACTTCAAAACTATTTATCTAAATGAGTGTTGCTATTTATTACCTTCTCTGACTCTGGAGAACTGCACTGCACCTGTTCGATTTTTGAGTTGATTTTCGTAGAGGCTGGCTTGGGTTGCTTTAGTTTGGTCAAACAGAATTTGATGTTAGTTGTAATTTCAATCTATGAACGAACAAGTTTCCCATCCAACTGAGAAAATAGTCGCACATGGAAAGCTCCAGATTCCAGCATGTATATATGGTCATTTTTTTATGTTAGTTGTAATTTCAATCTATGAACGAACAATTTTCCCAAATTTTTTGATGGACCAAATTTAGAAGGAAAATTCCTTTCTACTAAAATTTTCATACAAATTCACTTAATTAGAATGAAATTTAGAATCATCTTGGTGGGGGTTTTTTTTTTTTTTTTAAATGATAATTTGAGAATTCAACTATATCGTTCTGTATGTATTTTTTTATTTGTATATCATTACTCAATTTAAAAATAAAGTTGTAAGGATTGGAGTTAATTGTTAGGGACTTTCAAAGGAGATAACTGCTTTGGTGTCTAAAAGATTTTGGAATGTAGTGAAGATAGATCATGTGGAGGAACTGAATTCTTGGAATCAGTGGTGAACATCAATCAGATTGGGATTACACTATATAATAAGAAATATACATGTTACTTTAAGCCTAAACAGAGCCAGACTAGCATCAATCTAATTTAGTCATCCAAAATTAGCAGAGAAGAATTATTAAATCCAAGTCCACCCGCTTAATATATATTAACTATTATCATCAACCCACTAATTTAGTCACACTTTGAATAGATATTTATATTTGAGCCTAAAAAAATTATTATGTTTATTCTTTTATTTTCTAAACAAATAGAGTCATACATCAGAGAAAAAGAGATTAAACACAGAATAATTTATTGTATTAATAATTGTTTGGTCTTGAAATATTTGGTGTTTGTTAGGTTTTGCATTTATTAGAGGAAGAGGAGTCATTGGTTTGCTATGAACTTGAGGACACAATGTTGGACATTCAAGGGATGTTTTTGAAGGGAATCCTGATGAAGTGGTTGACAATTACAGTGGCAGAAGAGATGGGAGCAACAAAGAAAAAGGTGTGAGAGAGTAATACATTAGCAAATGAACATGAAATTAAGAATGCTTAGACCAGGATAATCTTTTAGGTGTTGCAATAGACAATGAAGTCATGGAAATAAGGGATTCTTCCATGGTGGCAAGCAAAAATATGGGGGCAAAGAGTAAATGGAAACAGTTCACTTGCACTTACCCAAAAAAAAGGAAACATTTTGCTTGTTGAACTAGATGATGAAATTATAACACTGCAAAAAGTAAAAGAGGTACTACAAATGAAATTTGAAATGCTCCATATAGAGAAAGAGATAGTAAAGGGAAGACTAAATGCAACAAGAACAAAATTAAAAACACTTGAAAATATGAGCATGTTAAAATTTGCAGGTATCCATAGAAGTTTAACCTTTTAGAAAGTGTAACAATTCAATATGAGTTGACAACATGTTACTGGAATAAATCAAATGGATGATGCTCCGTTTAATTCATGGATTTGTGAAGGGCAAATAAAAAGAGCAAATGCAAAGGAAATTATTGTTCTTTGTTTGGTTAACACGGAAAGCAATGAACAATAAGAACTCTAATTCCAATGACACTGGGAACAATTTTAATGTATGTTGCTCTACCAGCAACCTACCCGTTGAGGGTCCAATCTATGGTAGTATCCCGTGCCAGCGCTATCTGCAAATCGTTTGACCAATTAAGCCAAAAAGATCATAGAGCTTACACGTGAACACCACGGCTCAAGATTAGATCTTGGGTTGGATTGAGACCTGACTCGAGCTCTCTGTTCTACTTCATGGCCAAAAAACTAACACACAATTGTTTCCGTAGTGAGAGGACTCTTCTCTTTCTTATTTACTGTACATTTGTGAACCACAGCCGAGATAATACATAAAACTATCAAACAGAAATTATTTCTAACGTAAAAATAATTGATATACAAATAACGAATAGATGACATTTTGATATTGAACATTTTCAAGTTAAGTGCTCATTGTCCCTAATTGGACATTTCTCTCTCTAATGAAATCCAACTCCTAAATTTGGTTAATCATTTTGGTATCAGAGCTTTGCATCGAGTCCTAGTTCTTCCAGATTAGAGTTGATTCTTCAACTATAGTTGAAGTTCAGTCCTAATTGCAGTTGAATTGCACTTGAGTTCCACTTTACAAAGCCCTTTTGCATGAGATATCCTGATTACTGAAACCCTAGCACCTTGCAATCCCAACACAATCTGGAATTTTAAGCTTTACAACAGCTTTGAGCTTCACGGCTTTGCTTCAAAGCTGAATTTGAATCGGTTCTTTGTAACCCTAGATCTACAATGATTTCATGTCCTATAACCTCTGATTCGAGTTGCTTAAGTGTCCTATGGAGTGCACTAGTTGTTCACAAGTCAATCGCAACTGGATTTTTTTGTTTGAAAACTTTGCACTCTAATTCGATTCAGCCTCCATAGGCTTCACACCTCATTCAAACATAATTTGAGTTCCAAATTGCTATATTCAAAATCCCAATTGAGTTATGAACAGATCTTCCAAGTTAAACTCCTAACTCAATCCGAAACAATCCAAAACCCTAGCTGAGAGTTGTGACTCACAGTTGGAGTTGATTTGTCTCAAGTTGATTAACCTTTCACGATACTAGTAACTGATCAGACTGAGTTCATTGCATTAGTTCTCAATCACAGTTATCGATCTGGATCTTGCTCGAATCCATTGAGCGTTGCTCTTTGAGTTCTCTTGATTGTTCCAAGTTGAATGAGGGAGTGTAGAGATTCATTTACACAGATCTTGCAAGTATTGTGACTTCGAGCTACACATTGACAACATCGATTTTTGAACCTCAACTTCAGCTTGAGTTCTGGTTTAAATTTGGCTCTAGTTCATACTGACTGCCTCGAGTTTTTCAGATCCAGATTCACAGATGGTTTTGACATCAATATTTCTTTGCTCATTTAGTATTTCAAAAGTATCCTTCTGCACTTTTAACTGGACTATTTCAAAAGTATCCTTCTGCACTTTTAGCTGGACTATGCATTTTGGACTAATTTTCATTGTTTTGTGACTGAATGCTGATTTATTATGATTTAGATTAATGGCTCAAAGGAGGCCAACAAAGTGGACATAGTAGGGTTTATCTTGCAAATTTGGAAGATGACTTGGGATGAATCTTCAATTGGATGAATGAATGATAAAACATAACCTAAGAAGCACGGACACGGACACGGACACGAGACACAACACAGACACGCCCACGCCAACACATTAATTTTCAAAAAATGCAGACTCACTATAGACGCGCCCTTGGGCCTCACTACTACAATTCGGACTCAATTTGTGTTACGGTTCTTAATCTGAACCAAAGAGTCCAAATCTGACAAATCGTTTTGAGAAAAAAACAGATTTTGAAAGAAGTACCAAACATGGACTGCTTTGCCAGATACAGAGTCGCCACCTAAATATTTTTTATGGAGGGAATTTAGGAAACCCTGACTCGGTGCCAAAGGCCACGTGTCCGTCATCACCAAAGTTGCCTCGGCTAGGGAACTTGGATACGATTGGGGAAGGTCAGCTATGAGCACCCCCTCTCGCCCGATCCGAAGATCGGCCTCTACTAACCGTGATATCTTGTTTTGAAAACATTATGCATTCTTGTTCCGGTTATTAGCCTAGAATTACTATGTTATGCGCACAGCAAACAAGTATAGACTAGATCGCCTAATTTGGAACAAAACATTGCATATCCGTTTGTTTGGAAAACGCTTTGGAATTTGTTACTCGCAAGTAGGCTAAAATGCGGATTTCAACGGGTTGTCCTAACTCAAACAATCCAACCTTCACCCACAGGCATTCAAGCAGTTAATCAAATAAGCATCTAACCTCATGGTAATCATGCTATCATGTTAACATTCACACTCATGTGAGATGCTAAAGCATAAAAAGCTCACCTAGTACTCCGTGCCAAAACAAGAACATGTTAGCAATCATGCGTGATCCAAGTCCATGTTTAAATGCCTAATGCAACGCATACGGAATGTCACTAGAGTAGGCTCGGCTAGTCTATAAATGACATGTGAAAATGCTCAAGTAGCATGTATTCAAGTTAGATTTGAAATACTTTATGCAGTTAGTATGATGCACCGAGCCCGGTGCATGCAATACTGATGAGTGAATGCACGCATGCATAGCATAAGGTATGCTAAAGTAAACATGCCCTAAACTAACCATCGAAAGCAGGTAAGTAAAAGGGAGAAAGAAGTGGGGGTTGGAAGACATACACACACGCACCCACACTTATTACAAATTTGCCCTCGCTCGGAGGGACCAAAAGAATAATACAATTAATCAACCTACAAGCTAATTAAATAATTACAGACCACCTAATTAATTAAGCAAATCAATTAAGTACTGAAAGCAGTAAAAGGCCTCGGGAAAAGGGTCCAATGCATGCGTGTTCGGGTTTGCTCGGAAATCCACCGCCATGCACAAGTTGCCTCTGTTTTCCCTGCTCTGCTCCTCTGAAAATTGCACAACTCCCAAGGTATGCTTTCTGGACACTTTGGAACACCACCGGCTGAGAAGAATGGCCACCGGCCATGGAGAGTGGTCACCGGCCATGGAGAGTGGTCACCGGCCACAAATGAATCCATCGGCCAACAATGGATGGCCGGTCGGCCAAAACTTCCTACAGAACCTGCAGTTGACAGCAGCAGAAGGCAAAGCATAGCATGGCAATGCATTTCAAGCAATGTATGCACCAACCACACTCCTTATCATGTGAATGACTCAAAGGAGGATGGGCCTCGATTCTCGGACCATCAATCGCGCATTTCCATGCATGATGGCCCAAAGAATCAAGTGTGCATTTTGATATTGGAATGCAATGCACATAAGCAAATAAAGGGGCACAACCTCTATCACAAGCATTTCAAGAGGCCAAGCATGCATGCCAATGCAATGCAATCCTAAGCATGGAAGCTAAGTATTCAAAATGAGCATGCAAGGCATGTGACAACTATGCTAGTGGCAAACATGCAACAACATGTGAAGTGGACTAAGCATAGGAACAATGCAAAGCAACTTAACCAATGAAATGCATGCCAAATGCATCATGATTTCAAGCAAGCAATAACATGTAATAGGCCAAGTATGCAACAATGCACAAGGCAAGCATGCTATAACATGAAAATGATGGCCTTAAACTGATTTAGGCAGCCCTAACTAGGCCCAAAACATTGGCCAATAATTAAGGAAATGGAGCCAAATACACATACAAGCATGCATATAAACATGGTCCATCACTTAGGCACAAAGAGCAACTCTCAAGCACACTTAAAAGAGGTTAAACATGGGTGCATGGCATGCATGGAAAGCTCTGAGAATCATGTTAAGTGGTTCCAAACCATTGAAATAATGCAAACAATGCATGCTCATGGTTCATGCACTTAAGGCTCACAAGCCAAGAATACAAAGGGGCTATACTATGCATGCCATGGTTGACCAAAACAACCAAAAACAGAACTTAAGCATGCCAAAATAAACACAAAACCTTCACAAAGCTTGGTCAAAAACAAGCTAAAATAAGGGTCAAAACCTAGATGCATGTTAAGGCTACAATATGGCATTACAAGACATGTATGCTAAACAAGCAAGGTGTGTCCAAACCAACTAAAAAGAGAGGCATATTATGACATAATAAGCATGAAAATCAGCTAAGGCATGGCCAACACACACTTAGGCTAGATGCTCCCTCAAGAGGCAAAAAAGGCCCTTTTCAAGGACAACAAGGAGAGGGGGTGGCTCTCTCCTTCCTAGGACCTCAAGGCACCATCCTCATCACTGAAATCCCTCAATATTTCAGTGGTGAGGAGGCCCAAAACACAATGGTCCCGGAGCTCAACCAAAATGGCACAAAATGGAGCCTTTCAAGGCTTAGGAGGGGTCAAACAACCCCAAAGCTTAAAGCAACCTTAACCAACTATTTAGAGCACTAAAAATCAAAACTTTTATATGTTATACACAAAGCTCAAAAACAGATGCAAGGTAGGCAAAAATACAATGCAAAAATTGGGAATAAAGGGACAAGTTTCTTACCCTTGTAGACCCTCTTCACCAATGGTGGGCCAGCTGGTTCTTCAAGCTCAAACTAGCTCCAAAACTCCAAAAACAACCCTCAAGGGCCTCAGCTCCAAGAAAAGGTGTGATGATGGGTGTTTGTGTGCAAAACTAAGGCAAAACACACACAAAATACACAAAGAGAGAGAGATATAGAGATAGGATATATGCAAACCCTAACCCTAGAACTCAAAGCTCTGGAAAAATGTTGTCTAAAATGTCTAACCCCCAAACAAGAGAGAAGAGCCCCTCTTTTATAGACAATTTGTCTTGTAAAGCTTCCAAAGGAAGCTAACAAGAAGGCAATCTTTCCATACACGTGTATAGAGGGGGTTACAGTGTATGCCAGCTGCACCAAAATATCTGCAAAAGCAGATGCACAGTAGTCGGCCGGCCAAAAATGCAATTGACCAAAGAAAGATAGCCGGCCGGCCATCTATAGTGCCGGCCGGCCAAACATTTGGCCGGTGGCAACAAAACACAGCCGGTGGCCTCAAGCCATGGCCGGTGGAGTGTGGGGATGTCCCACAAGCCATTCCCTCCCCCTCCAAGGCAAAACACAAGTGTTTGGTGCAAAACCAGACACGAAACAGTCGAGTCGAGAGATCCCGAGGCAAGGCGCGTAGCCGAGACCTCCGGGAACTCGAGACGAACACAAACATGAATGATCACCGAGTGTTCAAGCGGTGACACCCAAGTCTTGAAGACGGTCAAAAATGGGGTGTCTACACTCACACATGGGGGACACGCATGAAATATATAATTTTATATAATTATTATATGTTAAATATATGAATATATCATTTAAAGATAACAAAAAATGCAATACAACACTAATTCTTATAAATTTATATTGTTTTTGTTTTTGTTTTTATTACTGTATCTTAAATTGTTTTGTTTAAACTTATAATTAGTTTCACATGTATCTAATCGATAGATATGTGTGTTTAAGTGATTAACACTTGTGTCCTCCAAGTGTCTAACGAGTGTCCGAGTCTTTGAAAAAAATTAAAAAATAGGACATGTTTTGAAAAGTGTCGGACACATGTCCAAAGAGTGTTGGTGTCCGACGCAGACACGACACAGATACGTCACTTTCTTAGTAGTGTCCATGCTTCTTAGAACAGAACCAAAGGAATGAGATTGAAGAGTTTAGTCAACAACTTGCTATCTTGATTGGAAGAGTGAAAAGCTTGCAAACCGCTTTTCGAAGGTAGTCTTGGTTCCAAGGATCATCAATTTGATGATTCCTTCAATGCTACACATTGGCATAGAGCACATTCCCATGGAATTGAATCTAAATAGGGAAACACCATCAATGATTTTGTGCTTCCCAAATTTCTTTGATTGGAAAAAGTGCAAAGCTTGCAACCTCTTTTCAGGGGTAGTCTTGGTTCTAAGGTCATCAAAAAAATCAAAAGAAAACCAAAAAATTCTTGAAAATTTATCAATGAATAAAGAAAATAGAAAAGAAATGAAAGACAAGAATACGAAAAAGAATTAGTAAGTAAACAAATTTTAAAACATCACTGATAAATTTGCAGCAATTCATGTCATACAAATAAAAGGAAAAAAAAAGAAATTGATAGAAAGGCAACTATATAAATTTCAATACTATTGATTGATTCAAATAAAGAAATTGGAAAAATGAAACACAATATAAAAAAGTCAACTAGAAACTATAATTTTTAATGCAAAGAAACCTGAGAAACTTAGTTTCAATAGAGACTACAGCAAAGAGATGTCAATTTGTTTTTTAACCAAAGCAATAGCTATGAATTATGTTCTCAGGATTTCTTGGCATACAACCACTCCAAAAGACGACAGGAAAATCAAGCAATAAAAATATATTTATCAAAAAAAATTCAAATAATTAGAGAGAATTTAGTGAAAACAAAGAAATTATTAAACAAAGAGCTGTAAGACAAGAATAAGAACTATAAAAACCAAACATTATAAAAATAAGGGATTTTAATTGATAAATCCATTTTAGAGTTGTTATAATCCATTAGGTCCACAAAGGAATATTAAGACATGATTAGTCCCATAAACTTTTCTTTTTATTCCATAAGGTCCATTTTTCTAATTTAATATGTTTACCTAGACTATTTTGCCCCCATATATATATATATATATATATATCTATACAATGTTAATACATATTACGTGCCGGTTTCTTCACTGATTCAGTTTGGCAGTTTCTATTTTACGCTTTTCATCATCATTCCAATTCGGAGGGATACGTTTCTATTTTCCATGCTCGTTCCAAGGCTTGGATGTGCTAGGGTTTCATTCTTGCTATTGTAGTCTGGTTTTGTGATTTTCGAGTGAAAACGGCGAAGAGGAAGGTGTTCGGTTGTCACATTTTCTAGATTATAACTAGTTCAAATCAATTGTTTTCGAGTTTCTGGACGATTGTAGGATTGCATGATTAAGGTTAGTATCAATTTGGTTATGAATACATGTTCAGTTTATGGTTTCATTCGTATGATGGATCAGAGGCTCTATTTTTTTATTGATATGGATCAGATGCTCTGTTTTTTCAATTATATGCATTTTACGTGGTCCTGTGGAGGGGAGTTCATTCAGATTATGTGAAGAATGTGTAGTTCTCATTTTACTTTGATGTATCCATAATGAGGCTCTGTGTGGATGATATAATTCAGAGTATATGTATCAATGTGAATGTTTACATTTTGTTAATGTGGAATATGTGAAGAATGTGGATGTTCTCATTTTAAATTGATGTTTGCTTAATGAGGCTCTGTATGTGTGATATAATTCAGAGTATCTGTGTCAATGTAAATGTTGACATCTTGTTAATATTGTGTGAAGATTGTTAATGTTCTCATTTTACTTTGATGTTTGCTTAATGAGGCTCTGCGTGGGTGATATAATTTGAAGAATATGTATATGTATCAATGTGAATGTTCACATCTTCTTAATGTGAATTATGGATTTAGCACTTGAACTGTACACATAGTCATCTAATTTTTGCACAATGTGAATTTTCATATCGACTTTGATTACTGTTCATTATTGTGTTTTTGTGTTTTTACAGGAGATAGATACCTTTATGATGTTGGTGTGTACGTATGGTTGCAGTACAACTGTAATAAATGTTGCCCGCGCATTGTGTTATTCTCGTTTGGTAGAGTGTTTGTGTGAAAAATGGGATGAGTTGTCTGCTGGTTCTATTTCATTGTTTTGTAAACTGCCTGGGATTAATAGGTGTGATTTGGACAATGAGGAAGAATTTCAGAACATGTTACTGCTTGCTAAATCAATGGGGGTACAACATGTAGAAGTTGTGGTTGAGTTGAAAAGTGATATTGGTCAATCAAGTGGCTCTGGATCGCTGCGTGTGGGGGTTGAGGAAGAAATTGATGCACTACGGAGATTTTGCCACCATAAGGAGAAGGTGTTGTTGTCAGCCCCTTGGGCAAATGGTATTACGCATGTGGGACAACGGTTTGTTGGAGGTGTACAAGAATTTTGTGAGGTTTTATGTAAGTATGCCATCCAATATGGGTTTCAGTTTACGTACGTCAAGAACGAGACAACAAGAGTTACTGATGTGTGTGTGCTACGGGAGGAGAGAGGCAGCTTGTGGGCTATGCATTGTAGAGCACAACGAGCAAATGGTTTTTTCTACATCAAGAGGTTTAGTGATGTGCATAGTTGTGGTACGAATGTCCGAACATCGAAGAATTCGCGAGTTAGTTCGGATTTGGTGTCGAATACCATATCTGAAATTATGAGGGACAAGACGTTGACTCAGCCGTGTAATGTGGTGACTATTTTGAAGAGGGATTATGGGCTAGATGTGAGTTACCATGTCGTATGGTTGGGTGTGGAGAAAGCAAAAGCTGGTATTCATAGAGATCATTCATTATCGTTTGACCAGCTGCGGTGGTATTCGGATGCTGTGATGCGGTACAATCCGGGGAGTTATGTCAATATTGACTATGATGCAAGTACTCAACAGTTTTGTCGTTTCTTTGTGTCATTCGCTGCGTGTATTTCTGGGTTCAATTCTTGTCGGCCTTTATTATTCCTAGATGGAACATTCCTCAAAGGAAAGTACAAAGGTTAGCTACTTGCGGCAACGGCAAAAGACGGAAACAATGGTTAGTATTTTTTTTAGCTGTCTATTCATGTCAATATTCACATTGAGCAGCATAGTCTGGACAAATAAGTGATTGAGAAATTATAAGTAATGTGCACATTGACATTAGTATGCACTGATGTGAATGTTCACATCTGTGTCTGCTAATGACAGTAATGTGAACATTCACATTATTATACATTGATGTGAATGTTCACATCAGTGTATACTACTGTCAGTTGATCCATTAATGAACAGTACTGTGAATGTTCACATTATCAATGACTCAACAATCAGCAATGAATTATTAATGGTCGTTAATGTGAATGTTCAGGTCATTGATGTTTATGAACTTGAATCCAAAAATAACAATAGTAATAGGACAATGTAGATATAAACATTCACATGACCTGTTTCGTTTATATTGTTTTCTATTCACTTTGGAATATTGTGAACAATTGTATATTGGTGTTGTGTTGTAGGTCTGTTTCCTGTTGCATTTGCGATTGTTGATTCAGAGACCACGGCCAATTGGTCGTGGTTCTTGCATGAACTTGGAAAGGTTGTTGATGGTAAGCGCCAGATTACTTTTATTTCGGATCGTAATCTTGGTCTGTTAGAAGCTATGCCAAAGGTGTTCCCATCGGCTCATCACGGTTATTGCTTACAACACTTGAAGAGCAATTTAAGAGACCGGATGAAAGGAATTGATAATGGATTCAGGGATCACCTAGTAAGTAGTTTGGGTGACTGTGCTTACGAGCCAACTGTGGTAGGGTTCCATGAAAAACTTGCAAAATTAAAAGAGGAGGGTAAACAACGAGCACATAATTTTTTCAAGGACTTGGCACCTGAGCACTGGGCAAATTCATACTTCAGGTAATAATAGTTTCGTAAAGTGTTCCATTTGTCAAGTTTAGAATGGTAGCGATGTGAATTTTCAGTTTAGAATGGTAACAATCTTCCAATTGTGTTTCATGTTCAATGTAAATGATGTGAATGTTCACATCTGCTAATGATGACTGATGTCAATGATGTGAATGTTCACATCTGTTAATTTGTCAAACAGTCATGCAATGTATTACAGATTTGAATGTCCACATCTGTCATATTTTGTTGTTGTTAACATTCAAATCTGTCTATCATTTAAGTTGATGTTAATGTTCACATCTGTCTGTCATTTAAGTTGATGTTAATGTTCACTATGAACGATGTTAATGTTCACATCTATCAACGTTAATGTTCAGACCTGTTAAATTCCGTATTGTAAAATGTTTGTGATATTGTGCAGGGACATGCATTATGGGAAGATAACATCCAATGCGGCGGAGTCATTTAATAACTGGATTAAAGAAGTACGTAATCTTCCTATCACTCAAATGGTAGACACAATTCGTACTCAGTTGATGCGGCAAATGTTTGCACGGCATGACCAAGCAAACAAATGGAATGAGCTTATTTGTCCTACATTCGAAACAAGGCTTATGGATTCGTTCAATGACAGCATGTCTTGGCAAGTTAGCAAAGCCAATGAGGATGTATTTGAAGTTCATTCGATACCATCTGTTACAGTTGATGTTGCGAGGCGTACATGTTCTTGCTTCAAATGGCAAATCAACGGATTCCCATGTGACCATGCTGTTATTGCCATTCAGAAAAGCTTCTACAATCTCAATGATTGTGTGGAACATTACTTTCATGTAGAGACATATCGTGCAGCCTATTCGGGTGCCATATTCCCTATACCATCGGTGGAGAAGTCGCCTTTTGATCCCACGGACTTCACTATATACCCGCCAACTGTGAAAAGACCACCCGGAAGGCCAAAAAAGAATAGGATCCCATCAAGGGATGAGAAACTGAAGCAAATAAGGTGCGGGAGATGTGAGAAGTTGGGGAGCCATAATCGGAAATCATGCAATGAGCCGATATAGGATGTACATTTTTCATTTCAACATTGTGTTTTACATTGGATTCTTATATTCATTTTTGAAATAAGATTGTGTTGTGTTGGCAAGCAAAATAATGGTTTGGCAAACTTAGTATTTCATTTGTGTTTTTTCTTTTTCTTTTTGGGTACGAAACTGATATTTTGTTAAAGTTGTAATGATGAGTACATGATGTGGACATTCACACTTACATAAAAGAATCATATTATGTGAAAACTTGCACATGGGTTGAATTTTTTTACCTTATTGTTGTCAATGTTGACATGAATATAAGCTGTGATGTGAACTTTCACATGCATAGAGATTGACATGGTGTGAACATTCACAACTGTTATGAATGAAAAGAAATGTGAATATTCACACCTCTGTATGTTATCCGTAATGATGTCATGCAAACAATGTGTACATTCCTGCACAAAGTATATGTATTACAGAAAAATCGGGTTCCAAAAATCGCATCAATTATGCTCATCACAATACCGCATTATGAATATCATAAGTGAATATGAACATTCACATTATTATAGTAACTGTGCACATTCACATCTGCAAAACATTAGTGCATATGAATATCATAAGTGAATGTTGACATTTGACAGAGAAGAATAACATTCACAACTGTTATAAACAAGAACAATGTGAATATTCACACATGTGTATGTGATCCGTAATGATGTCATATAGACATTCCTGCAGAAAATATGTGTACTATAGAACAATCGAGTTCAAACCATCGCACAAATTATGCTCATCACAACACAGCAGTATAAATATCATAAGTGAGTATGAACATTCACATCAGTGTTGCAACTGTGTACATTCACATCTGTAAAACATTAGTGCATATGAATATCATAAGTGAATGTTCACGTTTGGCAGAAAAGAATACCATTCACAACTGTTATGAATAAGAACGAATGGGAATATTCACATGTGTATGTGATCTGTAATGATGTCATGTAGACCAAGTGTACACTTCTGCACAAAATCTGTGTATTATAGAACAATCGGGTTCAAACAATCACATAAATTACACTCATAACAACACAGTAGTATGGATATCGTAAGTGAATGTGAACATTCACATTAGTGGTGCAACTGTGACATTCACATCTGTAAAACATAACAACACCAAAGGTAGTTCAAAATTCGCAGGTGGCTTTTTCCCATTAATAGATGTTGTATCACTGTTTTACAATCAGTTGTTGTGTCAAAATGTCAAAGTATTCCATATTAACATTCATATCAAGTGTTGGTTAGTTTGTAGGTGGACACCCCCCACCTATAGGTTTTAATGAAGCTCTGATTTTTTATGATTCAAAAAACTATGTACTAACAAATCTCGTAGTCCACACCATTCTGAACTAGTGAGGCTGCCCACAATTTCTTCATGGTATATGTGCGCCCACATGATGTAACATATTGCAGGTCCGCAGTCCACTCTGTAAAAGCGAAATGGTTTTGATTAGCAGTTGACATGTATATTTGCATAATGGTTATGGAGGATTTGTAAAAAATGTATGTTTGCATAATGGTTATTGAGGCTTACGAGTCGTCGCCTTGCTGAGGACAGACATCAACTGCTATGATTGGTTGTGATGGATTTTGGCCTGCTAACTTAGTGCATAGCGGTGATGACTCGCCAATAATGCGCACAACATGCTCGATGTACTTCCTCTGTGTAGGGAATTTCAAATTAGGCACCAACAAACATATGTGTGTGTACAGTCATATTTGTGTTCAAAAATAGCCACTTACAACTTCCTGTGCTTTGTCGATATACGGGTCATGTATGCCTGTCCTTGGGCGCAATGAGTTGTAATGCCTCCACAAATTGTCTTTAGCATCATATACAACTATCGTCCAGTGGTACTCATGATGCAATGAGAATAGTAGGTATCTTTCTCCTTGGTAGTTTTTGACATATGCATCAATGTGTTTACTCCTTTTGCGAGGATGGTACTCTCGTATCACTTTCTGTACACATTAGATAAGTAATTAATGGACTGTGAAGTTTCACATTAACATTAGAAATAATGGAATGATAGATTTTACCAAACACATGCTCGTGAAGATGAATGACGCTTCATTCAAAGTTGGGTTGACCACCTCTTGTTGTTCATGTAATAGTTCGGCATATGCATCTATGAGCTGCACAAACATGGGGTCATATTATATTATTTGTGGTGGGTGAAGAATGTGTGTCTGTGGCTGTAGGTGTGTGTGTGTCTCTGTGCGTATATGCATGAAGAGTGAATCATGTTTGTAATGGCATACATTGTTGTGTATCGATTCCTCCTTGATAAGGTTGACAATGTCATCAAAATACACATGTGTAGTCTTTGAATCTCCTTTCCACACCAGCAGCCTGTGCATTATGAACAAACCAATGTGAATATTTACATTGCACAGATCTGAACAAACCAAAACAAATAAGCACAGTGATGAATATTGACAATTATGGAATGTGAATGTTAACATTAGGTGTTTGTACAGCCACTTACTCATCGCCTCCACTCTTTTGTAAAGCTTGGACCTTTTGCTTGTCTTGTTTGGACATCTTGCTCCAGACTTTGAACTTGTTGGTCAAGGTTAATTTTTTTGGCTGCTTCGCTGGTGGGTGTTTCTCCACATCTTCAACCATTTCGACTGTATGGGGCTGCTTTTGGCCAGGTAAGTCTGGGTACTGGAAGTCAGGCAAGCGATGTTCTTTTCGATCTTTTTCCTTTATACGCTTCACCCTAGAAGGTGGGCTGATATTGTGTTGCATTGGGCTAGGGGGTTGCTTATGTGCCACAGCCTGTGTGACAATGTGGACTGACTGGTCATCGTAAAGGTCCTGAAGAATTGTTTTCTCGCATTCTAAGTCGATGACCAGCTGCGTTAAGCGTTTTATTTCTTCATCCTTCTGCTCCATGTACTTTTTTATTTCGGTATTCATGTTGGGTGGGCTGGACTGGTTGAACAATTTATGTTCAAGATCAGCTATGACTCTTGCCCTTAACTCCCATGAAAATTGAAGGTGTTTGTACTTTGCTTCCCATTGCCTTATGACGCCCCAAGCCTTCCGATTTTCTTTGATAAGCACATCAATGAAATCAAGTTGTTTTGTGTTTGGTATGACAATAGCTCTGTTATCATATGGGCGGCTGAATGGAATGTGAATGTCCTCATCACTGTCCTTTAGCTCCACCCCATCCCCAGAAAAGTGGGAGTTGCTGCCATTGTGTTGTTCTTCCTTGATGTCAGATAGGTTGGGAGATGTTGTGACTGGTTCATAAATTTCGGGCTCCACCTTCAATGTTTTACGCTTGAACTTTTGTAATTCTGTTGGAATTGCAAAGAGTTCACCAGCATTAACCTGAAAATTAAAAAATTATGTTACTTAACGTATATATTTGGGTGATGTTATAATGTGAATGTTTTGATCAATAGTTAAAGGCCCTACCTCATTAAAACCCAAAATCAGCCAAAGAGGTGGTTTTCATCTTCTTTTGTAAAGCAGTCAGATCCCACTTCACACAGCGAGGAAAAACATTGGGCTTGTGAGGTTGTAGGATAGTTGTGTGCTCACACAACCAATACTTCAATAAAACAATAAACACATATTGTTATTTACCATTTGCATAGTAATGTCAACATATGTGAATATTAATAACAGTGGCACTGTTGTGAACATGGCAGTAGTATATTATGAGTGAATGTGAACATTCACATCAGTGGTTCAGATGTGAACATTCACATCTGTGAAACATAAGTGCCTATGGACATTCACATCAGTGGCACTGTTGTGAACATTCACAGTAGTATATTATGAGTGAATGTGAACATTCGCATCAGTGGTTCAGATGTGAACATTCACATCTGTGAAACATAAGTGCCTATGGACATTCACATCAGTGGCACTGTTGTGAACATTCACAGTACTATATTATGAGTGAATGTGAACATTCGCATCAGTGATTCAGATGTGAACATTCACATCTGTGAAACATAAGTGCCTATGGACATTCACATCAGTGGCACTGTTGTGAATGTTCACAGTTGGCTTAGATGAACAACACTGAAGGACATGTGAATGTTATTATTTGACAACATGGGTACTTACCATCAATAACATGACACAGCCGGTGACTTTTGCTGGCTTTTTGTCATTTTGGGAAATGGACGATGTCAACGTTGTTCTAATTTCGTTGGCCCAATCATATTCTTGCATGCTTTCCAATGGGACCATATGTGTGTAGTAGCCCCATCCTATTGTCTCTCCGCTTGTTGAGAAAAAAAGCTTTTGGCAAGCATACATGCACACTAGTCGGGCGACTTCTTCGTTGTCATCTTTCTTTTTGCCTTTCAATGCCTGGTCAAAAGGGTGCGTATCCATTTTGAAGTCAACCGGCTGACATTTTTGCATCTTTTGTTTATAATGCCAGTCTTTGGTTTCGCACCATATGATATGTCCATCGGCTTGCTGCCACAGTCCACACCAAAAATCAGCTTGATGTCGCTGTTGTGTATGTTCATCTTCTTCTCCCCAATGTAGAAGGCATCTTTTGAAGCTTTGTACATTTGTAGGGCATGCATAACAACATCATCATACTTCATGCATTTGTCAAGGTCGATCTTATTGTTTCACAATGCATCTAACAAATTCCAAAATGGTGTTTGTTGCAGGCAGCCAAGTTGTGCTTGTGTGAACTTGGTGCTTTTCATTAATTTCACCAGTCCGGTCATGTTAGATCTATAGTTCACATGGTGCATGTCGACATTGGTGCTAGTATTTGTTTGTAGGTTTTCTTCCTTGACATGGTACTCATCTCTCTATCTGTTTAAAGTTTTCTTTTGTGCAACATCTGCAAAATGGAGCATTTTAAAAAAATTAAGTCAAGGCTCATGTGATTAGCATAGTGGAACAGATGTGAACATTCACAGCATTGCCACTGATGTGCATGTTCACAGTTGTGTGCATAGGTGTGAATGAACAGATTTTGTGTGTGGATGTGAACATTCACATCTGTACATGGATGTGTATGTTGACTGTGTCAGCACAAACACAATATACATATTGTGTGAGTGTGTGAAAAACAATGTATTTTTATACAACCATGAACACCATTGAAGAACATGTGGATGTTAACACAAACATATAAAATAATGGATCAACTTATTGGATCACCATTAACAATCAACAATACCAACAAGGCAAACATTCACAATAGGGAGAAAAAATGTAAATATCCCTACTCATTGGCCCAACATTTTCAATCCATGTGAATGTTCACAGCATAGAACAACAACACCAATAATATATGATTTTCAAAAAAAATTCAGTCAATGTGAATGTTCACATCTTTCAACAACAAGAACAACAACAGAATTGGCCAAACATTTTCACTCAATGTGAATGTTCACATCTTTTATCAACAGCAACAAAAACAGAATTGGCCAAAACATTTTTCAAACCATGTGAATGTTCACAGCATTGAACAACAACCGAATAACATCTAGAAAAATTTGTTTATTCAACCATTTTCAATCAATGTGAATGTTCACAGCTTTCAGCAACAACAACTACAACAGAATGTGAATGTTCACATCTTTTATCAACATCAACAAGAACAGAATTGGCCAAAACATTTTTCAAACCATGTGAATGTTCACGGCATTGAACAACAACCGAATAATATCTTGAAAAATTTGATTATTCAACCATTTTCAATCAATGTGAATGTTCACAGCTTTCAACAACAACAACTACAACAGAAACATTTTGGAATGTTCACAGTTGTAAACACAATGTAATGGCAACTGTAATGTTTTTGACTGAAAAAATCAATATAATTAGGGATTACAATTGAGGAGTTCAGATTAAATGTTAGGGTATGAACAATATAGACTCCTATATATTGTATGTATAGAAACAAGGGATATTTGTAAAAGTTCACAATGTTGGTTGTTGATAAAGAGGTTTAGGGTTTAAATACATGAATGAGTACAATGCTTACGTTTTTTGCCCATTTCGACAAAGAAGATGATGAGACCATGGGACGATGCGACGAAGGAACGAAGACAGTCTTCTGGGCGGAGACACAACGAAGAAGATGATGAGACGATGCGACGATGAAATGAAGACAGTCTTCTCGGCGTAGGGACGACGGAGAAGATGATGAGACAATGCGACGATGGAACGAAGACAGTCTTCTGGGCATTGAGGCGATGTGGAATATGGATTTTGATTTCTGGACTGTAGAGGTACTGTGCGTGATTTCCTGCGCAAGAATAGAGAGGGGAAGAGAGACGGTTATTACATTCAAAGAGAGAGAGCCGCGTGTTTGTTTGAGGGTTTTTATGGTCTTTTTGTATGAAATGGACCTAATGGAATATTATAAAACACTATGGGTCTTATGGAATAACACTCTTAGATAATGGAAAATTTTGATTATTCAACCATTTTCAATTAATGTGAATGTTCACAGCTTTCAACAACAACAACTACAACAGAATGTGAATGTTCACATCTTTTATCAACAGCAACAAGAACAGAATTGGCCAAAACATTTTTCAAACCATGTGAATGTTCACAGCATTGAACAACAACCGAATAACATCTGGAAAAATTTGATTATTCAACCATTTTCAATCAATGTGAATGTTCACAGCTTTCAACAATAACAACTACAACAGAACCATTTTGGAATGTTCACAGTTGTGAACACAATGTAATGGCAACTGTAATGTTTTTGATTGAAAAAATCAATATAATTAGGGATTACGATTGAGGGGTTCAGATTAATGTTAGGGTATGAACAATATGGACTCCTATATATTGTATGTATAGAAACAAGGGATATTTGTAAAAGTTCACAATGTTGGTTGTTGATGAAGAGGTTTAGGGTTTAAATACACGAATGAGTACAATGCTTACGTTTTTTGCCCATTTCGACGAAGAAGATGATGAGACGACGGGACGATGCGACGAAGGAACGAAGACAGTCTTCTGGGCATAGGGACGACGAAGAAGATGATGAGACGATGCAACGATGGAACGAAGACAGTCTTCTCGGCGTAGGGACGACAGAGAAGATGATGAGACGATGCGACAATGCGACGATGGAACGAAGACAGTCTTCTGGGCGTTGAGGCGATGTGGAATATGGATTTTGATTTCTGGACTGTAGAGGTACTGTGCGTGATTTCCTGTGCAAGAATAGAAGGGGAAAGAGAGACGGTTATTACATTCAAAGAGAGAGAGTCGCATGTTTCTTTGAGGGTTTTTATGGTCTTTTTGTATGAAATGGACCTAATGGAATATTATAAAACACTATGAGTCTTATGGAATAACACTCTTAGATAATGGATTTACTGAAAAAGCACCCTAAAAATAATTACCAAGTAACCAAATTATAAAACTATAACTGATAAATTTATTACTGTTCATATGTCAAATAATTAAGGAAATTGAGAAATTGTGAGAAACTCACCAACACAAATTCCGATACTAGTAATTTATAATTTAAAGGAGAAAAAAATTGGAAAAAAAAATTACAAACTAAGATTATAGATTTTGATTGCTAAAAAATTTTAATAGAGAAATCTAATCTCAATGGAGATTGCAAGAAAGTGATGTCCAATTTTTTAACATTAAGCATTGAAATTGAAAGGTTATGAATTATGTTCCCAGGATTTCTTAGCAAACAAGCAAACAAACCAATAGACCAAATAAAAATTAAGCAATAAACAAGGTTTCGAAAAGCGATTGTGGTTGCCGTAACGGTTGCGGTTGTGGGGTGTAAAGATCGTAGCGTAAAAGTTACAGTAACTAGAACCGTGAATTTTCAAATTTTTTGCACAATTTGAAAAAAAAACTTACCGATACGCATATTTTTTTTTTCAAAATCACATTTATTAGGCTTTAAAATAGATTTTGATCAAATTTTTTTTTTTAAAATTTAAAGAATGATCCAATATATATCATATTTTTAAATCACTATAAAATGAGTTTTTTACATTTTGTTTCAATATTAATAACTTTAAGAATAATTAATTTTAAATGTCTATAAAATTATTTTTGACCAAAACCTGAACTAACTAAATAAAAAAATATTTACAATTATTAAATGAAATGATTATAAAAAAAAAGAAATTATGCCATAAACAAAAAATATTTTGGAGCTAACGATTTTTTTTAAATACTCCAAGGGCCCCTCAAAAAATCGTTACTCCATGGCTTAGGGCCCCTCAAAATAGGCCCAAAATGGGGGCCCCCTCCTATTATAAGTTAGTATTAGTATAATATGTTAGGTGTGTTTTGAGTCCAAAAAAAATAAAATAAAAAAAGGCCCAAACCAATTTAATTTTTTTGACCTATTAAAAAACCAAAAGTTTAAGGCCCAAACCAACTTAAAAGGCCCATTTTTTAATTGTATTCCTAACCCTATCAACCCAAACCAACTTAAAAGGCCCATTTTTTAATTGTATTCCTAACCCTATCAACCTTCCCTTTGATAGCCACACCACACCAGCAAGGGAGACGGATCTGTGCAGCTAGACGAAGCAATTCTCCAGCAGCACAGGTAATTTTCTTTTCTTTTTTTTTTTTTTAATTTTTTTTATTTTTATTCAATTAATTAAATATTTATCTTGTCTTTTGCACAATTAATTACTATTATAATATTGGTATTTACATCATCAAGAAAAATTTATTTAAGTATAATAGTTCACATCACATAATTTAAAAGTTTTGTGTTTTGTTAAGTGGTGGTGCTTTTGTTTGGAATTTTGATTTAAAAAAATATTTTGATCTCAACACAGTAAGCACAGGTAAATATTTTTTTTTTCTATTCAATTAATTAAATATTTGTCTTGCCTTTTGCCCAATTAATTGCTATTATAATATTGATATTTATATCATCAAGAAGAATTCATTTAAGTTTAATAGTTCACATCACATAATTTAAAAGTTTTATATTTTGTTAAGTGGTGGTGTTCTTGTTTTGAATTTTGATCTAAAAAAATATTTAGATTATGCAAGTATGATTGATTTATTTGCTTTTAAAAATGCAAGAAGAGCGAGGATCAAGTGATACATATTAGTTGTTATAATGTAATGCTAAGTATTTTTTGTGATTTTAATGCAAATCTTTTGTCCTTTACCTTAATTTTTTTTTCCATTCAATAAAAAAAAATGTGAAGGGCCCCAGAAATTTAGTAGTTGATTATTGGCTTTGGACCCCGAAAATCTCAGGACCGAGCCTGACGGTACCGGTACAGCCGTTACATAACACCGAAACGGTCGTTACACGAGTGAATTTTCGTCACACCACAAAAGCAAGTGTAACAATTAGTGCTTACCACCGCAACCGTTACATAAAACGGCCGCGACTGTTAAGTAACAACACTTTTTGAAACCTTGGAAATAAATAATATATTTATTCATATGTCATATAATTAAAGAAATTGAGAAATTGAAGGCACTTACACAAATTTCAACACAAGTAATTTAAAGGAAAAAATTTGGAAAATAAAAAAAAAAAATATATATATATATATATAGTTAATTACTGTCAATTTAAACCAAAAAAAAAATGTGATACATAAACAAAATATTAAAATTTTAATTAGAAATTAATATCATAATTTTGATTACAAAGAAATCTGAGAGAGAAATTTAGTCTCAATGGAGATTGTGAGAAAGAGATGTCTATTTTTTAACATTGATCATTGAGATCCAAAAAGTTATGAATTATATTCCCAGGATTTCTTGGCTAAAAAACCAATAGACAAAGTAAAATCAAACAATAAATAATATATTTATCAAAAAAAAATAACAAATAATAAAAAAAATAACAAAATTAAAGAAAACATCAAACAAATAGTTGCATGACAATAGTAAGAACTATGAAACCAAACATTAGCCCCATTTGGTAGAGCTTAACTTCAGCTTTTAGCTTAAATTAATTAGTTTTTGTGTGTTTAGTATAGCTTAAGTGATAAGCTTTTAGCTTAAATTAAGTCAAAAATGTGATATTCTTTGAGTGGGGGAGGAGATGCTTTTTTGAATCAGCTTAAGCGGGAAACTAGAATTGAAGGGCAAAATGACTTAAATGCCCCTCATCAATCTCAAATATTACCAAATGCCCACTATATAAACAACAATGAAAACACTGTTCACTCCTCTCAGAGAGTGATAGGCAATTTCCGACGTTGTGATCTCTCTCTCTCTCTCTCTCTCTCTCTCTCTCTCTCTCTCTCTCTCTCTCTCCGGTCTTTGTGTTTCTCCAGAGCCATCGCAATCTGAACCAAAGTCGCCGTCGTTGTGATCTAAAGGCAAAACCCTACGCATCACGATCTGAACCAGAGTCGCTGTCGCTGCGATCTACTGCCGTCGTCTCTCTCTCTCTCTCTCTCCCCAGTGTGTGTGTTTCTCCAGAGCCATCACGATCTCAAGGCAAAACCCTACACATCGCGATCTGAACCAAAGTCGCCATTGTCGCGATCTACTGCCATTGTCTCTCTCTCTCTCTCTCCCCCCTCTCTCTGGTGTGTGTGTTTCTCCAGAGCCATCGTGATCTAAACTAGAGTCGTCGTCATTGCGATCTACTGTCGTCGTCGTCGTCGTCGTCTCTCTCTCTCTCTCTCTCTCTCTCTCAAGAACCAGTTCCCATCTCCGGCGTTGTTTAGGAGGATAAACGGTGACGATTGACGGTGCTCTCTCTCTGTCGTTCCAAATTGCGACAGCGGCTAGGGTTGCAAACCACCGGCGGCGTACGGATGAAAGAGGAGAAAAGAGAAGGAAAAAATATATATATATATATATTAATTGGTATATTTTCTAATGAAATAATAAATTAAAAAAAAATAACAATTTTTATATTATTAATTGTAATGAAAAAAAATATATTGATATAAATGAAACAAAATACAAGAGGATTAGGCAGAATTCACCAATCCAGCAGTCGCCTTTTGCTTCGCCTGTGCCCAGTCAGGCCCAATCATCTACTTCTACTCCAGACAGAGAGTATTCGCCGGTTCCGGTAGTTCAAAGTTTGCTAATCAACATGGAAGATATGTTTCATCAACTCCAGCAGACTATTGAGACTATGTAGCTAGACGCTGCCCACCAAGCTGAGACCACAACTCGCCAAGCCGAGGTTGTAGCCTGCCACGCAGAAGTGATAAAAAGGCTTCAACAATAGCAGCCGTAACTGGCAGTAGCCTCAGCATCTCATGCACCTCCATCAGGAATTCCGGCACCTGGGGTCACAATTCATGTCCAGGAAAATGCGGGCATTCCGACAGATTTGATCCCACCTCAGACCTCCAAGGCACCAGCTTACCAAATGGAGGCACCGTTTGAATTCAAAGTTGATCCCACTGCACTGAAGGTCAACAAGCTAGAAAAGCTCTTCAAACGGGCACAGGGCATGAATTCAATCCCTGATATTGATGATCGATACATTGACTCGGCAGTAACTCTACCGGATATATTCAAGATGCTACACATAAACCAGTTTGACGGTTCCGGGGATCCTGTGGCCCATCTGCGGCTATTGTCAGATATCCTACGACCAATAGGTCTCTCCAGACTACAGAAGTTGTCACTTTTTGGCCGGACCCTGTCAGGTATAGTAGCCATTTGGTATGCCAAGCTTGAAGACTATTACAGTTTGAGAGGAAATGGCCGAGGCCTTCATAGCATAGTACTCCTACAATACTCAAATCGAGGTCATTACTCATGATCTCGAAGGGACCCATCAAGAGCCAAAAGAGGGTTTCTTGGATTTTGTGACCCGATGGAGGGCTAAGGCCTCCATGATGACTATTCGGCAGTTTGAGAAGGACTAGATCAAAATGTTAGTCCGTAACTTGCAAGGAAGACTATTACAGAAAATGATAGTCTTGCCTTTATTTACATTTGCTGAGCTCCATGAAATAGGGATGCAAATTGAGGATGCGATGAAGTAGGGTCTGATAGACCATGAGAAGGAACAGCCCAAAAGGTCCTTTACACGCAGCTCCAATATAGCCACAACTTGTGGTACTTCTGCGCGGCCTTCGGATGTGAGCATTGTCACCACCACACCCAATACTGCCAATCCCTTTGCCGGCACATAAAATACAACTTCCAAAACCTCAAGCCATCAAGCCCGAGGCCAGAGGGTTTTCACCCTACTCTACATGTCTTTATCTGCGGCCCTGAGGGTCCTAATCAAAAAGGGGCATCTTAAGCCATTAGAACAATGCCCACTGCCCGATCCTCTCCCTTCGAAACACAACCTGGCCAAATACTGTACTTTCCACCAATAGCATGGTCATGATACTGATCAGTGCTTTAGATTGCGTCATGAGATTCAAGATCTCATTGACAATAAGGTCATAGCACCTCCTGAAAAACTTAACGTCACTACAAGTCCTCTCCCACCACATAACCAAGCCTCTCTACCCCGGCAAATAAACTTCTTCCATATACTAGTCGTCCCTTACGACCCCAGTATATACATCACCCCCTCTCACCTACCTAAGCCGGTGTTGTTCATCCCTGAGAGCACATACTTGTGTATAATGAACGCATCCTCACTCCAACCCGAACCCGTGGTAGTGACAGTGGAAGATGAAATGAGGTTAGCCTTGGTGGAGAATGCCAGTCCGTTGCCCGAGGGCTTTAAGGATTTGTATGGAGGGACATACGATTCGAGCTGCTATGTTGTGCTAATCAATCAAGCTAAGTTGGAAGTGGTGCTGCTGGGACGGAGGTCAGTGTAGTCTGAGAAAATGGACCAAGCCAGGGATTAGATGATCTAAGCGACCTATAGGAGGATATGGACAATTTACAGTTCTTTGATGAGCAAGATCATGGGGACGTGCATATTAACTGGTTCGATCTGAACGGGTTAACAGACAATTCCGGGTGGCTAGGTGATGAACCCAATGTAGAGAAGAGAACTGAACCGAAGCTTGGAGAACAGGAAGCGGGAACCGTTGTAATGGCCGGAACGGCCAACAGGAAAGGGAAACTACCAGAAGGCATTGGTAAAAAAAACTGACTCAAGAACTGGGCATTCTTAGCACTGTGCATACAGGACAAGAAGTCGCGCTGGAGTGGTTTGGGCAGGAAATGAGTGAAAGTGATCAGAAAGCTAGAATAGCTCAACGCCCCACGAGGAATGTTTCTGCTGAGGGAACGCTTACACTGGAACCAGACAATTGCTTGTAGGTTGCCGGAGAAATATGATGGGAAGATGATGATCTGCATCTTGCCCATACTGATGAAGATTGGGGTGAGGGCCTTCCTGACAATACCTTGTATGTAAAGGAAGTCGACCATATGACAAGAAGTGGCCAATATTTCAAACCACCGCATTTGGACCAACCCGATGCATCCAGAAAGGATAAAGGAGTCGAGAGGCAGAAGGAAAAGTAGTTAGAGAAAGAGGCTGTGTTGAAACAGTTGAAGAAGATTCAAGCAGACATATCTATCTGGGGGTTACTTATGGCTTTACGCGTGCACAGGCAAGTTGTACTATCGGCGATGAATAAAGCGAAGTTGTCCATCGACACTACTCCGGAACAACTGGTGGGATTAGTCTTCCCAGGAGGCGTTGTGCCAACTTTGACCTTTTCTAACTAGGAGTTACCGCCAGAAGGCTCTGCACACAACAAGCCTCTATACATATCAATAGAGTGCCGGGAAAAATAGGTGCCAGTCGTTCTAGTCGACACCGAGTCAACAATTAATGTCTGTCCATGTCGCACGACTTATGCTATTGGCCTCAAAACCGGCCGATTTTGTGCCTACAGCCCAGGTGATCTGGACGTATAACAATACAAGCAGAGAGGTGATGGGAACAATGCAGTTCAGAGTGCAGGTTGGACCCGTGCAATAGGATATTGAATTCCATCTCCTGGATGTTCCAGACACTTTCAACCTACTACTTCGGTGACCCTGGCTATACCAAGTAAGAGTTGTCTCTTTCACCCGCTACCAAATGCTCAAGTACCCTCATAGAAAAGGGGTGGCCATGGTCTTCGGGAATTCATCTATACATCCTCCGCCGGAGGTCACTACACCTGTGCTGGAGATTCTGCACGGCGAAGATGATGTGTTTATTTCAAGGTTTACCTTGGCTGAGGCCTGGGTGGTGCAGAATATCTTGGTTGTTGATGAAAGCCTATATGTCAGTGCCCAATCTGTATATCTCATGAACAAGTTACAGTACATGCCCGGAATGGGATTAGGCAGAAGTGGCCGGAAAGGCGTCGCTGCATTGGCCGATGTACCACATAACCATCATGCCTTTGGTCTTGGCTATACGCCGACCAAAGAAGACTGGGTGAGGAAAGGGAAAGAAATAGCTGGAAGAACCAGAGCAAAGCAAAACGGGAAGCACTAGGAGCTTGTGCACCGACCAATTCGGGAAACCCTGAATGGCTTTTTGTTCAGGAGGGAGAAGACTTCCCATTCTGTGGTTTCTCCGAACCTTGGTTCAACTCTGAGAAGCAGCGGGTTCCCAGCTTTGAGATTTTCTTCGACTTGCAGTTGCAAGAGAGCGACATAGAGGAATAGGCTGAACCAACTGCTAAGGCTACAAAGAGCACAGAAAGTGATTCCGACAGCTGTGAACTTGAGGTAGGAGCAGCACTGGCATGTCTTTTTTCGGATCCTCGGATCAACCCGGAGAGCTTAGGGGATGACCTAACCGTTTCCATGATTGGAGACCAATCAAGTGTGGACCCTTCCGATGGTATCTTGGATGCATCTGACGCACCGTCCTTCACTTGGCAACTGGAGGAGGGCTTCCTGTCCAGTAGCTCTGAGTCAGGTAGTGAACCAGAATTTGATTCCACAGAGTCTGTGGAGTCAGAGTTAGATTCTAGTTCGTCTGAGTCTGGGTCCGGTATTCATGGGGTTGATAACCCGGATGCCGAGGTTTTGTCCAGGTCATCTTTTTCCTTTTCTTTTGAGTCAGTTGTAACCGAGGAACTGGATGAACTGGACTTTGTGAATGAGAATGCCACTGCAGGTTTTGAGTACTTCTCTGTGCCACTTGTATATTGTATTGATCATGACTTTCAAAATTTTAGTGAAAATGATGAAGAAGGAATTCCTCTGGTTTTGAAACATTTGATTGATCGAGAGGATGAGAGGTTTGTAAAACCCCTTGTTGATGAAATCATTCCAATTAATGTGGGTACTAAGAAGGATCCACGTCTGGTCCAGATCGGGTCCACGTTATCTTCGGAGGAGCGCGAGCGCTTAGTTGCTTTATTAAAGATTTCAAAGATATTTTCGCGTGGTCCTACGAAGACATGCCTGGAATCAATCCTGAGATTGTACAGCACCGGATCCCTCTTGACCTTGAGGCCCGACCCGTCAAGCAGAAGCTTTGGAGAATACGTCCACATTGGGCTTTGAAGATTAAGGAAGAGGTCATCAAGTAGATAGACTCAAGGTTTTACTAGTATCTGAGTATCTGACTTGGTTGGCCAACATTGTTCCGATACTGAAAAAAGATGATAGAATTCGGGGTGTGTGTGGATTTCAGAGATCTGAACAAAGCTAATCCGAAGGACAACTTTCCTCTACCGCACATCGATGAATTGGTGGACTTCACCGCAGGCCATGCGTTGCTCTCCTTCATGGATGGATTTTCTGGGTATAACTAGATTCTGATGGCACCTGAGAACAGAGAAAAGACTGCCTTCACCATGCCGTGGGGAACCTACTGCTACAGAGTGATGTCGTTTGGGTTAAAGAATGCTGGGGCCACCTATCAACGGGCTGCAACCACAAATCTACATGATATGATCCACAAAGAGGTCAAGGTGTATGTGGACGACATGATTATCAAGTCCAAGGAAAAAGAGGGCCACTACACCACCTTGAAAAAATTCTTCCAACGGATCAGAGTATACCAGTTGAGGCTAAATCCATAGAAGTGCACTTTTGGCGTAACGGCATGGAAAATGCTGGGTTTCTTCATCACACAGAGGGGCATCGAGGTTGATCCTTCCAAAATCAAGGCCATCCTAGAAATGCCACCACCAAGAACTGAAAAGGAGGTGCGAGGCTTTCTGGGTAAAGTGTAATTCATAAGACGGTTTATTTCTAAATTAACCTTGACTTGTGAACCACTATTTGGTCTCCTGAAGAAAGAAAAGAAATTCCAATGGGATGACCGATGTCAGTTTGCTTTTGAGCAAATCAAGCAATACCTTCAGAACCTACCCGTGTTGTCGCCGCCAGAGTCGGGGAAGCCATTGATTCTGTATTTGTCAGTAACGGACACAACAATGGGATGTATGCTTGCTCAAGAATTTGAGGATAGGGTGGAGAAAGCCATCTACTACCTGAGTAAGAAAATGTTGGACTATGAGACCCGTTACACCCCGCTGGAGAAGGCTTGCTTAGCCTTGGCATGGGCTACCAAGAAGTTGAGGCACTACCTGTTATCTCACTCCGTAATTCTGGTTTCGAGATTAGATTCCATCAAATATCTCTTCGAGAAACCAGCGCTTACGGGTAGGCTAGCCCGTTAGTTGCTTCTTCTCTCCGAATTTGATCTGAAATATGTCACTCACAAGTCTGTCAACGGAAGAGCAATAGCTGAGTTCCTAGCAAATCACCCGGTGGAAGGGGATGAAGCGGTAGAATACCTATGCCCAGATGAAGCTATTCTGCAGGTCGAGGAAGAGATTTGGACAATGTACTTTGACGGAGCGTCTAACTAGTACGGTTGTGGGATAGGGGTGTTGTTGATAGCACCCGACAATTCCCATATACCTTTAGCCTTCAAACTCTGGTTCAATGTATCTAACAACGAAGCAAAATACGAGGCGTGTATCGCTGGTTTGGAAGCCACCCTGGAACTAAGGACAAAAAGGTTGGATGTCATTGGGGACTCGAACCTGGTTGTGTCTCAAGCAAAAGGAGACTGGAAGGTTAAAGAAGAAAAGATGAAGATCTATCACCAGACCTTGGACGTTCTGATTCCTAGGCATGAGAAGCTAACCTTCACTCATCTACCAAGAGAGAACAACAAGTTCGCTGACGCTTTGTTAACTCTATCGTCCATGATAGACATCCCATTTGGAGTTCGGATGCGCCCGATCAGTATTGAACAGAGATATATGCCGGCCTACGAGTTGATCGCCGCAATAGATGAAGTACAAGATCAAAACCCCTGGTATTATGATATCTGGAACTTCTTGGAAAAAGAGGTCTATCCACTAGAGGCAAATGCCAAAGATAAGAGGGCAATACGACGGATGGCCGTTCAATTCATTTGCGGGGGTAAGTTGTATAAGAGGGGTCATCTGGAAATGCACAAGTTGTGTGTTGACGCAGAAGAGTCGAAACGCCTAATGGAGGCCATCCACGGGGGAGAGTGTGGAGCACACATGAGCGGAGTAATGCTAGCCCGAAAGATTCTCAAGCAAGGTTACTACTGGTCTACCATGGAGAAGGATCGTATTGGTTTTGTTTGGCGATACCACAAATGCCAAATTCATACAAATCGCATGAATATCCCGTCGTCGAAGCTGTATAACATGACTTCACCATGGCCTTTCTCAGTCTGGGGAATTGACGTCATTGGGGCAGTTACACTGAAAGGGTCAATTGGGCATGAGTATATTCTGGTAGCAATTGATTATTTCACGAAGTGGGTGGAAGCTCAGTCTTATGCAGTGTTGAAAGCAACGCATGTGGCTAAGTTCATCCACAATAACAATATTTGCCGTTATGGAGTCCCGAACGAGATCATTTTAGACAATGACTCCCATTTCAAGAAAGAAGAGATCGACTTGTTAGAGAAATACAACGTGGCTTTTCATAAGTCATCTACATATCAGCTGCAAACCAACGGAGCTGTTGAGGCCGCCAACAAGAACATCAAGCACATTTTGCAGAAAATGGTTAAGACTTACAGGGACTGGCTAGACAAATTGTCATTTGCTCTCTGGGGTTACAGAACTTCAATTTGGACATCTATGGGGCAACTCTGTACTCTCTAGTTTATGGAATGGAAGCTGTTCTGCCGATTGAAATAGAGGTTCCGTCGCTGCGGGTTATGGCTAAGTGCCAGATAGCAAAAGCGAATTGGCAGTAGAGCAGGTTTGAAGAACTAATGTTGTTCGATGAGAGGAGGCTGAAAGCACTGTACTATGTTCAGGGTTATCAACGTAGGATTGCCAGGGCTTTTAACAAGAAAGTTAAGTCTCGAAATCTTAAGGAAGGGGATTTTGTGCTGAAAGACAACCGAGCTCCCATCCGTGACCCAAGGGGCAAGTTCAGACCCAATTGGACTGGTCCTTACATCATCAAAACCATTTGGTCGGGTGGAGCTATTATTCTTATGGACCTGGATGGCCTAGAATTTTCCCAACCAATCAATATGGACAAGTTGAAGAAATATTACCCTGAGAGGCTCGCTAGACCGAAAACCCGGAAGAGCGACCTAAGCAAAAGTTAGAGCACAAAAAATTAAAAAGAAGAAAAACTGAGCTTGCAAGGTTGAAAACCCAGAAAGTGCGGCCTTGGTAAAAGTTAGAGCGCAAAAGGAGAGCGTTAAAACCCGAGTGAACCTGAACCAAACTACTTAAGGCCTGATTCCCATCTTCGGGATACGTAGGCAACTTCATTCTGAAGTCTAGCCGTAAACACCTCCAAATCAATTGTGTCCATATGTTGATCAAGGCATCCTTGTCTATTCGTTATTTGAAAGATCAGTTGTGATCCTTACCCTGAGAAACGAGCTGATTACAGTGCTGAGTAGTGCTATTCAGTCTAAGGGCAATTTTCCATTTCTGGATTTCAGGTTTGTATATCTCGAGGATAGATTCCATGTGTGTCAAGTTGTGATCCTTATCGAAATGGTTTTAAAAAGTTTTGATAAAAATTGATTTTGTTCAAATTAATCTTTTTATAACTTAGACCATTTTTTGACCAAAAAGAAAATTTTCAATGCCCACAACTTCAATTTCATTGATTTCAATACAAAGTTCCCCAACTCTCAATACAAATCAAAGTTGCTTTTATTACATTCAACAAGAAAACTTGAAAAGTTAGATCAAAGCAATAAACTTGGGGCATAGATGAGTCAAGTATTCCTGTGTCCGCTCCCTGCACTTGTGGAAGTTTCTGATGCTAAAGTAGGCCTGGTCTGTGTTTCTTCTTCAAGCCAAGCCAGGCACTCGCCAGAAAGTGCGCAGTTGAAACTAGGGGCAAGAGCCAGAAGTTCCCTTGTCCTCCATGTAGTGGGATATCGAGCCAATTGTGAACCTCGAATTGGGAACGAAGCCGGGTACTCTACCCCCTCTTCTAGGCAAGTCTGGTCATGTCCAAACTGACGCGTGAACTGGAACGGAAAGTGGAATACATAGTGTGTTAGGCAAAAACTTGAATGCCAGGTTGCCGAGCCATGCTGTAGCTCATCTCGAGCAGATCAAACCAAGGACAACACCAAGAAATGTCAGCAGCAGACCTGTTGCACATCAAATGGCACCACTATCCTTCGTTCGGGAAATCAACTAGTCGTTGGCGAAAGAAATAACCACATGCTGAATATGCAAGGCAAGAGTCCACTACCTTCAGCGTCCATGAGCCATATCTGAGGAGGAATGAAAGAGAAAAATAGATTAAAGAATAGAGAGGTGTATGTTGAGAGAAAAAGTAAGAAAAGGGCTTTGAGAGAAAAATAGAACATGAGTGCCGAGTGATGTGAGAAACACATGTGAGAAAGAGTGGGAAACATTACCTGAAGAAGTAGTGGACTCCCTACGAATTTGTTTATCTCCCGCCGATGGAAGGTGTCTAAGCCCATTAAGGTCTTAGCCAGTACCAAGCCGATACAACTCTTGCCCTCTTTCAAGCCTTGTGCGACTTCAACTAGCCGAATGCTAGACCCGCCGAAACTAGGGGCAAAAAGGAAATGTGCTAACATGTACAACAAAGGGC
Source organism: Camellia japonica (assembly GCA_030407325.1). Lineage (NCBI taxonomy): Eukaryota > Viridiplantae > Streptophyta > Magnoliopsida > Ericales > Theaceae > Camellia > Camellia japonica. The sequence continues at coordinate 89,963,698 of JAPPVO010000013.1, read as the reverse complement.
GTGTTTTCGAAAACCTCGCCAAAGAAGATTGCCTCGGTCACCGGCGTCAAAAAATCGATGAATCAAACTGGGAATATCCAACTCTCCGTTGTGAACCAAGGATCGGGCATCGTATAAAGTGAGCCCACACATCCTTCCCGAAGCTTGGATGCGACCAAACCAGGGCTGAGGCACGATTTCCTCATCGCGCCAGGACTCTATTAGCACTTGAAATTCTTCGATTGTCGGGCATATCTCTTGTCCCCCAAAGCTAAAGACATGTGTAGTTGGTTCTAACATCTACCTGTGGCATGTAGGAACAAAAAACAAAGAAGAGAACGACTCAACGGGAATAGTACATTTATGCTGAAACTCTAAAAATTCAACTTTTTCGAGCCATCTAAAGTTGCAATCCAATTCGAGAGTTTTTCGGTGAAGAATGGCTCCATTTGTGAAGAGTTTGCAGCTGTAATGAAGAAAACACGAAGTCTGAACCTTTTGTAGAAGATAAGGCAATGAGTGGAAGCCAGGTGTCAACATTCTGGAAGTCTCTCGCGTTGGTGGCCGACCGACCATCAGTGATGGCCGACATACCACCTTGGTAGCTGACCTGTCACCACTGGTGGCCGACAAAAGCCATTCATGGCCGACAGCCTTTTTTTCAGACCTGTTATCCCCCTTTATGTTGAGAGTGCTGAGAATCTTTGTTTTGTTCTGGTCTTTGTATATGTTAAGGTCCTGTTTTGAGTCCTTTTAGTTTTAGCAAGTTTGCTATGTTGTGTTTAAGTTGTTCATCGAGTTATTTATCGAGTCGTTTTGTTGTGTATCGAGCTGTTGTTATTTTGATTATCGAGTTGTATTACTTGGTTTATTTCAGTTGTTGGTCGGTTCATTACCTGATTCAGACTGTTGTGACAATACAAGTATTCAGTTTTTAATGTCAAATTCAATCTCATTTTCATGCAATGCGGTGCTCATGATACAAAATACAACACTTTTTCAAAAAGCTTGGTTTTCATTCCGATCATAGTTGTTTTTACAAAAAAAGTACAGTACAAGTTTTTAAGGAAAACAAAAACCTACCTGAGGCTGTACAAAGTGCTAGCACTACTAACAAAAGAAACTAAGCAAAAATGCATAGATCAACGCCAACTATCTTAGGCTCAAGAGGCCCTCTTTGTCCTCTTCCTCGGTAGAGTGGACTTTGCAGCACTATCTCCATTCGTGCCGCTGTCTGAACCGGATGCCAAACCAGAACTGGAGTCATCGCTGCTCTCTGCCTCAGAACCTGGCTCAGTAGCATCGCCACTAGCAGAACCCGAGCCGGTGTCATCGTCTCCACTCTCGAATGACTCAGCATGCTGACTTGCTGCTTCCTCAACCTTGCTGGTCTCAGTGTCATCCTCGCTCAGAATAAGCTCAGAAGGGCCACTCTCAGCTCGGGCGCTCCTAGCTCGGCCTCGGCTGCGTGCTGGAGCCTGTCTCTCTCTCCCTGCTGTCGGAGGGGGTACTAATGGTCTTGGTGCTACTGCCGCTGGCGCTTTCGGTATAGGTGGGACCTGAAAAGACAGTTGTCATATGTCAACCACAATATGTGTATCAGATGCAAGTATGGTGTGTAAAATGAGTATATGCAGAAGTTAGGTACAATGTATGAATTCAGATACAGTGTATCAATACAGCGTAGGGAAATTTTCAGTTGAAATATCAGTTTTTGATGACTAGAATGCAAGAAAATTGAAAAAATAACCTGAATGTCGTGGAAGCCGAGCAGCGCCTCCCTCCTCAATATCATGCCCTCGAATGAGGCTAACAGTTCTAGCAGATCCTCGGTGTATCCAGGAGGTGCCTACAAATGCATTGGAAATAATCAATGTCTAGAAGGAACAAATATCAAAGAAATGAGGAAACTAAAGAATGAGGTACATACCGGTTGTGCATCAGGAGCTTTAACGTATCTATGTCCCGCTGCGAGAGGCTCAATCGAGATCTGATATGCCTCCCCAATATACCGCCAACATGTGAGTGCAGTAGGCAGCTCTGGCCAGCCGATCCCCTGCCTTGTCTGTGTGGCCCCTCTACCACGTGCCCCGGTCGCCCTGGGTACTCTGGCTCTCTCTCTCTCTCGTAGCTGGAGCTCTCATCCCTTCATCTCCGCGAATGCCGATCAAAAAAGGCATGAGGTGTGTCTCGATGAATGTAGCACAATCACCCTCCCCCAATAAGTAATCGGCGTCCAAGCCTCTGCTAAACTGGATCATCTCTTGGGAGGTGAGCTCTTCTATAGGTCTCATAGATGGTGGAGGCGCCATGGGAACTATCGGCCGTGTAAGCCCAAGGTTTGGTGTACAAAACGCTCATCTAAAAACCAGGCCAGACAAACTGGACCCTCGAATAGAAGCCGAAAATGGCTGGTCCCCCGAGCTCCAGCAAACTGGTCCCTGACTTCCTCAGGCATCGTTGCCTAAGGCTGCCACGTGATCTGTAAACAGAGAATGTATAGCTTGCTAGTTGCTATTGGAATATAACAATATGAATCAGAACTGAAGTAGAATGACAATAACAATGAATTTTGAGTTACCTCTGCTGCGGTCACAGTGTCGAAGTTCCAGTGGAAGAATGAAAAAGTCTCTTGCGTCCTCCGCAGGCATCTCCCGTCATACCAATGAGAGTATGGTACGACAGGAGGCATCTCCACCTCTGGCCCTAGGGCAAGGGCCGAGAAGTAGGCATAAACCCAAAGCTGCAAAAAGAAAAGGGCCATATTTAGTGTACAATAAAACATAGGAAATGCAGAAAGCAGAATGTGTGTACAATGTCTAGAGAATGCAGAAGGCAGAGAATGCAGAATGCAGAATACAGAAAGTAGCATGTGTGTGCAGTGTATAGAAAGTACAAGTGTGAGTGCAGAAAGCAGCATGTGTGTGCAGTGTACAGAAAGTACAAGTGTGAGTGCAGAAAGCAGCATGTGTATGCAGTGTACAGAAAGTACAAGTGTGAGTGCAGAAAGCAGAATGTGTAATGCAGAAAGTGCAAGTGCAAAGTAGAAAGCACGGCAGGAAATGCAAAGCAGAAAAGGTAAGACATACCTCCCAGGCTCTCTAGTAGCCACTGACCCTGTTCCTGCTCCAGTGGGATGTCGAGCTCATGTATCCATATAATGTGTCAAGGCCAGCACTGCCCCAGTCATAAACACAGACCTGGGACAAGTCCACCAGTGCACTCAAGAGATATAATCCAATGGTGTTCGCTCTGTCTACAAACAAAGTGGTGCCAAAGAGGAACATCAAGAAGCCACAAGCATAATGCTCGATCTCCTCTCGTGTCACTGGCTCTCTCCCTCGAAATTGCTTTGCAAACTAGCTATACCGAACCGTCCCCGATCGGAAGATAGGTGGGTGTGCTCCTAGTAGGTAGATCCATGCTGCCTCCCACTCACCCATGTCTGTATCATAAGGGATAAGACGACCCCCTACCTCTATGTTACTGAGCATAGAGAAATCATATGGAGTCATCGTCATCTCTCCTGTGGTAGAGAAATAGAAAAAGTTGGTGGTATCCCACCACCTCTCTACCAATGCTCCGAGTAGAGGTCGACTTGCTATGAGGCGTGATAGTCCTATGCAGAACAAGCCAAAGCCGGCCTCATCAACAAAATGGCGGACACCATTGGGGAGCTCCATATACCACTCCCTCGCGGATGTGGCTCCATAGCCTCTGATAGAGTGGGAGTTCCCATGTGATCAGAACAAACAAGTGACAAGGCTATGTAAGAAATACAGTGCAAGAATATGTTTGAAACGAGCAAGTGACAAGGCTGTGTAAGAAATACAGTGTAAGAGTGTGGTTTAAGCAAGAAATGCAAGGTATAGTGAAGAAAACATGAGAATACAATGTATACCTTGGTGGCACCATAGGATAAATGAGAGGCCAACTTTCGTAGCAAAAGGTCCTCTGGCGCGCCTCGCTCAAACCTCCTGAAATGCCGGACACTCTCATGTGGTCACACATACATCGGCGGATCATATATCGTCGGGTCGAAGGGTCGAACCCTTGGTGGTAGTAGCACAGGCTCAGGCTCTGCCTCCATCCCTGGAGACAACTAAGGTGGAACCTCTGGGGAAGCTCCGTCGTAAGGAACGTCATCTGCCATCTGGAAAGAAGATGAATGGGTGGAAAATGCCAAAAGTCAACAAAATTCATCCCTAAGAGAGAGAAAATGGAAGAAAAAGTTAAAGCCTGGGAAAAGGCACAGAACCCAAGAAGAACTCGAGGGAAACAAGCCTTGTAGACACCCCATTTTTGACCACCCTTAAGACTTGGGAACTTTGTTTTGACCATCCTCACCAAAAAAAAATCAAATTGAAATTTCAATCCCAAAGCTCACCCAGTGACGTCAAAGTAGGCCGCGTGTCAAGCGTGGATGTCGAAAAAAGAAAAACAAGAGACGCGGGAGAATTGTGTACTCATATATGTATATATATTATATAGCTATGTAATATATATATATTTGTTTGAACATTCGAGTCGTAGGTGTGGCTTAGGTTCAGTGGTTTAGCCTAGTGGGTTGAGGGTTCGGAGAGCCCAAGCCTGAAGTCAAGGGTTCGAACCCCACATCGAGTGTTTCTTTTCTTTTGTTTTCGTTTTATGTATAAAATATGTCTTATATATTTGTTTGAACATTTGAGTCACAGGTGTGGCTTGGGTTCAGTGGTTTGGCCTAGTGAGTTAAGGATTGAGAGGCTGAGCCTGAGGTTAGGGTTCAAACCCCACATTGAGTGTTTCTTTTGGTTTGTTTTAGTTTTATGTATATATATGTCTTGTATAGTATATATATATATATATTTGTTTGTATATTTTGTCACAAGAGTGACGTGGCTCAGTGGCTAAGGACTCGGAGGCTGAGCTTGAGGTCAGGGGTTCGAAACCCCGCATTCCATGTCCATCCATTTTGTGATTTTCCTTTCTTTTTTTGTGTGTTTTGCGTACGTGTGCTGACGTCAGCAAACGGAATATGCCTTCTCAGTAACGGCATCTTCCCACTAACGGTTGCAAACGGAATATTCTCCATCTGTGTATATATCCGTATATGTTTGTGTATAGGTCCGTATATGTCTGTGTCGTATATACCTGTATATATACTGTATATATCTGTGTATATGTTTGTATTCTGTCTGTAAATATCTGTGTGCATTTATATGTAAATATCTGTGTATTATCCTGCCTGTGTTTGCAATGAGTTCCTATGAGACCAACTGCGACGGTGGAAACTAGAGTTCGAATGGCGATGCCTAGAACGCAAAAGGTTCGGGATTTCCGAGACTAAAGCCTGGTTTAAATACCCAGGGGTGTATCCCCGGCTTGAAATCTGTCTGGTAGCCCCATAGGTTGAGGTAGCTTGTATGCGCCTCAACTCTGGAAACTAAACCAACCTAGTCTGTCACCCCGTTGGAGAATAGGGAAAGTTGTGAATATAATCAGGAAGAAAAGGGGCATCTGTGACTTCTACATGTAGAGATTACCCATTGTCAGTAAAAAAAAAAAGAATCATTCTACCATACTTTCTTCCATTCGCGTGAGGCGCGTTTGGATAGCAAATCGGTTAAAAACAACAGGTGCGCCTGTCTGTTTACACCACCTATCCCCCTCTCGTGTGAGACGCGTTAGGACGTCAATATCCCCCTCTCGCGTGAGACACGTTAGGACTGCAATATCCCCCTCTCGCGTGAGACGCGTTAGGACTGCAATATCCCCCTCTCGCGTGAGACGCGTTAGGACTGCAATATCCCCCTCTCGCATGAGACGCGTTAGGACTACAATATCCCTCTCTCGCGTGAAACGCGTTAGGACTGCAATATCCCCCTCTCGCGTGAAACACGTTAGGACTTCAACATCCCCCTCTCGCGTGAGACGCGTTTGGACTGCAATATCCCCCTCTCGCGTGAGACGCGTTTGGATCTCAAGTTCACTACACTCCTCTCGCGTGAGACGCGTTTGGATCTCAAGTTCACCATACTCCTCTCGCGTGAGACGCGTTTGGATCTCAAGTTCACTATGCTCCTCTCGCGTGAGACGCGTTTGGATCTCAAGTTCACTACACTCCTCTCGCGTGAGACGCGTTTGGATCTCAAGTTCACATACTCCTCTCGCGTGAGACGCGTTTGGATCTCAAGTTCACATACTCCTCTCGCGTGAGACGTGTTTGGATCTCAAGTTCACTACACTCCTCTCGCGTGAGACGCGTTTGGATCTCAAGTTCACTACACTCCTCTCGCATGAGACGCGTTTGGATCTCAAGTTCACATACTCCTCTCGCGTGAGACGCGTTTGGATCTCAAGTTCACCATACTCCTCTCGCGTGAGACGCGTTTGGATCTCAAGTTCACTATACTCCTCTCGCGTGAGACGCGTTTGGATCTCAAGTTCACTACACTCCTCTCGCGTGAGACACGTTTGGATCTCAAGTTCACTACACTCCTCTCGCGTGAGATGCGTTTGGATCTCAAGTTCACTATACTCCTCTCGCGTGAGACGCGTTTGGATCTCAAGTTCACTATACTCCTCTCGCGTGAGACGCGTTTGGATCTCAAGTTGACATACTCCTCTCGCGTGAGACGCGTTTGGATCTCAAGTTCACTACACTCCTCTCGCGTGAGACACGTTTGGATCTCAAGTTCACTTACTCCTCTCGCGTGAGACGCGTTTGGATCTCAAGTTCACTTACTCCTCTCGCGTGAGACGCGTTTGGATCTCAAGTTCACTATACTCCTCTCGCGTGAGACGCATTTGGATTTCAAGTTCACTTCCTCTTCTCGCGTGAGACGCATTAGGATTGCCAATCGGTTAAAAACAGCAGGTGCGCCTGATGTTCTTTTTCTGGTCTAGGAGACCTTAAATCCTATAAAGGTGCAATTCCTTTGGTGTTTGTCGTGCCCGAACGACTTTAGGTGGTCTGGTATAGCCGCCTACCTGTGATTGCAATGAGTTCCTAGGAGACCAACTGCGACGGTGGAAACTAGAGTTCGAATGGCGATGCCTAGAACGCAAAAGGTTCGGGATTTCCGAGACTAAAGTCTGGTTTAAATACCCAGAGGTGCATCCAGGGGTGCATTCTCGGCTTGAAATCTGTATGGCAGCCCCATAGGTTGAGGTAGCTTGTATGCGCCTCAACTCTGGAAACTGAACCAACCTAGTCTGTCACCCCGTTGGAGAATATGGAAAGTTGTAAATATGATCAGAAAAGTGGCATCCATGGCCACCCAATCGGTTAACAACAGCAGGTGCGCCTGTCTGTTCACACCATCCTTCCTCCTTTCGCATGAGACGCGTTAGGTTGTTTTGCATGATCATAAGTGCTTGTGTTTCAAACATACTCGACTTCGCGTAGCGTATAAGTCCAGTTCCCAAAAGCTTCCTGCATATCATTAGCATCTTGCCCCTGAACTACGCTGGTTTGATTCCTTGCAAAGGGATACGTAGGCAACTTTCGGGTTCAACCACATACATTGCATTTTGTTTAATTGCCCAAGTCTTACGGCCTCGTCAAAAGGGTCGTCTTCGGGCTTTGACATTCACTCACGTCTTAAAATGACTTCGAGCTCTGTCAAAGAGGGGCAACTGTAGACACCCCATTTTTTACCACCCTTAAGACTTGGGCACTTTGTTTTGACCATCCTCACCAAAAAAAATCAAATTGAAATTTCAATCCCAAAGCTCACCCATTTTGACTAAATCTGTAATTTGTAGTATTTTATAATATTTTATAATTTGGTGTGTTTTTATCAAAACCAAAAACAAAAAGAAAAAAGAACAGAAAAAAAGAAGAAATACAAAAAAAAATAATAATAATAGTGTGGTCAGGAGAATATCCTGTTTTTGGGTAGGATAATTATGTTTTATGAGTGGGTGGAGAATATTATATGTTTAGAAAAAAAGAAAAGAGAAAGCAGAGGCTGGCTTTATTTTGAAAACAAGAAAAGGGGGGTATGGTCAAGGAAGATGATGGTGTTTGTTTTGGTGGGGGAGAAGAATATTTTTGTTGAGAGAAAGTTTGGGAGCCATGTGAAGAAAAGGGGAAGTCCACTCAAGAGAGGGAGGAGGAGACACCTTTACACCCACATGCATACACGAGGCACACACTCAACACCCACGCGGCACACAGGCATCTCCATTATCTCTCACACTCATTCTCAATCTGGGGTCTCAGAGATTCAAGGACGGACTGGCTCTCTCTCACCTCTCTGGGGTTCGCTCAAAACCAACCCAACTTCAGCTCTCTCTCTCTCTCTGGGCGACACTACACACTCCGATCACACTGCCATAGACAGAGCTTCACCCAACACCATACACGGTTTAGAGGGAGGGAGAGAATCACACAGCCACACAACCCACCTCTCTCTCCCTCTCGGCAGACCATACACCTCCCATACGCCAAACCCAACACACGGCAGCTCACACCTCTCACACATTCATACACACTCAGCACACACGATACACACACAGACACCACACACGACCTGCACTCTCTCTACCTCCACCCACAGTGAGCTCTCTCTCCCTCTCGGCAAGCACACCACACACGGCACACACCCATGCACATCACCACTCATCACCTACATGCACTCATAATACACGGCTGATACACACACACAGAGCAACACACATGCACACAACAGACCCATGCACACACACCATCCACTCCCACCACCCTTGATCTGAGCCCATCACATACCACTGCCATCACACACACACACGGAGCTGCGGCAACATACACATGCATATAGATCATTCACACCTCTCTCACTCATGGAGATGAACACAAAACACATGCCTACAGATCATTGATACGGACAGACCATTGAGAGACCATTCATGACAGACACGGTTTTGAAAGAGAGAGAGTACACACACCATTGACACACCAAACCCAGCTCTCTTCTCTCTCTAGATTCCTAGGCTTCTCTCTCTCTAAGAACACACACTCAACACACACAAACACACACACGCACACAGTAGCCCAAACACACACACACACGGACACACATGCACACTGCTGCGCACACACACTGATCATACACAAACAGACCCATACACACACGGCACACCGCTGCACACACACACCTTTCACACACACATACACAGACCCAGCATACACACACACACCCACATACCATACACACAAACACACACTCATACACACGGACACCCGACCACACACACACACACGGGGTTAGAGAGAGAGACCGGGAAGACACACACACACACCATTAACACAACTCACTCTCCTCTCATACACACACACAACACCAACTTCATCTTCTCACACCTAGCAGCCATGCACTCACGGCACACCCATTCATCTCTCTCTACGCGGCAAGCTCAAAAATGAGATTCTAACCTGAAAAAGAAAGAGGATTCGACTAGGATTTCATGCATGTACACGGCGGAGGAGAAGTGTCCAGTGGAGGAGGTGGCACTGGTGGTGCCGGAAACCGACGATCCAGCAATGCATGGCTTCTGGGTTTCACAGACAGTGTTGATTTGGACCGCATTGGAGGTCAGGGTGAAGCGTTGGTGCCGCGGCCTGGACTGTCATGTGTGATGGTTGCTAGAGTTTCATGTTGTTGCAGCATGTTCATGTGTATGGGTTGTATGGGTAAGAAAAAATGAAAACAAATGTTTAGAGAGAGAGAAAAGGTGGTGAGATGGAATGAGTGTAATTAGAATTTTATAATTAAATTAATTAGTGTAATTAATTAGTTTAGTTAATTAGTTAGTTTAAATTAATTAGAATTTGATAATTAATTCATTAGTTTAGTTAATGAGTTAGCGTATTAGCATAATTAATTTGTGTAATTAATTAGTTTAGTTCATTAGAAATTTAGAATTAATTAATTAGTGTAATTAAATAGAATTTAATTAATTAGTGTAATAGCTAATTAGTTTAGTTAATTAGAACTTAAGTAATTAATCGGTGTTAATTACTTAGTGTAGTTTTTGTAATGAATTAATTTAATTAATTAATTAGTTTAGTGAATTAATTAAGTCATTAGAAATTAGAATTAATTAATTAGTGTAATTAAATAGAATTTAATTAATTAGTGTAATAGCTAATTTGTTTAGTTAATTAGAATTTAATTAATTAATTAGAACTGTAGAATTACTTAATTAGTGTAGTTAATTAGTTAAGTCATTTAATTAATTAATTTCATTTTAATTTTATAAATTAATTAAGTGTGATGTTGTAGCTAAGTTAATTGATTTGTCTTGTAATAATTAGTTAAGTACTTTAGTTAGCTAGCTAGTTCATTCAGACCCTCCTGCGTGAGGGCGCATTAATTCATTCGGACCCTCCTGCGCGAGGGCAAACAAACTTGTAATAAGTGTGCGTGTATGTGTGCATGTCTTCCAACCCTACGTCTTTCTCCCTTTTATTTATCAGCTTATGATGGTTAGTTTAGGGATATCATGTTTTATTTTGCATACTCATATTTGCATCCACTTGTATTGCATGCACCAAGGCTCGGTTCATCAACCAATTCGCATTGTCGTTTCAATACTTCTCTAAATATATGCTTTGACCGCATGCGATCAATTCATTTCATATGCCATATTAGTAGCCGAGCCTAGTAAATTGCATATCACATGTGTTGCATTGTCACATTGTACAGTTAGGAAGCATGCATATTTTCTAACTTTGTTTTGTAGTTGTTCGCGGGACGTCGGTAAATATGTGAGTTGTTATGCTTTAGCATCCCGCTTGTACATAATTTTCTTATTATGTTTAGCATCCTACCATGAGGCTAATTGCTTAAATGATAAACTGTTTGAATGCCTGTGGATGAATGCTTGTTGCTTAAATTGGAATGATTCAACGAATGTACGTTTTAAGATTCACAAACCTTAAGCCCACTTTGTTAAGTGGCAAATTAAGCCCACCTAAGGGTGGCAAATTCAAACCCTTTTCGAGAAACAAACATGAAATTGAATTGTTCCAATTTGAGCAAACTAGTCTATACCTTGTATGCTTCACATAATAAATTTTAGGATTTATTAAATAATCAGAATAAGAACATATATTGTACATAAGAATCACATCATAATTAGTAGAGGCCGATCTTTGATCGGCTGAGTGGGGTGCTCATTATTGACCTTCCCCTCTCATACCTAAGTTCCCGAACCAAGACACTTTGGTAACGACGGACTAATGGCCTTTGGCACGAGTCATGGGTTTCCTAAATTTCCCATAAATATTTAGGTGGCGACTCTGAAATCTGGCAAAGTAGTCCATTTTTGGCATTTGATTCAAACATCGATTTTCCAAAAACAATTGCCGGATTTGGACTCTTTTTGTGTTTCCACTGTTTCACATTGCACTTGTGAAATCAGATTCAGAACCAACACAAGTGGAGTCCGAACTGTAAGGGCTATTTCATTTTTCCGAAAGGGGGCGCAAAAAGCCGAGCTACAAGCCTCAAGTGGTGAAACTCCAAGAAAAAGCACTGAAATCGAATTTCAATCGGTTCAAAACAGAGTATACAAAGAGGATTTAGCGAATCAAACATGCGTGGGGCGTTGGAAAACACATATAAAGCTCGGATCTAGAGAGGGAAAGTGTTTAGAGAGAATGAGGAATAATTTTTGGCTATGGAGAAGTGTGGAAATGAAGTTTGCGTGTGTTTATTTAAAGACCCATGGTGAAATGACCAAAATGGGCCCGAACTACCATCGGTGGTCGACCGGCCACCAGTGGTAGCCGACAATGCATAGGGGTGACCGACAGGTGGCTGACGCCCTCCCTTGGTGGCCAACCAGTGCCCAGTGCTCCTCCTTTGAGTTTTGATGCTATTTTGTGTCTTCATTTCTCAAAAAGTGCAATGAAAGTTCACTTTTAAGTTCAAATTGCCTCTGCGGAAGCTCCAAGCCGTGTCTTCAATACATGATGTTCATTGCTAGTCAACACGGACGAGGTGTATCCTTTTAAAACATATTGCAACTCTTCCAAGAGGTAAATCAGAAGTTGCGACTGAGTTGGTTTTATCAAATATCCTTTTGTGATTGGATGGAACGTGCATCTCTTTGTCGTTGCATGGAACGTGCATTTCACATATATTGTTGCATAGGATGTGCATTCTGTTACATAGAACATGCTCTCAACTACATGTTGTTAATCTTGCATAGAATATGCATTTTGTGCTATTGATCGTGCATAGAACATGCATTTTGTACTTTGCATTGAACATGCATTCTAGAATATGCTTTTGTTTTGTTTCTCGCATGTTTTGCATAGAACATGCCATTAACATTGTATCTTCGTTATTTGTCTTACATAGAACATACATTCTTACTACATTGTACCTGTTAAGTTTCTTTCTTATGCAAGCATGATATTGTATATACGGTTCATTCAGAGGTGTTCCAGGTAGAATCACTTGTACCCTTTCTGTCACTGTCTTTCGGTTAAAAACATTTGTGTGCATCCTGATGTTTATCACCTCTTTCGGTCACCGTCCTCCGGTTAAAAACATTTGTGTGCGTCCTGATGATTATCACCTCTTTCGGTCACCATTCTTCGATTAAAAACATTTGTGTACGTCCTGATGTTTATCACCTCTTTCGGTCACCGTCCTTCGGTTAAAAATATTTTTGTGTGTCCTGATGTTTATACATCCCTTCAGTCATTGCCCGTCGGTTAAAAACATTTGTGTGCGTCCTGATGTTTATATCTCCTTTCGGTCACCGTTCTTCGGTTAAAAACATTTGTGTGTGTCCTGATGTTTATCACCTCTTTCGGTCACCGTCCTTCGATTAAAAACATTTGTGTGCGTCCTGATGTTTATCACCTATTTCGGTCACCGTCCTCTGGTTAAAAACATTTGTGTGTGTCCTGATGTTTATACCCCCCTTCGGTCACCGCCCTCTGGTTAAAAGCATTTGGGTGCGCCCCGATGTATACACCCCCCCTTTTTCCTTCCGTGTGCAACACATTAGGATCTCGGTTGAGACCTCGAGTGCGGCCGACGGTTGCTCTTCGTCTTTCTTGCGTGTTGTGTAATTAAGCTTGCATAATTTTCTTACATCCTTTCTACATGAAATGTGGTTCAGTCTGTAATTTCCACGCGTGGCATGTTTGCTTACTCCTTCTTATGATTGAGATTGATGTATCTTGTTTCGGTTTGCTTGCATTGCATTTGCATTCAAATGTTTCATTACAGCCTCATTGCATGATCATAAGTTATTTTCATGTATCGTGCATATCATTTGCATCTTGCCCCAAAACTACACTGGTTTGATTCCTTGCAAAGGGATACGTAGGTAGCCTGCGGGTGCAACCATTTGTTTTGCCTTGCTTGTTTGTTTGTCCAAGTCTTTGGTCTTGTCAAAAATGGGTCGTCTCTGGGCTTTGACATTCACTCCTGTCATTTCATGACTTCCGAGTTCTGTCAAAGAAGGGCAACTATAGACACCCCATTTTTGACCGTCCTCAAGACTCGAACGTCATCGCTTGTACACTCGATGATTACGATTGCATGTGTTCGTTTTGAGTGCTCGAAGTTCTCGGTGGAGTGCCTTGCCTTTGAGCCTTGAAACCTTATCTATTTTATGCTTGGTTTTGGGCCAATTCTTGTTGTTTTTGAGTTTGGAACCTTTTGGTAAGCTGTCGGCCACCACCATGGGCTATCGGCCATGGATGATGGTTGTCGGCCAAAGGTGTGGCCGATTGGCCACCAGTGGTGGCTAACGGCCACCAATGCCTTTTTCTAGATATTTGTTGGCAGTTGTGCCAACTGTTAGCACAATAAGTTGCATCTCCCTACACATGTATGGTGAGATGTTTCCAAGCTTAGAGGGTGTTTTTCTATAAATATGGGGGTTCCTCCCCTATTTTAAGAGGTTAGCAATTTTGGAGCAAAATTCTCCCCCTCTCTCTAGATTTTTTTCTCTCTCTCTCTTGCAAATTTGTGTGTGTATGCTTAGTTTCTCTACACTTTAGCCTATACCTCTTAAACCAAATCTCCTTCTCTTTGAGCTGAGATTACTTGAGACTTGTTTTCAGCTCTAGCAAGAGGTTTTAGCTTGGATTTTTTCCTAGAGTTGCTCTTTGCTTCAAGAGGTAGTTCACTTGCTTTGTTCACTTGTTTAGTATACTTGTTTTCTCATGTTTTTAAACTGATTTGAGGCTGGTTTTGAACCATAAGAAGCTCTGTTTTTGTGTCTTAAAAGTGGTGGTTTGAGCCTCTTTTTAGTTAGGGGTGGTTCACCCTTCTTGCTTGTTAGCTTGTATAGCTTTTGTGCTCTTCATTCATCACTTTCAAATCAACTTTTTTGGGCTTTTTAACCACTAAATTTCAGAGTATTTTCAGTGGCCAAAAACTTGTTTTGAAGTCCAAAACTGGAGGGGTTAGCCTTCCCTCCTCATGTCTTGTTTGCATGCGTAGTTAGCTTCACATGTTAGCATGTTTTTCTAGCTTAACTTCGCTCAAGTTCAGCATGTTTTAGTCTGTGAAATAACCTATTTTAGCTCTATTTTGGGCTAGTTAGCTTGTTTGAGTCTTGTTTTGCATAGTTGTAGTGTTAATTCATTCACTAGTTTAGTGTTTTAAAGCTTTAACCTTCATTGGTGTGAGTTGGTTGCATGTTTTTAGTGCTTTTATCACTCAATTTCAGCACATAAAATCTCTGCAATCTCCCTCATTTCTTCACTTTTTCATTTGTTTTGAGAGTTGTTTCAACCTTAGGGTTGTTTAAGCTCGAGGTTGAGGCTCATGCTTAATGGTTTAATCTTCATTTGAGGGTTCATTACCAACGGCATGAAGCTTCCTTCATGTCTTGAACTACCCCTTGGTTGACACTTCTTTCGCTTTAGAAGACACTCACCAATGAACAAATTGACTAATGAATGGTTTGGTAATTAAAATGAGCAAACAAAAATTGGCAAGTAAAAGTATGCAAGACAAGCATTCTTTGTGTTGCATTGCATGTGTTCAAATCGGACGTTAATTTGAACACAAGGCAAATGAGACATTTCATACTCAAAGTGATGAAATGTGTCATTTTCCTTGGTCACCATTGCCCTTGATTATGCATGATAGGGTGGTGGTCTTTTTGGTCTTGTTTGTGCATTTATTGAACTTGTACAAACTTGGTCCCTTAGCCATCATGCATAGAAATTGCTTGATTGATGGTTTGAGGGCCAAGAGTTTCTCTCCTTTGAGCTTGTGTGATGATAAAGAAGGTAAACAGTACAGACAACCTGTGAGAATACACTGTTTTGCTCTCTGTTACAGCATGGAGGTATGAACCAGCAATGGCCGACAGCCACCATCAGTGGCCGACCGGCCACCAATTGTAGTCGACCAGCCCTTTGTCCCTCTTGTCGGCCATTAGTGATTTTTGCACAGTGTGTTCCTGAGGTGGAGCAGAGGTGTTCTGGAAGTTGGCAGAATTTTCAGTGATCAAATGTGCAAACAGAGGCTTGCAATAGCAAAGCAGTGGCTTTTTTTTGGGTGAAGGATCTAGCATGCATGCATTCCTCTCTTCCCAGGATTAGCTAGTTAGTTTAATTAGCATTAGATCAAGCATGTGTTGTAATTAATTAGTTGTAGCTAATTAAATGTTGTAAATAATTAGTTAGTTTAACTAGTTATTCATTTTCGGTTTGTAATAATTAATTAGCTAGAAGTAGTTAATTAATTCGGTTTGTAATAATTAGTTAGCTTAATTAGCGTAGCTAGTTGGTTAGCTTATTCATTTGGACCCTCCTTCGAGAGGGCGTAATGTTGTAATAAGTGTGTGTGCGTGTGTGTATGTCTTCCAACCCCACGTCTTTCTCCCTTTTATTTAATTGCTTTCGATGGTTAAATTAGGGACATATTTCAATTAGCATATCGCATGCTTGCATCCATGCACCGAGGCTCGGCGCATCATTCAAACTGCATCGTCATTTCAATACTTCTTTGAATACGTGTTTTATCGCATGTTGTTCAAATTGATTCATATGCCATATTAGTAGCCGAGCCTATTAATTGCATTGTTGCATGCGTTGCATTAGGCATCTTGTATAGTTAGGATCATGCATCTTTTTAACTAGTTTCTATTTTGGCTTAGAGTACTCGGTGAGTTTTTATGCTTTAGCATACTTGCATGAGTGTGATTACCATATTGCAATGATTAGCATGCTTGCCATGAGGCTATGTGCTTAAATGCTAAACTGCATGAATGCCTGTGGATGAAAGCTTGTTGTTTGAATTGGAACAATTCAACGAATGTGCGATTTAAGCCCACTTTTTTGAGTAGCAAATCATGTTTTAAGCCCACTATGTTTGGTGGTAAATCCGCATCTTTTAAGCCCACTTGAGGTGGCAAATTCAAACCATTTTCCGCAAACAAACATGAGTTGAATTGCTCAAAATTGAGCAAACTAATCTATACTTGCTTGTGCGCATCACATAGTAAAGCTAGTTTAATAATCGAAACAAGAGCACATAATGTTTATAAAAATGCATATCATGATTAGTAAAGGCCGATCTTTGATCGGGCGAGCGGGGGTGCTCAATCCATGACCTTCCCCTCTTGTACCCAAGTTCTCGAGCTGAGACAACTTTGGTGATGACAGACACATGGCCTTTGGCACGAGTCAGGGTTTCCTAAATTTTTCCAAATAAAAATATTTAGGTGGCGACTCTGTATCTGGCAAAGCAGTCCAATTTTGACATTATTTGATTTAAAATTGATTTTCCAAAAAGGTTTGTCGGATTTGGACTCTTTGGTATTTATCAGTTTCACATTGCACTTGTGAGACTAGATTCAAAACCGCGAGAGTCCGAACTATGAAGCCTTCTTTTCAAACCTTTCCAAAAGGCGGGGTGCAGAAAAAGGCAAGTCCACACCCCCTCCCTAAGGTTTAAACTTTCATTCCAATTTAGTCCTTCCGTTAAGTCAACTAACGGAAAAAACTAATATAAGAAATTAATTTTTTAAAATGCCTATTTTACTCTTATTAAAAAAAATTACTAGACGAGAAAAAAAATCTGTAGGGAAATACAAAAATTCATTCAATATATATTATTATACTATTAAAAATTTAGGTAATGCTATGGTGTATAAGCTTTTGTGGTGTTAATTATCACAAATATTATAATTAGATCATCTTCAATCATAACCTAAAAAAAATAGTTATAACCAAACAACGCATAAAGTATAACAAAATACCTTTTGAATCATAACCAAAATAATATTATAATCAATAATTATAACTGATACCATAATAGGTCATAACCAAAGACCACGACTGGGGCATATAAAAAAAAAATTATAAACGGTAAATTATTTGTCAATTTTATATATGAAAACCAGGGTAAAGTAAGCATTTTAAAAAATTAATTTCTTATATTAGTTTTTTCCGTTAGTTGATTTAACAGTCGACTAATGGAAGGATTAAATTGTAATGAAAGTTTAAACCTTAGGGAGGAAAATGTAATTTCTAGAACGTGAGGGGGTACCTGTATTAAAGACAAATTTCAAGAGGTGTCAGTGTAATTTACCCTGTTAATTAAAATATCCTACAAAACCCTTCCGATGGTGTTGGGTCTTCAGAAATCTATTGTAACTTGAGCTATATTGAGATTTTCTACCCAAGTGACAATAGTTGGAGTTAGTAGCAAGTGAACCATGTTCTGGTTTGGGGGCTGGGACGTGACAGACCAACGAAAACTCTCAACTATCAGAGTTATGGTGGATGTTTCTAGTGTGCTTTGATTATGGTATTTTTGTATGAGAAGAATGATTTTTTGGAAAACATTATGATACATACCCACATATGCACCTTATAACTAAAAAAGAAAATGGCATAACTTTATACTTTTTAAGTCATAACTAAAAAAATTTAAAAAAAGAATGTTATAACTAAACACAACATGAGGCATAACTAAAATAATGTCATAACTAAAAGAGAAAATGATATAATTAGTGGTGCATATGGTACTCCCTTTTCAAGAGTGTGCATATTAGAATTTCCTTGATTGTTTTGATAGTGTCTTATTCATCGGAGGTTTGTGCTGAAGAAGATGTCAACTATGCCAATGCCGAAGCTCCGACAAGCTGTTGTTGCTCTATTGCATTGCTGCTAGGGTTGTGCAAAATGCTGCACAATCCGCTAAAACTGCATCGATCCGCACCAATTTGTATTGATTTATCCACTAACCACAGATTAAACTTTGAAATTTATAATCCACATTTGAAGCCACTATGCTCCACTTTAATTAATACATACATTTTTGTGTAACCTCTAATAAAATATTAAAAGTAAAAATAAGTGTGAGACTTTTAAGATGTGAAATTTATTACAAATTAGTAGTTATATATATGAAAAATATTATGAAAATTAGTGTTATATATTATGTAAATGCTTGATAATTGTTTAAGAATATTTTTCAATCAACTAGTAAATTGAAACCGCCCCAAACCGCAATTTGATTATTTGTCAATCCGCCATTCACAATTTAGTTTATAATTTTACTTTCAAACCAGCTGAACCCCACCGCGTACACCCCTAGCTGTTGCTGTGTTGTGGCTTGTGGCTCTGCTGCACTGCTGTTATGTTGTGGCTGTGCTAGGTGCTTGTAAAACCATTGGGTAGTTTTATTGGAGTAAATGGGTGATTGGACAATGCATTAAAATATCTAAGGTAGTCATTGTTGGAAAAAAAAAATGATTTTATGGTGAATTTAATGTGAAATTAAAGTAGGTCTTAACCATTGGTTGATGTGGGAATAAATGAGTTTAGATTCTTTGTTACAAGATCTTTACAGCACAAAAAGAATGACCAAAAATCATTTAGAATTGAATGAAAAACTATCAAATAAAGTTGGCCTCATAAATGAGGTATTGGGAATTGTGTATAGCTACCAATCCCACATTGATTGTAGAGGAAAGTTTTGATGGGTATTTAAACCTCAAGATTTTGATAAGGGCATGAGCCATTTGGGGCATCCAAATTTTCCAAAGGAAGGGAGTTATGGATGCTTTAAGGATGGGCTTGGGTCAAAACTATGGTCCAAGTTGGTTTTGGAAAAATTGCCAAGCACGCGCGTGCTCTACCCCGCCTAGACGGGGCAGGGTTGAGTCTGGGCCCAGGGATCTTGAGGCTTGAATGGGTTAGGTTTGGGCTGGGCCGGATTGGTGGTCCACCAACCTAATCTTTTTAGGCTAGGTCTACTACAGATATACAGATATACACACATGTGTATAGAGTATATAACTCATATACTAATTGACCCATCAGTTTTTGTGTATTACTCCAACAGTTCTGCAGGAGTAATAACCTGCATTTGGTGCCAACCTTGATGGCTGGAGGCTCCTCCTCTCTCCCTCCATTGTGTATAAAATGAGGCCCATTTTCTTTGGTTTGTCATAGAATTTTTGCCTGCTAGAATTATACAGTCAGTTTGCTTGCTTCTACAATTTTCTTCTTGTATGAGAGAGTACTGCCATTGTCGGTTTGCCAAAGTTAACAAAAGGTGCTTCTGCATTAGCCGGTCTAAACGGTCGTATCCCGGGAGACAGAAGCCGACATACCTCCAGCACCCACAGTGAGACAGCTAATCTGTTTTAAGAAGACTGTGGTATCACACAGGCTTCGATTTGCTTTCTTTACCATTTTATTATATTGTGTATTTCTGTGCAATATCATTGTAAATTCCAGTATGTTTTCTTATTCTGTAATATAATTTGATTAATTATGAATTTATTTATTTTAGTTAATTATACAATTTATACAACAATCTTAAAACAGATTATATGTGTTTTCCATGAATTGTGATAAATAGATTCTTATGTAATGTGTAATAATTTTTCCTGGAATTGTACATTGTTTTGATTTGTTCATCGGAGGACAATTGGTCACTGTTAATAGCACTTGGTAATTAAATTTGTTTATTGGATGCATGTGTACAGTTTTGATTTGTATACATTCCTGATTAGAAGTCATGTTTTATATATAAAAACCAATTACATGTTTATGTATTTTAGTGGAAAATTTTGGTTACATGTTGTTAATAATAAATAAATTAAAAAAAAACAAACAGATTGCCCAGGTTTTGTTTTGGTTTCCGTGTCATAATATGTCAAGAACTTCTCCGATAGTCATGATTAGAATATTAGATTAATATATATGCATGCTATTGTTTTGTTTGTTCTAGACTACCTGTAGCATAAAAAAGGCCACTGTTAAAAAAAAAAAAAAAAAAAGTCTGCTGTTGCAATTCAATTTATCTAATAATGAATCAATTATTTCAGATTTGTTTGGTTTCCAGTTTGTGTTTGGTTTTGTTTGTTTATTAAATAAATTTTTCATGCCTTTCATTTCTAGATCTTTGTCATGTTGTGCATGTTCATAAGTGTTTAAATTTATTTTAGGCTAGTGGTTATTTCCTACTGTTCTTGTATGATATACAAGAGCTTTTTTTTTCTAGGTTCTAGATTTTATTTTATTTTTCTAGAATTATTGGCATGATTTTATTCCTAAACTAATTTACATGTTAATTGTTAGAAACATTCACATGTACATGGTTATTGTTGTGTAGAAATTTTATATAACTCTAGCCTATTAAATTTTAATTTAAATATTTGGAGTTATAAATGTTTTTGTAACTTGTCTATGTTTACTTACATGTTTATTGTGTAAATTAAATTGTAAATTTAATTTTGGAGTTTTAGTTTGATTTGTGTAACTTATATAGCATTTTAATTTTTACTTAATTTTGCTATTTATTATATATTGTTAGAAGGGTTAAATACAAGTTTCTTTCAATTAGTTGCTTTGTATTATGTTGTGGTTTTCTACTAACTTTCTTTGTAGGAATACCTATGCGAAAGGAAATGGAAAAAGAAACAAATCCAAACGAATAGGATTTGGGATTGTAAGGGAAAAAATAATTTGACTACTAATCTTTTGTGTTGAACAGAAGTACCTAAGCATGAAAAGGAATTTTTGGACTAAATTTGAAGCAATTGTTTGCTTGAATTTTAATTGTGGTTATTTACCAACGTGTTGAAGCATTTTGTTTGCTTGTATTTTTTATAGCAATTTTGTTTTAATTGCTTGTATTTTGGTGTAAGTTTTAATTGCTTGTACAGTTTGGAATTTGGTTTGTTTTAACCTAGTTTATCCATAGAAAACATAATTCTAAAAATTGTTTCCCATGGACTAGGAGTCAACATGCTCTTGAAAGTTTTGTCAACGGTTAACTGGGTTTTAAGTGGGACCGATGTGACCCCTCCGGTCTGGAAACATTCCTGACCATGTTTGATTATAGGGAAGTGGTGAGACTAGTTTTGAATTAAATTTCCAACTTTGAGGTTTTCTAGTGTTAAGTTTAATTTCTGAAAACGCAGAATAGTGAAATTCTATTGTAATTTTCAAAACTAACAACTGTTACTAATACTGCTACTGCTACTGCTACTAATGTTGGTGGTGATCAGAACCCCAGGGCAATTGGCTTGCCAACCTCTACTGTTGTGACCTCTGTGGTCAACCCTATTGTTGTTCCTGCTATTCTGAGAGGCCCACTCAACCATCATAAGCGCTTAGAGAAGTTCACGGGAGTGAATTTCAAGAGGTGGCAGCAGAAGATGCTATTCTACCTGACTACTCTTAGCCTTGCGAGGTTTTTAAGTGAGGATCCACCAGCCGTGGAGGAGAATGAGCAAGACAAACAGAAGCTCATGACTCTAGATGCTTGGAAGCAGTCAGACTTCCTTTGCCGGAACTGTGTTTTGAATGGCTTGGCAGATTCACTTTTCAATGTGTTTTATGCTAAGAAGTCAACAAAGGAGCTGTGGGATGCTTTGGACAAGAAGTACAAGACCGAGAATGCTGGGGAAAAGAAATTTGTCGTTGGCCGGTTTCTGGACTTCAAAATGGCAGACTGTCCAAGAGTTCGAAGTAATTCTGCACGAGATTCATGCAGAGGGAACGTTCCTGAGTGAATCATTCTAGGCAACTGCGTTGATTGAGAAGCTACCTAACCGTTGGAAAGACTTCAAGAACTACTTGAAGCATAAACGAAAGGAGATGACAGTCGAAGAGCTCGTTGTCAGGCTCCGGATTGAGAAAGACAACAGGAGGAAAAGGAGGAATACCTCCACTGTGAAAACAAACCTGGTTGAGCATAGCCAGCCGTCGAGGGTAAAAAGGAAGCCACCGACAAATAAAAGCTCAAAGCTGGGGTTAAGAGACGATGTATCCAAAAGGCCGGTCTACAAACCGCAGGAACTTATTTTTAAGTTTAATGGAAAGTGCTCAACTGTGAAAGCGATGGACATCGAATGGTTGATTGCCCAAAAAAGAAGAAGTCTTACAAGAAGTACCATCCACAGAACAAAGTCTCAAGTAAAAAAGAAAAAGACTTGCCAAGTTTAGTAACAGGAAAGGGCTTTGGCAAGGGACCACAAAACTTTAAAAAAAAAAAAAAAAAAAAATTAAAAAACGACTAATGGTTGCAGTGTAGACCAAACCATGGTTACTACCTTCTTGTTTAGATGAAAGGAATTGCTGAGTGGGTCCCAATAGACTCTTTTAAATTTCTTCAAAATTTCCCATGACTAGAAAATGTTAAGATGGGAAATTTTTGTACGTGAATACAGTATTTCGTGATATTATTTTTCATTAATCATAAAATATATATTTTGTATTATTTTTCAAATACCCAATATAAATATAATAGATTCTATTATCAAAATCAATCATAATAATAAAAAGTACCATATCAATATACCTATCAATATGTAAAAATTACAAAAAATTACTAGTTGAGATGACCTAGAAGGCACCCACTTCTACAAGTCAATGGGGGAAAGTTCCCACCCATCCCTGTTATGCATTTAATTTCTTGTTAAAAATTTCTTGTTACACCAAGATCCTCTCACTTTACCTTTATCAATTTGTATGTATTGACCTTCTTGATTATACAAATTGTATAAATGCATTCTTTTTTAAAGTGGTTTGAAGGGGTCTGGAGAGATAAAAATTAATATATTTTTATAATTAAAAAGGTTAAAAAATACAATTTTATAAATAAATAAAATAATATAATATTCACTGATAGGTAAGGACGTAATCAAGCCTAAAAATTAAAAAGCAAAACAAAGACAGAAAAGGACTTAAAACAACTTCAGGAGCTGATGAGCACTTTACCTTCGTCAGCTTGATCCCTTGCGGCTCTTACACTCTCCGCTCTATTACCATCTTATCTTTTCCACTTTTCTCTCCCTTCCCCAATCTTTTTATAAATATATATATATATATATATTAAAAGTTAGTGGTGATATATTAATTTTAAAATTATAAAAAATTATTATACAAAATGACGTAATTTGCTTTTGCAATCCGATTATATGAAGGAAAAAAAAATGTTTAAAATCAGTACTAACGTGAACGTGTATTAAAATCTAACTTCTATCATACTAGTATGAGTAAATTTAAAAGTGATATTTTAAGATTTTTATCTATTTGAAAACAGAATACCCATTATTATAATTATAATTTACAAGTATACTATTATCATATTATTTTAGTGTAAAATTTGTGACAGTTTAATATTTTTCATTAAAAGTGATGCCATACATATTGTGTGCGCGAGCCTAATATATCTATATGCATTTACATAAATGGCTAATTTTGAATGATGGATTTTACGATTTTATCTTTACAGCTCAGACAAACAGAAGTTTTTTGAACAGTGAAGAAGTGAATTTTGTTGGACAATTTTGAAAAAGAAAAAAGGCATTACACAATTTAAAAGAAGTGTCAACACCAAACTAACTGTCCACTTTATAATATAGTATCGAATTATAAATACACATCATTTCAAGACATAAATATTATAGTTAGTATAGTCCTAAGCTTTGTGTCTTTTGTCTAGATTAATTACTAATGGAAGTCTTCTTCTGTTTCTTCTTCTTCACCATCCTCTTCTCCTCAATCTTCATAGATACAGAGGCTAATTGTCCAGCAGTTAAGTGCAGCCATGACGGCCCCGAAATCCTGTTTCCTTTCTCAGTCCAAGGGCTGCAGCCCCTGGATTGCAGCTACCCGGGTTTCGAACTAATTTGCAGAGAAAACACAACCACAATTCACTTCCCATCATATGGGGATTTGGTTGTGAAATCCATCTCTTATGATAACAAAAAACTAATCCTTCTTGACCCTAAAAATTGTGTCCATGAAGTGTTTTTAAACCTCAATCTCTCCCTTGCGCCGTTCCAATATTACTATGTTGTGAAGAACTACACATACCTCAACTGTTCTTCTCTGCTTTTGCCTTCCTTCATGCAAGTCCCCTGCCTGAGTGGACCTAGGCATCATGTTTATGTTGTGGAAACAGTTGAAGCCGTGCCAGTTTCTTGCAAGCCTGTGAGGACTATTTCAATTCCATTTTCATATAGTCCTTATCTGTCTGATAATAGTTTTGGGCTCGGATTTACATGGGATTTGCCTGGAATGGGAGGAGGCTGCCGTGAATCATGGGTTGTAAGATGTTTCAATTTAGCACGTGGAAAAGGTAATTTTTCATTCTTCCTCTTTTTCTTTTGTGAAGTTCTTTTTGAAATCTTTGGATGGTTATAGACTGGTATATGATTTTTATTGTTCGCTGATAAACTGGTGGAACAATTGAAGAAAACAGACAAGGGTCTCGTTTGGGAACTGACTATTTTAGTAATTTTTTACTTTTTAGCTAAAATATAAGATTAAAAAAATTAGTATGTTTGGAATAACTTTTTGGTTTTTTACGAAAAGATGTGCAAAAAAGTAGAGAGAAAATAGAATTTTTGACTTTTTGGTATAAGGTGTTGGCTTTTTGGTTTTTTTATAACTTTTTGACTTTTAAGCTAAAAAATGATGTTGCCAAACGATTGAATGGAACAGTAAATCAAGTATTTATTTGCTTAAAGATGATTTGAGTCTAAGAGGTAGTGGAGCAATGAATGAAATCAAAGTTCAAATAAAGCTTTAACTAATTTTAGCCCTTCTTTCAAATATATATATATATATATGCATGCTTCATTGAGTCGATTCTCATTGAATCTGCCAAAGTTGGTTGAATGTTTCCTATCAGAGGTCCGGTCAATTTTTATTTTATTTTACATAATTTTTTTTTTTTTTATGAACATAAGGTCCAGTCATTGCTCCAAGTCAAGATCTCTAATTACAACGTTATGATAATATATCCAAAACTAAATAAATTGTTGATTTTGAGTTTATGATGCTCGTCTTCTCTTCATAAATTTTTTGCCTAAAAATAAACTACTAGTTCAAGATGTGCCATTGCTATGACGTCTTTCCTTTGGCAATTGTTTAGTAACCATCTAGCTGTAACTTTGGGGCAAAGCTAAGCTCTTCTGAGTAATTGACAGAATAAGATTCAATGTATATTTTCTAGAGGAATATGAATACTGAAGAATCACTAATTTATGGTTCTATATTTGTGCAGTCTCAAGTATCCTCATCTTCATTTTCATGGTTGCGACACTGATTGGTGTGAAGATTCGTTGCTCCAAGAATGCTTGGGTTGAGATTTTATTCATGCATTATGAAATCCTCAAGAAAGCAAAACACTCTGGTGCCAATGTGAAGGAAGTGAGCAATCAGATTAAAACTACATTAGGATATGGAAATTGTGGGAGTGACTTCAAAGAAATGCTTCCAAATGAAGATTGTGTCTGTATACTTGAAACAACTGGCATTGATGGGAAAGTTTCCATGAAGTAAATCTGGGCACTAGATCCTCTGTCCCTTGTCTTAAAATACTCATAGTCGTTAGATTATATTTCAAGTTTCTCGTCCCTTAAAATTCTCACCTAATCCAATTGTGATGAGTGTTTTGGGACAAGGAGACGAGAATTTGGGAACAAAGAAACCTGAATAAGTTGCTAAATTGAGAAGATAAAAAATGAAAGTTCCTCGGGCAACAACACAGAATAATCACAGAGCATTCAAATCTGGCTTTCTTGGAGTCATCTTCCAAAGCTGGTTGAGATGAACAGTAGTGTCGGACAAAAATAACTACTTAATCATAAATTTTGGGAGGAAGGTTCAATTCTGTCCAATTTTACAAATTCTTAGAGGTCTCTGTAGCATTTGTCAAAATTGAAGCAAGAAATACTAGGATTAGGGATGATAGCAATTTGTGTAGAATTATGGTTTATATAAATGAAATAATTTTGGGTTTTAGTTTGAATATTACCAAGTCCAAGTCATTCACAACCTCTTCAAGTTATCCAAGGTTACCAGGGTTTTCTTCAAACTTCATTTGTTGAGCAAGATATAAAAATATTTGGTAGGATCAATTTACATTCAATAGCAAGGGTAGTGAATGGCTCCCTTACCATGTGTGGTTCCTAGGTCTCAATTTTAGCTATTATGTGAAACAGCTTTCTCTTTCCCTATTTCCCTTCTATTAATTGTAAAAATTGAAAAAAAAAAAAAAAAAAAAAAAAAAAAAAAAAAAAAATTACATCCAGTTTTAAAAGAGAGACTTATTTTTGGTTTTTGTTAACTATAAAGACCTTTCTCAGGGTTTCTAACAATTATAGAAAATTTCCCTCTTGATGCTCTTCTGTCAATCGTAAAAAAAAAAAAAAATTTGTATTATTTGGTTTTAAAAAGTGCAACTTATGGGTGTTTATAGTCTTTGTTTGATTTAACTAATTCGGACAATTATAGATTTTTTTTATAATTTTTTAAAAATTACAAGGTCCTCTTCTTTAAGTTACCAGCTAACTGAAATTAATATTACTTCTGGTCAAAAGCACACCAACCCCTATCACTAACCTTTGTTCACCCAAACCAAACTGACCTTCATCTTTCTCACACAATCAACATTGTCCTTCTTTCCAAACCCACACTTTCTTGCTCAGTTGCTACCACCTCCTCCTCTTTTTCTCTCTCCCCAGCCTCTTCCACAATCATTGATGACCATGAGCCATGTACCAGCCTCGAACACCACTTTCTGTGAACCATCATCGTGGAACTCTCCTTCCCTATCAGCCCCATGACCACAGGCTGTTGTGTTTTTTAAGGCATTTGATATTGCGTCACACAAGGTATTATTGTGTGCAAACACATAACCATTGGATCAATTTTATTTTTTTGTAAATAATATATCCACGTAGATTTAAAAAATGAACATATCAAATCAAAAAAATTGGGCCTGTGATAAAGCCTACGGACCTAGACAGTATCCTCTCCAATCTACATAATGGATTGGAGACAGCCCAACCCTTGTGAAAATAGCAAAATACACCAACCTCATTACATGTACTGGTTACATTTGTAAATTTCATAAATTTTAATTACTGTCGATATGATGATACATATGAAGCAGAATTTCCAGTTAAGTTTGCTCAGAGAACATCCAATGGTGGAGCTCATGTAGTAGTTGATTTTGGGATTCCACCCCTTTTGTGTTTGCCAAGTCCTGTTGAAGATCATGGCTACATTTTTTTTACAAAAAAAAAAAAGAGAAAAAAACTCGACACAATTCTCTCCCAATATTCTATTTCATGATCACATAGAAGAGCTGATAGACGGCAAAGGTTGTGATCCGTTGTGCACTCCCCTTTACTTCAGTTTTGTGGAATGCCAATTCAATCTCCATGTCAGCTGCATTAACATTACTGCCTACCATCAAACATGTATCTCACCGACATCCCCTCAGCCTCACTAATTCTTTGGTCAAAGACTACCCGGATGAAGATGACAATGCAGAGTTTTATTTTGATGCTTGTAAGGAAAGGAGAAACCTATTTGACCCAACCCCGCGCCCACCCCCCCCCCCCCCCCCCCCCCCCCCCCAATTACTATTGTGCTTCTAATGCCATTATGTTGCTCATGTCCAGTGTGTGACATCCAAGGCTTGTACACACAATTTTTATTGATTTACAACTTTGTTTCTGATAATTTTTCATGTATGAATAATTGCTTTTATTAGGTTGTGTGTTTATTAGAGAAAAGAGGGGTGACAATATTTTTGGCCTTGGATTTACTTGGAACTTGTCTGGACCCAAAGATTTTGAAGTGGAATGAGGCTGCCGTGAATCATTGCTTGTAAGATGCTTCTGTAGCATACAGAAAATATAATTTTTGATCATCCCCATTTTTTAATTTCAAAATTCTTTGGAAATCTTCCGATGGTTGTAGACTTGTGTGTAATTTTTCCAGCTGTTGTTGTAAATTTGGTAAACAACAGAGGAAAACATCTTACAAGTGACGATTTCTGGAATATGTAGCAAGTAGGCAGCCTTCCTTCCTTCCATTTAATTTTTAATTTCTGTAACTCGAACACGTGCCACAACACTAGGAGTAGATAGCACTTGTCATCACTCCAAGTCGCGACATTTACTTGTAGCATGATGATAATATGACTTCAAAGGAATGCTGCCAAATGGAAAATTGTGTTTGTATACTTGAAATAACTGGCATTGATGGAGAAGTTTCCATGAAGTAAAACTAGGCACGATATTCTGTCTTAATTTTTTGAGATTCTCACTCGATGAACAAGTGTTAGACAAAAATTACCAGTTAATCATCAGTTTTCTAGGAAGGTTTAATTTTGACTAATTTTTATGAAAATGCAGTAGAGGTCTCTGTAACATTTGCCGAAAAATTCAAGGAAGACAAACTAGGAATAGAGATTGTGGCAATTTGTGTACCATTATGGTTTTATGTAAAAGTAATAATTTTGGGTTTTAGTTTGAATATTGTCATTATTTGTTTGGCAACTTGTGTGAGTGAATTTCTGACCACACTGCCAACTCAGTATTCAGCTGGAGAGCACTGACAGAATAGATGGCACCTGATTGACCTGCAACAGAAAGGAGAGATTCCGGCAGTGGTTCGTTCACCGGGGGCACTCCGACAATCAACTCAGTTATCTCTCAAAGATAATCAATAGTGCTTAACTCACTGTTTTGAATATAAATTGCGTATCTTAGACCCATGGGGGTGTCTCTCTTTTATAGCCCACTCAATCCTAGTCCCAATAGAAACCTAGCTTCAATGGACTTCTGCTCAGTGCTTATCTTGGACTCCCCAATAGATAAAGATAAACTCCCTAAGAGCTTTATCCTTATCCAGGTTGAAGTCCTTCCTCATTCTAGGACTCTTGTCCCTTATCCGCTTATCCCGGATTCCGATATCTTCGGAGATAACCTCGGCCTAGCCGAGATTACCTCGGCGTTACAACAAGGACACATGGCACCTCGGCTGACACGTCGGCGTCACCTTGGCCACGTGTTGGTACTCAGAAAATATGTCCCCACAACTGTCCCCTAGGTTCTATTACCTCGGCATCCCGAGGTGATGGAACCTATATCGTCATATCATATAGCATGTTGGCCGTCTTGCTGTATCATCCTTTTACCGAGGTCATGATACATCGGCTTCACACAATCAGGTCTTGCAATCTTGTCTTATCAAGGTTTCAGAATTTCCCATCAGCCGATGTCATTGCTTCATTAAACCAAGAACTCCAAGAGTTTTATCATGCGTGTGAGCTGTTATGCAAAATACATCAACCGTTTTTGTCACGTGTCTTCTCCTCATTGGATCGTACTCAATACGCGCCTGTAAGTCGTCTCGCGCCTGCATGCGCCGTTTGACAAATTCGTCGTTCTAGGCTCATCAATTCCATTTTGCCGCCTTTTCGCGTTTTTGACAAAACTAGTGTCCTCTCTTTTCGTCTTTTCACTTTACATCGTTATTTCTAAAGCTTTTTCTCTCTCTAGCTTTTTCTTCTAAATCCTCCATTGCTGTTTTCACGAAGCTTTCTGCGACCAGCCTGACTCTCTCCTTCGGCGAGGTTTCTGCCGTGTTTCCTTGCTTCTGGCTGCCGTTTGATCCCGGTGAAAATTTACTTCGGCTTCATTTTTCTTGGGTTAGTCACAGTTCCCTTTTATTTCAATTTCTTGTTGCTCTTCAAGAAGTTTCGCTTTATTATTTGTTGCCATTGTTGTTTTGCTCAAGTATTCAATTTATGAATCATGTATTCGAGTACGTTTACCTTACAATCTTGTTTCTGCCCAATTTGTGTCTTGAATACGTACACACTGTTCACAAATTTTGCTCACTTTTGCCACTGTTCTTGGCCTTGCGCCCTTGTGCATATTTTGTCACAATTTTCTTGATAGTTCACTACTGTTCTTGATTCTGAAACACATCCCTACTTTTCTGTTTTCTATGACTTTTCCAGATTCGTGCCTTCAATCTTCATTTCCATAGATCTAGGTTTGGGTTTTGTTTGTAGAACCCACAAATTTTTAGGAAAAACTGAAATGATTCCCCACAGATTCTGTGTATTCTTAGGCTTTAGTCGAGGTCCCCAAAACCCTCCAAAACACTCCCTTCTGAAATCCAAATCCTCCAGTTAAGCCGATATCATGGATATGTGGAAGTTTATGGTAGATACCCCGACCAAGTTAGAGCACTTTAGGCAAGAGTTTGACATCCCGGCCGACGTTCATCTGAGGTTGGCTGGGGAGGATGACTTAATCATGCCCACAACTGATTCTATGCCCTTCCCTGTTGTAGCTTTTATCGAGTGCGGACTTCGGCTCTCACTTAATATCCTTTTCCGTGAGATAATCCATTACTATAAGTTGAACCTAATGCAGCTTGCCATCAATTCCTACCGAGTCATAAATGGTATTATTGCCTTAGCCAAACAAGAAAATGCTAGGGTTACTTTAGCCGACATCTAATACTGCTACACCATGTGTGGCCTCAAAAAAGACACTGGCTATATTTACTACCTCAAACCGAGGTCTACAGAGTACAAAATCGTTGCCGACCTCCCAGACTCCAACAAGGGAGCTGGGGATGATTACTTCATTACCTCGGGGAACTGGGAGTTCGCTCCAGATGAGGACCTCCACCTTTACCCTCTTCCTGAAACAGTTTTTGTAGAGGGTAATGGTAAGAGCCCTATGTTCATACTCACTTCGTCTTTAAAGTCTTCTATACTTCGTTTGTTTCTAATGTCTGTTTTTCTTGCAGCTCTTCCTCAGCCACCAAAGGACTTCCACCAGTCTTTCTTCCCCAGCAAAGACTTGAAGAAACTATTGGATTTGCCAGTCCACAAGCGGAGAGCCCCTTTGGTACTTAATTTCATCCCAACCTATAAATCAATACTTCCCGACGTCCCAAAAAGGAAGAAAAAGAGTCAATCTCCCCCTTTTGCCACAACTCCTCAAGCTGCCTCCACATCTCGGCCAGATCAAGGATCGACCTCTGATCCAGTAGAGCAGCCGTCAGCCTCGGCTCCATATCTAATCCCTCCATCTCAACGCCATCGACGACGCCGAACTGCTTTTGCTGTTGAGATGGGCCGCCAGAAAGCAGTCGCTAAGGATCTTTTAGCTAACATTCCTGACTTAGTCGATGCTCAACCAGCACCAACCCAGCCAAAGCCGAAACAAAAAAGGATAAAGAAGGCTCAGCCAAAAGCAACGGTGACTCAGGTTGATACTGAGGACACCTTGCCAATTTCCAAATTGGCTGAGAGTGAGAAGACCACTTTAGCTGCCGAGAAGAGGCCTGCCGAGGCCCAAACATCAGAGTCTACCAGATCAAAGAGGCCGAGGTCATCCTCTGCAACCACCTCGGGGCCTTTAAAGCATGATTCCCCCTGGGCCCCCCAAATTGCTCTGGAGGACAGGCCAGTTAAAGCTGGCGATAATGCCGATGACGTTAATGTCGGCGTCGCTCTCAGTACAACTCTGTTTCTTTCTGGCGATCTTGACCAAAACGCCGAGATGAGTGAATATGAAAATTTTGCTCTGATGCTCCAGCGTTCTGTTCAAGTAAGTCTTCACACTTGGTACCTTTCTTTCTCTTTTATACTTAGAAAATTTTCTAATAACTTCTGCTCTATCCATTTGTCTTCAGGCAATCCAGCACACCCACTCTTTCGCAATGCAATCTTTTGAGACAAGGAAGGCGCTGGCCGACAAGACTAGGGAGGTCACTAGTCTGCAGAAGACCAACAAAAGCTTACAATCAAAAATGAAGACTCTGGCAGATCAGGCCGAGGTTGCAGTCAAAGCCAAAGACGTGGCCGAGGAAAAGGCAGAGGCTGCTGATGCCATAAAGAAGGTTCTTGAAGCCCAGAGAAAAGAGGCCGAGGAAAAGACAACCGAGGCCCAGAAAGAGCTGCAGGATGCCTTGGCCACAAAGGACGCTGAGCTCAAGGCCGCCGATCAATGAGGGGGTGGCCAACGTCACGGCGGATTATGAGAAACAGGTAAAGTATTATGAAACAGGGTTGGATGGCCTTGAAACGATGACTCCCCCTTTAGGAACACCGATGTCCTTCCTCTGCCATTCCCCCCAACTCCAAGCCAATCCGAAGATGATTCTGAGTCTAAGGAGGAGGCTTTGGTGAGGAAGTCAAAGGAAGCTGCTGGGGCGAAGTCCCCTGCTCAAAATGAACAAGTCCTAGACTTGACTCAAGATGAGGAGGGTGAGGAGGTTCCCAAAGACGCTACTCCTGAGAAGGCTACGTCGGACGTGCCTATTGCCGATAAGAGCCTCGACCAAACCCTCCAGGAAATAGACGCCGAGCTAGCAGCTGAAAAGGCGGCTGACATGTCTTCTCAGCAGTCTTCCGAGCTTCAGACCCAACCTGCTAGTGGTGCTGAAGAATCTTGATTGATGTTCTTTTTTCTTTCTTTTTCCTGTACCTTGTACTTTTTCTTTCTTTTGAAACAATGTAAGATCTTTGCATGACCGATGTGCCTTCTTATAAATACAACTTCTTTATTTTGAATGCTTGCATGTTTGTCTTTCCTTTATTGTTCTTGTATGGCTCTCATACTTAGAATATTTCTGCATATCTTCAATGTACACCTTAACTGTGTAGTTTTCTCGGCTATACCCACCAACGGTTTACATCGGCAAGTGCATAAGTACTCAGTTTAATACAATTATACAACCTTGGCCTTAACTTGTAAATTTTTCACAAATTTCAACAAGTGTTTAGACATAACCATAGTTTAACTTCAAATTGTAAATTTTTCACAAATTTCAACAAGTGTTAAACATTATCTCGGCTAACTTTAACTTGTAAATTTTTCTTAAATTTCAACAAGTGTTAGACATAACCATAATTTAACTTCAACTTGTAAATTTTTCACAAATTTCAACAAGTGTTAAACATTATCCTGACTAACTTCAACTTGTAAATTTTTCTCAAATTTCAACAAGTGTGAAACATTATCTCGGCTAACTTCAACTTGTAAATTTTTCACAAATTTCAACAAGTGTTAAACATTATCTCGGCTAACTTCAACTTGTAAATTTTTCTCAAATTTCAATAAGTGTTAGACTAATTTTAGCTTGTATATTCTATCTTTCCAGGAACCATTTTCCGACTTTGCACCCTAATGTGAACTTAAGTTGCAGTTGGATTCTCATTATGTGTGTATTCCAGAAACCTCGTCAAGTATCTTTATCAATCATGAGCATAGAAAAATCAAGCTAAAACTTTATTTATTACTTCGGTAAATAACAAAAAACTCAAGAAAATCTAATAATAGAAAAATTTCAGGTTGCAAGTGTTCCAAGGCCTTGGCAACTCTTTGCCCTCATTATCTTCAAGCCGATATGCCCCATTGCTCAGTACCGAGATGATTCTATAGGGTCCCTCCCAATTTGGGCCAAGCTTGCCCTCTCTGGGATCCTTCTTGTTGCCGACGACTTTTCTGAAGACGAGGTCGCTAATTTGAAACTCCCTTGGGTTGACCTTCTTATTATAAGCTCTGGCAAGCTGCTGCTGGTAAGCTGCCAGTTGAATTGCAGCTTTCTCCCTTCTTTCTTCTAGAAGATCCAGATCTCGGGCTAATAATATATTATTAGTCCCATTCTCTACTCCCTAAGTTATGATCCCTGGGATGCCGACTTCTAGAGGAATGATTACTTCTGTGCTATAAGCCATGGCGAATGGGGATTCCCCAGTTGATCTTCTCGGCATAGTCTGATATGCCCAGAGTACACTTGGTAGTTCATCTACCCACTTCCCCTTTGCTGCTTGCAGCCTCTTCTTAATCCCATCCAAGATGACTTTGTTGGATGCTTCTGCTTGTCCATTGCTTTGAGGAAATCTTGGGGTTGAAAAATAATTCTTGATTTTGAATTTTGCACAGAAGCTCTTGATTAGCTTACTGTCAAATTGTGTTCCATTGTCGGCAACTATTGCTCTTGGAATCCCAAATCTGGTGATGATGTTTTTCCATATGAAGTTCTTCACATCCACGTCTCGGATCTTGGCAAGGGGGGCAGCTTCTATCCATTTGCTGAAGTAATCTGTTGCTACCAACAGGTACTTCCTTTGCCCAATTGCTTGGGGCAGTTTTCCAACAAGATCCATGCCCCATTGGGCAAACAACCAAGGACTGGATACTGGGTTTAGGTCTGCTGCCGGTTGGTGTATCAGAGGTGTAAACCTTTGGCACTTTTCACACTTCTTGACATAGGCTTCTGCATCTTTCTACATGTAAAGCCACCAATACCCTTGGGTAATGGCCCTATGAGCAAGTGATCTGCCCCCAGCGTGGCTTCCACATATTCCTTCATGCATTTCATATAAAAAATCTTCAATTTGTGAGGGATGTACACACCTTAAAAGTGGTCCAGTAAAGGATCTTCTGTAGAAATGTCCCTCTGCTGTCAGACTGAATCTTACCGACTTCAATCTGATCTTGTGTGCCTCTTTGTGATCATCTGACAGTTTTCCTTCTTTCAGGAATGTTATTATTGCGTCCATCCAGCTTGGTCCCATGTCCACACACATTGCTTCACGCTCTGTGGTTAATGATTTGATGCTCGGGCCCGACAAGTAATCGACCATTATCGTCCTTGCCTTTCCAGGTTGTATTGCACTAGCCAGGTTGGCCAGGGCATCAGCGTAACTGTTGTCATCTCGGCTAACCTGATGTAGTCGGCAATTCTGAAACAAGGCCACCAATCTGCCTACTTCCTTTGCGTATGCCGACATACGTTCATCTCGGGTTGCGAATTCGCCCATTGCTTGGTTGACTATAAGTTGAGAGTCACAAAAAACTATCACCTCATCTGCTTCCACTGCTACTGCTAGTTTCAGTCCTGTAATCAGGGCTTCATACTCTGCTTCATTGTTTGAGGCCTTGAACCCCAAACGAATGGATTGCTCTAGTATCTGCCCATTTGGAGATACCAATACTACTCATACCCCTGCTTCTTGTCAGTTTGAACTCCCATCGACAAACAGTCGAAAAGAGTCGCCGATGTAAATGCTACAGGGTCTGAGTTTTTTTTTTCTTTCCTTTGTTCTGTTGCCCTCGGCTAGGCTTCTCCTTGCTTGCTTTGACATCGTTCACCTTGGCTTAACGGAGCCCAATGTACGATGGATTCTGGCGTGAACTCGGCCACGAAGTCGACCAAAACTTGGCCTAGGTCATATTGGCCCAAGGCCACTGCCCATCTGGCTATTCTGCCTGTCAGATCTTCTTGCTGCAACAAGGACTTCAAAGAGTGTTCAGTTAGCACCACAATTTTATGGGCTTGAAAGTAATGGTTCAGCTTCTTTGAAGCCATTACTAAAGCCAGCGCCAATTTCTCTAGGGGTAAATACCTGGTTTCTGCATCAGCCAGGGTTTTACTTACATAGTAAACAGCCCTTTGTTCCCCTTTTTTCTTCTCGGATTACCACTACACTTACCGCATGTTCTGAAACTGCCAAGTACAGGAACAGCTCCTCTCCAGGTTCTGGATTTGAAAGAACTGGAGTTATGGTCAGATATTTCTTTAAGTCGGCCAAGGCAGCTTCACACTCCTCGGTCCATAGGAAGTCTGTGGCTTTCTTCACTAAGTTGAAGAAAGGTTTATACTTGTCTGAGCTTCTGCTTATGAACCTATTCAGGGCTGCGGCCCTTCCAATCAGCATTTGCACCTGTTTTGCCGACATCGGGCTTTTCAACTCCATGATGGCCTTGTTCTGATCTGGGCTGGCCTCAATGCCCCTTCTGGTCACCAAGTACCCCAAGAACTTACCAGATCCAACTCCAAATGCACACTTCAATGCATTGAGTCGGAGCCGATATGTTTTAAGGATATCAAAGACTACTTTTAGGTCGGCCAGATGACCTTCAGGCTCTTTGGCCTTCACGACCATGTCGTCGATGTAAACTTCCACCGTCCGGCCAATCAGGTGTCTGGACATCTTGGTTACCAATCTTTGGTAAGTTGCTCCTGCGTTGTTCAACCCAAAAGGCATCACTCTGTAGCAGTACAGGCCTTTTGGGGTGATAAACGCAGTCTTCTCCTCATCTAGGGGGTACATGGCTATCTGATGGTACCCCCTGTAGGCATCCAGGAAGCTCATCCTTCCATGCCCTGAAGTGGCATCCACCAGTTGGTCAATCTTGGGTAGAGGAAAACTGTCTTTGGGGCAGGCCTTGTTTAGGCTGGTAAAGTCCACACAGACCCTCCATTTTCCATTCTTTTTCTTCACCACCACTATGTTCGATGGCCATGTCGGGTAATTTACCTCTCAAATGGCCCTGGCCTCCAGAAGTTTGTCTACTTCCTCTTCCACTGCCTCGACGTGCATCAATGTTGGTCTTCTTGCTCGTTGGATTACAGGTTTGGCTGACCTGTCAACATTCAGTTTATGGCAAGTGACCTCGGGGTCAATGCCAGGCATTTCGTAAGGTGTCCAAGCAAACACCTCAACATTTGCTCTCAAGAAAGCCTCAAACTCTTTTTCCTCCTCTTCGGCTAAGCCCGAGCCGAGAAAGAAGAAGCGTTCTTCATTCCCCTCTTGGACGAGGATTTTCTTCAGTGCTTCTTCACTCTTCTCGGCTGGCTCCTTGCCAACGTCCTCTAGGACCTCCACGTCCTCGTCTTCGATCTCTGCCTTTTTTGGTTCTCTTATGCTGCAGGTGGATTTCATTGCTGCCATGGAGCAGTTCTTTGCTTGCAGCTGATCCCCTCTGACCTCTTCTATTCCATGCTCTGTTGGAAACCGTAGTAACTGATGCAATGTTGAGGGAACAACTCCCATTGCATGCAACCACGGCCTTCCTAAGATAATATTGTAAGGGAAGGGTGTGTCGATTACGGTAAACTCTGTCTTTATCTTCTTAGTGCCAGCATGCACTTCCAAGTTTGTTGCATCCAGCGGCCATGTCGGCGTTCCATTGAACCCGACCATTGGGCTATTGGATTGCTCCATATCATCAGGATGAAGGCCCAGCTCCTTGTAACATCTAACATACATGATGTCACAAGAGCTGCCATGGTCAATTAGGATGCGCTTCACTTGGCACTCCCCAACCTGTAGGGTTACTACCAAGGCATCGTTGTGCAGATGTTGTACTATTTCAAGGTCAGCTTCAGTGAAGGACACCACTGGTCCCTGGTACTTCTCGGCCCGAGGTCTTTTCTGCCGGACTTGGTACACATGTTGCAAGTGCTTTACTTTCTGGGTCTCCCCCGTATTTCATTTTCGTTGACCTTCGAGTGGATTACATTAACTACCCGAGGTCCGCCTGCCTGCGGCTGCTGTGCTGGAAGAGGTGGAGTTGCTGGTGCCTGAGGCAGTCTTGCCTGTTCTTCTCTTGTCCTGGCCTCATCTACAAGGTCCCTCAAATGGCCTTGCCTTACTAGGTCTTCCAAGTGTGCCTTCAGGGCTCTGCAACCCTGAGTCATATGCCCATCTTCGTTATGGTAAGCACAATGCTTACCTAGGCTTCTTCCCATAAATTCTCCTGGCACCCTAGTTGGTGCTCTGAAATAGGGCTAGGATCGGATTTTGTCCAAGACTTTGTGAATTGGGATTCGAAACACAGTCATGACTGCCTGTGCAGCCCTCAGTCCTATCTCTTGCTTATTGAATCCGTTGTTACCTCGGCCTCGCTTCGGCGAGCCGTTACCTTTCTTTTGAAACAATGTAAGATCTTCGCATGACCAATGTGCCTTCTTATAAATACAACTTCTTTGTTTTGAACGCTTGCATGTTTGTCTTTCCTTTACTATTCTTGTATGGCTCTCATACTTAGAATATTTCTGCATATCTTCAATGTACACCTTAACTGTGTAGTTTTCTCGGCTATACCCACCAACGGTTTACATCGGTAAGTGCATAAATACTCAGTTTAATACAACCTTGGCCTTAACTTGTAAATTCTTCACAAATTTCAACAAGTGTTAAACATTATCTCGGCTAATTTTAATTTGTAAATTTTTCTCAAATTTCAACAAGTGTTTAGACATAACCATAGTTTAACTTCAACTTGTAAATTTTTCACAAATTTCAACAAGTGTTGAACATTATCTCGGCTAACTTCAACTTGTAAATTTTTCTCAAATTTCAACAAGTGTTAGACATAACCATAGTTTAACTTCAACTTGTAAATTTTTCACGAATTTCAACAAGTGTTAAACATTATCTCGGCTAACTTCAACTTGTAAATTTTTCTCAAATTTCAACAAGTGTTAGACATAACCATAGTTTACTTCAACTTGTAAATTTTTCACAAATTTCAGCTTAAAAATTTTGTTCCCACAACTTATTATTTTAGCTTAAAAATTTAAGTCACTAAAAAGTGAAAAAGGCCAACAAATTATACAAAAAAATTAAATATTTTTTTTCTCTCTACTTTTTGCTTATTTTTTCCTAAAAAATCAAAAAATCATTCTAAATAAGAATAATCCAAAATTTTTAAGCCAAACAACTCCATTTCTTCTCACCAGAAACCCACCAACCCCTATTGGGATTCTTTATTTGCCCAAACCTACCTTCACACCTATGTTACATAGACTCGGATGCGGGTGTCGGGTGTGGATGCGTATTTAAAGGTCAGACACTTCAAAATTAAAAATTGGAGATACAGGGATATGGATCGAAATTTGGATATGAGTACGGGAATACGTTAAATAGTTATTTTTTAAGATATATTTATTATATGAAGATGAGTTAAAAAAAGTTCAGGAATAACAAATTTTGTTAAAAAAATAACAAATAAAATATAAATAATAAATAAAAATTATTTTAGACATAAAATAAATTACATTATATATGATAAAATAAATTATTTTTATTTTAGACATAAAAATTATAATATTTATAATATATTATAATATACAATTTTTTTGAGTAAATATTATATAATATGAATACTATTATATATTATTATATTAATATATCATTTATAAATAAAAACTAGAGAAAAAGAACGGAAATGAAGAGAAGACAGTCAAAGAAAGAGAGAGAGAGAGAGAGAGAGAGAGAGAGAGAGAAAAGAGAAGAGGAGAAGAAAGAAGAGGCATAGAGAGAGAGGTCGAGACCAAAGGAGAATCAAAGCCCTAGGGTGGAATCGGCTTTGAGATGTTGATTTTTAGATCTCCTTCGATTCGGTCTAGTTCGCGACTAGGGTTCGCACTTCAATCTTGCTTCGCGACTCAACTTGCTTCGCAACTCAACTTGCTTCGCAAAGGTGAGTTTCAATCCTGTCTCTCTCTCTCAACAACCCTTCTTCTTTCTCCTCTCATGTCAGTCGTGTCCAAGAAAACCATACTGAATCCGACACATATTGTAACGACCCCAAACCCGCCCCTAAGGGTTCAGCATCGTAACCGGCCAGTAATCCATGATTACCAAAGGCCTGCTTAACAGTACATAGTAATACAGAGTAAGGGGATTGGCGGAAGCCAAACAGTAAATAAAAGATATCCAATGAGCTGTGAAAATCTGAATGGAAAAAGGCTTTTATGAACAAAAGCCACATCCATAACCATAACATATAAAAACATAACGTCCAGGTTGGAGACCTAATCCCTTCACCATAACTATACAGTCAAGTCTTAAACATTAATTACATTAACAGAGACCAAAAAGGGTGAGTCTGAGACACCCCAAAACAGCCTTAGCTTGAACGGACTCGGAACCTCGAGGTGAGGCACAATGGTTGGCTTGACAAAACATGAGCTTAACTTGACGCTCCTAGCTTCGGTCCGGTGCCTGGCCACCTACATATATATATAAACAGTGAGCTAAAGCCCAGTGAATAATAACTGTGTAAAGAGGTTAAGAATGAATGTCCTTTCAGTAATTAAAACCGTCATTTGCATCAGTAGGTCAGTTATTCAATCAGTGGAAACCATAACAATCATATGTGGTACATCCAATAACAGAACAGTACAGTAGGTCTTAATAGACCGAGTAGTCAGTTAATGGCTATCGAAACAGTAAACAGTATTAGTTCCAAACATTGGAACTAACAGAGATCTCTATAACAGTAGCAGTAATAGTAATAGTACAGTAGCAGTAACAGTAACAGTAAGTTGTTATGGATGCCACGAGTACAGTTCGTAAAATAGGACAAACATTCATTCAGTAAACAATGTCATTTCAGAAAGCAGTGCAGTCAATCATTCAGAAAATAATTATAATTGAACGTATCTTTACAACATTGTTACTCACAGGTTACTGGGCTATAGACAGGCTAATCAGCGTCCTCAGGTGCCAACCGTACACAGTTGCAGAACGAACACACATTAAGTTACACACTTGGGATTAATAACTTAGCCCCTAACTTGACTTGGTGTGGTTCTATAGCATTATCCTTAATAAGATGTCTTAAACATGGCCTATGAATACCTAGAATGGGATGAGGATGCCAAAATGCACTTTAAAACTCTTTCAAAATATTCTGAAAACAGGGGTCTCGCTCGAGCGTAGGTTTTTCCGCTCGAGCAGACATGCAGACAATGAAGCTCCCCTTGAGCGTGACTAACCTCGCTCGAGCGGACTACAAACTCATGAAAAAGTACTAGTTGCACGTTTTTCACGCTCGATGGACGCTCGACCCACGATCGAGCATGAAACTCAGACTCTCACTCGAGCGCAGATTGCCTCGCTCAAGCGGACTGCAAAACACATGAACTTCTGGGCATATGCATTTCACGCTCGAGCGTGACTCTCGACGCTCGAACGGAAGTGCATGTACTCAGAGTGTACGCTCGAGCGTGAAGTCCTCCGCTCGAGCATGGATCAAAAATCTGGAATTTCCAAATTGATCCTCAAGCACAAAACTCAACCTTTAAAGCTTCTAACTCGATTTTTCTGGGCCAATTTTCTGGAAAATACTTAGAAACTCATAATACAACATGTTTTGAAAATCATTTTATAAAATCAAGCCCAAAGATGTGACAATTGAACACAATTTTTTATGAAACTTGAAGAACAATGCAAGAACATAACATGCATGAGTTCCCATGAACTCTAATGCTCCAAAGCATGATCAAATGCAAGCTTGAACTCAAAAACATGGTGAATTTCAAGAGTACAACCAAAATGTGGACATGCATGTGGAAATTCTCATGAAAATGATCTCAAAACTCAATGATATGGACATGCATGCATGAATTCACTCTAAAATCAACACTTTAAGCTAATTCTTGACTCTAATCACCAATTTTTCCATGAACCATGCATGTAACAACTTAAATTCATAATCAAGAGAATGAATTTCCTACCTTAAATCTTAAATTCCAAGTGTGGTTGCCCAATTTTGCAAATCCTCTTTAATTCCTCTAAATTCAAACAAAATTCTTGTTGAACTCACTTTTTTTCTTCCAATTCTCACTCTCTCACATTTGCTCTAGAAGATGAATGAAAAGTGGTGCCAAACATGTAAGTAATGGGAATTAAAACAATAGTTTTTTAGGGAGCCCCTCAAGGGCAATTATGTAGATAACCTAAACTCAATTAATCTAGCATTATTTATCTAATTTAGTCATTCCAAATTGAATTTAAATTAAACCTACCATAAAATCATATAATTTCTAATTAACATATAACACTAATCAATTTTTGATTCGGTTGCCGATAAGACTTTCAATTTACAATTCGAAATTAAAACATGAACAGATCATTCAGTAATAAACAGATAGAAATGCATTCTAAACAACACACTCATGTAATCAATTCAGGATTTCATCTTAATCAATTACTTATCATGCTTAATCACAATTTAACGCTAATCAGAGGTGAGGGTTGTCACACATATCTCACACCCGCACCCGTGTCTGTCGTGTCGACTCCGGTACTCTACCCTAAACCAACGAGTCCATGTAACACAGCCTCACACAATCAACACTTTTTGGATATAAGAACCATTTGGTTTCTATTTCCAGAATTTTACTCTTTCGTTTTTCGTATTTTTTTTTTTATTTTTATTGAATTTTTTCTAATATTTTAAGTATTTTTTTAAAATTTTTTTTAAACACACCTAATATAAATACACTTAAAAAAATATAATATTTGTGATTTTTTTTTAAATTCACTAAATATCAAAAATACAAAAATTCAGTACATGTTTTATATTTTAGTGTGTTTATTAATTTTTTAAAATATTTATTTACAAATATTTTACTATTTAGATACATCTAAGTAAGGTGCATCTAAAAAAGTAAAAAAAAAACTACTTAAAATTTTAAAAATATTCACTTAAAACAAAAAAAATACGAAAAAAAAAGCTTAATTTTGTAGAAAATTGAAACTAAACACAATAATTATTTTTTACCACTCATATATGTTTTATTCACCTACCCT
This sequence comes from Camellia japonica, assembly GCA_030407325.1. NCBI lineage: Eukaryota > Viridiplantae > Streptophyta > Magnoliopsida > Ericales > Theaceae > Camellia > Camellia japonica. Next base: position 89,921,072 of record JAPPVO010000013.1, on the reverse strand, counting down.
CACACAATCAACACTTTTTGGATATAGGAACCATTATTTTTTACCACTCAATATGTGTTTTGTTACTCTTTAAAAGGCGAACAAATTCATGTTCCTATATTTTGCGTCGGTGCAAAATGAGCATTGCGCAAGAGCAGTGAGAATCAAAAGGAAAGGAAAAAAAAATAAGGGTGGGACTAGGCAATGGGCCAGGCTCGACCCCGGTCTAGACCCATGGACTTTGATTGGTCAACAGAACAGGCTTAGGGCCCACGTGATATTTTAAAATATGAGCTTTTGGACTGCGAGCCTATCTTGGTCAATATGGGCCTAATAATATGTCTTAATTTGGAACTTTTTTTTATTAATTTTAAAATAATTTAGAATTTGTTTTTTAAATTATGATACAAAATTCTGAATTGCATTACAATAATTAGAATTGAATATTGAATCATTAAAAATTTTAAAAAAAAAAAAAACCTTAACTTTATTTATTGAAAGGGAAACCTTTTTTATGAGACGTAGGTGGGATTGAGTCAACAAAATAATAAAGAGTAATGTTAAAGGTCCTAAATAATCTATCAAATATTTTATCAAATCTCTCGCATGGGTGTGTGACCCACACACATCTGAGTTTGTATGGTTCACACACTCATGTGAGAGGTTTGGTAAAACATCTGGTAGATTATTTGAGATTTTTAGTATTTTCCAATAATAAAATGACAAAGAGAGGGGTAATAATTTAAAAAAGCTTTTTTTTTTTTAAATAGAAATTAAAAAAAAATTTCTTAGTACAGGTTAGTTGTATTGCAAGAATCTTGTAGGTTAGTTGTATTGCAAAAATCATGGATGGTTGAACAAGTTCAAGTGTTCAATGGTGGTATTACATGTCTCAATTAATGTACACACTAGTGTACCAATTAGTGTTATACTATTATTACTAACCTCACCTATTATACAAATTACAAATACTCAAAACCTTTAAAATTATGTCACATTATTTGTTAATATACTAATTATTATATTAATTGGTACATATATCATTATTTCAACAGAGATAGGAGAGCAAGTTGTGAAAATTGTCTTGTCTTTGTGAAACTAAATTGATGTTCAACATATGGAGAAGTGAGAAAATTATGAGTAGATTATAGTTATCATAATTAAAAATATTGATATGAAGTGATTCAAAATATTGATTTTTTTTTTTTTTTTTAAAATACTAGAATGCTGCTTTGAAAATTTTATTCGAAAATAATGAATATTTTATTAAAAAATTCTATATTGAACTTTTGTTTTTTGTTTGATAAATATGAGGTTCATTTTATTTCAGGCCTTAAATATTAGATATTGGGCTTTAAAATATTACTAAAACTTGTAAAAAAATTGGAGCCTACTCACGACATGCGGCCATAGGAACATGCTGCTATTTTGACGAGAACGGTCATGTGATAAAAAATTGAAGAATTTTGACTTTAACCAGGATTTGGCATGTAGTTTTAAAAAAAATTTAAACATGTTTAGAATTCTAAAATTTGCAACTACTCGTCCAAAGTAAGAGCTACTAAAGTCTTCAAGGGAGACAAAAGTGATAATAGATAAATGGTAGGAAAGTTTCACTAGTTTGAAGGACGTGTTTTAACAGGGGTGCTATTATGCTTCCAATCGGTGCAGCATAATTTTAATATAATATTTTTATAATTAATACACATAATTTTAAGAGTAAATTACACTTTGTACCTTTATATATGTTAAACTCATAGTAACATAGAGATCAAAAGCCTTAGTTTATTCATTGCACTGATGTTGTTTAAATAGAAATTTACACAACTGAATATCCTCGAAATAAGGAACTGACTCAACATGAAAGAAGGAACTAACTTAAATTCTACCAAGTCTACAGCAGACTTATTCAGTTCCTAAAGAAGTGGTCAATGCCAGAAAAAAGGACAAGACTCAACTAAATTCTTAACACCACCCCTTAAACTGAGTGTACTGCAAACATTCAGTTTAGTGGGTTATTTCATATCAGAATTAACTACAGAACACACTCCAAGTAGATGTCGTAGCTTCAAGAAAGCAGGTAATTTGAGGGGTTTAGTCAGAATATCTGCGAGCTGATCCTCACTTCTGCAATGCTTCAGATCTAGAGTTCTATCCTTGACTAGATCACGTAAGAAGTGATATCGTACATCGATATGCTTGCTTCTGCCATGGAGAACAGGATTCTTTGAAAGCTTGATCGTTGAACTGTTATCGCAGTAAATGGGAGTGGAACCATTGTGAGGATGCTGTAGTGTTTCAAGTAACCTTCTCAACCAGATAGCTTGACAGGCACACGAAGCTGCAGCAACAAACTCTGCTTCAGTGGTGGACAAAGTGACAATAGGTTGTTTTCTTGATGACCATGAGATCACACCTGAGCCCATCATAAAAATGTAACCGGATGTACTTTTCCTATCATTGGAATCACCATAATCGCTATCAGTGAAACCAATTAGACCAGATTGTTCTCCTTTCTTGTACAATATGCCAAAATCAGTTGTTCCCTTCAAGTACTGGAAAATTCTCTTGGCAGCGAGGAGATGCAACTCCGTAGGGTGTTCCATGTATCGACTGATCAGACTAACTCCATGCATTATATCAGGTCTGGTTGTTGTCAAGTACATTAAACTTCCAACCATTTGCTTGTATAGAATGTTATCAATCTTCTTTCCTTCAAGATCTTTGGTTAGCTTCAAACCAAGATCAATTGGTGTACCAACTGAGTTGCAATGTTGCAGCTGAAACTTGACCAAAATGTCTTGAGCATATTTTCGCTGCGAGAGAAAAATAGCATCAGAAGATTGAATTACTTCTATGCCAAGGAAGTAGTGTAGCATGCCAAGATCAGTCATTGCAAATTCTTTCATCATCGAGGACTTGAATGCATCAAACATGGCACTATCATTTCCAGTGTAGATCAAATCATCCATATATAAGCATACAATCAGTAACTTGCCATCAGAGTCTGATTTTATGAATAAAGTAGGCTCATATGGGCACTTTTGAAAGCCTAACTTTAAGAAATATGCTTCTATACGACTATACCAAGCTCGGGGAGCTTGTTTCAATCCATATAGAGTCTTTCTTAACTTATACACCTTAGTCTCATTCCCTTGACATACATAACCTGGAGGTTGATCAACGTATACCTCTTCTTGCAAATCTCCATGGAGAAATGTTGATTTAACATCCAATTGAAATATAGGCCATGAGTTTTGTGCTGCTAATGCAATTACCAATCTGATGGTATCATGCCTTGCAACTGGAGCAAAAACTTCGTTGTAGTCGATTCCAAGCTGTTGTTTATATCCTTTAGCGACCAAACGAGCTTTGTATTTTTCAATTTTTCTTTGTGCATTTAGCTTTGTTTTATACACCCACTTAACACCGATCGACTTGTGGCCTTTGGGAAGATTAGTTAATTCCCAAGTATTACTTTTCTCAATGGCATGAATTTCCTCATCCATAGCTTGCTGCCATTTTGGATCTTGAACCGCATCATTAAATGTTACTGGATCACAATCTGAAAGTAAAGCAAAATGGGTAATGGGATCGTCAAATTGATCAATTCCAGTTACCTCATAATCTCGCATCCAGGCTGGTCGACTCTTCGTGCATTGAGGCCGTGTTTGTTTTGAAATTTCAGATTGGTCTTCTCCAGATGAAGTGCTCGGTAGATGCAAAGAAAAAACTTGTGTCTGTTCGGAAGAAACTTGTGACTGTTCCTCATCTTCAAAATGGACAGGAATGGACTGCCCTGAAATAGTAGGAGTCCATGGCCATGTCTTATCTTCATCAAACACCACATCACGGCTAATGACGATTTTCTTAGTGATCAGATTGTACAATTTATAGGCTTTGGATTGTTCGCTAATCCTGAGAAAAATACCCTTTACACCTTTATCATCGAGCTTCTTCCGCTTTTCATCTGGAACATGTGCATATGCTATGCACCCAAAAATTCGCAAGTGAGCAACACTAGGCTGTCTTCTGCTCCATGCTTCTTCGGGCATCATATTTCTGACAGCTATTGTTGGACTTCTGTTTAAGAGATGAATACTCCACAAGATTGCTTCAGGCCAGAAACTTTTCGGAAGACCAGATGTGCTTAACATGCTCCGTACCATGTTTAAGATGGTACGATTTTTCCGCTTAGCCACACCATTTTGCTGCGGGGTGTAGGAAGCTGTAAACTGTCTTTTGATTCCATGCATCTCACAAAAATTTGCAAATTCCCGTGAGTTAAATTCCCCACCACGATCGGTTCGAAGAGTTTGGATAGCTTTCCCAACTTCTTTCTCAACAAGGGCCTTATAATTTTTGAATGCTGAAAAGGCTTCAGATTTTTCCTGCAAGAAATAGACCCATGTTTTCCGACTAAAGTCGTCGATAAAGGTAATAAAATACCTGTTATTACCATTGGATGGTGGATTTATAGGCCCACAGATATCGGAATGGACCAACTCCAACACTTTCTTGGCTCTCCATGCTCTCCCTTTTGGAAATGCATTACGATGTTGTTTGCCAACAACACAGCCTTCACATACTTGGGAAACATGATCAATCTGCAGAAGACTAGACACCATATTTTTCTGATGAAGAATCTTCAGACCATTGAAGTTCAAATGGCCATAACGAAGATGCCATAACCATGCTTGATCTTTCACCATAGCAGCAAAACAAGGAAGGGTATCATTGCCAAGATATAAAGGAAACATTCGATTTCGAGTCATATTAACTTGAACAATCAAACCCTTTTCCGGATGTTGGATTTGGCAAGTTCCCCTTTTGATAATAATCTCATAATCCTTTTCTTGAAGTTGTCCCACACTTAACAGATTGTTCTTCAAACCAGGAACATAAAACACATTTGAAAGAGAATGTTTTGAATTTTGGAAGCTAATTTTTCCCTTTCCCATAACAGATAATCTAGAATCATCACCAAATTTTACAGAGCTATTAAAAGATTCATCCAACTCAGAGAACATGGACTTGTCTCCGCACATATGGTTACTTGATCCGGTGTCCAAGTACCACATGTTTGGAAGAGTTTCTTCCATGGTATTGCAAGCCATAAGAAGAGTAATATCATCTTCTTTTTCTGCAAAATTTGATGTTCCTCCTTTCTCGTTAGGTAATTTTGTATGGCATTCAGAACGAAAATGACCATACCTGTGGCATCTGAAGCACTCAACATTTGATTTGTCGAAGGACTTTGATTCTTGGGCTTTAGCATAATCAGCGCTGCGTCTGTGGCCTCTTCCTTTGAATTCAAAAGCTTGATCATCTGTTCTGCCTTTTCCTCGTCTTTGACCTCGGCCTTGGCCTCGACCTCTTGCTGCTGAAGATTCACCATTTGTTGAGACCTTCAAGGCTTGCTCTTGAGTGATCCTTTGGTGGAGTTTTTGCTCATGGACCTGCAACGAACTATGCAACTCATCAACCGATAGTTCATCAATGTCCTTGGACTCCTCAATGGAACAGACTATGTAATCAAATTTCGTAGTCAATGAGCGAAGAATCTTTTCCACGATGGTAACATCTTGTATCGGGTCACCATGGATCCACATCTTATTTGCAATCGTCATTGTTCTTGAAAAATAATCTAAAACACTCTCACCAGATTTCATTTGAAGGGTCTCGAATTCTCGGCGAAGTGCTTGGAGTTGGGAGCGCTTGACCTTCGATGTGCCTTGATATTTCTTCTTCAGTGAGTCCCAGATCTGCTTGGAAGTTTCTTTCTGGAGAATGGTCTCCAGAATTGTACGATCAATGGCCTGAAATAAGTAATTTTTTACCTTGAGATCCTTCAGCCTCTGTTCATCGAGTCTCTTCTGTTGTGCTTCTAATAAAACTACTCCACTTGCCGGTTCCACAATACCGGTTGCCACGAGAGTCCAATATTCTTTGGATCTTAGAAAATTCTCCGTCAACATGCTCCAGTGATCATAATGACCATCGAAGCGAGGAATAGCCGGCTGGACATAGTTATCGACTACCTTGTCAGCCATGAATGATTGCTACTGCAAGTAAGAAGACTGCTGCTTCTGTGGAGAATTTCTTGGAAGCTCTGATACCACAATGTTAAACTCACAGTAACATAGAGATCAAAAGTCTTAGTTTATTCATTGCACTGATGATGTTTAAATAGAAATTTACACAACTGAATATCCTCAAAATAAGGAACTGACTCAACATGAAAGAAGGAACTAACTTAAATTCTACCAAGTCTACAGCAGACTTATTCAGTTCCTAAAGAAGTGGTCAATGCCAGAAAAACAGGACAAGACTCAACTAAATTCTTAACAATATTTATGGTCAAATCTCACTTTGGTCCCTCTACATAAAATCATGACAGTTAACCGCTTACATTTCTGGTCAAATCTCACTTTGGTTGTTGCACATGAAATTGTGACAATCAACCCCTGTACTTTGGTAAAATCTCAATTTGGTTCCTACACAAGTGTTAATATCCCCTTTCTGTTACTCAATTGTTTAAATTTTTAATAGAATCTAGGCACGTATGATAAGAATTTGACTACCACATGAGAGAAAGAAAATCATTTACGTTTTTCACTAATACACACTTTATCTCAAAATTTATATCAAAATATGACTGTATTAGACTAAAAGAAACCGCAGATTGTGAACAATTAAGAAGATGAACTAGGGTTTCACATAAATTGAAATCATGAAACACTATTTTTCACGGTAACACAGTCTTCTGTCTATTCATCTTTCTTTCTCTTTGATTTCTTTGTCGTATTATTTATTTATTTATTTTAAAAACTCTACTTTCTTACATTTTCGTCATAATTTTTACCATACGAACATATATATATATATATATATATATATTGTATTATATAACTCTCATGTGCTTATCACGTAGGACACAGTATATTAGTGAAAAATATGGACAATTTTCTCTTTTACCCTCATTTCGTAATCATATTTTTGTCACATGGCTAGATTTTGTTAAAAATTTAAAAATAAAATAACAGAAGAGAGACATTGATACTTGTGTAGAGACTAAAATGGGATTTGAGTAAAAGCGTAGGTGGTTGACTGTCACGATTTCATGTGTAGAGATCAAAATGGAATTTGACTAGGAATGCAAGGGGTTGTCTATCATGATTTCATGGTAAATTACACTTTGCCCCCCTGCACTTTGTACCAAATCTAATCTTAACCTCTACACACGAAATCATGACAGACAACTCTCTCAATTTCTGGTCAAATCCTATTTTAGTTCCTATACATGAAATCGTGACAATCAACTCCTTGCATTTTTACTTAAATTTCGCTTTGGTCCCTACACAAGTGTCAATGTTCCTCTTCTGTTGCTTCATTTTTAAATCTTTAAAAAAATTCAGTTATATAACAAAAATGTGACTATGAAATGAGGGTAAGAGAAAAAAATCATCCATATTTCTCACTAGGAAAGGCAATGGGGCGGGCGGGGCGAGATGGGGCGGGGCCGAGGATCACTCTCCCCGTCCCCGATCCCCGATGGTGAAAATTCCCCCGGCCCCGGCCTCGATCCATGATGGAGAACCTATCATCGTCCCCGTCCTCTAATGGGGATCGAGTTTCCTCGACTCCAAAAATTCCCCGACCAAATAAAAAAAAAACAAAATAGTGGCTATCTCATCATCATCAACATCAACAATAACAACTACAGTCTACAAAATCCTCATCAATGATCATCATCGTCAACATCAACAACAACAAAATGTATATCTATATCTATATATTTACACACACACACACACACACACACATATATATATATATATATCTTAGATTGGAAGAACAGTGAGAGAGGACTAGAGGGCGACCAGTGGCGGTAGATCTGGAGACGAGGCAGCAAACGGAGGTGTGTGTGTGTGTATGTGTGTGTGTGTGTGTGTGTGTGTGTGTGTGTGTGTGTGTGTGTGTGTGTGTGTGTGTGAGCGGTGGTGGTGGTGGTGGTGTCGATGACGATGGTGCGATCAACGGCTGACGGTGGTGCTCAGAAATCTTCATTGTGGCTTAGATCTGGAAGGAGCTCTCCGTCGCCGATCTACCTCTAGATTTCTCCGTCGCGGCTTAAATCTGGAAGGTGCTCATTCATCTTTCTCACAGAGAGTAGAGGGAGAAGAACGAGAGAGAGTGAGAAAGTTGAGAACGTGAGATAGAGCCTAAACATATATATATATATATATATATGGAACTGTTCGGGGTGGGGTTGGGCTGGGGCCAGGTCTGGAGAAGCTATCACCGTCCCCGGCCCAAAAATTATTGGGGATTCAATTTTTACCCGGCGCTATGGGGGTAATTTTCAGGGAAACCTTGTTTTAATCGGGGTCAGGCGATCGGGTTCCTGTCGGGCTGGGTTCAAATTGCCATCCCTATTTCTCACCAAATACACTTTGTCTTACGTGATAAATACATGAGAATTATATAATACAATAAATATATAATATATATATATATATATGTTCGTATGGTAAAAATTGGAATGAAAAAGTAAGAAAGTAGAGTTTTTGAAATTAAAAAAAATAAAAATAAAATGCGACAAAGAAATCAATAAAAAAAAGTTGAATAGACAGAAGACTGTGTTAATGTGAAAAACAGAGTTTCATGATTCTAATTTATGTAAAATCCTAGTTCATCTTCTTAATTGTTTACAATTTACGTTTTGTTTTAACATAATACAATCATATTTTGATGTAAATTTTATAATAAAGTGTGTATTGGTAAAAAATGTAGATGATTTTCTTTTCTTACCCTCATGTCGTAGTCACATTTTTATCACATAACTATTTTTTTTTATTTTAAAATTTAAACAACTGAGTAACAGAAATATGACATTGACACTTGTATAGAGATCAAAGTGAGATTTAACCAAAAGTACATGGGGTTAACTATCACAATTTCATGTGTAGGGACTAAAGTAAGATTTGATACAAAATATAAGAATACAAAGTGTAATGGGCAAATTACACCAATGGTCCCTATAGTTTGGGGTTTGTGTCACTTTCGTCCCTGACTTTTCAATTGTGACACATTTGACGTAGAATTTTGAATCTTGCTCCAAATAAGGACAATTGAATATACTATTGCTTAATTTCAAGGACAAAATCGTCAATTTGATAAAATATAAACTAATTTGATAAAAATAAATATCAAAAAAATATTTTTGAATATTTAAAAATTATTTCTACTCACTAAAGATAAAATTATGTAAAATTGATAAATCTTTTAGACATTTATATATTTATTTGTTCATTTATATCAAATTAATTTTTACTATGTGTTTGGATGATGATCATGTAATGGGTAGTTTTTATTTTTATTAAATTAGTTTCTATTTTTTCAAAAGTCAAATATGGCGACAACTTTAATATCATTATTAAATCAATCCATTAAATCAAAAATCCAAAACTAAAAACATTTCATATGTATTAAATATATCGATTACACATTATAATTCTAACAATCACCCATTATATGGCCATCATCTAAACATATAATAAAAATTAATTTTGTAAAATAAATAAATAAATAAATGTATAAAAAAATTATCAATTTTACATGATTTTATCTTTAATGAGTAGAAATAATTTTTAAAAATTTAAAAATATTTTTTTGACATTTATTTTTATCAAATTAGTTTATATTTTATCAAATTGACGATTTTGCCCTTAAAATTAAACAATGGTATCTTCAATTGTCCTTATTTGGAACAAGATTCAAAATTTATGATCAAATATGTTACAATTAAAAAGTCAAGGACCAAACTGATACGAACCCTAAATTATAGGGACTGTTAATGTAATACGCACAAGTGTAATTTACCCATATTTATATGATGTGGAGTATTATTCTTCTCAGACTCCAAATTACCTCTCCTTTATTTTCTGATGCACGATTTCAGCGTGGCAGACAACTTCGGAGGAGATTGGTCTTGGGAGATATGAAATGTCGGAGTATCATTCGTCATTTTCGGAATACACGATTTTACTGTGGCAAAGCGCTTTGGTTTGGAGAAAGATGGGAAATGTTTGGTTTCATTTTAGGATAAACTATTAATAGATTTTAATAATTTATTAAAATAAATCATAATAAAATTGTTTTTAAAAATAATTTTCAAACTGTTGCTAAAAATTAATAATTAATAACTTTTTTTTAATAGTATTTAATAAAAAATATCATTAATTATCATAAGACTTACATATTAGAATCTACATGTAAATCCTTAATTTTACAAAAAAAATATTTTTAGATGGATTTTTTTTATTTCATATTGTAGTTAATTTTTTTAAGCCAAAAAAAATCATAGAGCTTACATGTGAACACCACAGCTCAAGATTAGATCTTGGGTTGGATTGAGACCTGACTCGAGCTCTCTGTTCTACTTCATGGACAAAAAACTAACACCCAGTTGTTTCCGTAGTGAGAGGACTCTTCTCTTTCTTATTTACTGTACATTTGTGAACCACAGCCCAGATAATACATAAAACTATCAAACAGAAATTATTTCTAACGTAAAAATAACTGATATACAAATAACGAATAGATGACATTCTGATATTGAATATTTCCTAGGTAAGTGCTCATTGTCCCTAATTGGACATTTTCTCTCTAATGAAATCCAATTCCTAAATTTGGTTAATCATTTTGGTTAATCATTTTGGTATCAGAGCTTTGGATCGAGTCCTAGTTCTTCCAGATTGGAGTTGATTCTTCAACTGTAGTTGAAGTTCAGTCCTAATTGCAGTTGAATTGCACTTGAGTTCCACTTTACAAAGCCCTTTTGCATGAGATATCCTGATTACTGAAACCCTAGCACCTTGAAATCCCAACACAATCTGGACTTGAGCTTTACAACAGCTTTACTTCAAAGCTGAATTTGAATCGGTTCTTTGTAACCCTGGATCTACAATGATCTCATGTCTTATAACTTCTGATTCGAGTTGCTTGAGTGTCCTATGGAGTGCACTAGTTGTTCACAAGTCAATCACAACTGGATTTTTTTGTTCAAAAACTTTGCACTCTAATTCGATTCAGCCTCCATAGGCTTCGCACCTCATTCAAACGGAATTTGAGTTCCAAATTGCTATATTCAAAATCCCAATTGAGTTATGATCAGATCCCCTAAGTTAAACTCCTAACTCAATCCAAAACAATCCAAAACCCTAGCTTAGAGTTGTGACTCACAATTGGAGTTGATTTGCCTCAAGTTGATTAACCTTTCACGATACTAATAGCTGGCTATCAGACTGAGTTCATTGCAATAGTTCTCAATCACTGTTATCGATCTGGATCTTGTTCGAATCCATTGAGCGTTGCCCTTTGAGTTCCCTTGATTGTTCGAAGCTGAATGAGGTACATCAACTTCAGAGTGTAGAGATTCATTTACACAGATCTTGCAAGTATTGCGACTTCGAGCCACACATTGACAACATCGATTTTTGAACCTCAACTTCAGCTTGAGTTCTGTTCGAATTTGGCTCTAGTTCATATTGACTGCCTTGAGTTTTTCAGATCCAGATTCACAGATTGTTTTGACATAGATATTTCTTTGCTCATTCAGTATTTCAAAAGTATCCTTCGCCACTTTTAGCTGGACTATGCATTTTGGACTGATTTTCATTGTTGTGTGACTGAATGCTGATTTATTAGATTTAGATTAATGGCTCAAAGGAGGCCAACAAGGTTGACATAGTAGGGTTTATCTGGCAAATTTGGAAGACGACATTGGGATGAATCTTCAATTGGATGAAAGAATGATAAAACATAACCTAAGAAGTATGGACACGGATATGTGACACAACATGGACATGACACGAAGACGCCGACACGTTAATTTTCAAAAAATACAGGACACGACACATGGAGAACACGAATGAAATATATAATTTTATATATTTATTATATGTTATATATATAAATATATCATTCAAAGATAATAAAAAATACAATATGACACTAATTCCTATAAATTTATATGATTTTTGTTTTATTATTGTATCTTAAGTTATTTTGTTCAAACTTATAATTAGTTTCATATGTCTAATCGATAGATATGTGTGTTTAAGTGATTGACATGTGTGTTCTTCAAGTGTTTAAAGAGTATCTGTGTCCCTAAAAATTTTTTAAAAATATGACACGTTTTGAGAAGTGTCGGACACGTGTCCAAAGAGTGTTGGTGTCCAACACGGACACGACACGGATACGTCACTTTCTTAGAAGTGCCCATGCTTCTTAGAACAGAACCAAAGTAATGAGATTGAAGAGTTTAGTCAACAACTTGCTACCTTGATTGGAAGAGTGAAAAGCTTGCAAACTGCTTTTTGAAGGTAGTCTTGGTTCCAAGGATCATCAATTTGATGATTCCTTCGATGCCACACATTGGCATAGAGCACGTTCCCATGGAATTGAATCTAAATAAGTAAAACACCATCAATGATTTTGTGCTTCCCAAATTTCATTGATTGGAAGAGTGCAAAGCTTGCAACCTCTTTCCAAGGGTAGTCTTGGTTCTAAGGTCATCAAACAAATCAAAAGAAAACCAAAAAATTCTAGAAAATTTATCAATGAATAAAGAAAACAAAAAAGAAATGAAAGACAAGAATACGAAAAAGAATTAATAAGTAAACAAATTATAAAACATCACTGATAAATTTGCAACAATTCATGTCATACAAATAAAGAAAAAAAAAAGAAATTGATAACTATATAAATTTCAATACTATTGATTGATTTAAATAAAGAAATTGAAAAAACGAAACACAATATAAAAAAGTCAATTCGAAACTATAATTTTTAATGCAAAGAAACCTGAGAAACTTAGTTTCAATGGAGACTACAACAAAGAGATGTCAATTTGTTTTTTAACCTCAAGCAATAGCTATGAATTATGTTCTCAAGATTTCTTGGCATACAATCACTCCAAAAGATGATAGGAAAATCAAGCAATAAAAATATATTTAAAAAAAAAAAATTCAAATAATTAGAGAGAATTTATTGAAAACAAAGAAATTATTAAACAAAGAACTGTAAGACAAGAATAAGAACTATAAAAACCAAACATTATAAAAATAATTACCAAGTAACTAAATTATAAAACTATAACTGATAAATTTATTACTGTTCATATGTCATATAATTAAGGAAATCGAGAAATTACGAGAAACTCACCAACACAAATTCCGATACTAGTAATTTAAAATTTAAAGGAGAAAAAAAATTGGAAAAGAAATTAATTACAAAGATCATAGATTTTGATTGCTAAAAAATTTTAATAGAGAAATCTAATCTCAATGGAGATTGCGAGAAAGAGATGTCCAATTTTTTAACATCAAGCATTGAAATTGAAAGGTTATGAATTATGTTCCCAGGATTTCTTAGCAAACAAACCAATAGACCAAATAAAAATTAAGCAATAAACAAGGTTTCAAAAAGCGGTTGCGGTTGCGGTTGCGGTCGCAGTTGCCGTAACAGCTGCAGTGGTGCGGTTGCGGTTACAGGGTATAAAGGTCGTAGCGTAACAGCTATAGTAACCGGAACCGTGAATTTCTAAATTTTTCGCACAATTTGAAAAAAAACTTACCGATATGTATATTTTTTTTTCAAAATCACATTTATTAGGGTTTAAAATAGATTTTGATCAATTTTTGTTAAATTTTAAGTATGATCTAATATATTTCATATTTTTAAATCACTATAAAATGAGTTGTTTACATTTTATTTCAATATTAATGACTTTAAGAATAATTGATTTTAAATGTCTATAAAATTATTTTTGACCAAAACCTAAACTAACTAAATAAAAAAATATTTACAATTATTAAATGAAATGATTATAAAAAAATGTGTCAAACAAAAAAATATTTTTGAGCTAATGATTTTTTTTAAATAACATTTTTTTAGACAACACTTTACAGCTAACTAAATTAAATTATTCACAATTAAGTATTAAATAAAATGATTATAAAAATAAAAATTGTGCTATAAGCAAAAATTATTTTTGAGCTACTGATTTTTTTTTCAAAGACATTTTTTAGACAACACATTATAGTAACAAAATAAAAATATTTACAATTAAATATTAAATGAAATAATTATAAAAATAAATACAACTATTGTTTATATATTTTTTATTTTACATGCTAATGTAATGAAATAAAAATTAAAAAATAAATTATAAAGAAAAAAATTCATACAAAGTTTTTTTTTTTTTTTTTTCCGGTTTGGTTCACTTGAGTATTCATTATTTTTTTGTAAGTTTTGTGTCTTTTTTTTTTTTTTTTTTTTGGAGAGGAAGCTATTTAAAATATTGCAACGGTGTGTAATGGGTCGTTACAGTACCGCTACACCCGTGACGTAACACCGAAACGTTCGTCACCACAAAAGCGGGTGTAACGGGTAATGTTTACCACCACAACTGTTACGTAACGGCCGCAACTATTATGTAACAACGCTTTTTGAAACCTTGGCAATAAATAATATATTTATTCATATGTCATATAATTAAAGAAATTGAGAAATTGAAGGCACTTACACAAATTTCAACACAAGTAATTTAAAGGAAAAAATTTGGAAAATATAAAATATATATATATATATATATATAAAGTTAATTACTGTCAATTTAAACAAAAAAAAAATGTGATACATAAACAAAATATTAAAATTTTAATTAAAAATTAATATCATAATTTTGATTGCAAAGAAATCTGAGAGAGAAACTTAGTCTCAATGGAGATTGTGAGAAACAAATGTCTATTTTTTTAACATTGATCATTGAGATCCAAAAAGTTATGAATTATATTCCCACGATTTCGTGGCTAATAAACCAATAGACAAAGTAAAATCAAGCAATAAATAATATATTTATCAAAAAAAATAACAAATAATAAAAAAAAACATCAAACAAATAATTGCATGACAATAGTAAGAACTATGAAACCAAACATTATAAAATTAATTATCAAGAAACCAAATTACAAAACCATAACAGATAAATATGTTATAGTTTATATATCAAATAATTAAGGAAATTGAGAAATTGGGAAAACCATAAGAGGTAAATTTGTTACAGTTTATATATCAAATAATTAAGGAAATCAAGAAATTGAGAAAACCATAACGGATAAATTTGTTACAGTTTCTATATCAAATAATTAGGAAAATTGCGAAAGGGAGAGAAACAAAACAACACAAATTTCAACACTAGTAATTTAAATGAAAAAAATTTGGGAAAAAAAAATTGCAAAAAAGAAACAAAATATTAAGAATCTAATAAGAAATTAAGATTATAATTTTAATTGCAAACAAATCTGAGATAGAAATTTAGTCTCAATGGAGATTGCGTGAGAAAGATGTCCATTTTTCAACATCAAGCATTGAGATCCAAAAGTTTATGAATTAGTTTTCTAAGATTTCTTTGGCAAACAAAGCAATGGACAGTGAAATCAAGCATCAAGCAATAAATAATATATATATATATATATAATATTAAAAAAAACAGATAATTAAAGAAAATTTATCAGAAAAAATAAAATATTAAACAAAGAATAGTAAGGCACGAATATGAACTATAAAAACCAAACATTATTAAAATAATTACCAAGTAAGCAAATTATAATACCATAACAAATAAATTTGTTACTGTTCATATGTCATATAATTAAGAAAATTGATAAATTGAGAGAAACGAAACAACAAAAATTTCAATACTAGTAATTTAAATGGAAAAAAAAAAATTGCAAAAAAGAAAGAAAATGTTACAAATTTAACTAGAAATTAAGATTATAATTTTGATTGCAAAAAAATCCAAGAGCGAACCTTAGTCTCAATGAAGATTGCAAGAAAGATGTCCGTTTTTTTAGCATCAAGTATTGAGATCCAAAAGTTATGAATTCTGTTCTCAGGATTTTTTGGCAAACAAACCAATAGACAAATTAAATAAATAATATATTTATTAGAAAAAAAAAACCTTAATAATTAGAAAATTTGTCAAAAATTAAGAAAATATTAAACAAAGAATTATAAAACAAGAAAAAGAAATTGAAAAACCAAACATTATAAAAATAATTACAAGTAACCAAATTGTAAAACCATAACTCATATAATTAAGGAAATTGAGAAATCGAAAGCAAGGAAACTACACAAATTTCAATACTAGTAATTTAAATGAAAAAAATAGGGAAAGGGGAAAAAAAAAATGCAAAAAGAAACAAAATATTACAAATTTAACTATAAATTAATATTATTATTTTGATTGCAAAAAAATTTGAGAGAGAAACTTAGTCTCAACTCAATGGAGACTGCGAAAAAGAAATGTCTGTTTTTTTAAACTCAAGCATTGGGATCCAATAAGGCTAGGAATTATGTTCTCAAGATATCTTGGCAAACCACCACTCCAAAAGATAAAAAGAAATTCAAGCAATAAATAATATATTTATCTAAAAGAAAACCAAATAATTATAGACAATTTATCGAAAACAAATAAAATATTAAACAAAAAATTGTAAGACAAGAATAGGAACGACGAAAACCAAACATTACAAAAATAATTACCAAGTAACCAAATTATAAAACCATAACTAATAAATTTGTTATTGTTTGCGGGTCATATAATTAAGGGAAATCGAGAAATTGAGAGAAACGAAACCACACAAATTTCAATGCTAGTAATTTAAATTTAAAAATCTAGGGAAAAAATTGCAAAAAAGAAACAAAATATTACAAATGTAATTAGAAAAAAAAAATTATAATTTTGATGCAAAGAAATCTAAAAAAGAAATTAGTCTCAATGAAGATTGCGAGAAAGATGTCCATTTTTTTTAGCATCTAGCATTGAGATCCAAAAGTTATGAATTTTGTTCCTAGGATTTCTCGGCAAACAAACCAAAACACAAAGTAAAATCAAGCAATAAATAATATATTTATTAGAAACAAAACCAAAAGTCAAAGAAAATTTATCAAAGATAAAACAATTTATATTCATTAAACAAAGAACTTTAAGATAAGAATAAGAACTACGAAAACAAAACATTATAAAAATGATTACCAAGTAACCAAATAATAAAACCATAATTCGTTACTTTTCATATGTCATATAATTAAGGAAATCGAGAAATCGAGAGAAAGGCACCTACACAAATTTTAATACCAGTAATTTAGACGAAGGGTAAATCGATTGTATTATCAAATTGGACAGAGACGAATTTGTTATTACCCTCGTGGATAGAATATATATAGCAATTCAAAAGTTGTAAATTACTATGTTGGATCTCAAAGACGCTATTCCAGAAGTAGGAATCATGGAGAAGAATTAGGCTTAGAAGAGTGAAAGATGAGAAATGAAAACTCACATTCTCTGCTAATACCAAAGGCAAGTTGAGAACTTAAAGAGCACAAAAACAAAAAGAAGATGCATGTTGATGAAAGTTAGGGGTGAAATCGGTTCAATAGAGTCAGGGTAGAACCTGGTATTGGGACTGAACCAATCAGTTCAGTTTTCTTGTGGAGCACCCCCCGAACCAAGTTGCTGTCAATTCAGGCAGTTTGGTTCAGTTCAAAGGATTCTATTTGGGCAATCAAAAAACTAGAGGGTAAGCACACACGATTTGTGTGTATTGAAACTATGAAGAATAAGCAAATAGAACATTAATAGCATAAAAAATTGAGTTACATAATGATAAATGTAAGCATTAACTCAGGGAAAACACATAAATACATTGACAATGCCAATCAAAAAAGAGTCCATATGTACCCGGTGCCCCCACCAAACCACTGCTCCAAAACTCACCTTTAGTTCATCAAGGATGGAAAGAAATTTCTATTTTTTTCCCATTATTAACAGAAGTATAAATCTTCCATGAGCATATGAAATGCAACTCTTCCTCTTAAAAGCTTCTTTAGATGTATCTTGATGTAAATCCTTTACTTCCCTTTGCTCGACGTATTGGAAGATTGTGTTGTTTTGGTGAGAAAGTGAAGAAAATAAGGGATGACTGGAGAGAGTTTTGATTCACCATGACTTGAAAAGTCAACCTTAAATGTACTCTTTGTTTACAGTTATTATATATTATATTATATATATATATACATACATATATAAAACGCCCAATTAGTACTTAATACACATTAATATGTGTTTGGGAGGGAAACGATTAGATACACACCTAACCTTTGGCATAGTGTACAAAGTAGTTGCCTGGTGACTTTGTTTGCACCCATTTTTGTCAAATTCCTGTCGACAGGTGGATCAACCGGATGGTGACATGTGGCACAGTCAAAGTGAGAGTCTTTTATCAATCAAGGGGACGGATGGCATTAGAAGAATAGGTCAGGTGCAGTAAGTGGCCCAAGTAATGGAGCAATTACCAAGCTAAGTCATGGACTTAGTCGATTGTTGCAGAAGCGAGCATGTGCAGAATACAGATTTGGCTCTATCGATCAAAAGCCCAAAGTATTGAGGGACACGTGGCATCATGAAAGGAAGGTAGTTCGACAGGCAAAGATGAAGAATTGGTGAAGCTTGAGGGCTTGAAAGTGAAGGAACAGTTGCAGCAGAAGCAGTTAACCAAAGGCAGTTGTAGGAATCAAGAAGAACATGTAACCATGGGCCAAAGAAAGATGGGAAGATATAGAGGCCAGGAATTGCCAGGGAGAAGGGACATCAACAACTCAACAACACTTAGCTTTTAGACTAGGAGTAGTTTCTCTGTAATTTGTACTTTGTGAACTTTGGTAGTTTTATTTTGAAATTACCTTGTGTTTACTTTGTTTAGTTTGTAGGAATCAAGAAGAACATGTAACCATGGGCCAAAGAAAGATGGGAAAATATAGAGGCCAGGAATTGCCAGGGAGAAGGAACATCAACAACTCAACAACACTTAGCTTTTAGACTTAGGAGTAGTTTCTCTGTAATTTGTACTTTGTGAACTTTGGTAGTTTTATTTTGAAATTACCTTGTGTTTACTTTGTTTACTTCATCCCTCTTGTCGATTGTAATTTGTTCTAAAGAAGTCCTTGTACTTTTAAGGCAATTCAAATCAAATACACAGTCGCTTGATCTGTTTGTTTAATTGTTTGCGTAAATTATTGTTGAAATCCTATCGATTGGGAATAAGCATAATTTTTATTGACAGACTTGAATCCATAACCTCAAGGTTATTAGGCTAAGATTTTACCATTGAACCAATGGTAAGAAGAAATTGAATCAGTTACTGTTTTTGGCAAAGGAAGTTTCTTAACCATTTGTTTCCAGATCTATACTCAAAAGTGAATCAGGATGCAAGTCCATTGAATTGTAAGTAACAGATGCCTTTTAGATAATTTTGGTATAGTTGAAAGTCCACACAAATTCAAAAATGCGAGACCCCAAAGATGTGTTCTCTCTTTACAGTAACAAACAAAACAATCAAATCTAACAACAATAACAGAATTAAAGAATTGATTAATAACAAATTAGGGTTTTATTTTTCAAATTAGAATACTCAAACTAGGACTTTGAATTAGGGTTTGAGATCAAGGTTTTCAACAAACTTCTAAAAAAAAAAAAAGGTTTGGAAATTACTTGGATGAGATCAACAGATCTCGGTGCGATCATTGTCGTCGTCCAAGATGAAGAAAGGTGCGACCGTCGTATTCTGAGAGAGGTGAGACCCGAGACGGAGAGCATCGCGGAATCAAGATTGAGAGCGTGAGAGACGTCCTATTTTGGGAAGTGGGTTATAATCCACTTCCCAGATTATAACCCACTTCCTCTCTCACAAAAAAGCTGATTATAACCATTTTCCCAAAAGAGGGTGAGACAGTTAGAGCAATCTCTGATAGTATGAGGGTGAAATACCATTTTGCCCCAAACTGTTAGCCGATAATCAATTTGGCATCTTACTTTAATTTGACACATCAATTTTTTGAAATTTGATCAATTTAAGTCATGTAATTTCATCTACAATTAAATAGAATCTATATAATAAGGAATGAGGATTTTTGAATTTATCCTAGAGACAATTGTCCTACTAGGACATTTTAATGGTCATGATTCATTTATGTATTTAGATGGACAGCTAAGATGAAAACATTCTCTCTCATTCTATCTGAATTTTCCGCCCAAGAGCCACAAACTTTACAACCACCCATCCTCATCTGTCGCACCTCACCTTTCCACATTTTAAATTTCAAAACATACCCATCCACTCCCTACAAAAAAGAGACCCACTCACAATTTTCAAATTTCAAAACACCCATGCTCATCCAACTCTCTATAAACTCTCATCTCCCTGTCTTTCAGTCTCACACCCAATTTTCAAATTTCAAAACACCCACCTCTCTCTCTCTCTCTCTCTCTCTCTCTCTCTCTCTCTCTCTCTCTTTGCGTCTTACTTCCCTCTCCGACGGTGATACATCGCTTTCCAATGACTCTCTTGCGACCCAACCATGTTGTTGCTCATCACCTCCTCCAATCATCGCCACCGCACAACGCCACTTCCTCCAGTCATCTCCACCGCTGCTGCTCATCACCACTGCCACCACTCATCATGGTCGACGCTATGGATGGATCGACATCAGGCTACTGCCAACGTTTCTGGAGAGCTCCCCACTCTCCTCCCTGCCTTTTTAACTCTCCATTCTTTCCCTACACACTGTCATGCTGACTTGGAGAGAGAGAAATCATATCCACAATAAGTTATCAATGATCACAATAGTCAAGATGATTACAAGTTGGGAATAATTAAAATAGAACTCTTTGCAAAGAGATTTAAAAAAAATATATTGTATACCACTCAAATTAGCTCAAAATAATTCATCCGTCACCATAAATTTGAATTTGCTCCATAAATCTCTAAATGAATGGTGGATTAAAATTAATTTTCATCTTTATAAAATTACTAACTCTCACTCTAAATATTCCCTATCTATACTCAAAATTATCTTATAAATGGGGAAGAGAAAGCCGAATAAAGTGAGAAAGAAAGAAGAATTATGGAGGAGGGAGCCCTACATGGCTCAACTTATAAAGAATGAAAGAAGAAAGGATGATTAAAAAAAAAAAAAAAAAAAAAAAAAGAGAATAAAAGAAAAGAAAACAAATAAAAAATGAAATAAAAAAAAGAGGGTCAAAAGATAAGAAAAGGAAAAGATGAAATGATGGGTGGTTTGGTTTTGTTGGCCAAGCTTTTTGATGTGAGTTGTTGTTATTTTTTTTTATTTTTTTTTTTTTTCCACTGAAAGATGGAGAGCAGTGGGGAAAAATGGATCAAATTTTTTTTTTTTTAATTTATAAAAGGATGAATAACAATGAGGTAGATATAAAAGAGATAAAATAAATATAAATAAATGATTTAAATTAGATTTTCATCTAAAAATCTCACCATCAAATTATTATAATAAACCATCAATACCACTCACTAAAATATTAATACCTCAAAAATATAGGATTTCACACCAATACTCAATTTTTTTATTAATTTTTTTTTTATTTTTGAGATAAAAATAATTAATTAAATATTAATTTTTTTTAAAAAAAATTGGGGTTTGATTGATTTTTAAACTATAGTTTGGGAGGTAAAATAAAGTTTCAAATGAAATTTGATACCATTTCCGCACATTTCGTTGATTGTAAACGGAATTAGATGGCGGGGATTAAATTGATCAAATTTCAACTAGTTTAAGGGTAAAAAAAGACATAGTGTAAGTGCAAACTGATCTTTGCGTAATAATTTAAAGGAGAAAGTAAGGCTCTGTTTGGTTTAGGACTGGAATCATGATTCCACCCTATGACTCCAACCCGTTGTTTGGATGCAGTTTTCAAAAATTGATTCTAACCCTATATTTGAAAACATGTTTGGTAACCACAGAGTTTTTGAATTTTTGGGTCTACTTGGCCGTTTGCCCAGACATCCTCCTAGACGTCCATCCAGTTGATCGAAACTTCTTTTTTTTTTTTTTTTGCAATTGCCACCTAGTCAATTCAAAAAAAATTTATATTTGTTTTTGATATTTTTTAAATATAGAAATTATTTTTTTAGACCAAAATCTTAGATTATTATTTGGCCATTTATTTAAAATTAACAAAAAAAATAAAAATAAAAATTAATTTGTCGCAATAATTTTTAAAAAATAAAAAAACATTTTTAAACAAAACAATTAAAAAAATTACAATCAAATATACAATCAAAAGTAATTTTAAAGCACTAGTTGAATATTTTTTGAACAAAAAATAATATATTTTTTAATATTTTAAATAAAAAAAATATTTTCAGAATTTTTTGAATTTTTTAAATTACAAATTTATTTTTTTCAGTAATTATTTTTTTGAATTGAATTTTAAAAAAGAGTTTGGTTATGAGCTTCAAATAGAATTTTCAATACAGTTTTGAGTTATATGTTTGGTTATGAGTTTTGAAAATATAAGTTTTGAAAACTATTTTCAAAACTCATAACCAAACAACTTTTCTTATTTCAAAACTCATTTCAAAAATTCAAAACTCATTTCAAAACTCATAATCAAACAAATTTTCTCTTTTCAAATCATAATTCCAAAACTCACGAACTCAAAATATAACTCTACACTCAAATCATAATTCTAAAATTAAACCAAACGTTACTAATATTTCCTCTGGTATGAGAGAGTGGAGTTTTTCCAATGAAATTCTTAACCTTTACCTTTATTTCCAAATTCTAAACACTACTTTTTTAAACTTCACTTTATCAGGTGATTTGAGTCATTTATGGTTTACCTTCTTAATATTTTGGAAATGATCATATAACTCTTTCATGATTCGTGAACTAAAATTCATCATTAAATATTCCATCTGATTTAACAATTGTGAAATATATGATAGATATAAGGGGGTTATATGCTCATTTTTAAATTTTAATAGGGTAAATCGCATATGAAGTAAAGTATATGGATTAAAGTACACTTTATTTTCCAAACAAATGACAAAAATACATGGGTATTTTAGCCTTTTTTATTAAATTGTTAACGAGCCTAACAGTGTACGTCAATCCACAAACCACAATGGGGTTATGTGGTCATTTCTAAGCATTAGAGAGTAAACAACACGTGGCACAAACCACATGGGGTAAAGTGAAGTTTGCCCTTATTTTTTACTAGTTTAAGGGCTCGTTTATGAAGATATGAGAGGTGATCACACCATAATATGGTGGACCCTCTCACACTGAATCAAATCTTTATATGGTAATACAACCTTCTCGCAGGAAGAAGCAATCGGAAGTTTGAAGTTTAAAGTTTAAATAAAGAGACACAATGTTTGGATATATGGTGACTATTGAGTTTGATTTCAATGGTTATAACCATTGATCAACAACCACCATATATACTATAAATATATGGACAGAACATGGGTTCAATACACTTGAATTTTCTCTTTGTTTTTCTCTTCCAGATTATATTCTTTTGCGTGATTAAACACCTTTACGGGAACTTTGATCCATTGCCATTGTTAAGATTATCTTACGGTCTAGTACAAGTGTCAAATTTTAATTTGTCAAATATTTTATTATGTGGGGTTTAATCTTAATCTCACATCATTAGAAATTATTTAAGAGTGATAAATTAGGAGAATATAGGATTGTTGATTTGCAGTACATGTGTGATCAACTTGGGAAATTATTCAATACTCCCGGAACACTACGTGGCCATACTCCAAGCCAATCACCAATTATTTAACTTTATATTATTTCCCTAACCCCAACATAAATTGTGGGCCCTCACGCCTCTCCACCAATCAAAACTTTATGGAGTATCACGTGTTCATACTCTAGGAGTACTGAATAATCACCCAATCAACCCTAATGGAAGATGATTCAATTTATTTATTTATTTATTTATATTTTAAATTATAAGATGTTAGTAATTATTAGTAAAATGAGATTAAAACAACTCAAATCCAAACCTTCTTTTCATCACATCCTAAAATATAATTATAAGACCATTGAATCAAACGTAGATATATTTTATTCTATGAACCTATCTTCTATTGATGTTCTCTCCCATGATCAGTTTGGACCATCCAACTGTCTAAATAACAATTGTTGTTGCATCATGTTGCCATCACTAAAGCTACTTTCTCTTTAAATTATTGATGATTCTTTTCTTAAAGTATTGCTAATGCTTCTTCCTTTTAATATATAAACCCAAAAATATAATGTCAAGGGGTAATTCCAACCAAAAAAAAAAAAAAGTTTCTTCCGCAAATCAACCAGCACCCTGTGGAGCATTCATCAAACAGAGAGAGAAAGAGATGAAAAACAGAGAGGCAAAGATGGAAAACCAGATTGAACATTTCAGCCATGAGCATCCACTGACACTCCAGAATTACATCATCCCTGAGCCGTGCTTGGTATGCTGGCAAGGCATCACTTCTCCAATGTATTTGTGCAAGGAAGAGCTTTGCTGCGGAAGCTTCGGAATCCACAAATCATGCTCTGAATTGCCAAGAGAATTGCCACAACACCCTTTTCACCCACACCACTCTCTCACTCTCCTTCCCAAATCCCCATACGACTCAGGGACTCTCTGGTGCAACGCCTGTGGGAAGATGTCTTGGGCTTTTACTTACCACTGTTCTGTCTGTCAATTTGATCTTGATGTTAGTTGTGCTTCCCTAAGTCCTATCAAAATCGAAGACCCATATCATCAAATTCAACATCTACACCACCCACATCCCTTGATTGTCTGTGACAACAAAACAAATTTTAAATTTCCATGCTCTGGCTGCAAGCAACCCATCAATGGAAGTCGGGTCTATGTTTGCCTTGACTGCAACTGCTTGTTAGATGAATCATGCGCCAAATGGCCTTCACAGATTGATCATCCTTTTCACCCACAACACCCTCTCACCCTTCTCGTCCACCATCCTTGGAATTCGACTTCGAGCCGATGCAGAGCTTGTGGGAAGGTGCTGGAAGGCTTTACCTTTCACTGTTCTGAGTGTAATTTCAGCCTAGACACACGTTGTGCTTCGTTGATGCCTACCCAAAATTCTGAAGCCAAGGATGAGTTACAGATTCAACAGTTAAGCCTAAGCCACACCCATCCTTTGATTCCTTGCCAAACAAAAATGGGTTTTCGTTTATCTTGTGATGCTTGCCAGCTTCACTTTGATGATTCTTCTGTCTATATCTGTCTTGAATGCAACTTTTTGTTGCACAAATCGTGTGCTGATTTGCCTCGGGAGGTAAAACACTCGTTTTATCACCAGCACACACTCACCCTGCTTGAGTATTCACCTCGTCAGTTTGAGGAATCTTTCGACACAAAGCAAATACTAATGGCAAATTGTCACCCTTCCAACCCGGGACATAATGGGTATGTGGCTAAACTTGCATCTCGTAAGATGGAGCATTCGCTTAATTGTAGAGGGAAGGTAGATGAATTCAAGGGTCATTTTCAATGCCATGCGTGTTATCAGTATACTTCAGGCTTCGCCTATGTATGTACTGAGTGCACTATCTTCTTTGACATTAGATGCCCATTTTCGAAACCCGGACTCATCATATCTGAACTTCACCATCACCCACTTGCTTTCTTCACTGTCAAATCGAAAGAGCTCAATTGCCATGCTTGTAATCGGTCCTTTCGGACCCCTTTCTTCCGCTGTGTGGAGTGTGATTTCAATCTTCATGTCAAGTGTCTTCCAACATTGCCACCAACTGCCAAAGATAAACATCATAGGCATCCCCTTACTCTCACCAATTCTCCTATCAAAGACCGTCCAGATGAAGATGAAAATGCAGAGTTCTACTGTGATGCTTGTGAGGAAAGAAGGGAGCTATATGAGCGTACTTACTATTGCAAAGAATGCCACTATGTTGCTCATGTTCATTGCCTGCTCTCTGAGGTGTGACCTCATTCATATCACTGACTTCTTCTTTTTTTCCTTTTTTTAACAGTTTTCTATCACCGCTTATGTGAATTCTAGTGATCGGTTGTTCAGAAATAATAATGAACGTAACTAATAACTTGTCAATGTGCTCCAATGATTTAAATTTTTTTAAAAATAAAAAATTGGTTTCTTTCATTTGATAGCTAAGTAGAATTACTTATGTGATTTCACGAGTCTTGCCACCATTTTAGAATTTTATAGAAATCCCAAAGTTGGGTAGGGATCATTTGGACACAAATTTTATTAGTCAGTGACATAATGTAAGAAAATATTATACTTGCATCCAATAGTTGTTTCTAATTAATGAACACCAAATGGCATGTTCAATATGCTCCCAAAGCAAGAAAATTAACATTTTAGTCCAATTCTTCCTCGTTGCCCTTTCTTTTGTTTTCTTTATTCTAGTTTTCTTTTCTACTATCCTCTATGGTTAATTTTATTGGATCAATTTTGTTGGTTGCTCCTTAGATATTACCTATTCTAGAGGAAGAGTGGTCCTTGGCTTGCAAACTTGAGGAGACAAAATTAGACATTTCAGCTACTGGGTGTGAAGACAATACTGGTATAGGCATTAGCAAGGTTTTGATGATAGAAGAGATCATGAAGGAAGAGGGAACAGAGCTGGAGGGTCATTCAGGTGCCGATGAAGTTGAGATGGCAAGTAGCTCATCTAGAAAAGTTTTTTCAAGTGTTTCCACAGGCAATGAAGTTATGGCAAAAGGGGTTTCTTCGGTAATGGCAAGCAAAGCCGAAGGGGCAAGAATTGCCAGAGATTCTTCACTCATTGAACCAGATGAAGAGATTGATGTGCTTCACTTAAAGGTAGAGTCCCAAACCATAGAATTAAAGGCAACAGAGAGAAGATTGAAGGAGCTAGAGGAGACGAGTGCTCAGCATGTTGCATCTGCATTACCTAATTCTGGGGACAGTACTGAGAATGTTCAGCCTAGGCATGTAAAATGGGCTGCGCTGGGCAAGCCCAGACCTGGTTTTACATTTGGATGGGCTATCGGGCGGCCTCCACCTGCTTAGAGCTAGGCTCGCGTGTGCATATATATATACTACTAATACTAGTGATTAGTACACGCGATGTGTGTGCAATTCAAATAAGTAAAAATAAAACAAAAAAAGTATTACATCTTGTGTGCTAGTCAAGTGTAAGTGTGTTATTTATCAAATGTAAGGTGTTAGGTTTAGTCTTGCCTTCTTTTCTCTATTTTCACATGTAAGTTAGCATTTGTTATATACATTTATCTCTGCCCTCAGAATTTTTAAAATACAATAAGACTGGGTTGGGAAGAAAATGGGTTTACTCCTTACACTAAATGTAGAAATCAAGGACCAACATTAGAATATGTAATCGAATCGGTGCAGAGCTTGTGGGAAGGTGACCGAGAAGGGCTTTTCCTTCGACTGTTCTAAGTGTAATTTTAGCCTGGACCCATGTTGTGCTTCATTGATGCCATTATTACCATTATTGCCACTGCCAACCCAAAATTCTCAAGGCAAAGGCAGGGGCAGGGGCAGGGCCGACAATTTCCAGATTCAACAGTTAAGACACCCCCACCATTCTCTGTCAAAAGAAAAAATATTATTGTCATATAACTTGTGATACTTGCCAGCTTCACTTTGAGGAGGAGGAGGAGCAGGAGCAGGATTCTTCTGTCGTCTACGTCCGTCTTAAATGCAAGTATTTGCTGCACAAACATTGTGCAGATTTGCCTCTGCAGGTAAAACAATCATTTTGCCGCCACCAACACACACTCACCTTGCTCCACTATTCACTTGGTCAGTCATATGAGGATTTGCTCTGGGCAAAAGGTTTTGGCAACATAAATGAATTCAGGTGTAAATTTAAGTGCCATGAGTATATGCTTCAGGCTTTTTGCCTTTGTATGTACCAAGTGCGCACCAATTTTGAAACCCTTCCTCATCAGCCCTGAACTTCACCACCAGCACCCTCTTGCTTTCTTCGCCGCCATACCGTACTTGCTCTATTGCAACACTTGTAATCAGCAAATCTACACCCCTTTTTTCCGCTGTGTGGAGTGAAATTCAATCTCCATGTCTGTTGTGTTGCCACCGACTGTCAAAGACATACATCAGGGACATCCTCTCACTCTCTCAGCAATTCTCCCATCAAAGCCCATCCAGATGAAAATGAATACTCGGAGTTCATCTGCGATTCTTGTGAGCAAAGAAGGGAGTTATATGATCCTACTTACTATTGTGAAGCAGTAGAATGCCACTGTGTTGCTCATGTTCATTGCCAGCTCTCTGAGGTATGTATGCACTTTCAGTTGTATTTACCTGTATAGATTTTTCTTTATCCGAAAAAAAGAAGAAGAAGATAGCTAAGTAGAGCTACTTGGGTGGGTTTCAGGAGTCTAGGTGACTTCAAATTTCTGACTGTTGCAATACTAGTGCCTAAATCATATTGCCCCACAGTTTAGATCTTGTTGGGATTCCAAATTCTTCAATTTGTATTGTTTAGTTGTCTCTAGGTTTAGCAGCTCTTTTTAACATGATAGAATCAAAGCTCTTTATCATCGAGTTGACCTCATTATTCCTTATTGCTAGGGAGAGGACCAAGAGACTTCCAAATGTTTTAAAACATAAGTTGTAATCCATTGAGACTGCGAGGCTTAATGATAATGGAATGCGATTCATGATTTTTATTTTTTTAGTCAGTGATTAATTGTTGGACCTCTCCTTAGGAGAGACTTGGTGGCTAAAGGGTTATTGGACCTCTCCTTAGGATGGATTCAGTGGCTAAAGGATTAGCCACTTACGCTGTGTTTGGTTGAGGGATTTAGGAAGGGATTTGGAAAGTGAAAGGAAAAAAATAGGTGAAATGTGAATAAAATATACTTACATTTCCCCTAGTTTCACACACATTTTCTCTTTCATTTTCCAAATCTCTTCCCAAATCCCCCAACTAAACACAGCGTTAGGCTACAATCCTTTGGTTAATGTGATTCATTATTTATCATGAAAGTTAAAGATTTACCCAGCTATTTTTTTTCCATATATACATTTGGGTAGTAATATAGAAGAGTCAGAGAACAAAATTCTGTATACAATTACTTTTTGGGCTAGAGTATGCATATGGTATAACTGTGTAACGGGTCTGATTATATTATCCATTCTTCCATGTACCCAAAAAAAAAAAAAAAAAAACATGTTAGTTTTTGATGGGGAAAAAAAAACGTAAGATATATATATAAACGTTATACTGGTCCTCTAGTAGCAGCCAATGTAGTTTTCTCATTTTAGGAAGGAAACATGTCTGGAAAAATTATTTTTGGGGGTTTTCATCAAACTAAAACCAACATCTACTAAAGAGTAACGGGGCAAAATATAGAATCCTCTAAACATTGGTCTACAGAAGATAAAATAATAGTGGTAACATTTTAAGCTTATACATACTTTGCCAGAACGTCAAATAAGGAAGTCCAAATATTCCCAAGCATCATAAATAAAATTTTAGTTGCAATAATATCTTGCTCCATAGATGTTTACTATACTAGAGGAGTAGTTCTTGGCTAGAAAACTTGGGGAGACAAAATTGGAGATGTCAGCAAGTGTGTGTGAAGATAGTATAGGGGCTTGCAAGGATTTGATGATAGAAGAGATCTTGGGGACAGAGTGAGACGAGATGGAGCATCGTCAGCGTCTTTATGGAGCATCTAGAGAGGTTTTTCCAGATGTTTCCATAGACGATGAAATGGAAGGGGCAAGAATTGCTGGAGAATCTTCTCTAATTGAACTAGATGAGGTAGGGTGGCTAACTAGAAGATTAAAGGAAACAAAGAAAAGATTAGAACTAGAGGAGAGGCGTGCTGAGCATTGTTGCATCTCGATCAACCAATTCTAGGGATTGTGAGTGACAATGTTTAGTGAAGCATCGCTGATCAAAAAATGTTTAGTGAAGCACTGATTTGGAAGAGCAACACATAAGCAATTAGCATCAGCACATATATATAATGCTATAATTAGAAGGCAATAACTTGTTTGGTGTTTCAACTATGTTAGTTATTTAGAATATTTAAATCATCTTATGCTCAAACATAATTAGATTTTATTATGTAATTGTTAAACTTTAAAACTGTCTATATTTAACTCAACAAATTTTTCTAAATTGAGTGTTGCTATTCAGTTTGAAGGGCGGGCTTGGCGTAGCAGTAAAAGCTACCTCTTGGTGACCTAGAGGTCACGGGTTCGAGTCACGGAAACAACCTCTCCGCTTGCGGGGGTAAGGCTACGTATATCAACCTTTCCCCAGACCCCACTTAAGCGGGAGTTTCGTGCACTGGGTACGCCCCTTTTAGTGTTGCTATTCAGTTTAATAGGTTCTCTAACTCTGGAAAACTACGCTTGATTCAATTTTTGAGCATCTTGATGAAGTTTTTATTTTAAAATGTTAAGTCAACAACTTAGTCACACAATTATACATATTTTATATTATTTTGTATATCATTACTACAATGGAGCTCTAGGGATTAAAATTATTGTTAATGATTTTAAAGGGAGGAAATTGCTTCCATGTTTGAAAAAAGTTTGGAATGCAGTGGATAGATCATGTGGAGACATTGAGTCGTTAGAATTAGTGGTGAACATCGATCATATTGGGTTGAGATTACACTGCATAGTATTGAGGATATGTGTTTTTTTTAAGGCCGGCTAGACTAACATTGAGTCCAGTTTAGTCATGTGAAATCTGTCACACCCCAAATCCGGGCATGACCGGTCGTGGCCCACAGGGTCTTAGCCCAAGGCACACGTAAGCTTAAACATGAACCCAAAACTATAAAGAATAAATGTGACGATAGCCCAGAAATAAATAAATCAAAACCCAATCCAGTGACATGCCACAAGTGCAAAACAAGCCATAACCAACTTCCTAAAAATATATATATATATATACTAAATGGGACACAAACCGCCCACAAAATAAAATAATTCTAAATAAAACCCAACCACAATGTATGCACAAAATCCGATATAACAACCTAAAACAAAATAAATGAATGTCCTAGAGATCCATGCAATTGAGTCCCCGCTATGCCATGAGTCCACTCTAAGTTGTTCTAACACTTGGAAATGATAAACAACTAAGACTGCTGATAGCTCAGTGAGTAGCAACATGGATAGTAAATACAACTTTAAAGACAGGGTTCAATTCCAAAATAAGATATATATCACAGAAACTAGATTGACATACAGTTTTAATAATGATAATCTGTTTCAAAAAGAAGGTTCCACAGTTCAACAGTTAAAATACTCATGTCTCTCAAGAACATGATAAATGACATTTTCCAATTAAAACATATTACAACATGAACACCAATAATTTTCTGGGTACCAAGAATAACAAGTAACATGCCACACAATTCTCAAGGCTATAAGCCCGTTGGATCCAATATCGAACTAAGAGTCATGCTCAAGGTGGCAACCCGGGCCTTTTCTCTAAGACGATCCAATTGAAGGTCACCTAGCCCAACCCAGATCTTTTCCTTACAATCGTTGAGCAATAAAGTCGTCACGGCCCAACTCGGATCATTTCCCTAGTGGCCAGAGTCACCACTCATAGTGGAATAATTTCCCTGAACTAAATATACAGATGGTCCCGATAATCAATACAATTCAGTTTCGCAAAACATGGTAGTTCACCATTATAAACATGAGACCATAACAAATAGTTTACAGTATGCCAGGTTTACACATGATTCAGAAATAATTTAATTCCATTGATACTATAATAATTTATCAAAACAGTTTAGTCCTAAAACAACAATTCAATTTTCCAACAATTCAGGGTAGGGGAACATTTATAAAAATATATAGCAAGCAACTACTCACCTGAAAACAGAATAATGTAATCCTCAAATAGAGTATGAAAGTCCAACTAGTGCCCTGAACCAAGTATGAAGACTACACGTCACTACTAATTTAAAAATACTAAAGAGAATAATAAACTAAGTACCCCACACTAAAGCACACTAACACAGCTCAACCCCACTCACCATTACTCTTAAATAATACCTAAGTTCATGTTCTTCAAGGTCTAAAATTACCCAAGACATGGATTCCAATCGAAACTTAACTAAAAGTAATTTTCAGATAAAACAGAGTTTTAAACAAGTTTTCCCAATCTATTCGCTAATTTTGAAAATTAAAACCCACTCCATACTATTCGAAAAATTCCAAAACCCTCCAGATATCAACTAATATATCCTAAGTTTCAAACCCAATTGGTTTCACTTGATTTGCTTATCAAAATAATTATTTACAATTAATTATATCCAAACAGGTTATTTTCTGCAACACTTTAAAGAAATTAATGGTTCTCTTAGTATACACAAGCAATCAACGCAAGGCCAAAAATGTAAGAAACTAGACTCAACCGGTTCTAATGATGCTAATTTGATAATTTTCGGATTTATACACAACGAGAACGACACTTTCGAAGTTATTGTTTTATACCAGTTTTCTGGACAGATTTGAATGCACCAGTTAATATAGATTTTGACTCCCAAAAATTATGAGAAAATTGTGATATGCAATTCAATATGTAATTAATCTACTGTAAAAATTTCAGTTCAAAATTCATCTGTTTGATATGGTTTCTTAATTTTTAAAGTATGTGATTCTGTGAAGAATTTTTAAATTGAGAATTACACCAATTCTTTACACACAATTTATTTCCTCAGGTTTCTTAACAGTGTATATATATATATATATATATATAAAATACATAAATCTACAACCTCTCCATCAATGAACTAAATAATAATAGAATAAGTATAAAATAAAAAAAAACAAAAACAAAAACAAAAGCAAAAGGAAGAAGAAAGTTAGAGAACACACCCAAAAATCCTTCATTGTTTGCAACCATTTGTTTCTCTTCCCTCTTTCACAGCTGCTACTGGGAAATTGTTGGAAGAGCTTGGGTTTTTCTTTTCTTTTCTTTATTATACATAACATAAAATACTCTAAATAATTATCCTTTGTTTTATTTTATTTTCTCTCTCCATTAATTTAAATAAAACACAACTAGTATTAGATCAAAATATACTTACTAATTTGTCCCTTTTTTTTTAATATAATAAATATTGCTTCTAAATTAAAGACTTTCACCAAAAATTTATTTTAGGTTTAAAATTGATTAAAAGACCCTCCAATAAAATTTAATTTGCACTTAAAGATTTACAAGCAAAGTATTTGGGATTTGTAAAATTATTATTATTTAATTATTTACTTTATTTTTATATTTGGGTTCTCACAAAATCTAGTATAAAAGGAACTTCTAAATCCAAATCCACTCACTTAACTCGATATATATTGACTATTATTTTTTAGAGTACACACTGATTGGTAGGTTTTTATTCCTGGTAATACTGTTTGACAAAACTCATTTCAATTGTAATTGTATTCAATCTTTTATTTCAGTGAGGCTACGAGTTTTAGATGCAAATCCAACCCAAATTGCGCCTTACAGAGATGTTTCAGAAGTTTATTCTTTCATGTTTGCCACTTCGCTGACTATGCCAGGGATCGAACTGCTCGGTCAGCTCGCGGGGGTCCAGGGATTGGTCCAGGGCAACGCCCCCGAAGCAAAATGCAAAAATGCATTCGAAACTGCTTATCCGCTTGAGCGACCGTTTGTCCGCTTGAGTGGATAATCTTTGGTTCCAGAAGTTTGAACTGTTTGCAAAAGTGCTGGAAGTTATGTTTTTGCACTCGAGCGGAACTTTCTGCGCTCGAGTGTCAGTCCGCTCGAGTGGCCATTCTTGCGCTCAAGCGGAGATCGCGGATCTATTTTCTATAAATATGCGGTTCAGTCAGTTTTTAGGGTTACGGCTTTCAGATCTTCTTCTTGGATATTAGGGTTTATATCTAGAGCTTCTGTGCTAGTTTCTTTGATGTTTGTTTGAGTTTAAATCTAGTTTGAAAAGTATACATCAAAGGATTGTTTGTTTCGTTCAATACAAAAGAGAGTGTTGTTCTTCGGTGGATTCCGTGGAATTCGAGCCTGAAGCTTTAGTGGATTCCGGAGTGGCTTATAGCCGTGATTCGACATCGGCATTGTGGATTCAACGTTGGGCAAGACAATTCCGAGGTGAAGACGGGGCTGAAAGAGGCACATAGGGGTCAGTTCGATTCGGGCGTGGATTCGCTAGGTAATTGAGAGTACACTTGTGTAATTCCTTTATGTCTTTTTAGTGGATTATTTTGTGGCTTTTGCCTGTGTTTTTTTTTACCACAATTAGAGGCGCTCCAATTGTGGTTTTTCCATGTTACATTGTCGTGCTAATTTGTCTTTGATTATTTGATTGGGATTACTATTTACTCGTTAAAATTGATACATAATCACAAATCAATATCTACGAGATTTCTAGATTTTTCACTGATGAAATGGTTTATAAAGTTTTTATTGTAGGAGAGATGGAGCAAAGAGAGAACAATCGGTGAGATGAGAGCAATCCATGGTAAAATAAAATTGAAATTAAGAATGCTTCGACCAGGATGGATCTTTTAGGTCTTACAATAATAGACAATGAAGTTAGGGAAGGAAAGGATTCTTCCATGGTGGGAAAGCAAATATATAGAGGCAAGACTAAACGCATTGTAGACACCCCATTTTTGACAGACCTTAAGACTCAGATGTCATCGATTGAGCGCTCGATGATCGCGCATGTTTGTGCTCGTTCCGAGTTCCTGGAGTTTTCGGCTGAGTGCCTTGCCTCCGGGCCTTTGAACTCTTTGTGTTTTGGCTTGGTTTGTAGGCCATGCCTTGTTGACTTTGCTTGGAGGGAGAGAGAGGACTGTAGACCACTTTTTGTGGTCGTAGACTACTTGTCTCTCTTGTAGACTAGTTTTCGGTTTCCGGAGTCTTCGGTCGCGCGCCTTGTCTTGGGACCACTTAACGTTCTCCTCTTGGCTTGGTTTTTGGACCATGCCTTGTTGCCTTGATCTAGAGGGACACAGAGGTCTTGTAGACCACTTTTTGTGACCGTAGACCACTTTTCCCTCCCGTAGACCACTTTTGGTGCCCGTAGACTAGTTTTCGAGGTTTTCGGCTGCGTGTCTTGACCCGCGAACTCTTGTCTTGCATCCTTTTTGGTTTGTTTTTAGCACAAACCTTGTTTTCCTTGCTTAGAGGGTGGAATAGGGGTTGTAGACCAGATGAAAACCACTTTTCTCTCCTGCCAACCAATTTTCTGGTCGGCCAACTGGTCTTGGGGGTCTTTGGACCACCAAAAGTGGTCGACAGCCATGCCACCACCTTGCTTTCCTTGTGCAAACCACCCCTCCCCTTTGCCGACCACTTTTCATTCTTGCAGACCACTTTCACTGGTCGGCCAACCAGTGCAAGTAGCTGGCCGACCACTTCAACTGGTCGGCAGTTTTCCTGCAGTTTTCTGCAGATATTTTCTTGCCAGTTGTGCCAGCTGTTGGGCATAGAAGACATCCTCCATACACGTGTATGGAGGGATTGCTTGGAGCCTAAAGCTTGTTCAACAAGCTTGATACATGTTTTTTCTATATAAGGGAGCCTCCTCCCTCTTGCCTTAGGTTCAGAATTTTTTATTGGAGATATACATATATCATCTATCTCTATATTGCTCATCCTCTTCATATTTGTGCTTGAAAGTGCCTATTTTTCACACTTTTGCACACAAACACCTAGTGAAACACCACACTTTTGTTGCTGAGGCATCTTGAAGCTGGTTTTGGTCTTTTTGGACTGCTTTTGATCCAAAAAGGTTGCTGGAGTTGCTTCCTTGAAGTTTTTCTACAAGGGTGAGTTTCTAACCCCTTAAAGCTTTGTTTTTGTTCAAGTCTTTGGCCCTATTTGCATGCTGATTTAGGCCTAACTTTAAACTGCAAAAAGCTCTGATTTTAAGTGTTTAAGATGTTTGTTTGAGGCCTCATTGGTGTTGGGGGTGATCTACTCCCTTGCATGCCCTATTTGCTAGGCTTTTGAGCCATCACTTTAGGCTTTTGTTTTAGCCTTTATTTGGCCTTTCTACCACTGAATTCCAGAGGAATTTCAGTGGTGAAAACTTGGTTTTGAGGCCCCAAATGGGTGGGGGTTGTCCCCCCATCCTCTTCTCTTGTATGCTTGTGTTGATGGCTCATCACAAGAGCATGTAGTTCTGTCTTCTTGAAGCTTTGTTTGAGCATTTTTTTGTGACCTTTTAGACCTGCCATGACTCTATTTTTTGGTTTTCTTGGTCACCCTTTGCATGTTTCTTGTATGTGCAGTGTAATCCTTTTTGTAGCTCATCAAAGTAGCATGTTTGTTAAGCATGTTTTGGCTCCATCTTAGCATGTCTCAGACCTTATTTCAGCATGATATACCTCTGTCTAGGGTTGGTTTGATAGCCTCATGCATGCTCCTTGCACTTGTAGTGCAATTCCACTCACTAGCCTAATGTGCATCATGCTTTTGACCATCATTCTAGCATGTTCTTGGCTCTACTCTAGCAAGCTTTTGGCCATGTTTTAGCATGCTCTAGGTCTATTTTAAGTGTTTTGGGTCATGCATGCCTTGCTTTGTATAGTCATAGTTCATCCTTGCTCACTAGCTTTGAGTTTCCAAGCCACTAGCATGCATTGCTTGGGCTATTTGCATGATTTGGCATCATTTGTCATGTGATTTCAGAGCATGTTCCACTGCCATGTCCTCACATATTTTACTCTTTCAATGCTTTGGAGGGTTGCTGCTTTATGCCTTAAATATGCGCCATTGTGTATGCCATCTTGCCTAAGCTTTTGGGTTGCCATTTCAGTGTGTATTTAGTCCTATTTTGCCATGACACAACTCTGATTTTTGTTAGTGAAGCCATCTCATGCTTGGTTTTGATAGGTGTAGTGTAATCCTCCTTATTGGCCTTGCATACTCCATGCTTTATGCCCTTCATGCTATCTTGTTTTGGCTATACTCCGTGCATGTTTTAGCCTTGATTTGACATGCTCTAGGACTGTTTTGAGTTGTCTAGGCCATGTGGTTCATGTATTGCATAGCTGTAGTGCAATTGGCCTTGCTAGCTTTGAGTTTTTGAGCACCATAGTGTAGACGCGCCCCGCGAGGAGGCCTCCGTGCTACAGTTCGGACTCGAATTGCCACGGTTCTTAATCTGAACCAAAGAGTCCAAATCTGGCAAATCGTTTTGGAAAACAAATTTTTGTAAAGAAGTGCCAAACATGGACTGCTTTGCCAGATACAGACTCGCCACCTAAATATTTTATTTTGGGGGAATTTAGGAAACCCTGACTCGGTGCCAAAGGCCACGTGTCCGTCATCACCAAAGTTGCCTCGGCTCGGGAACTTGGGTACGATTGGGGAAGGTCAGCTATGAGCACCCCCTCTCGCCCGATCCGAAGATCGGCCTCTACTAACCATGATATCCGATTTTGAAAACGTTATGTGTTCTTATTCTAGTTAATTAG
This sequence comes from Camellia japonica, assembly GCA_030407325.1. NCBI lineage: Eukaryota > Viridiplantae > Streptophyta > Magnoliopsida > Ericales > Theaceae > Camellia > Camellia japonica. The sequence goes on along the minus strand of JAPPVO010000013.1, from coordinate 89,883,669 downwards.
CTAGAATTACTATGTGATGCGCACAACACAAAAGTATAGACTAGATCGCCTAATTTGGAACGAAGCATTGCATATCCATTTGTTTGGAAAATGATTTGAGATTTGCTACTCGCAAGTAGGCTAAAAACACGGATCTCAATGAGCCATCCCAACTCAAACAATCCAACCTTCACCCACAGGCATTCAGGCAGTTTATATCACATCAGCACATAGTCTCATGGTAAGCACGTTATCATGGCAACACTCACACTCATGCAAGGATGCTAAAACATAAACGCTTACCGAGTACTCCAAGCCAAAACAGAAACTAGTTAGTAATCAATGCATGATCCTCGTTCATGTTAAGATGGCTGATGCAACACATGCAAGATGCAACTACAATAGGCTCGGCTATCCTAAAGATGGCATGTGAAATGCTGCGATTAACAAGTACTCAACTTGGAATTGAAATACAACTGCAGTTAGCATGATGTGCCGAGCCTGATGCATGTAAGACAAATGTATGGATGCACGCATGCATAGCATAAGGTATGCTAATTTAAATATGCCCTAGTCTACCATCATAAGCGGGTAAATAAAAGGGAAGAAAGACGTGGGATTGGAAGACATGCATACACTCACCCACACTTATTACACAATTGCCCTCACTTGGAGGGACCGAAAGAATAATACATTTAATTAACCTACAAGCTAATTAATTATTACAAACCGATTAAACTAGTTAAGAAGATTAACTAATCTAATAAAACAGTAAAAAGTAGCCTCAGGAAGAGGGTCCAATGCACACGCGTCGGTTTCGCTCATAAGCCCACTGTCATGCGCAAGCTGCCTCTGTTTTCCCTGCCCTGCTCCTCTGAAGACTGCCAAAGTCTCAGGGTTGCTTCTTTGAGTTCTGTGTGACACCACCGGCTGAGGGGGAACACCACCGACTGGGAAAAATGATCACCGGCCACAAGTTGATCCATCAGCCAACAATGGATGGCCGGTTGGCACTGTAGATGGCCGGCCGGCCAAAACTTCCTGCAGAAACTGGTTTGACAGCAACAGAGGGCAAAACTTGGCATGGCAATGCATTTCAAGCAAATGTGTGCACCACCACACTCCCTATTATGTTCATGACTCAAAGGAGGATGGGCATCGATTCTCGGACCACCAATCGTGCATTTCCATGCATGATGGCCCAAAGAATCAAGTGTGCATTTTGATATGGAGTGCAATGCAAATAATCAAACAAAGGGGCTCAACCTCTATCATACTCAACTCAAGAGGCGAAGCATGCATGCTAATGCAATGCGATCCTAAACATGTTGACTAGTATGCAACATGGCGATGTAATGTGTTCATGCAAGTATGCAAGCAAACATACAAGGTGGGCATGCAAACAAGCAAAGGGGATGGACTTAAACTAACATGGATAGCTCGCAAATATGCCAAAATCAGTGGCCAATGCTATGGAAATGAGGGCACAATGACATGCAAACATGCATGCACACAAGGACCAATTCCTAAGCATAAAGGAACAACTTCTAAGAACACTTAAAAGAAGGTAAACATGGACAATTAGTATGCAATGTAAACTCTGAAAATCATGTTAAAATGGTGCCAAATCAAGCAAACATGACAAGCATAGCATGTAATTGGTCCAAGTACTTAAAGCATGATCATATGACACATGAAGCAAATGGCCAAAATGGATCAAAACAGTCCCAAATCATGTTAAGGCAAGCCCCAAAAACCACTTAGATGGCATCTGAATGATCTACTCATGGAGGCATGCACAAATGCGCAAACATGGAGCATACAACACAACCTCTTAAAGCATCAAAGGAGCATTAAATGCAAGCATGCAAGCATATTATAAGGACTGAAATAACATGGTAAGTGGTTCCAAACCACTGAAACACTGCAAGTAAAGCTTGCCACACACTCACACACCCAAGGCTAACAAGCCAAAATGCAAGGTGGCTATACTAAGCATGTGATGGTCAACCACAACAACCAAAAACAGAGCTTAAGCATGCTAGAACAAGCACAAAAGCTTCACAAAGCTTGGCCAAAATCATGCTAGAATAAGGGTCAAAACCTAAAACATGTTAAGGCCTAAACATGGCATTACAAGGCATGTATGCTAAGCAAGCATGGTGTACCAAAACCAACTCAAAATAGTGCTAAATCATGACATAATAAGCACAAAAAACAGCTAAGGCATGGTCAACATACACTTAAACATGGTGCTCCCTCAAGAGGCAAAAATGGCATTTTTCAAGGACAACAAGGAGAGGGGATGGCCCTCTCCTTCTTAGGACCTCAAGGCACCATCCTTACCTCTGAAATCCCTCAAGATTTCAGTGGTGAGGAGGCCCAAACACAATGGTCCCGGAGCTCAAGCAAAATGGCACAAAATAAGGGCCTAACAAGGCTTAAGAGGGGTCAAACAACCCCAAAACTTAAAACACCCTTAACAAACTATTTAGAGCACTAAAAAACAGAACTTTTCTATGTTATATGTTAAGCTCAAAAACAGTTGTAAGGTAGGCAAAAATACAATGCAAAAATGGGGTAAAAAAGGGGACAAAAGTCTAACCCTTGTAGACCCTCTTCAAAAATGGAAGACCAACAGCTTCTTTGGCTCAAACCAGCTCCAAAACTTCAAAAACAACCCTCAAGGGCCTCAGCTCCAAGAGGATAGTGTAATAGTGGGTGTTTGTGTGCAAATCTAAGACTAAAACACCTTAAGGGCAAAAAGAGAAGGAAATAGATATAGGATAGATACAATTATGCTAACCCTAAAAACCAGAGCCCTCCTCTGAATTTTTGTAACCCTAAAAGAGGGAGAGGATGCCTCCTCTTATAGAGCTCAATCTTGTAAGCTTACAAGACAAGCTAGCTAAGAGGGAGATCCCTCCATACACGTGTATGGAGGGGAGCCAAGTGCATGCCAGCTGCATGAAAATATCTGCAAAAGCAGATGCACAGTAGTCGGCCGGCCAAAAATGCAATTGACCAAAAACAGATAGCCGGCCGGCCATCTACAGTGCCGGCCGGCCAAATATTTGGTCGGTGGCAACAAAACACAGCTGGTGGCCTCAAGCCATGGTCAGTGATGGGTGGGGATGGTCAACAAGCCCTACCCTGCCCCTCAAAGGCAAAACACAAGTGTTTGGTGCAAAACCAGACACAAAACAGTCGAGTCGAGAGATCCTGAGGCAAGGTGCGTAGCCGAGACCTCCGGGAACTCAAGACGAACACAAACATGGATGATCATCGAGTGTTTGAACGGTGATGTCCAAGTCTTGAGGACGGTCAAAAATAGGGTGTCTACACATAGCATGGCATACTTGAGATGTTTGCTTGCCATAACATCATTTCACATGATATTTCAGTGCATGTAGTGTTGTCACACTTCCATGTTTATCACTTCTTAATCATGTTTGAGAGGTGTGCTCTTATTGCCTAGTTGATGGGCCAATGCATGAGCATGCATTACCTTGCATTTCATGCCATCATTTCAGCATTTTGGCCACTGTTTTGGCATGATTTAGGTCTGTCCATATTCGGTTTAAGTCCATTGAGCATTGTTTTGCATGCCTCTTGTGAGATACTCTTTCCTAGCTTTGATGCCTTAAGCTTATAAGCTTGCCATGCATGCATTGTTTGCATGATAGAATCTTGGGCATGTCATCCTAACATTCATAGAATAGCATGTTGTTCGCATGTTGTTACATTGCATTATGTTTGCATGTTGCCATATTACATTGTGTTTGCATGTTGTTGCATTACATTGTACTTGCATGTTGTTGCATTGCATTATGCTTGGAGTGTTGTTGCATTGCATTGTGTTTGGATAGGGTGTTAATCCAAACACAAGAAACGAGGGACGTTTCATACTTGAAGTGATGAAACGTGCCTCATTTCTCGTTCGCCGACCCTCTTGATCAAGCATGATAGAGGTTAAGGCTCTTATTTGTTATTTGTACATTCATTAACATTGAATTGTACAAACTTGGCTTCTCGGCCATCGTGCATTGCGATGCATGGTTGGTGGCCCGAAAGTCGAGAACCGCACTCCCTTAAGCTTATGAAATGATAGGGAGGGTGGTTATGCACACATATCTTGCAAATACACTGCTTTGCCCCTTCTTGTTCTCTATTGCAGCAAACTGGAGTGTGGTAGAATTTATGGTCGGCAGACCAGAAAAAGTGGCTGGCCGACCACTTTTTCTGGTCTGCAGCATGCTTAAATGGTCGGCAGGTGGTCTACACCACCCATAAGTGGTTGGCAGCCTTCCTGGAGGTCTCCATGATGGAGTAGAAGCTATCTGGAGGTTTGTGCAGTGATCTGAAATCAAATGCAAACAGAGGCAAGTTAGGGCACGGTGATGGATTTCCGAACGAGCCGACCTAGCATGCATTGTTCAACTTTCCATAGCAGAGCTGAGTAGTGTAGTTTAATGCTTACTTGATAATTAGCATGTTTATGTAATTTAATTAGTTTGTTAATTAGTTAAAGTGATGTAATAATTAGTTGTAGCTAGTTATTCAATTTGTTGTGTAATAACTAGTTTAATTAGATTAATTAGATTAGTTAGATAGCTTAGCTTAGTGTAACTAGCTTAGCTTATTCTTTCGAACAGTCCGTTGAGAGGGCGAATTTTGTAATAAGTGTGTGTGTGTGACGCATGTCTTCCAACCCCTATTTCTTTCTCCCTTTTACTTATCTGCTTTCAGTGGTTAGTTTTAGGGCATTTTTCAATTAGCATACTTATGCTTCGCATGCGTGCATCATTCATCTGTCTTGCATACACCGGGCTCAGCGCATCATATTAACTGCATTGTATTTCAATACCAATTTGAATACATGTTATCCAGTTGCATTCACATGACATCTTAGAATAGCCGCGCCTACTTAGTTGGATTTTGCATGTATAGCATTAGGCATTCTTAACATAGCTAGGATCATGCATTGATTACTAACTAGCTTCTGTTTTGGCTCGGAGTACTAGGTAAGCTTTTATGCTTTAGCATCCTTGCATGTATGTGAGTGTTGCCATGTTTAGCATGCTTGCCATGAGGCTATGTGCTTAACTGCTATAACTGTTTGAATGCCTGTGGGTGGAGGTTTGATTGCCTGAATTGGAACGACTCGATGATTGTGATTTTTAAGCCCACTTAAAGTGGCAAAATCACGTTTTCTAAGCCCACTTGAGAGTGGCAAATCCGCGTCTTAGCCTACTTGCGAGTAGCACTTTCAAACCATTTTCACAAACAAACATGAGTTGTTTTGTTCCAATCCGCGTGATTGAGTCTATACTTGTATGCTGTGCGCATCACATAGTAAGCTAGCTAATAAACCGGAATAAGAACACATGTGTTTTCAAAAACAACATATCATGTTAGTAGAGGCCGATCTTTGATCGGGCGAGCGGGGGTGCTCATTTCAGGACCTTCCCCTCTCGTACCCAAGTTCTCGAGCCGAGGCAACTTTGGTGATGACGAACACGTGGCCTTAGGCACGAGTCAGGGTTTCCTAAATTTCCCTAAACAAAATATTTAGGTGGCAACTCTGAAATCTGGCAAAGCAGTCCATGTTTGGTACTTCTTGATTAAAATCGATTTTCCAAAACGATTTGCCGAATTTGGACTCTTTGGTGATTTATCAGTCTTACATTGCACTTTGTGAGATTAGATTCAGAACCGTAACAGGAGTCCGAACTGTAGTAGCTAGAACTACAATTCGCGCCCTCGCGAGCGGAGCGGAGTTCGGGCGGTCTACACGCAACAAAGTTAGAGGCATTTAAGAAGATGTGCAAATTGAAATTTGTGGGTACACCCGTCATAGAAGCTTAAGCTTTCATAGTGTGTGTGTGTAGCAATTCACAATAAGTTGTGAACATGTGATAGATGATGCTCTGTTTAATTCATAGATTTGGAAATGGCCACAAAAAAAAAAAACACACACACACACACACACACACAAAAAAAGAAGGAAAAAATGAAAAAATGCAAAAGAAACCATTGTTCTTTGTTTGGTTAACATGCAAAGCAATGAATGAACAATAGGAACTCATTCCAATGATAGTGGGAACAATTTTAATGTTCATTGCTCTTCCTAAAAGGTTCCCGTTTGGGGTCCAATCTGTAATAGTATCCTATGTTAGCTTTGTTCGAAAATCATTTGATAAATTAATCCAAAAAGATCATAGAGCCCCATTGATCAAGCCTCTCTCCTCCTCATTGATGCCTTTGTCCACTGTTTGTATGTGAAGAGAATATTTATTTCATTGTTCCTTGCTCTTTGTGCAAGTAACCCATTGAGTGTTTAATCTATGTTTGCCTTGAATGCCAACTCTTGCTGAACCAATCTTGTGCTTAATGGCCATTGGAGATTGAATGCTCCTTTCCTTGATGGATGCAAAGGAAGATTTTAGCTTCTTTTCTTTGTGTTAATTATTTCAACTAAGAATCTGTATTTGAGCTACAAAATCAAGTTCCAAGTAAATTGATCGGAAATAAATGAACAGTTGTAGGATTTAACATGCATCCCACAAAGCATAGACCATTCGCTGATAATCAGACCCTTATCAATTGAAAAAATGTCTTGCAATGATAGCTCTTGTCGAATTGCAGCCAAAGAAATATTAATGCTTTGGCGTGCTCTTCTGAAACACGGAGTTGATTCTAATCAAAACCCATGAATAGGTTTGGAAAACAGTAATCCTATACATAATTATTTTTTTTATTTTTATTTTTTTTTTTTACCGTTAGACACAAAGGTAGACCTCCATTACTTTGTGTCTAGTAATAAAAAATAAAAATAAAAAAGTCATTTATGTATATTATTTTTCTAAATATAATACTAATATCCTACCACCCTAAAGCAAGTTAAGTTTCTTATATTGCAACTACTGGCACCTTGTAAAGAATTCATTAGATAGAGATAGAAAGAGATGGGGGAGAGATGCAAAAAAGAGAGCCAAAAATGGAAAACCTTAGTCAACATTTCAGCCATGAGCATCCATTGAAACTCAAGAAAAACGAAATCTCTCAGACATGTTGGATATGCTCACAAGACATCTCTTCTCCAATGTATGTGCGTAGCAAAGAATATTGCTTTGAAGGGTTCAACATCCACAAATCATGCATTGAATTGCCACGAGAGATGGTACAACCCTTTCACTGACAACATTCTCTCATCGTCTTCGTTTGGCCCCCATTGGTACCAATGTTTGCCAAGTGCGGTGCCTGTGGGACAATCCCTAATGCTCCTGATTGCTACGACCACTGTTCTGACTGTCAATTTGATCTGCACATAAGTTGTGCTTCACTAATGCCTACCAAAAGCAAAGTCTAAGAGCGTCAAATTCAACATTTAGGCCACCCTCATCCCTTGATTCAGTGCGATAACAATACAGTTTTTAATTTTACCTGTTCTGGCTGCAAGCTACCCTTCAATGAAAGTTGGATTTATGTTTGCCTTTACTGCAACTGCTTGCTGGATGATTCTTGTGGTAAATGGCCTTCTCAACATCCGCTCACCCAGTTCATCCGCACCACTTTGAGTTGGTGCAGAGCTTGTGGGAGGTTGCCGGAGGGCTTTTCCTTTGACTGTTCTGACTGTAAATTTAGCCTGGACGCATGTTGCGCTTCGTTGATGCCTACCCAAAATTTTCAAGGCAGGCACAAGTTCCAGATTCAACAGCTAAGTCACCCTCACCTTGTGATTCCTTGTGAGAAGAAAAACGGTTTCGTTTATCCTGCAGTGCAAGCCAGCTTCACTTTGAGAATTCTTTTGTCTATGTCTGCCTTGAATGCAACCTTTTGCTGCACAAATCGTGTGCAAATTTACCTCAAGAGGTAAAACACTCATTTTACCACCAACACACACTCACCCTGCTTGAATATACGAAGCAATTTTACTGGAAATGGGGCCATCATCTTTATTACATGACCATAAAAGTTGGCTATCAAGAATCTTCAGATCAATTTCGGTGCCATGCGTGTTATAGATATGCTTCAGGCTTTGCTTATGTGTGTCACAAGTGTTGAAGATCACCCCATGTGAGGAGTGATCTGTTCTTTATATGAAGCCAACGCAGCAACACAGCTTGCCAACTGACAAGTCACAAAGGTGGACGGCCACTTTTGTAAAGGAACAACTGGCCATATGCAAGGCCAGCCAACCTCTCCACCTCCTCTTGAGTGTATAAATAAAGAAGCTAAGGGGAGAGTTAATAGAGAGAGAAAAAAACTATCAGAGTGTGTCTCCTTTGTAATCTTTGTATTTCTCTCCATATAGTGAAATCCGCTGCCCGTGGACGTAGGTGATTTGCCGAACCACGTAAATCATTGTGTGTTCTTACTTATGAGATTGTTTTCTACCTCCTAGGCACAACAAATTGGTATCAGATCATCGTTGTGTGAAAAGCAGAGCAATTTTCTGTAAACTAAAAATTTTGAAGTTGTCGAAATTCAGTTTTCAACTTACCAAGACGACCGCCTCGACGAGAGGAGTTTAGATCCAAAAAGACCAACCCACGAGGACACTTCACACGCCCTCACGCGCTTGCCAGAGTTCTACCAGAGACTTGCCGGAAAGTTCAGTCTGGCGAAAAAGCAAAGGTTGAAGAAGTCAATCTGTCCTAAAGGCTTTAAGTATTCACTTGTGCACTAACATAGCACAAGTTAACACTTGGCAGAGTGGTTGGAGTCTTGGTTTGAAGCCTTGGGGTCAAGGGATCAAAACTCTTCCCAAACAAATTTCCAATTTACTTTTGGGAAGCTGCCACGTCACGCCACATTAGTGCCAGGTGTCAGCAAGGTCACTGCCACGTCTGAACCACGTGGCTGCCAAGTCACTGCCACGTGTCAAGACACGTCACCGCCAGTTCAACTACCACGTCATCAGTATATCTACCACGTCATTAATCCCTGTCAGCCGAACTTTTTGAAATTGCAAGGAGGTACCTAAAAGTTTGGTAAATTGTATTTCAGCCCCTGATCTTGCTAAAATTGCAATTTAGCCCCTGAAACTTCTATTAATTACAGAAGGTCCCTAGAGTTTTGGGAAATTATAATTTGGCCCCTGGATTTGGAGAAATTTCATTGAGGTCCTTGGAGAGGTGGAGAAAGCGCTTTCTTGGCTAAATCAACCATTCCGGACACAACCGTGGATTCCGTTTTTTGAGATTCAAACCCAAATTTTTAGTGAAATTTTCAGGAACTTAGAATTTGCCATGTTTAGGCATTTCAAGCGTCCGCTATTGTTGTAGTAGAGATTTTTTAAACGTTTCAATGGCAGAATCTATAGAAAGGATATCAACCGAGTCTACAAGCAGCCCCGCGGCTACAAACAACTCTAGGTATTGGACCCCGCTGTCCCATACTAAGTTTGAGGTAGAAAAGTTTGATGGAAGAAGCAACTTCGGCATGTGAAGATGTGAAGTTAAAGATATGCTTGTCCAGATGAACTTGCACTTCACTTTGGGAGACAAACCAGATGACCTGGACTGGACGGGATAAAATGGTAGAAAGTGAATCTCCTGGCCTGCAGTTCCATCCGACTTTGCCTTGCAAAAGAGGAGAAATATGCCTTCACAGAATATGATATTGCGAAGGAGCTTTAGAACGCGCTAGAAGACAAGTTCATGACAAAGAGCATTGAAAACCAGCTCTACTTGAAGAAGAGGTTGTTTCGTTTCGACTATAAGAAAGGTATTTCGATGAACGAACACCTAAACAATTTCAACAAAATTTTTACCGATTTGAAAAACTTGGATGATCACATTGATGATGAAGATAAAGCACTGTTACTGTTGAATTCCTTGCCTGACACATATGATCATCTCACCACCACCTTACTGTACGGTAAAGAAAAGATCAAGTATGTTGATGTTTCAAACGCCTTAGTAAATAATTAGTTCAGAAGAAAAGAAAAATCTGCAAACAGGGACTCAACATCCGAGGCATTGACAGTCAGAGGCAGGACGAATAACAGAAAATATACAGGGTGAGGAAAGTCTCGCTCAAAATCCAGAGGGAAATTATCAGATAGAAGACGTCTTGCAAAAGACGAGTGTGCTTCTTGTCGCCAGAAGGGGCATTGGGCAAAAGATTGTCCTAATAAAGACAAAAAAGAGGAAAATGTGAACGTTGCACGAGATGGAGATAATGGTGAAGGATCAGCCTTCACAGTTTCATCACTTGGCCAGTCTGATGAATGGATTTTAGATTCCGAATGTTCCTACCACATGTGTCCTAACAAGCAGTGGTTCTCGAGCTTACGAGAGTTCGATGGAGGAGTTGTACTGATGGGCAACGACCAAGCTTGCCAGACAAAGGGGATTGGAACAATTCGACTGAAGATACATAATGGAACAATCAGAATTCTTGAAGATGTTCGGTATGTACCAGATTTGACGAAGAATCTCATTTCAGTGGGAGTTTTAGACTCCAAAGGTTACAGAGTAACTGTGGAAGGTGGAGTCCTCAAAGTTGTTAGAGGAGCATTTGTTGCAATGAAAGGCACTCGGAAAGGAAATTTATATTTCCTAGATGGCTCTATAGTCACAGCGAGAGTGGTTGTCTCCACCAGCTCAGAGGATGATGCGTCAAACACTTTCAGACTTTGGCACATGCTCTTAGGGCATACTGGAGAAAGGCTTTACAAGGATTAGTAAAGCAAGGCCTGTTGAAAGGCGCCAAAACTGGGAAGATTGAGTTCTGTGAGCATTGTGTACTAGGCAAGCAAACAAGAATCAAGTTTGGTATCGTACCAAAGGGATTCTAGACTACGTTCACATCGATGTATGGGGTCCTTCCAAGAATGCTTCGTTGGGAGGTAAACACTACTTTGTGTCATTTATTGATGATTTCTCAAGAAGAGTATGGGTTTATACAATGAAGCATAAAGATGAAGTATTAGAAATCTTTCTTATGTGGAAGAAAATGATTGAGACCCAGACAGACAAAAAGATCAAGAAGCTTAGATCTGATAATGGCGGGAATACACATCAGATCCCTTCTTTGAGGTTTGCCAGAATGAAAGGATAGTGAGACATTTCACAGTTCCTGGAACACCGCAGCAAAATGGAGTTACAGAACGCATAAACCGCACTTTGGTGGAGAAAGTCCGGTGTATGTTGTCACATTCAGGATTGAGCAAGGCATTTTGGGGCGAGGCATTGAACTATGCTCATCATCTTGTCAACAGACTACCTGCTGTAGCACTAGATGACAAGACTCCCATGGAGGTATAGTCAAGAGTGCCAGCTACTGATTATGATCAGCTATGTATCTTCGGATGTCCAGCCTATTTTCATGTTACAGAATCTAAGTTGGATCCTAGAGCCAAGAAAACTGTCTTCTTAGGCTTTAGTGACGGTGTCAAGGGATACAGACTCTGGTGCCTTGAATCAAAGAAAGTTGTCACTAGAAGAGACGTCACCTTTGATGAGTCTACAATGCTGAAGCAACCAAATCCTCAAGAAAATGATGAAGCATTGAAGAAGTCAGTGCAGGTGGAATTTGAGACTCCAGCAAAGACTATTCAGCCAATTAACCATCCTGAAGAAGTCTCAGTGGATAACTCTGAAGAGAGTTCAGATGAAAATGAAGATCCAGAAGCCCCACAACAATCAGAATCCATTGCAATCAGGAAAAGAAAAAGGGTTACTAAGCAACCCGGTTGGATGACCGATATGGTAGCCTCTGTACTTCTAATCATTGAAGACAATGTTCTTTGCACTTTCAAAGAAGCCGTGCAAAATGTAGAAAGTGTCAAATGGAAGGAGGCTATGGATGAAGAGATCGGATCACTTCACAAGAACCAGACTTGGGAGTTGGTGCAACTTCCAAAGGGAAAGAAAGCAATTGGGTGTAAGTGGGTTTACACTAAGAAGGAAGGCATCCCAGGCAAAGATAACATCAGATTCAAAGCCAGATTAGTAGATAAAGGCTATGCCCAAAAGGAAGGAATAGACTACAATGAGGTATTCTCACATGTTGTGAAGCACACGTCTATTCGTATCTTGCTAGCTTTGGTTGCACAGTTTGATCTCGAGCTCGCCCAACTCGATATCAAAACTGCCTTTTTACATGGAGATCTTGAAGAGAAGATATACATGTCCCAACCAGATGGTTTCAAAGTTGCTGGAAAAGAGAATTGGGCCTGTAAGCTGAACAAATCATTGTACAGATTGAAGCAGTCCCCGAGACAGTGGTACAAGAGATTTGATCGGTTCATGATAGAGAAAGAATACACAAGAAGTCAATTTGATCATTGTGCATATTTTCGTAAGCTTCCAGATGGGTCCTTCATCTATTTGCTCTTATAAGTAGTTGATATGTTAATTGCATCAAAGAGCAATGAGGAGTTTGACAAACTCAAGGCACAGTTAGTAAGAGAGTTTGACATGAAGAATTTGGGAGAAGCAAAGAAAATTCTTGGCATGGAGATCAAGAAAGATAGGAAGAAGGGCACGATTCATCTAACACAAACTCAATATTTAAAAAAGGTGTTAGACAGATTTGGCATAAATGGGAAAACAAAAGCTGTGAGTACACCATTGGCCCCTCATTTCAAGCTTAGTGCTTCGATGTCTCCACGCACAGAAGAAGAACGGAAGCTTATGGCACAAGTTCCATATGCAAATGTAGTTGGTGCATTAATGTATCCTATGGTTTGTACAAGGCATGACATCTCACATGCTGTGAGTATGGTAAGCAGGTATATACATGATCCAGGAAAAGGTCACTGGTAGGCAGTGAAATGAATCCTAAGGTACATATATGGCATGGTTAATCTGGGATTAAAGTTCGAGAGAGATAACTGACTCAGACAGAATTTGGTTGGATATGTGGACTCAAATTATGCTGGTGACTTGGACAAACGCCGATCAACAACAGGGTATTTATTTACACTTGCTAAAGGGCTGGTGAATTGGAGGTCAACGCTTTAGTCAACGGTGGCTTTGTCTACTACAGAGGCAGAGTACATGGCAGTGACGGAAGCCTTTAAGGAAGCTATTTGGCTACATGGGTTGATTGAGGACTTGGGTATTGTTCAGAAGCACGTTGAGGTGTACTGTGACAGTCAGAGTGCCATTTGTTTGGCAAAGAACCAGGTTCATCATTCTCGCACCAAGCACATTGATGTCCGTTTCCATTTCATCCGAGAAATTGTGAATGAAGGGGATATTCTACTTCAAAAGATTAGTACTGTAGATAATTCGGCCGATATGTTCACAAAAGTGGTTTCTAGGATCAAGTTCCAACACTGTTTCGACTTGGTCAACATCTCTCGGAACTGAGCATCTTCGAGTGCATGGCAGTGTTGATCAATCACTATGTTGGATAAGAGAATCCTTGCCAAGGTGGAGATTTGTTGAAGATTGGGCTAAAGATTCAATCGAACTACTTACATGGGTTGAGGGGGTGATTTGTTGGAGATCACCCCATGTGGGGAGTGATCTCTTCTCCATGTGAAGCCAACGCAGCAACACAGCTTGCCAACCGACAAGTCACAAAGGTGGACGACCACTTTTGTAAAGGAACAGCTGGCCATGTGCAAGGCCAGCCAACCTCTCAACCTCCTCTTGAGTGTATAAATAGAGAGGCTAAGGAGAGAGTTAATAGAGAGAGAAAAAAACTATCAGAGTGTGTCTCCTTTGTAATCTTTGTATTTCTCTCCATATAGTGAAATCCGCTGTCCGTGGACGTAGGCGATTTGCCAAACCACGTAAATCATTGTGTGTTCTTACTTGTGAGATTGTTTTCTACCTCCTAGGCACAACAACAAGTGCGCAATCATCTTTGACACTAGATGCCCAATTTCGAAACCCCGCCTCATAAAGTCTGAACTTCACCAACACACTCTTGCTTTCTTCACCGACAAATCATACAATATCAATTGCCACGCTTGTCTTTCGTCCTTACAGACCCCTTTCTTCCGATGTGTGCACTGCAATTTCAATCTCCATGTCAAGTGCGTTCCAACATTGCCACCAACTGCCAAAGATAAACATCACAGGCATCCCCTTGCTCTCACCAATTCTCCTATCAAAGATTGTCCAGATGAAGACAAAAATGTTGAGTTCTACTGCAATGCATGTGCGGAAAGTAGGGAGCTTTATAAGCCTACTTACTATTGTGAACAAGGTTTTAAAAAGCGGCCGCAACCGTTACGTAATGCCGTTACGTAACGGTTGTGATGGTTACGGCCACTCGTTACGGCCGCTTTTGCAGTGTGATTGAGATTCACAGGTGTGTCGGCCGTAGCGGCTGCCGTAGCAGTCGTAACAGTGCCATAATGGCTTGTTACGCACCGTTATGTAACGGTTCCAAACTGATTCTTTTGAAAAAAAACACAAAAAACAAAAGTTGAAAATGGGGGAAGATGGATAGAGAGAGAAGAGGGAAAATGGAGGAGCAAAAGATAGGGAGAGAGAAAAGGGAAGATGAAGAACATATTATTGATTTGTTGAAGCTGTAAGACCAATGCTGTTCTATTCAGTTGCTATTACTCAACCATTTTGTTTGTGTATCTATCGATATATTGTTTGAAAATAATAATAATAATAATAATAATAATAATAATAATAATAATAATAATAATAATAATAGTAGTAAGTGTTGTCATTATATATTTAGGCTCTTATTTATTCTGTTACTTTTGTCATTATTTATCTTATATATAATAGTTAATGATTGATTTTTTGTATAATATAGAGTCATTAATTATTAAACTAAAATGTAAAAAACTCAGTTTATAGTGATTTAAAAATATGAAATATATTGGATCATACTTAAAAATTTACAAAAATTGATCAATATTTATTTTAAAACCCAATAAATATGATCATGGAAAAAAAAAATATGCGTATCGATAAGTTTTTTTCAAATTGTACGAAAAATAAAAAAATTCACGGTTCTGGTTACCGCAACCGTTACACTACGACCTTTACACCCCGCAACTGCAACCGCGCCACTGCCACCGCCACCGCCACCGCCACTGTTACGGTGACCGTAATTGCTTTTTCAGAACCTTGATTGTGAAGAATGCCACTACGTTACTCATGTTCATTGCCTAGTCTATGAGGTATGCCCTTTCAGTTATAGTTTTACATGTGCAAAAAGAAAAGAACATATATTTCTTTCTCAAAAAAATTATAATAGCTAAGTAGAACTACAAACTTTAACACCAACATGTATTTTGCCCCAACAAAAGTATATAAAAAAAAACATATTTTGTATTTTGTCTAAGCACATTGCCATTGTGTACGTCAACAATACTTTATCTACTCTTGAAATTGATTTACCCAACTTTCAAAGCTCTCAAATGTAACTAGGCAAGAAAGGATGAGACAAAATGCCTATCATGTTGTTAGAGCTTCATTTTTTTGAGGTCAGACAAAATGCTCTAAATGCCTCTTTGGTTGGAGATGCTCTCTTTTTCACTATAGGTTAAACCCCTTATCATAAAGTTGACCTCATTCCAGACTACACGGGAGACAGGACCAAGAGACTTCTAATTTTTTTTGTAGGCTTGGGATTTCCAAATGTTTTAAACATAAGTTCTAGTCTACATTGAATTACACGTTGAAATTGATATTGTAAGGTGGAAGGCTTATGAGAACCTTCAAATTAATCTAAGAATTAATCATAATGGAATGCGATTTACGCAGCTACTTTTAATTGAAAAACCCAACCCACACTTCTCCTTAAAACCCAAGTATTAAGGAGAGGAAAATTGAAGTCTTATAACCAATCCTCCCTAGCACTTCTCCTTAAAACACCCCCTGGACCACAATATACAGTAGCCGGACAAACGGCACATCAATCACAAGCCCAACCAGGCTTTGATACCAAATTGAAAAGCTTAGTTCACACTTCTCCTTAAAACTCATGTATTAAGGAAGGGAAACTGGAGCCTTATAACTAGTACAGATGAGACAACTCTAGGCGATGTGGGACATATTCCAACGCTTTTTCCACATTAAACTGTTTGTTGGCTAAAAATTTGGGTAGTTGATAGAGGAGTCATAGAATAGAAATTTGTAAACAAATTATTTATTTATTTATTTATTTATTAGTGGACGTAGGCATAGCTGTATAATGGGTCCTATCATATACTCCATTCTTCACTATATACACACAAAAATGCCAATGTTAGTTTTGGTGGGGGACAAAAACTTGAAATAACTCAAAATATATTTTAAATGGTAAAATGGTCCTCCAATAGTAGCTAATGTAGTATTTCTCTTTTGAGGAAGGAAACATGTTTAGGACAAAAATGCGTTAGACAAAGATTACTATTCTGATAATCAACATTTAATAAAGAGTACTGAGGAGCAAAAGATAGAATCCCCTAAACAATGGTCAACCAAAAGTGAAAATAGTAGTGGTTGCATTTTAAGCTTGTATTCTGCCAAAAATATCTTATAACAAAAACCAAATATTACCAAAGAAAAATAACATTTTAGTCCAATTCTTCGTTCTCCTTTCTATTGTTTTCTTTTATTTTAGTTTTTGTCACACCCCAACTCTGGGCATGACCGGCCGTGGCCCACAGGGACTAAACCCAAGGCACACGTAAGCCTTAAACATGAACCCAAAATCACAAAGAATAAATGTGAAGATAGCCCAGAAATAAATAAATTAAAACCCAATCCACTGACATGTCACAAAACTAAATGGTAAAACCAACCACAACCAACTTGCAAAAATATATACTAAATGGGACACAAACCGCCCACAAAATAAAATAATTCCAAATCAAACCCAACCACAATGTATGCACAAAACTCGACATAACAAGCTAAAACAAAATAAATGAATGTCCTAGAGGTCCATGCAATTGAGTCCCCGGTACGCCACAAGTCCACTCTAAGTCCTTCTTACACCTGGAAATGATAAATAACTAAGTCAGCTAATAGCTCAGTAAGTAGCAACATAGATAGTATATACAGTTTTGAAAACAGGGATCAATTCCAAAATAAGATATATATCACAGAAACTAGGATGGTATACAGTTTGGTAAAGAGAATCTGTTTCAAAAAGAAGGTTTCACAGTTCAACAGTTAAAATACTCATGTCTCTCAAGAACATGATAAATGACATGTTCCACTTAAAACAGATTACAACATGAACACCAATAATTTTATGGGTACCAAGAAATAACAAGTAACATGCCACACAATTTTCAACGCTATAAGCCTCGTTGGATCTAATATCGAACTAAGAGTCATTCTCAGGGTGGCAACCTGGGCCTTTTCTCTAAGACAATCCGATTGAAGGTCACCTAGCTTAACCTAGGTCTTTTCCTTACAATCGTTGAGCACTAGAGTCATCATGGCCCAACCCGGATCTGTTTCCTAGTGGCCAGAGTCACCACACACAGTAGAACCATTTCCCTGGACTAAATAATACAAATGGTCTCAATA
The DNA here is from genome assembly GCA_030407325.1 of Camellia japonica. Classification (NCBI taxonomy): domain Eukaryota; kingdom Viridiplantae; phylum Streptophyta; class Magnoliopsida; order Ericales; family Theaceae; genus Camellia; species Camellia japonica. The sequence continues at coordinate 89,866,231 of JAPPVO010000013.1, read as the reverse complement.
ATCAATACACATCAGTTTCACAAAACATGGTAGTTCACCATTATAAACATGAGACCAAAACAAATAGTTTACAGTATGCCAAGTTCACACATGTTTTAGAAATAATTTGGTTCCATTGATAATATAATAATTTATCAAAACAGTTTAGTCATGAAACAACAATTTAATTTTCCAACAGTTCAGAGTAGGGGAACATTTATAAAAATATGTAGCATGAAACTACTCACCTAGAAATGAAATAATGTAATCCTCAAATAGAGTATAAAAGTCCAACTAGTGCCCTGAACTAAGTATGAAAACTACACGTCACTACTAATTTAAAAATACTAAAGAATAAGAAACAAAGAAACCCCAAACTAAAGCGCACTAACACGGCTCAACCCAACTCACCGTTACTCTTAAATATTGCCTAAGCTCATGTTCTTCAAGGTCTAAAATCACCCAAGACATGGGTTCAAATCGAAACTTAATTCAAAGTAACTTTAAGATAAAATAGAATTTTAAACAAGTCTTCCCAATCTATTCGCTAACTTTGAAAATTACAAAACCCACTCCACGCTATTTGAAAAATTCCAAAACCCTCCAGATATCAACTAATATATCCTAAGTTTCAAACCCAATTGGTTCGCTTGATTTGCTTATCAAAATAATTATTTTCAATTAATTATATCCAAACAGGTTATTTTCTGCAGCACCTTAAAGAAATTAATGGTTCTCTTAATATACATGAGCAATCAATGCAAGGCCAAAAATGTAAGAAACTAGACTCGTAACCGGTTCTAATGACGCTGATTTGATAATTTTCGGATTTATACCCAAAGAGAACAACACTTCCAAAGTTACTGTTTCGTACTGGTTTCCTGGACAGATTTGAATACCTCAATTTATATGAATTTTGACTCCCAAAACAAATTATGAGAAAATTCTGATATGGGGTTCAATATTTAATAAAGTTACTATAAAAATTTTAGCATAAAATTCATTTGTTTGATATATTTTCTACACCTCTATTCATGGTTGTAGTTTGTAACAAACAGCAACAATAGTGAATATATTAAATAAAAGATGAAAATGCTCCTATCTTTGGCACCATCTACATCTCCCGAAGTCTACGGCCGAAACACACCAACTTACATGAAGTAATACATAAAATATTTACCTATTTATGAGAGTTCCTTTCCCTCCTTTGACTTTTTCACCAATGATTCTCCTCCTCCCTTTCTCTGCTTCTCTCTCCCTATCTCACTCTCACGACTGCTGTTAGCAGAGCTAGGGTTGATCAAAATTATAAACACAAAACCTTTTCTGTTTGGTAACGTTTACGTTTTCAGTTTATATTTACAAAAATTTTATAAACTGATTTTTGTTTATTTTTTGTTTATTTTTAGAAAAACATAAATTACAAACGCGTTGGTAATTGACAAAATGTTTAAAAAAATTTAAAAATATAAAAAGAGTGAGAAATGACAAGTGGTGGCAAGTGGCGGCGGAAGACGGTAGTGGAAAGTGGTGACGGTAGGTGGTGGGTAGCGGGTGGTGGCGGGTGGATGGTGGTGGGTGGTAGGTGGGTGACGGTGGCGGGTGGTGGGTGGTGGTGGTCGGTGGTCGGTGGTGGTGGCGGGTGGCGGTGGTGGGTGGGTGGCTGACGGTGGCGGGTGGGGTGGTGGTGGTGGTGGTGGTGGTGGTGACGGTGGCGGGTGGTAGCGAGTGGGTGGTGGTGGTGGCGGTGGCGGTGGCGGTGGCGGGTGGTGGGTGGTGGTGGCAGGTGGGTGGCAGGTTGAAAATTAATTAAAAGATTGTTCAGTAATATTTAATTTGCACCTTAAAATTTACAAGTAAAATATTCGAGGTTTGAAAAATAATTATTATTTAATTATTTATTTAATTTTTATATTTGGTTTCTCACAGTTTTTCTTCGCAAAAATCTTCTACTGTTAATTTTATTGGATCAATTTTTTTGGTTGCTCCTTAGATATTACCTATACTAGAGGAAAAGTGGTCTTTGGCTTGCAAACTTGGGAATACAAAATTGGACATTTCAACCATTGGGTGTGAAGACAATACTGCTACAAGGGTTAGCAATGTTTTGACGATAGAAGAAATTATGGAGGAAGAGGGAGTAGAGCAGGAGTATCATGTAGGTGCTGATGAAGTTGATACGGCAAGTAAATCATCTAGAAAGGTTTTTTCAGGTGTTTCCACAGACAATGAGATTATGGAAAGAGGGGTTCGTTCACCGATAGCAAGCAAAACAGGAAGGGCAAGAATTGCTGGTGATTGAACTAGATGAAGAAATTGTTGTGCTTTCCTCAGAGGTAGAGTGGCAAGCCATAAAATTAAAGGCAACATAGAGAAGACTGAAGGAACTAGAGGAGAGGCATGCTCAGCATGTTGCATCTCCATTGCCCATTTCTAGGGATGGTCTGAATGTTGAGTGAAGCACTAATTTGGATAAAGCAAACCATCAATGATTAGCAAGTCAAAAATTTAACGAACTTACGGTACCATGTTTATGGCATGTCTACAAGGATATGTATGTATACTATAATTAGAAGGAAATGACTCATTCGGTGTTTAAACTGTGCAAGTTTTTTAGTATACTTTACTTACCTAAGCTCAAACATCTTTAGATTTTATTATGACTTGCCCGTAATGATAAAATGGAAAGACTATCTATGTTCATCTCAACAACCTTTTCTAGAACAAGTGCTGCTATTTAGTCTAAATAGCTAACTCTAGAGAACTACCTTTAATTCGATGTTTGTGTTGTTTTTTGTAGTCGCCTGGGCAGTTCGGTCAAACAGGAACTGTGCAAGCTTTGGAGGCCATTTGAAATCATCTTTTCAAACAACAGTATTTGATGCTAATTATTTAAGAGAGTTTCAATCTATCAACCAGCAAATTTCCCAATCTAGTTCAGAAAAGAGTTATTGTTAGGAATTTTAAAGGGAGGTAATTGGTTCCATGTCTGAAATTTTTTTGGACTGTACTGGAGATAGATCACATGGAGGATCTGAGTTCTTGGAATTAGTAGTGGATATCGATTAGGTTGGGTTAGGCTTGGTATTTTAGGCCCGGCCAGACTAACATCAAGTCTAATCTAGTCATTGAAAATTCAGTCCTAAAGAACTTCTAAATCCAAGTCCACCCATTTATCTCGATATAAAGTAACTATTAATTTTTTTATGGGGCTAGTAAACAAATTTTAAATTTTATCCTTTGAAAAATATAATGTGTAAATTAATTGGGCCTTTAACAAATGTTTAACCGTTGATATTTCAACAAATGTTTGAATTTCATCCTAGAAAAAGAATTGGTATCCTTCTTATTTATTTGCTAATTTCATTGAAATAAGAGAATGTTCAGAACAAAGATAAGACTCATGTTTAGACATAGATATACAATCATCTATTGAAGAAAAGTAGATTAAATGCATCAAACAAAACATGAACATAAACTGAAGAAAAATTAACAAAATACTAGCAGCTCAGGAGGAAAGGAGACCAAACCAATGCTCCTTCAAGCTCATCAAAGACATTAGTAAAAACAGAAACAACAAGACAATCGTGAATGAAATTCTAGTCTATTGTATACCTAACTAATATAATATATAATATATCTTATAAATGGACGGGCAATGAACAAGAATGCTTTAACTGGGATGAATCTTTTAGGTGTTGCAGTAGACAATGAAGTTATGCAATGAAGGGATTCTTCCATGGTGGCAAGAAAAAAATATTTGGGCAAGAGTATCTGAACCATCTTTGCTTATTGAACTAGAGGACGAAATTACAGATCTGTGAAAAGAGACACGGGCACTAGAAATGAAACTCAAAATGTTCCATATAGAGGAAGAGGCAATAATGGGCAAGACTAAACCTGACAAAGAATAAAGTTAAAAGGCACTTGCGTATGTTGAAGTTTGCAAGTACACCCCTCCGTAAAAGTTTAAGCTTTTAGAGAGAAAGTGCAACAATTCACGATGAGTTGAGAACATGATTTTGGAATGAAGCAAACCAATTATGCGCTGTTTAATTCATAGATTTTTAAATGGGCAAACAAAAAATAAAGAAGAGCAAATGCAAAGGAAGTTATAGTTCTTTGTTTGGTTGACATGGAAAGCAATGAACAATAACAACTCATTCTAATAATACTGGGAACAATTTTAATGTATGTTGCTCTGCCAGCAACCTACTCGTTGAGGTTTCAATCTGTGGTTGTATCTGTTGGTAAAATATTCTTCGAAAATAATTAATTTAACAGAATTATAACACAGATAATAATTAAATACAGAACTTACAATTTTCTGTAGAATCAAACTTAGAACAAACTTGTGATTGAGGCCAGTGTATAGACACTGTGTCTTTAAGACAGAAATTCGTCCTCTCCTAGGTGCTCGAGAATAACGGACGTCCTGCCTCCAGGATTCAACAATCACCCCAAACAGATGCAGCACTGCAAACTGAATGTACAGCGAACCAGAATGTATTTTCAAACTCACACAAAATGCAAGGATGAAGAAGAATAGAAGCAGAGAATGGATACGGGTTAAACTCTATATATATCTCGGAATGGAGGATTGCTATATATAAAGACAGTGGAGTGCCATTTCCGGAACAGACAAAACCGTTAGGAAGAACAGTCGCGACTGGTCGGAAATTGGAGAAGGATTATAATTGAAAATTTTGAATTCAAAATTTCGGTATTTGTATTTTTCCCGCAGAAATTTATTCGAAAAAATTTAAATAATTTTGGAGCAAAAAATAAAGGACGGGTTAGACCCATACCCACACCCCCACCCCCACCCCGACCCGGCCGGACGAACGGCGCGCGCGTGTGGTGATGGTTTTGGGTTTGTCCATAACTCCTCCTCCTACAAAACTTGAGTACCCCTTGGGGCCCAACCCAAGGTCTCCAACTTAGAGCTTATAAACACTTTGAAACTCTTTCATGTTTCCTATGTGGGACAAGGTTTTAGATACCAACTCATGGGAACCATACCAAACATTTTCATGTTTATAAGGCTCACTTCGGTATCAATTTCTCATTCACTCGTAAATGGTTTCGACCACCCAAGTATAAATTCTTGTTCACCACATGGCAAGGAACGTATTGCCACTCGGACCCACCCAACCCGAGGTGTGGGGCCTACATTAATGATAGCTCAAAAATACCGAAATTAATGGTGATAAACCATTTTTATCTAACAATCCCCCACATGAATGAAATTGAAAACGAATATGCAACAACATGCAGACACTGAGAGTACAAAACTGAAAATATCCTGCAAAGGATAGGTAGCTTTTGGCTTTGAACATTCCCTTGTAAGAGACGATCGGGTTTACTGGCTGATTAGTGAACATGATGTCTTGAACTATTCTGCCATTGGTGTAAACCGAGACAACAGTCTGTCACACAGTTTTATTTCCTTACACAATCTGGTTCTATCGGTTGTGCCCATTTTGGCCCTGGACAATTCCTGGTTTTCCTGAGTGCTCTAGAGAATTAGCCTTTTTTCAATTCCCATAGAACCGGCCCAGTTCACACTCATATAGGTGATTCTCATTAAGAGTATTCTGCTATACCCCACTTGGATTTCCAAGATATCAATATCATTAAAAGCAAAGCTTAACCTGATTAGCGCTGCAGACATCACTATGTCATCATAGGAAAGGGTAGGAAAATTTTTCCTTAGTGATACTAACGAGTCACACATAATTCGGTTGTCCCTTTGAACCTAGATTTTGGGATCTCCAGTCAACTAGGTTGGGTTGCCATTAAGGCGACTCTTTAGTTAAAAGGCTTTAATCCCATTCCCCTCGATGATCTTAAAACTTGCTCTCTGGTCAAACGTTTGGTTAACGGATCCGCGATATTATCTTTTGACCTTATGTACTCAATGGAGATAACTCCATTTGAGAGCAGTTGCCTAACAGTATTATGTCTACGTCGAATATGACGAGACTTACCGTTATACATATTATTTTGTGCTCTTGCCATTGCTGCTTGACTATCGCAATGACTGCAAATGGCTGGCACAGGTTTTGGCCACATTGGGATATCCTCTAGAAAGTGACGAAGCCACTCCCTTTCTTCACCTGCTTTATCTAAAGCGATAAATTCGGACTCCATTGTGGACCTTGCAATGCATGTCTGTTTGGTTGACTTCCATGAGACTGCTGCACCTCCCAAGGTAAAGACATAACCACTGGTAGACTTAGAGTCTTTAGTGTCTGAGATCCAATTAGCGTCACTATAACCCTCTAATATTGCTGGATATCTCATATAGTTCAGCCCATAGTTTCGAGTATACTTTAGATATCTAAGTACCCTAACTATTGTTGTCCAGTGGTCTGTTCCTGGATTGCTTGTATACTTACTTAATCTGCTAACTGCATATGCTAAATCTGGACGAGTGCAGTTCATGAGGTACATTAAGCTTCCGATGATCCAGGAGTATTCTACTTGTGATACACCTTCACCCATATTCTTCATCAAATGAAGATTAGCATCTATAGGAGTCTTAGCGAGACGATCGTCATGCTTGTTAAATTTCTCAAGTATTTTATCAACTTAATGTCCTTGAGACAAGATATATCCTTCAGATGTCTTTGTAATTTTTATTCCAAGTATAACATCTGCTAGTCCCATATCTTTCATGTTAAACTTAGAGTTCAACATTTTCTTGGTAGCTTTGATCATTTCATTATTACTACCAAGGATGAGCATATCATCTACATATAGGCAAACAATGACATATCCCTTTTCTGTGTTTTTCACATAAACACATTTATCACTTTCATTAATTTTGAAACCATTTGATATCATTACATTGTCAAATTTTTCATGCCATTGTTTGGGTGCTTGTTTTAGACCGTAAAGAGACTTCACAAGTTTGCACACTTTTTTCCCTTGCCTGGAACCACAAACCCTTCTGGCTGTTCCATGTAAATTTCCTCATTCAAATCGCCATTCAAGAATGCAGTCTTAACATCCATTTGATGAATCTCAAGATTATACAAAGCTGCAATAGCTATTAACATTCGAATAGACGTTATTCTTGTTACAGGTGAGTAAGTATCAAAATAATCTACTCCTTCAGTTTGCCTGTAACCTTTAACTACAAGTCTCGCCTTGTATTTATCAATTGAACCATCCGGCTTCATCTTTCTTTTAAAAATCCACTTGTAACCAAGTGGCTTACAGCCTGGTGGAAGATCCACCAATTCCCATGTATGATTTTGCAGGATTGATTCAATTTCACTATTGATAGCTTCTTTCCAGGAAGGAGCTTCAGGAGTAGACATTGCTTCTTTGAAAGTTCGAGGCTCCTCTTCCAGTAAGTATGTTAAGAAATCAGGACCGAAAGATTTTTCTGTCCTAGCTCTTTTACTACGTCTGGGTTCCTCCTCGACTTCTTCCTCTAGGTTTTCCTCAACTTGCCTTTGACCATTGTCAAAAGCTGCATCATACGTCCTTTTAGGCTCTTGTGTCAATCTACAAGGAAACACATTTTCAAAAAATGATGCATTCCTAGACTCGATGATCGTATTGACATGAATCTCTGTGTTCTCACTTTTATGTACTAAAAACCGATAGGCACTGCTGTTGTTTGCATATCCTATGAAAATACAATCAACAGTCTTGGGTCCAATTTTAACCCTTTTCGGTTCTGGTATTGCCACCTTAGCCAAACACCCCCACACTTTCAAGTATTTATAGGAAGGCTTTCGACCTTTCCACAGTTCATAGGGTGTTTCATGAGACTTCTTATGAGGAATTTTATTGAGAATATAATTAGCGGAAAGATAGCTTCCCCCCACAAGTTCTGAGGTAACCCTGAACTTATTAACATGGCATTCATCATTTCTTTCAAAGTGCGATTTTTCCGCTCAGCAACTCCATTTTGCTGAGGTGTATAAGGTGCAGTGGTTTGATGTATTATTCTAATTGTGAACATAAGTCACCAAATGGTGCTTCATATTCACCACCTCTGTCACTCCTTATAGTCTTTATTTTCTTGCCAAGTTGATTCTCAACCTCAGCCTTAAATTCTATGAATTTTCTAAGGCTTCATCTTTGCTTCGCAACAAGTATACATAGCAGTACCGAGTGCTATCATCAATAAAGGTTATGAAATATTTTTTCCCTCCTCGTGTTTGAACAAATTTCAAATCACATATATCACTATGGATTAGATCCAGAGGTTCAGTATTTCTTTCAATTGACTTAAAAGATGCCTTAGTCATTTTGATTCAACACATACTTCACACTTATGATTTGCATCAATATGAAATTTAGGTAGATATTCTAAGTTAATTAATCTACGCAAAGCACCATAATTAACATGTCCTAATCTACCATGCCACATATATAAAGACTCAACAAAGTAAGCAGAAGATGTGTTATTCTTATTAGAAATAGGAACCACTGTCATTACATTTAGTTTAAAGAGCCCATCGCTCAAGTACCCTTTCCCCACATACATCCCATTTTTAGTGAGTACAAATTTGTCAGATTCAAACACAAGGCGAAACCCGTTCTTGCTCAGCAATGATCCAGATACCAGGTTCTTCCGAATTTCTGGTACATGCAGCACTTCTTTCAAAGTAAGCTCTTTGCCTGATGTCATCTTGAGTACTACTTGTCCTTTGCCTTCAACCTTGGAGGTAGAAGAATTGCCCATATAAAGTTGTTCCTCATTATCTACCATTTGATATGTGGAGAACATCTTTTTCTCAGAGCAAATGTGACGTGTAGCACCTGTGTCTACCCACCATGTTTTGGGGTTGTTTACCAAATTCACTTCAGACACCATTCCGGACACATGTAATCCCGAAATCATTGCACAAAGATTTTCCTCCTCTGTTATGTTGGCTTGAGCAGGTTTCTTTTTCAAGGTTCGTTGAGTTCGACGCTTGTAACAATCTTTGGCACGATGTCCTTGCTTGTCACACACATACCATTTGCCTGTGAAGTTTCGAATCTCACTTGTCTTTGAACCAGAGCTACGTTTTGAACTCTCACCAGGATACTTCCTCTTCTTACTGTTGTGCTTAGGCTTCTGTTCCACCACATTAGCCTTGGCCTCCATGGGATGACGCCCATTTTTCTTTTCAGACCCACGGTTGTCTTCTTCAATCCTCAACCGAACAATCAAGTCCTCCAGTGACATCTCTTTGCGTTTGTGCTTTAAATAATTCTTGAAATCCTTCCAAGACAGCGGTAATTTTTCAATCATAGCTGCTACCTGAAAAGACTCACTTAGAGACATACCTTCTGCATGAATTTCATGCAAGATAAGTTGTAGATCTTGGACTTGACTGATCACTGTCTTGGAATCCACTATCTTAAAATCCAGGAAGCGTTCAACAACAAATTTCTTTGTTCCTGCATCTTCCGTCTTATATTTGCGATCCAAGGAATCCCACAACGTTTTTGCTGTCTTGATTGGACTATACACATTATAAAGTGTGTTGTCCAATCCATTGAGGATATAGTTCCTGCAGAGAAAGTCTGCATGTTTCCATGCATCTACTGCAGCGACAACTTGCGCATCACTCTCATCTTCTTTCAGAGTTGGTGCATCTTCTCGTAAAAACCTTGCCAAATTCAGGGTGGTTAAATAAAATAACATTTTTTGTTGTCACCTTTTAAAATCGGTACCATTGAATTTTTCAGGTTTTTCCCCATGGTTCACTGGAACATGTCCATGACCTGGGCCATGAGTCAGAGCAGGAGTAACAACCGGAATAGAAACTACCGGTGGAGGCACAATGGGATTAGGAGTAATAACAGTACCCTCAGTTGCCATTTTTCTGATTAATAAAACAAATTAAATTAAACAGAAATAATTATACAATAGAATAAACAAACTCACAATATTCTATAGTAAAAAACTAAATCAAACAAACAAACTGTTAAGAGAACCAAATCAATTGACCAAATTAATTATCTTATCAAATTAAAATGACCAACAGTTAATATGACTAAATAAAACAACAATTATAGAGTCATACTGTGTAAGAATCATTACAAGCTTATTTAAAACCAGAAAAGAATTTAAATCAAAAGACACATTGTACGGTATTTAGATAAAAATAAATTTCTGTATATAATTAACCTATCTTTAATACACAGTATATGGTAAAGACTATAAGTACCAAAATTCCTAAAAACTAATCATTCTCCAAGAAACCAAATATAGCAACGTTATGAATTTGTTTATACTCAAAATAGAAAAACCAGAATACTTATCATACATAACAGTCAACAAACTAGAAAACAAATATACTGCTCATGTACTCAAAAGAAAATTATTCAATCACACATGGCATGTGATCAAACTACTAGTGCTCTAATAAAATAAAGAATAAAATATTTTATTCAAGAAGTAGTGCAAAATATGAATATTTTATTATTCAAAAGAATTTTCTTCAAACCAGAATTTCTGTCAAACCAGTATATGATCAAACCAGAATTTTATTTAAAAAAAACAGTGCATGTGATCATTTTACTCAAGAAGCAGTGCATGTGATAAAATGGCTTCGGCACAACCTATCAAAATATGATCTCATAAACTAACAGGAATATAAACACAGACTATTTCATTGTTCTGTCTGGTATATAAATACACAGACTACTTCAAAATTCTGCAAATTAGTTTTTTTAAACGAAGAATATCTATACTGGAGAGGATGAATTTCTGTCTTAAAGACACAGTGTCCATACACTGGCCTTAATCACAAGTTTGTTCTAAGTTTGATTCTGCAGAAAATTGTAAGTTCTGTATTTAATTATTATCTGTGTTATAATTCTGTTAAATTAATTATTTTCGAAGAATATTTTACCAACAGTATCCTGTGCAAGCTCTATCTGCGAATCGTTTGATCAATTAAGCTAAAATGATCATAGAGCTTACATGTGAATGCCAGAGCTCAGGATTAGATCTTTGCTTTGTGGCAGAATAACCAACACCCAGTTGTTCCCGTGGCGAGAGGATGCTTCCCTTTTTTGTTCGCTGTATATTTGTGATCCACAGCTGACATAGTATACATAATTTTATCAAACAGGATCTGTTCCTAACATAAAAATAATTGAACTCTAAAGAATGCTATGCCAAGTGCAACTTGGCAGTGGCATGACAGCTAAATAAAGATGAAATATTTATAGAGAATTTTTCACGAGAATGACATGTAATACATATGTGAATCTGTCTTGTCTCTGTTATTACTAGTGAAATTTCATTCACTCTACACAAAAAATCAGCAACGAAATTTCAATTTTTATCTCTTTTATTTATCCTTTTGGTGCCTAGAGGGCAACAATGGACAGAAATTATAGGCTTACCCTTGCCAATTTTCACTCCAATGTCTTTCAAAACTATTTGGCATCATGTCGTCATCATCGAAACTGCATTCCTTTTCATTGATAGAAAATATTAAACAAAATATTGCAAGACAAGAATAAAAACTATGAAAACAAACATTTTGAAAATAATTACCAAGTTCATACGTCATATAATTAAGGAAATTGAAAGAAAGGCCCAACGAAAATTTCAATACTAGTAAGTTAAATTTAAAAATTTTGGAAAACAATTAAATTAGTCCCATGTAACTTGATCCTAACTGTATCGATGTTTGCACCATTAAATCCTTTCTAATTGCCTCTTATTAGGCTGTTGGCTCCATTAAGTCTGCACAAAACACTGCCATCTCTTCATCCAGTTCATTGAGGGCAGAGCTCATGGTAGCTTCTCTATTCTGGGTGTCCTCCTCACTAGTACTGACTGTAGAAAATTCTCTTGTAGCTTTTTCATTGCCTGTGGGAGTACCCAGAATTAATTTTGTAACAAATGAAGCAATTTCATTTGCCTCTGCATTAATTTCCAGCTTTGCTCTCTCCTGCTCTATCTCTTCTATCATCAAACTTCTGCTGCTGACCACTTTATCAGTGTTTCCTTTAACCAGAACAGTAGATGTTTCCAACTTTGGGTCCTCAGGCATTCCAGCTAAGATGTTGTACTTTACCCCTACTAAACTTAGAAACTAAAAAGCAACAAAAAAACTGTGTGAAATAATAATAATAGTAATAAAGTAATCATGTAAGAAATGTAGAAGTAAAATCAAAATTACATCTAGTTTAGTCTGCATTGGATGGAATGATAGATTGGGTGCATGCAGAACATTTGACATAATATGCATGAATGAAGTACATGCCCTCAAATTCAAACCCACAATCTCATGATTAATAACTGAATTTTAACCACTAAACAAATGACTCCCTTAATTGCAAAAGTAAAAGAAACAAATTAAATTAAATAATAAATTATGTTTTCCTTTTATATTTTTTATTAATCATTTATTCATTTCTAATCTAGAGCACCAACTTTCCAGAAAGTTCAGTGGATCTAACAAGGCCTGATCAATTCCATGGTGTATGCACTTGATTTCAATAGCCAAATTCAAATTATTGGATGCAGGGTGAGCTACAATTTGTGTAATCAAATAAAATCTCTGATACTCTAATCCAGTGGACACCCCTTCTGTTTCATGTGATTCAGGAGGGTACAACTGACAAAAATTGTCTTATACATATGATGATAGAGTACAATGGAAGTAATTAAAGAGGGAGATTTTTTCACCTATGTACGAAAAGTGAAAAGATCTGAAAAAATCTAAAAACAAAAGTGTGCACAGATTAAAACACAAAAAAATCCATTGTGTAGTCAAAATTTATTTTAAATGTGTCTCACACCCTATATATCCAAAAAATTTCTGCCACTAGAACACTTTCTGTGCACTTTTTATGTTTTATTTACGTGCACTTAGCAATTTTGGTTTAAAATTAAACTCGGTGCTTCAAGGTTTTGCTTAAGCGGAGTCTGGATAGAAGAACATGTATGGAATCTTACTTTCATAATATTTGAAGAGATTATTCAAGGCTCATAGCACAGTTGAAAGATGAACCTAATTTTTTGTTTCATTTGTTTTTCTTCTAATGACCATGACTAGTAAAACTGATTATGAACTTACCTCAGACATGACACAACCAACATGGGCAACGTAGTGGCATTCGGCACAGTAGTAACTTCGGTCAGCAAGGACACTTCTTTCTGTTGGACAATCTTCACTGTATTTAAAAGATTTTAATTCTATTGTGTACAAAACAACAATTAGAATTTAAAGAAATAAAGAAAATGAGAGAATTTTATTTGATTACAAAAATCAAACTCAAAATATAAAATACATAAATAAAAACAGATTTTATTTTGTTACAAAAACAAAATTAAAATCTGATTAAATAAACAAATAAAAAAACAGAAATAAAATTAAACAACTTACTTGGTTAATTTCTTTGAATAACTTTTCTGATCAAGTCCAGTGTTTAACACTGTGTCCTTAAGACAGATTCGTCCTCTCCACGGTGCTTTCAGAATTTGGACGTCTATCTCCCAGGATAAAATGATCTACTACAAACAATAGCAGCACTACAAATTGTTTGCCTAACGAACACACTAAGTGTTTATACTCTCTCTGACAAGAAAATAATGCAGCAACATGAAGAGAATGTTCTCAGAAATATGAAGGACGAAAATTAAAGATTACTAAATCCAAATGAGGGCTGTTCTATTTATAGATGTAAAGGTGGCTGTAGGATTTGAATTGAACAGGTATGGAACCTGTTGGCTTTGAATTCAAACAGATTTGAATCTGTTGAATTATATTTCAAACAGATATCAAAAACGGGAAGGGCCCTGTTTGGGTGTGCACTAATACCAAACCTATTTATTTTCGGGAAGGGCCCTGTTTGGATGAACAATAAATCCAAACCAGTTTAATTTGAATTAATAAAATTAAATTCAAATGTTTTTGGCCCAAAAAGATTAGTATTGGGCCGAACAAGCCCAACCCAACCTCACACCACGCACCCGCGCCCAAGCCCAGCCCAGCCCGCCCGACCGACCGGACGGACGGCGGCGGCGGCGCGCGCGTGTGGTGGTTTTTGGGTCCAATGGGTCTAGCCCATTTTGCCCATAACCTCTCCCTCTAAAACACTTGGGTACCCCTTGGGGCACACCCCAAGTACCAAACCCATGCCTTATAAACCCTTTCAAAACCTCCCACCAAATCAATGTGGGACAAGCCTTATTCAAACCTTTAAGGAATTTCCACCAAAACTCCATTTCCATGGAGCATACTTTGGCTTCAATTTCCCATTCACTCGGTAATGGTTTTGAGCAACCAAATATACCACGTGAATCACAACGCGGCATAGAACGCGTTACCACTTTGACCCGTGTAAATCGATGCACGGGGCCCACCTAAAAATTAGACCAAACTTAGGAAAAAATTCTGGTTTTACCCAGAATTTTATAACCATTTCCAACAATCCCCCACATGAATGGAATTTGATGACAACGGAAATGCAACAATATGCAGACTTAACGAAAGAGTATAAGTCGAAAATATCTTGCATCAGGATAGGTAGTTTTCGGCCTTGAACCTTCCCTAGTGATAACCTATCGGACTTACTGGCTAACCAATGGACGCGATGCCTTGAATTGTTCAGCCGTTTGTGTAAGCCAAGACAATAGATTTCACACAAAATATCTTCTAACACATCGTGGTTCTCACTGTTGTGTTCATTTTGGCCTTGAACGCTCCTGGTTTTCATGAGTGTTTCTAGAGAATGTAGCCTCTTTCATTCTCATAGAACCGGCCCCAGTTCAACACTCATATAGGTGATTCTTATTGTGAGTATCTTCTTATACTCGTCTTGATTTTATGCCTTAATCAAGATATAAGTAATCATTAAAAGCAAAGCTTATCCTTATACCCCTGCAGACAACATATGTTGCAGATATCACTCTCACCATAGGAATGGGTAGGGAATTAATCCCTTGGTGATTTCTGGCGAGCCATACATAACTTAGTTGTCCCTTTGAACTTAGTTCTTGGGATCTCCAGTCATATAAGTAGGGTTACCATTATGACGACTCTTATGTAATAGGCTTTAATCCCATCCCCTTTGATGAACTATACACTAGCTCTTTTGTCAAACCTTTTGTTAACGGATCCGCAATATTCTCTTTAGATTTTATATAATCTATTGAGATTATTCCGTTTGACAACAATTGCCTTACGGTATTATGTCGACGACGAATATGTCGTGACTTACCGTTATACATATGATTCTGTGCCCTGCCTATTGCAGATTGACTATCACAATGAATGCAAATAGCTGGCACAGGTTTTGGCCACATTGGAATGTCTTCTAAGAAGTGACGAAGCCATTCTGCTTCTTCACCTGCTTTGTCTAAAGCAATGAACTCGGATTCCATTGTGGATCGTGCGATGCAAGTTTGTTTCGTGGACTTCCAAGAAACAGCAGCGCC
This sequence comes from Camellia japonica, assembly GCA_030407325.1. Taxonomy (NCBI): domain Eukaryota; kingdom Viridiplantae; phylum Streptophyta; class Magnoliopsida; order Ericales; family Theaceae; genus Camellia; species Camellia japonica. The sequence continues at coordinate 89,850,834 of JAPPVO010000013.1, read as the reverse complement.
TCCCAGAGTAAAGACATATCCACTTGTGGATTTTGAATCTTTAGTATCCGATATCCAATTGGCATCACAATAACCTTCAAGTACTGCTGGATATCGAGTAAAGTTCAAACCATGATCACGGGTGAATCTTAGATATCTAAGAACCCGAATGATCGCTTTCCAATGGTCTTCTCCGGGTTACTAGTGTACCTACTCAATTTACTGATAGCATAAGCTATATCAGGACGAGTACAATTCATTAGGTACATTAGGCTTCCAATGATTTGGGAGTATTTTAACTGAGACACTGCATCACCTTTATTTTTCGATAAATAAAGACTGATGTCTACAGGTGTTCTAGCTAAATTCAAATCATCCTTGATAAATTTATCAAGAATTTTCTCAATATAATGAGATTGAGATAATGCATATCCGTCAGATGTTTTAGTAATTTTCATTCCTAATATAACATCTGCGACCCCCATATCTTTCATATCAAATCTTTTGTTAAGCATTTGCTTAGTTGATTTGATCATGTTTTGACTGCTTCCAATGATAAGCATGTCATCCACATAAAGACAAACTATGACATATCCTTGGTCAGTGTTTTTAACATAGACGCATTTGTCACATTCGTTTATCTTAAACCCATTAGTAAGCATTGCATGATCAAATTTTTCATGCCATTGCTTAGGTGCTTGTTTTAATCCATAAAGGGATTTTACAAGTCGACAAACTTTCTTTTCTTGCCCTGATACAACAAACCCTTCGGGTTGCTCCATATAGATCTCTTCATTTAGATCACCGTTTAAGAAAGCTGTTTTAACATCCATTTGATGTATTTCTAAATTAAACAACGCTGCTATAGCAATAAGCATGCGAATGGATGTTATTCTTGTCACAGGGGAATATGTGTCAAAATAGTCCAGACCTTCCTTTTGTCTGTAACCTTTAACTACAAGTCTTGCTTTATACTTGTCAATTGAACCATCTGCTTTCATTTTTCTCTTGAATATCCATTTATATCCAAGAGGTTTAGAACCTGGTGGAAGATCCACCAATTCCCAAGTATGATTTTGCATAATGGATTCAATTTCATTATTAACAGCCTCTTTCCACAAAGGTGCTTCAGGACCTGTCATTGCTGCCTTAAAGCTTTGAGGTTCATTTTCTAACAAGTATGTCAGAAAATCTGGACCAAAGGATTTTGATGTTCTCGCTCTCTTACTTCGTCTTGGTTCATCATCAGTTAAATCCTGTTGGTTGAGACCATTACTAGTCTCTTGTGTTTGATTGTCATTAGTCTCTTGACTTTGTGTACAATCATAAGTTCTTTTCTGTGAACTTAATTCCTGTCCTTTCTTGTAAGGAAAGACATGTTCAAAAAACACAGCATTCCTTGACTCTATAATAGTGTTCACATTTATATCAGGTATTTCTGATTTATAAGTCAGAAACCGATATGCACTACTATTCTGAGCATAACCAATAAACACACAATTTACTGTTTTTGGTCCAATCTTAGTCTTTTTAGGAACAGGAACTTCACTTTTGCCAAACACCCCCACACTTTTAAGTATTTGTAGGAAGGTGGTCGACCTTTCCACTATTCATAAGGAATGCTTTCGGTTTTCTTGTGGGGTATTCTATTAAGAACATAATTAGCAGACAATATTGCTTTCCCCCACAAGTTCTGTGGTAAGCCTGAATTTAGTAACATGCCATTCATCATTTGTTGTCTATGATGTACTTGATTCATAAATTTCAAATCCAAAAAACCAAAATAATTATGACTGCACAAATCAGAATTAATGTTTTGACAAAATCAGATCCTCATAAAAAATTTTGCCTAAGAAACGAACAATTCAAAAACCAATTGATTGTATACATTCTTGCAACTCATTTATAAATAAATGTCACTGTCATAAAAATATTTGTGACAGAAGAAAATTAAATTATCTCAACTAATGCAAGAGATACACCCCATATAATAAAATGGTTTATGGTTTAACAATTCCTACTACACAAGTAAAATAATTATTAATGACATCTCATTCAAAATAAACCAATAATCAACATAAAAGATTTCTTAAATTACTTTCCAATTAAACGGAACGATATAATTACATACATCTTCATGTTTAAATTTCTCTAGTGTTTAAACACCCATTCAAAATTGATTAGAAATATTCAAATTAAACTGCTTATGTCCAAAGTCGACATAACAATTTATCATTCCAAATCACATGAAATTATTATTTTAAAAAATAACTGAGTTGATATCAATACATGCATATCAAACGCATCAACTAAAAATAATAAATTAATCAAAATAAATTAATCATGCATGATCCCATCACTTGCATCATGAAATAAAAGGATTCTCAACTCATAAATAAAATCCAACGCATTTAAATTTTAAACTTCAAAATGACAAAACATGCCTTCATTTAATAAGTTTGATTTGTACATAAATAAACAAATTAAATATGCATTAAAATGTTCTTGTGAATATATATATATATATATTTTCCGACTCAAGTGCAGAAACAATTCAAGACTATGAATCCACAGTGTAATAAAAATAAAATTAGTTTGTAAAACTAATATTTTACTCTAGAAACAAATTCTTCCATGTATACTCACGATGAACTATGATAAAATCAAAAGAATTAACACCTTTTCACAAAGGGTTAAAAAATAAGTGGTCTATCAAACGAAACCATAAGTCCCTTACAAAATTAACAGATTGTGACCAAGTCACAAAGTTACATGATTGATTAACAAAATTAATTTTCTAGTTACTAAAACCAGAAAATAAATTACAATACAAAATAATTTTATTTTCCTTGTTACTAAAACTAGTAAAATAAAATACCGAAATAATATCTGATTACAAAAATCAGAAAATCAAACCACAAATTAATTTTCTAGTTACTTAAACCAGAAAATAAATTATAACACAAAATAATTTTTTTTTCTTGTTACTAAAACTAGAAAATAATATAATTTTATTTTTCTTGTTACTAAAACTAGAATATAAAATATCACAAAAATATCTGATTACAAAAATCAGAAAAACACAAAATAATTTTCTAGTTACCAAAACCAGAAAATAAATTCTAGTTACTAAAACCAGAATATAAATTCTAGTTACTAAAACCAGAAAATAAATGATAACAACAAAATAATTTTATTTTCCTTGTTACTAAAACTAGAAAAATAAAATACCAAAATAATTTTCTGTAATACCAAATAATATTCTGCAATTGTTAATGACACCAGTATCGTACTACTAGTTGTCAAAGAAAAGAGACAGTATATTACTACTATCTGTCAAATAGCATAAATCACTATTTGTTTTTCCAACCAGAATATTACTTTGAAAAACAGAAAATTAAATACAATGAAGATACCAAAAAAAGAATCTGTCTTAAGATTGTTGGACAATCTTCACTGTATTTAAAAGATTTTAATTCTATTGTGTACAAAACAACAATTAGAATTTAAAGAAATAAAGAAAATGAGAGAATTTGTTTGATTACAAAAATCAAACTCAAAATATAAAATAAATAAATAAAAACAGATTTTATTTTGTTACAAAAACAAAATTAAAATCTGATTAAATAAACAAATAAAAAAACAGAAATAAAATTAAACAACTTACTTGGTTAATTTCTTTGAATAATTTTCTGATCAAGTCCAGTGTTTAACACTGTGTCCTTAAGACAGATTCGTCCTCTCCACGGTGCTTTCAGAATTTGGACGTCTATCTCCCAGATAAAATGATCTACTACAAACAATAGCAGCACTACAAATTGTTTGCCTAACGAACACACTAAGTGTTTATACTCTCTCTGACAAGAAAATAATGCAGCAACATGAAGAGAATGTTTCAGAAATATGAAGGACGAAAATTAAAGATTACTAAATCCAAATGAGGGCTGTTCTATTTATAGATGTAAAGGTGGCTGTAGGATTTGAATTGAACAGGTATGGAACCTGTTGGCTTTGAATTCAAACAGATTTGAATCTGTTGAATTATATTTCAAACAGATATCAAAAACGGGAAGGGCCTGTTTGGGTGTGCACTAATACCAAACCTATTTATTTTCGGGAAGGGCCCTGTTTGGATGAACAATAAATCCAAACCAGTTTAATTTGAATTAATAAAATTAAATTCAAATGTTTTTGGCCCAAAAAGATTAGTATTGGGCCGAACAAGCCCAAATCAACCTCACACCACGCACCCGCGCCCAAGCCCAGCCCAGCCCGCCCGACCGACCGGACGGACGGCGGCGGCGGCGCGCGCGTGTGGTGGTTTTTGGGTCCAATGGGTCTAGCCCATTTTGCCCATAACCTCTCCCTCTAAAACACTTGGGTACCCCTTGGGGCACACCCCAAGTACCAAACCCATGCCTTATAAACCCTTTCAAAACCTCCCACCAAATCAATGTGGGACAAGCCTTATTCAAACCTTTAAGGTATTTCCACCAAAACTCCATTTCCATGGAGCATACTTTGGCTTCAATTTCCCATTCACTCGGTAATGGTTTTGAGCAACCAAATATACCACGTGAATCACAACGCGGCATAGAACGCGTTACCACTTTGACCCGTGTAAATCGATGCACGGGGCCCACCTAAAAATTAGACCAAACTTAGGAAAAAATGCTGGTTTTACCTAAAATTTTATAACCATTTCCAACACTTTCCTCGCAAGTGTCGCAGTAGAATTCCGTGTCCTCACCTTTGTCTGGATGGTCTTTGATGGGAGAATTGGTAAGGGTGAGGGCATGTCTGTGATATTTATGGGTAGGCGGCAACTTTGGGATACAACTGATGTGAACCTCAAAATAGCAGTGATACTCCACACAACGAAGGAACGGGGTGCATTGGATCTTAAAACAAGCATGGCAACAAAAGTTACTAGTCCGGTGGTGGAATTGGTGAAGTAAACAAGAGGATGGTGATGAATTCTAGTGTCCCTAATGTAAGGCAGCAAAGCACATCTACTGTCAATTGTCAAATTACACTTGTCACAACTGTATTTCCATCGTGTTGGAGGCTTCAAACACACACAACAACAACTTTCTATAAAGGGACCAAAATCAAAAGGTGAGCGTAGGTTGACAAGGTGTGGAGGACCAGAATCAAAAGGTGATCGCAGGGTGAGCTGGTGTGGGGGATGAAAGGGGTGGTTGATCACTTGGGGCAAGTCGGGACATGAATCATGTAGCGAAAAACCACATTCGAGGCAAACATGGACAACGGAGTCATCCTCGAAGGGTAAATCGCATGCATAGCAGGAAAGGGGAAAATTTGTTTTCTTGTCAAAGCCACAAACAATTAAGGGATGGGGGTGAGTAAAATGTTGAATTGTATTGGGCTGATGACAATGACCACCCTCTCCTTCGTTGATGCTTTTGGCGGGCATCAACATCAACGAAGCACAATAAACGTCCAATACAAAGTCACACTCTGAACAGCAAAAGGTAATGGGGCTACATCTTGACCCATAGGCATTGCAAAATAACACCCTTCTAATCTCATTGTTTGCAGACGAAGTCGGGATGAGGGTGAGAAGATGCTGAGGGTGGAAAGGGTGTTCGATCTCCTTTCCCAACTCGCTGCATGATATGTGTAGCAAACAGGGACATTGAAGGCAAACATAAGCTGATCCTTTTCTATCTCTTCGGCCGCAGCAGGAGAAGAAAAGTTCATTATTCTTCTCATTATCACAGAGAATCAAGTGATGTTGGTGGCGTATGTGCTGATCGGAGTATCGCGAACATTGGCGGTCTGGGAAAGCAATGTTCAGCGTAACGCAATTAATGTCCATGGCAAACCCACAGGAAGACTCAGAACAATAGAAAGTAAAGCCCATACAGAGTTCCCCATAGGCATTGCACGATGGATGACATGCATCATCATTAGGGGGAAACTTGGCGTGGAGTTTGAGACAGTGTTGCGGGTGGAAGGGGTGTACTAGATCTTATGACAATTCAGCACCTGATATGTCGAGATAAAAACCACAACGATTGCAACCATAGCTATGACCCAAGATGGGTAGCCTACATCCTTCACAGACAACTCCGCCTTCCTTCTTTGCAGTGCAGAGCTCCAAATGATGCTCATGACTAAAATGTTGAATCACCGTCTTCATCTTTGTCGATCCCTCTCTCTTTTTTTTTCCTGCTCTGAAGTCTGGTTGCATTTAAATAGAAGTGTAAGAATCTCTTTGTTAAGATGTCGTGCCTAAATAATTTTTTCATAGTGTGTGTGTCAATGTCCGACCACACTGCTAACTCAGTATTCAGCTGGAGAGTACTGGCAGAATAGATGACACCTGGCTGACCTGCAACAGAAAGAGAAGATTCCGGCGGTGGTTCGTCCACCCGGGGGCACTCCGACGATCAAGTCAGTATATCTCTCAAAGATAATCAATGGTGCTAAACTCACTGTTCAGAATATAAATTGCGTACCTTAGACCCATCGGGAGTGCCTTTCTTTTATAGTTAACTCTGTCCTAGTCCCCATAGAAGCCTAGCTCTAATGGACTCAGGATTACTGCTAATCTTGGACTCCCAGTAGGATTGGGATAAACTCCCTAAGAGTCTTATTCTTACCCAACTGAAGTCTTCTCCCATTCTAGGACTCTTGGGCCCTATCCGCTTATCTCGGATTCTGATATCTTCGGAGATAACCTCGGCCTTGCCGAGATCACCTCGGCGTCATGACCAAGACACGTGGCACCTTGGCTGACACGTCGGCGTCACCTTGGCCACGTGTTGGTACTTAGAAAATATATCCCCACAACTGCCCCCTAGGTTCTATTACCTCGGCATTCTGAGGTGATGGAACCTATATTGGAACTTCCTGCCAATACATCGATTTAAAGTCTCTCAGCCGAGATCATCATATAAGCCGACATGTCTCTTTAAAGATTAAAGATCCCAAGATCTCCTTCACGCGTATGAGCTGTCATGAAAAATAACTCAACCGTTTCAGCCACGCGTCTTCCTTTTACCGGATCGTACACTGTACGCGCTTGTAAGTCGTCTCGCGCCTGTATGCGCCGTCTGACGTATTCATTGTTCCAGGCGCATTAATTGCCCTTTTGCCGCCGTTTCAAGTTTTTGACAAAACTCGTTTCTTTTCCCAGTCTTTTCACTTTTCACTTTCGCGTCTGAAGCTCTTTTCTCTTTCTAACTTTTCCCTTCAAGATCCTCCATTGTTCAAGCTTCTAAAGCTCTGCAACTTGCCTCGTCCACCTCCTCCGGCGAGGTTCTTGCTAATCCTTTTTGCAGTTGCCGTTTGTCTGACTTCGGCGAACTCAACACCGGCTTCTTTTCTTCGGTGAGTTACTGTTTCTTCTCGATTTAACATCTTGTTTCAGTTTTTGAAGATATCTTGAATTCCTGTCATTTTTACGAACTTGCTTGTGACTTTGACTAGTTTAATCTATTCATCTATCTGAGTATGATTGCATCACGATTCTGTTTTTGCTCAATCTCTTCTCGAGTATTCACAACCTGCACACACACTTGTCCACTTTTGCCATTTGTTTTTGGCCTTGTACCCTTTCACACACTCTGTCACAGTGTTCTTGGTAGTTCACCCTTGTTCTTGATTCTGAAACACGTTCTTGTTTTCTGTTTTCTGTGTCTTTTCTAGATTCCTGCCTTCAATCTTTGTTCCTACAGACTTAGGTTTTAGGATTTGTTTGTAAAACCCACAAATTTTAGGAAAAACTGAAACGAATTCCTTCTAGATCCGTACGAACCCTTACCATAGTGTATTTTTAGGTTTTTAGCCGAGGTCCTTTAAACCCTCTAAAAATACTTCTTCCTGAAATCCGATATCTCCATTTAAGCCGACGCTATGGGTATGTAGACACCCCAACAAAATTAGAATACTTTAGGCGAGAGTTTTCCATCCCTGCCGACGTCCATTTGAGGTTGGCTGGGGAGGATGACTCCATCATGCCTACAACTGATTCTATGCCATTCCCTGTGGTAGCCTTCATTGAGTGCGGACTTCGGCTCCCACTCAACATCCTTTTTCGCGAAATACTTCACTATTATAAACTAAACCCAATGCAGCTTGCCATCAACTCTTACCGAGTCATTAATGGCATCATAGCCTTAGCCAAACAAGAAAACGTTAGGGTTACCTTAGCCGATATCCAGTATTGCTACACCGTGTGTGGCCTCAAAAAAGACACGGGCTATGTTTACTACCTCAAGCCGAGATCCACAGAATACAAAATCATAGCCGACCTCCCAGACTCCAACAAGGGAGCTGGAGATGATTACTTCATAACCTCGGGGAACTGGGAGTTCGCTCCAGACAAGGACATCCATCTCTACCCTCTTCCTCGTTCGGTTTTTGTAGAGGGCAATGGTAAGAGCCCTGTGTTCATACTAACTTGTTTTTAAAGTCTTCAATACTTTGTTCGTTTCGAATGTCTGTTTTTTTTCTTGCAGCTCTTCCTCAACCACCAAAGGGCTTCCGTCAGTCTTTCTTTCCCAGCAAAGACTTGAAGAAACTCTTGGATCTTCCAGTCCACAAACGGAAGGCCCCTCTTCTACTTAATTTCATTTTTACGTACAAGTCAGCTCTTCCCGACGTCCCCAAGAAGAAGAAGAAGAAGAAGAAGAGTCTGTCTCCTCCTTCCGCCACAACTCCTCAGGCTCCCTCCACATCTCGGCAAGATCAATGATCAACTTCTGATCCAGCCGAGCAGCCGTCAACCTCAGCTCCTTATCTGATCCCAATATCCCAGCACCAACGCCGGCAACGAACCGTTTTTTCTGCCGAGATGGGTCGCCAGAAAACAGTTGCCAAAGATCTCTTGGCCACCATTCCATCCTCTATTGAGGCTCAACCAGCTCCAACCCAACCTCCAAAGCAGAAGTAAAAAAGGATAAAGAAGGCTCAGCCAAAGGCAAAGGTGACTCAGGTTGACACTGAGGACACCTTGCCGATCTCAAAGCTGGCTGAGAGCGATAAGACCACATCTGCTGCCGAGAAGAGACCTGCCGAGGCCCAACCATCCGAATCCATTCGATCAAAGAGGCCGAGGTCATTTGCTGCAACCACCTCGGGATCTTCAAAGCATGATTCCCCCTGGGCCCCCCAAATCACTTTGGAAGATAAGCCCGTTATGGCCAATGATAGCGCTAATGACATTAATGTCTGCGTTGTCCTTAGTACCGCTCTACTGCTTCCCGGCGATCTTGACCGAAACGTCGAGTTGAGCGAGTATGAGAACTATGCTCTGATGCTTCAGCGTTCTGTTCAAGTAAGTGCCTTTATTTAGTCGTTTTTCTTTCTTTCTTTCTTTTTATACTTTAGAAGATTTTGTAATAACTTCTGCTCTGATTTATTTTTTCTCAGGCCATCCAGCATGCCTATTCTTTCTCAGTACAATCTTTCGAGAACCGGGAGAAGCTGGCCGAGAAGAAGAGGGAGGTCTCCAGTCTTCAGAAAACTAATAAAAACTTGCAATCAAAGATAAAGATCTTAAAGGATCAAGTCGAGGATGCCATCAAGGCTCATCATGATGCTGAAGAAAAGGCAGGTGCTGCTGAGGCCATTAACAAGGTTCTTGAGGCCCAAAGGAAAGAGTCTGAGGAAAAGATGGCCCAAGCCCAAAGAGAACTCCAAGATGCCTTGGCCACCAAAAACGCTGAGCTGAAGGAGGCCAACCAGAAGGGGTACAACGAGGGGGTCGCCGATGTCACGGCAGACTATGAAAAGCAAGTGAAGCAAGCGAAGCAAGCATACAACAAGGGTTTTACCCTTGGTTGGATGACTTTGCTAAAAAAGCTTGAAGTCCCCGAGGACTCCCCCTCAGGAATGCCGACGTCCTTCCCCTTCCATTCCCTCAAACTCCAAGCCAATCCAATGACGATTCTGAGTCTGAGGAGGAGGTTCTGGTGAGGAAGTCCAAGGAAGCCACTGGGGCCAAGTCCCCTACTCAGAATGAGCAAGTCCTGGACTTGACTTAAGATGAGGAGGGTGAGGAGGTTCCCAAAGATGCTACTCCTGAGAAAGCATTATCCGACGTGCCTCTCACTGACAAGAGCCTCGAAGTAACCATTCAAGAAATCGACACTGAGTTTGCGGTCGAGAAGGATGCCGAGATATCTTCCCAGAAGTCGTCTGAACTTCAAACCCAACCATCTGTTGTTGCTGAGGAGTCTTAATTTTGATGTATTTTTTCTTCGTTTTGTGCTTTGTACTTTGTTTTTCTCCTTGAAGTAATGTAAACTCTTTACATCGCCGATGTGCCTTTAATTCAACTCTTTTGTTTTGAATGCTTGCATGTTTTCCTTGTATGCTTCCATACTTAGAATATTTTGTATATCTTTAATATACACTTCAATCCTTGTGCAACCTTCTCGGGGTGACATACCTCGGTTATACAAAACTGATGATTTACCTCGGCAAGTACCTAAGTACTTTTCTTGGCATAACCTTGGTTTCACCTTGTAAAATTTTTTCAAAAAATTTTCAACAAGTGTTTAACCTTAGTCTTTAACTTGTAAACTTTTCTCAAGTTTCAACAAATGTTAAACATGATCTCGGTTTAACTTCAACTTGTAAACTTTTCTCAAGTTTCAACAAGTGTTAAACATAATCTCAGTTTAACTTCAACTTGCAAACTTTTCTTTAAGTTTCAACAAGTGTTAAACATGATCTCGGTTTAACTTCAACTTGTAAACTTTTCTTAAGTTTCAACAAGTGTTAAACATAATCTCGGTTTAACTTCAACTTGTAAACTTTTCTTAAGTTTCAACAAGTGTTAAACATCATCTTGGTTTAACTTCAACTTGTAAACTTTTCACAAGTTTCAACAAGTGTTAAACATAATCTCGGTTTAACTTCAACTTGTAAACTTTTCTCAAGTGTCAACAAGTGTTAAACATCATCTCGGTTTAACTTCAACTTCTAAACTTTTCTCAAGTTTCAACAAGTGTTAAACCCATTTTTCTTCTCTTTGCCCCCTGATGTGAACCTAAGTTCCACTTGGGTTCTCATTATACATGTATTCCAGAAACAACGTTATGTATTTTTACCAATCACAAGTGCATAAACATAAAAACAAGCGAAAACTTTATTTATGTACTTCGGCAAAGAACAAAAAATTCTAATGATAGAAAATTTTCAAATTCCAAGGGTATGTTTGGTTTGTGTTTGAGAGATGTGTTTTAGAAATAAAAAGTACGAAAATATGTTTGGTTTGGTTTTTTTCAAAAGATGTTTTGGAAAATGATTTTGAGAGAGAGTTTTGGAAAAAGTGATTGATTTGATATGTGTGAGAGAGAGATTTGTTTGGAAAACTTGTTTGGTTTACAAGTTTTGGGAAATTTTTTTGGAAAAATTTGTTTGGTTTGATTACTTTTGAAAACTTATTTATAGAAAAAATTTCTCAAAATTTTTTCAGAAAATCAAACCAAACGAACCCCAAGTGTTCCAAGGTCTTGGCAACTCTTTGCCCTCATTATCTTCAAGCCGATATGCCTCATTGCCCAATATCGAAATGATTCTGTAGGGTCCTTCCCAGTTTGGGCCAAGCTTGCCCTCCCTAGGATCCTTCTTGTTGCCGACGACTTTTCTCAAGACTAGTTCGCCGACTTGGAACTCCCTTGGGTTAACTTTTTTATTGTAAGCCCTGGCAAGCTGCTGTTGGTATGCTACTAATTGAATTGTAGCTCTTTCCCTTCTTTTTTCTAATAAATCCAGATCTCGGGCTAATAATACGTCATTGGTCTCATTCTCCACTCCTTGGGTTCTGATCCCTGGGATGCCGACTTCCAAGGGAATGACTGCTTCTGTGCCATAAGCCATGGCAAATGGGGATTCCCCCGTTGATCTTCTCGGCGTAGTCCGATATGTCCAGAGCACGCTTGGCAGTTCATCTACTCACTTTCCCTTTGTTGCTTGTAGCCTCTTCTTAATCCCATCCAAGATGACTTTGTTGGATGCTACTACTTGTCCATTGCTCTGAGGAAAACTTGGGGTGGAAAAGTAGTTCTTGATCTTGAACTTTGCGCAGAAGCTCTTGATTAGCTTACTGTCAAATTGTGTTCCATTGTCTGCGACTATTGCTCTTGGGATCCCAAATCTTGTGATTATGTTCTTCCATAAGAAGCTTTTTACGTCCACATCTCGAATCTTGGCTGAGGGCTCAGCTTCTATCTATTTGGTGAAGTAATTTGTTGCTACCAGGAGGTACTTCCTTTGCCCAGTTGCTTGGGGTAGTTGTCCGACAAGATCCATTCCCCATTGGGCAAACGGCCAAGGACTGGATACTGGGTTCAAGTCTGCTGCTAGTTGGTGTATCAGAGGTGCAAACCTTTGACATTTTTCACACTTCTTGACATAGGCCTCTACATCTTTCTGCATATAGGGCCACTAATACCCCTGGGTAATGGCCCTATGAGCTAGTGATCTGCCTCCAACGTGGCTTCCGTAAATTCCTTCATGTATTTCATATAGAAAATCTTCAACTTGTGAAGGATGTACGCACCTCAAAAGGGGTCCAGTGAAGGATCTTCTGTAGAGATGTCCTTCTGCTGTCAGACTGAATCTTGCTGACTTCAATCTGATCTTGTCTGCCTCCTTGTGGTCATCTGGCAACTTTCCTTCTTTCAAGAATGCAATAATTGCATCCATCCAGCTTGGTCCCATGTCCACACACATTGCTTCACGCTCTGTGGTCAGTGGTTCGATGCTCGGGCCCGACAAGTAGTCCACCATTATTGTCCTCGCTTTTCCAAGTTGTACTGCACTAGCTAGGTTGGCCAATGCATCGGCGTGATTATTATCATCTCGGCTTACCTGAAGTAGTCAGCAGTTCTGAAACAAGGCTGGCAACCTGATGACCTCCTTTGCGTAGGCCGACATCCTTTCATCTCGGGCTGCAAACTCACCTGTTGTCTGGTTAACTATGAGTTGTGAGTCACAAAAGACCATTACCTCATCTGCTTGTACTGCTGCTGCCAGTTTCAGTCCTGCAATGAGTGCTTCGTACTCTGCTTCATTGTTTGAGGCCTTGAACCCAAAACGAATCGATTGTTCTATTATCTGTCCATCTGGAGATATCAAAACTACTCCTGCCCCTGCTCCTGTCGGTTTGAACTCCCATCAATGAACAGTCGAAAGGAGTCGCCAATGTAAATGCTGCAGGGTCTGAGTTTTTCCTCTTTCCTTTGTTCTTTTGCCTTTGGCTGGGCTCCTCCTTGTTTGTTTGGACATCGTTCACCTTGGCTCAATGAAGCCCGATGTTCGATGGATTCTAGCGTGAATTCCGCCACGAAGTTGGCCAAAACTTGGCCTTTGATTGTTGTTCTGGGTCTGTACTCCAGGTTATACTGGCCCAAGGCAACTACCCATCTGGCTATTCTTCTTGTCAAGTCTCCTTGTTGCAGCAAGGACTTCAAGGGGTGTTCAGTTAGCACCACAATTTTATGGGCCTGGAAGTAATGGTTCAGCTTCTTTGAAGCCATTACTAAAGCCAGTGCCAATTTCTCTAAGGGTAGATACCTTATTTCTGCATCGGCCAGGGTTTTGCTTACATAGTAAACAGCCTTTTGCTCCCCTTTTTCTTCTCGGATTACCACTGCGCTTACTGCGTGTTCTGAAACTGCTAAGTATAAAAACAGCTCCTCTCCAGGTTCTAGATTTGAAAGAACTGGGGCTGTGGTCAGATACTTTTTCAGGTCGGCCAAAGCGCCTTCGCACTCCTCAGTCCATAGGAAGTCCGTGGCTTTCTTCACTAAGCTGAAGAAAGGTTTGCACTTGTCTGAGCTTCTGCTGATGAACCTGTTTAGGGCTGCGGCCCTTTCTGTTAGTATTTGCACCTGTTTTGCCGACGTCGGGCTCTTTAAATCCAGGATGGCCTTGATCTGATCTGGGCTGGCCTCAATGCCCCTTCTTGTCACCAGGTATCCCAAGAACTTACCAGATCCAACTCCAAATGCGCACTTTGATGCGTTGAGTCGGAGCCGATATTCTTTAAGGATTTCAAAGACTGCTTTGAGGTCGGCGAGATGACTTTCTGGTTCCTTGGTCTTCACGACCATGTCGTCGATGTAAACTTCCACCGTTCAGTCAATCAGGTGTCTAAACATCTTGGTTACCAACCTTTGGTAAGTTGCTCCTGCGTTTTTTCAACCCAAAAGGCATCACCTTGTAGCAGTACAGCCCTTTGGGGTGATAAACGCAGTCTTCTCTTCATCCGCGGGGTACATGGCTATCTGGTGATACCCCCTGTAGGCATCCAGGAAGCTCATCCTTTCATGCCCTGAAGTGGCGTCCACTAGCTGGTCAATCTTGGGTAGAAGGAAGTTGTCTTTGAGACAGGCCTTGTTTAGGCTGGTAAAGTCCACGCAGACCCTCCATTTACCATTCTTCTTCTTCACCACTACTGTGTTCGATAGCCATGTCGGGTAATTTACCTCACGAATGGCCCTGGCTTCCAGTAGTCTATTTACTTCCTCCTCCACTGCTTCGACGTGCATCAACGTTGGTCTTCTTGCTCGTTGGATTATAGGTTTGGCCGACCTGTTAACGTTCAGTTTATGGCAAGTGACCTCGGGGTCAATGCCAGGCATTTCGTAAGGCATCCAAGCGAACACCTCAATATTTGCTGTCAAAAAAGCTTCCAACTCTTTTTCCTCTTCTTCGACTAAGCCCGAGCCGAGAAGAAAGAAACATTCTTCATCCCCTTCCTGGACTAGGATTTTCTTCAGTGCTTCTTCACTCTTCTCAGCTGGCTCTTTGCTGACATCCTCTAGGATCTCCACGTCCTCGTCTTCGATCTCTGCCTTCTCTGGTTCTCGAATACTGTAGGTGGATTTCATTGCTGCCATGGAGCAATTCTTTGCCTGTAGCTGATCTCCTCTGACCTCCTCAATCCTATGCTCTGTTGGGAACCGCAATAGTTAATGCAGTGTTGAGGGAACAGCCCCCATTGTATGCAACCATGGCCTTTCCAAGATGATGTTGTAAGGGGAGGGTGTGTCGATTACGGTGAACTCTGTTATTATCTTCTTCGTGCCAGCCTGTACATCTAAGCTTACTGCGCCTAGTGGCCATGTCGGCGTTCCATTGAACCTGACCATTGGGCCGTTAGATTGTTCCATATCGTCTGGGTGAAGGCCCAGCTCCTTATAACATCTGACATATATGATGTCACAAGAGCTGCCTTGGTCAATCAAGATGGGCTTCACTTGGCATTCCCCAACCTGGAGGGATACTACCAAGGCATCGTTATGTGGATGCTGCACCATCTCAAGGTCGACTTCTGTAAAGGACACTACTGGTCCCTGGCACTCCTCTGCCCGATGTCTCTTCTCCCCGACTTGGTAGACATGTTGCAGGTGCTTTACCCTCTGAGTCTCTCCCCTTATTTCGTTCTCTTTGACCTTCGAGTGAATTACATTAATTACCCGAGCTTCTCCTGCTTGAGGTTGCTGTGCTGGGGGAGGCGGAGCCGCTGGTGCCTGAGGCAGTCTTGCCTGCGGCAGTCTTGCCTGCTCTTCTCTTGTCCTGGCTTCATCGACAAGGTCTCTCAGATGGCCTTGCCTCACCAGGTCTTCTAAGTGTACTTTTAGGGCTCTGCAGCCCTAAGTCATATGCCCATCTTCATTGTAGTAGGCACAATGCTTGCCAAGGTTTCTTCCCATAAATTCTCCTGGTGCCCTCGCTGGTGTCCTGAAATAAGGCTGATTCCGAATTTGATCCAGGACTTTGTGAATTGGGATTCGGAACACAGTTGTCACTGCTTGTGTAGCCCTCAATTCTGTCTCTTGCTTGCTCGATCCATTGTTACCTCAGCCTCGCTTCGGCGAGCCGTTTCCTTTCTCTTGCTTTGTCTCCCTAGTCCCCAACGTGTCTTCCTCAGCTCTGGCATACTTCTTGATTCTCGCCATGAGCTCTTCCATGCTTTTTGGCAATGTCTTTGTCAAAGACTTTCGTAGTGGACAGTCGTCTTTTAGGCTGTTTTTGAAAGATACGACCGCTACCTCTTGATTACACTCTGGTATTCAGTTGAACACCTCATAGTATCTTTTTGCATAGGCCCTAAGGCCTTCATCTTTACTGATCTTCAGAGCCATCAATGCGTCCACCGTCAATGGCTACAGCTTGTTTATTACGAACCTGGCCACAAACATCTCGGCTAGGCCTTCCCAAGTCTTCACGCTTCCCTTTGGTAGTTTGTGGAACCAATCTGATGCAATCTCCCCAAAGGATGAGGGGAACACTTTGCAGTGCAACGGCTCGTTCCCAGTGTACAACGCCATCGCGTTCAGGTATAATCCGACATGAAAGTTGGGGTCCGACTTCCCATCGTATATCTGGAAGCTCGGTATACTGAATCTCTTCGGGACCTCAACCTTGTCTAGCTCTACCAAGAATGGTGTTCTCGGTTTAATAGTTAAGGTTACCTCGGCATGATCTTGCTTCCTTTTGAGGTAATCTCTCAAGTCCTCTTTGGTTTGCCCAGGAGCTCGGCTATCTCCCGATTTCAGTCTCTTAGGTGCACTGCTTTCAGCTTCGTTATGAGCCCTTTTTTGATCTTTCTCCGTTGGTCGCGTCGAAGCACAACTCCTACCTCTGAACATGCCGATGTTCTCTGAGGTCTACCTCCTTGGTGCGATGTGTCCTTCAAGACTCTTCCCTTCCTGGTTCTCCACGCCCGACCTCCCTTGAAGGTCGGTGAGAATGTCTTTCGCTTCTTGGGTGCTGGAGGGCTATTGGGATAGTTTTCTGTCCTCCCTTCTGGGCATTGGCCACTGGAATCGGCGTGTCTTGCAGCGGGAATGGTGGCTACATAATGTTGTTTTGCATCATGAAATTGACGACCGATTGCAGGTCTGCCAATTTGTTTGCCATCTCTTTTACCTCTTCGTCCCTCCGCAAGCATCTATCGTTCCATACCTGGAGGTCATCCTCTTTGTAGTACCCACTTCGATTTGGCTTTTTTGGTATGTCGCCATCCAAGCCGACGTCTTTGTTGCTATGATTCTGGTCACGAGTTTCTGTGTTGCGGTTGTCTCCTTCGACGTCAAGGTCGATAGGTCTGCCACTCCCAGCAGGAGTGTCGTCCCCAATCTTTTCCTTTTGTCCGTTGCTGGCCATCTATTCTCCTTTCTTTCCCACAGACGGCGCCAAATTGTGTGTGTCAATTTCCGACCACACTGCCAACTCAGTATTCAGCTGGAGAGTACTGAAATTGTGTGTGTCAATTTCCGACCACACTGCCAACTCAGTATTCAGCTGGAGAGTACTGGCAGAATAGATGACACCTGGCTGACCTGCAACAAAAAGAGAAGATTCCGGCGGTGGTTCGTCCACCCGGGGGCACTCCGACGATCAAGTCAGTATATCTCTCAAAGATAATCAATGGTGCTAAACTCACTGTTCAGAATATAAATTGTGTACCTTATACCCATCGGGAGTGCCTTTCTTTTATAGTTAACTTTGTCCTAGTCCCCATACAAGCCTAGCTTTAATGAACTCAGGATTACTGCTAATCTTGGACTCCCAGTAGGATTGGGATAAACTCTCTAAGAGTCTTATCCTTACCCAACTGAAGTCTTCCCCCATTCTAGGACTCTTGGGCCCTATCCGCTTATCTCGGATTCCGATATCTTCGGAGATAATCTCGGCCTTGCCGAGATCACCTCGGCGTCATGACCAAGACACGTGGCACCTCGGCTGACACGTCGGCGTCACCTTGGCCACGTGTTGGTACTCAGAAAATATATCCCCACACATAGTTATGGATCCTCTAGAGAGTTGATTTTTTCTTAGTATTTTGTATGCAAATAAAAGTTTATACATAATGATATAGTTCAATACAGACCCTTCGCTTTAAAACAAAATAGTGAAAATAAAAACTAAAAGCTTCTAGCAATGCTAAGAACACAGAAACCAAACATACAGAATGAGGCACGGATGGCTTATACGAGAAACTGCCATTAAATCCTTACCTAATCTTCAACACATGTTCGTTGTCTCAACTTCACATTGGTTGATGACTTTTCAAGTGAACAACTTGTTATAATTTATTGTGGATGATGACTTCGAATGATATCTTTTATCCGTGATAAATAAAAAATTACAACATGACTCACCTCTTATTAAACAAAGACTTTTGAGTTTGTTTAATGGCTCATAAACTCAAAAGAAATAATGACAAATACTATAATGCTAATGACCTTTAAGTACGAGCTTCATTTTTGTCAACTGTTTGTTGTTTTGAGTAATCCAAAGTGCAAAAATACAGGAAAATAAGTGTGCATATGAGAGAACGCATTTTACGGGTCAATGAACAGAAAACAAATTTGCCTGTCGTGCTGAAGAAATGCCAAACAGGAGGTCAAGCAGTGGCAAAGCCAGAATTTTGGCTCCAAGGGAGCACTATTGAGTTGAAATCTTAACAAAAATCACAGTCAAACTACCTAATTTTTATTTGATGGTAGGAATAAAAAGCACTGTAATGCAAAAGTTATATTTAAATATAAGCTCGAGCTAATCAATTTTAATCATTTTCTGTTTTTACTTTGATTTTATATATGATGGTCACATGGTTTAAAAAATAATCACATGACTTATAAAGGAAAATGTCTCGTAGCTCAAATTTTGTGGCTCAAAAGTGGCTCAAATGGCCAAAACGACGTCGTTTTAGCCATTTTTATGTTGTTCTGTACTCAAAACGACGTCGTTTTGGCCATTTGAGCCACTTTTGAGCGACAAAATTTGAGCTACGTAGCATTGCCGACTTATAAAATATGAAAACGAAATTATATTATATTGCACACACAAAACAGATGTAGATAGGAATAAAAAAGAAAAGAAATGAGAGAGAATGTGAATAAATAATACAAAACAAAGTGATATATTAGTTGACTTACAGTTTTGAATATATTATTAGTTGACTTTACAGTTTTGAATATATACAAAGTGATATTATTTTTTTTTACAGTTTTGAATCATTGACTTATATAGTAATATATTATTAGTTGTTATTAATTGTGTAATAAGTATTTCTAAACAAACAAACTAATTATGAGTATTCATATAATAGGTGATATAACAAAAAATTCAATGACATATGGGTTGGTTTGGCAAGGGCTCATTGGGCTTTTTTGGCTCAATGAGTCACAAAAGACAGAATAGGCTCATGAGCCACAACAGACAAAACATCTCATCCAACCCCATAATCATTACACTCTTCTCTCACAAAAAAGTCAAAAAAGCCAAAAGCCCTTCCCAAACCAATCTTTTGAGTCCAGGCTCATATAGCCAAAAAAGCCAAAAAGCCAACCCACTTCCCAAACGGATTACTGTAATATAAAAAATTGGTGACACATGGTAATATATTAAACAAGTTTTTCATCATTATCAATTACAATATTGAAAATTTTTACAAAAATATTTCACATAAATTTTTATGATTGACTTCAAGAAAGATAAAAAAAAAAAACTAATATTATTTGTAACTAATGTATTGTGGACAATATAAAACAAAGTCATGGGATATAAGTTTTAAAATAAATTATATAATGATAAAATAATTTTTTATACGCCAAATTTGAGTAAAAATTCAATTTAATAGTAATACCACGTCATTATTAACATGTGATATTACCAACCAATAGTAGAAAAACACATGGATGATAGGGCTGCAAATGAACTGAGCTGTTCATGAACAAGCTTGGCTCGACTCGGTTCAGTTCGTTTAGTGAACGAGCTGAGCTCGAACTTGACTATTAGGCTCGTTTAGTAAATGAGCCGAGGTCGAGCTCGCATAAGTTTGGCTCGTTTATGTTTATTTAAATTATATAATAAATATATTATTTATATATTAAATAATATATAAATATATATAAGTAATAATATAAATAGATTATTTATATATTAAATAATATGTTTTATTTAAATATTTTTATTTAAATAATATAAATAATATTAAAAAAAATTAATCGAGCCGAGCCGAGCTAAGCTCGAGTTTCATGAATGTTAACGAGCCGAGCCGAGCTCTAACTCAATTTCTTATCGAGCCGAGCTCGAACTCAATAAATGAGCTCGGTAAGTAAACGAGTCGAGCTCGAGCTCAGCAAAGCTCGGCTCGGCTCAGTTTGTTTGCAGCCCTGGATAAACTCTACATGTGAAATGTAACTAACAATCCAATAAATTACATATCTTCATTGAGATTAATTATGTTTGTATGTCAATAATAATAGATATCACCATTATATTGAAATTTTTATAGATAATAATATGACTTATCATAATCTCTTTATTTTCAATTAAAACAACCATTATTGTTCTCATAATTTTAAAAATATCATTGACATTTCACTCTAAATAATATTTTTATAAATTTTTTTTATTTAAAATATTTTCTTTATGTTTGAAAAAAGAAAATTCCAAAACCCACCCCCTTAGGCCCCCTATGCCTCTGCCACTGGTTATGAACAAATTTGGTGTTGACTCATAATTATTTTTAAAAAAATGACATGGCATAATTTTAACCGTTCATTTGGTGTGTACAGTATACAGTATGTACCATAGAAAAATTTGCAAAGTACCAGAAAATAAGTGTATGTGTATATGAGCAAAAAAGAAAAATCAAATGTGCCTGACGTAGGGGCGGGTCCAAGATTTAGATTTTGGGGGTCAACACATTTACATTTCTGAAAAAAAACATAGACATGTTATACAAGTTTAATCAAGAGAAATATGTTAAAATTATTGACTAAGTTTTCTTCATAATAATATTATTAAAAAAAGAAAGAAAGAAGCATTCAATCTTAACAAAATAAGAACAAAAGAAGTTTAACTTCACTTTTTAACTATCAAAGCAGAACTCGACGCTCTTTCAAATCTTGAAAATTATCTAAGATTGCTTCAAAGCTAAATTTCATTGCAACTTCTCTTTCAATGTATAAAATCGCAGAGTTCAAGAGATAATCATCCTGGGAAGCTTTTTTTTTGATAATTTTCATGACTGAAAATGATCGTTCTATAGTTGCGGTAGAAACTAGAAGATTAAGCACAAGTAAGATTACTAAAGAATAAAAATTATTTCTAATATAATTTGAAATTAATCATCCAACTCCTAAAAAATACACAATTGTTAAAGAGATGATTACATACAAAGTCAATAATTTTATTGAATCCCATGAGCGTGAGAGAATTTTATAGATAATACATAATTTAATTTATTCAAAATTAAAAAATATTCAAAACAAAACTCTAAAAAATATGAATAATATATTTTTTCCAATATTATATATCTTATAGTACCTTGCAAGTTGTCAATTCTCTTGGTATAAATACATGGCGCAGTTTATATAATCGTTGAGTCTGAATTGATTTTCTAAATAGTCGACGAGGAGAGGATGGAAGAACACTCTGCATGGGGTTTTTGGACTTCAACTACTAAAAGATTAAATTAAAGTAAAAATGGTGAGTACTTTCTACAATTTGTATAACATTTGGTTTGAGAAGTTGGCTATTTTAATTTGTTATTTGACTTTTTAATTATTTTAACTTAGCTAAAACAGTTGTGTTTGATAATTTAGTTAGCTTTTATTGTAATTGATTTAATAATTATGAAAGAAAAAATAAAATAATTATGAATTAGATGTAACATTTTATTTTATTAACTATTTTAATTTATTTTATTTTTTAATAAATTGTTTTAACCTAACTATCTTCTCAAATAAAGTCTAAATTACAAAGATAGGTGACTTTTGTTTATTTTATTTTTTAATAAAAGGCAAATTTCATATACCTCCCTCGAGGTTTAGCTAAATTATAGTTACCCCCTGAGGTTTGGGAAATTATAGATACCCCCTCTGAGATTTATATTTTCATAACAAATTGTCCCCTGAGGTTTATATTTTCATAACAACTTGCCCCCCTAATTTGTTATGCAAATAGTACCTTCAGAGGGGTATCTGTAATTTCTCAAACCTCAGGGGGCATCTGTAATTTTGCTAAACCTCGAGGGGTATATGTAATTTGCCCATTAATAAATTATTTTAAATGCACAAATAAAGTTAGCTCTTAAAAACTTTAGAACAGGCCTTGGCCGAGTCGGTCAGATGGGCCTAGGCTTGGGTTCGAACTTGGACAGGGCTTGAACGTTTTTTTTTTTTTTTTTCCTTAAAAAATGACACTGAGCCTTGAGGGAATTGATGGGTCGAGTTTCAAAATGATGACAAACCTAGGCCTAAGGTCTCGGCCTGGGCTCAAGCTTTGACCTAATTGAGCCTAACCCACCCGAACCGCGAATGGATTTTGAATCACCTATGAATCACGGGTCATTTTTATCCTTTTAATATTATATTATTTTTATCCTTCTAATATTATATCAAGTACTAAAGCTACCCTCTTAAAAAAGACGTACGTACTAAAGCAATTACAAAACTTTATACAACTTCACTCCATTGCTCACATTGAATTGACATTTTGAGTTATATAATACAGAGCCGATTGGGAACTCGAATCCGAGCTCTCCCGAATGCCCCGAATCCCTTTTTTTTTTTCTTTTTTTTTTTTTCTTTTTTACAGCGGAAGAAGCAAGAAGAAGACAAAGAAGGGGGAGGAGGAAGGAGGGGACTGGAGGGGGCCTAAAAAATGGAGGGGGAGGAGGAGGGGAGGAGAGGGGAGGAGGAGGGGACGGCGGAGCTGCGAGCTACGACGACCGGGGCAGAGCTGCGACGGGGTAGCTGCGACGGGCCGGCGGACGGCCGGAGGCGAGCTGCGACGACCTCCTCTTCCTCTTCCCTCTCTTCTCTTTCTCTCCCTCTCCCTCTTCTCCCTCTCCCTCTACGTCAACAATGGCGGAAAAAAAGAAAAAAAAAAAAAAAAAAAAAACCTAAAGCCCAAAACGACGTCGTTTTGGGTTTTAGGGGGATTCGGGGCTGATTTTTTCGAGCTACAAATCTTTTTTCTATATAATATACATATGCTTCTCTTGATTAGTAATAAAATTTTAAAAAATGCTAGTGTGTCAATTGTAATAAAAAAATTTTTTTAAAATTACTAGTGCGTTAATTGTAATAAAATTTTTATACAAAATTCTCCATCATCTTGTTTTTCAAAATTACACTAACCATTCCTGTCATTGAATAACGAAGTTGATGAAGACTTTACCCTTTTTTATATTTACCCAAAATTCACTTCATTAAAAAAATGAGTAAATTATCAATAGGTCATAATAGTTAGACTTAATTTTCATTAAGTCTTATGGAAAATAAATCTTGGTAAAATTATAGTTGAAAATAATTTTTTTGTAACAATTTTTTATATGTCGCTAAAAATTGACAATTAGTGACTTTTTTATCATGATTTTTATAAATTGTTCCTAAAATTTACAATCAGTGACATTTTTTTATGATAAATTTTTTTTTATAAAACCTATTAAATAATAAATTCACTTATTAAAACTTACACGTAAGTACTCCTAAAAAAAGGCACACAAATTAACAAATTTTGATAGGACAATATTGATATAAGCAAATGGTGCATTGTTGATTCTATAATATTTATTTGATTGAGTCGTCATTTCTTAGTTTCAATTTGTATTTTCATTAAATAGTTTACGTAATTTACTCTTTATTTTCAATAATTTATAACAGCAATGGTAGAGGGTCTTAATTTTTATAGCTCAAATGGCTCGAATTTGCCAAAACGACGTCGTTTTGAGTACAAAACAACATCAAAATTGTCAAAATAATGTCGTTTTGACAATTTTGAACAATTTGAACTACAAAAATTAAGACCCCCAAACATTTTTCAATTTATAATTAAGGGCTTCAGAGGTTTTCAATTTTTTTTTTTTTTTAATTTTTAATTTTCCATTTAAGTTGGTGGAATTTTTTTGGGTGTGCATATAACAAAAGTGAGGACATTTTTGGAAGGAAATATTAAGAGGACAATGATGAACTGCAGTTTTTAAGGGTTTCGGTAGAAGTTGCAGAAGAATTTATTGTTGGGTTCTATATTGCATTTAATGCTTTCTAAGAGTTAGGTTAAAATAATTTATTAAAAATAAAATAAATATTAAATAAACTTAGACTTTATTTGTATATGGAAAAGTCACCTCTGTCCCCCAACTTTTGTCATTTTTTATTACTGTTTGCACAGTTAGCTCGGCTCCCTCAATTTTGACATCTATCTATACTATATATTATTTAAGAGGAATTTTTAACTCTCAAGACATGTAGAAGTTTTAATATTTCAATCTGAATTTTTAAAATTTTTTATTTAAAAAAAATCTCAACACTTGTTGATTTGATCAAAATTCTCTGATCAACATTTATTAACTTTTTTCAATCCATATATTTTTTCACATGTCTGTATTTATTGATTTGGTCAAAATCTCCTGACCAACATTTAAAATCCTCTCATACAAATAATTATAGATACAACCCGTGCATAGTTACTGCAGTGCCCTTTTCAACTTCTCTCATACATTATGGTTAGTGATAAGATTGTTAAATTATTTTCATAAAAAATCTTAAAAAACATAATTTATATATTAAAAAAAATCTAAAATAAATATAAATATCTATCATTATCCCGTGCATAGCACGGATGATAGGCTAGTATTTGTATATAGAAAATGAGTGAGATCCCTTTTTAGATGACCCCTACAACCCCCAAAGTGATCTACACTACTCATAATGTGTGAGACCCACTCATATATGTGTGGGACCCACATCATGAGTGGTATGGATCATTTTAAGAGTTGTGGAGTCCTTCAAAAAGCGTAAGGATCCTCTAGAGTTAATCCTCTAGAGTGATCTCCTAAAGTGGTTAATCCGACGGCTGAAAATCAAACTCACCAAAACGACGTCGTTTTGGTGAGTATTTTGAAAAATAAAAAAAAATGAAAAATGTCTCCCAAAGCTCCAAAGCTCTCCCCTGCACATCCCCTGATCTCTTCTTCATCGCCAAGTACTTTTGAGAGAACCAACTGTGGATTAGATGGTGAAGAGTCTTGTTTGGAGTCACTGAATCGTCCCAAAGATCTTGCATCGTTGTGGGGCAAATGAAGTTGGATCTCTCGTAGGTCTGCCGTGTGCAGAGAGTCACAGGATCTAGCGTTGGCTCCAAAGAAATAGGGCAAATGAATGTTGGCTTCAATCATCTTCTTCAGATCCAATTTCTCTCCGGCGGTGGCTCCACCGCCCAAAATCCCATCTTTCATGGCGGCTTCCAGATCTAAAACAAGCCCACCACTGTCCCTCCTCCGACTACAAGGCTGATACATCGGCATTTTCACACACCCTTACTAGAGAGACTTGTCAAGAACTCTAAAAAAGAGAGAATTTAAAGATTACTCAGAACCAACCCAGAAACAAAAACTGGTCTTCTTCAAGGCCCATCACATCCATGGGACAGGACACGAAGCGTGTGGTTGAAAAAAGAGAAGAAACAGTTTTTTCTCACTCTGCTTTAAGACCCATTGCTTTAAGGGGAGGACAATGAAAGGAGGAAGAGAGAAGCGGTGTGGGCGGCAGACGGCGAGGACGAAGGAGGCAACGAATCGTTGAGAATGGGCGGGCGACGACTGGGAGAGCTCCAGCGAGGGAGGCTATGCCGGAGTGGGGTTAAGTTTAGGAAATGGGTCGGTGATAGAAGTGAAACCCAGAACAAACGAAAGAAATTTGAAATTTTTTTTTTTTTTTATTTTTCAAAATACTCACCCAAACGACGTCGTTTTGATGAGTTTGATTCTCAGCCGTCGGATTAACCACTTTAGGAGATCACTCTAGAGAATTAACTCTAGAGGATCCTTACGCCTTCAAAAAAAGATCTCTACCATTGTTGATTTGTATATATAAATTATTTTTTTAATGAATGGAGGGAGGTCACACTTTCACATAGGTTGCTTTAAACCAAGATAATGTTAGGATACCAATTTTTTTACCAAATGATCAAATATCTCACCTGAGTTGAGTTACTTTTTACCAAACCAAACAAGAGGCCAAGTCATCTACAAGTCAAAATTATCACATTTTGGCCACCAGCTTGCCTTGTCACAGTCAGTTTCCTCATAGGACAGAGCTGAGAGATAGAGAGAGAGCTGGAAATTGAGAGAGAGAGAGAGAGAGAGAGAGAGAGAGAGAGATGGAAATGGAACATTTCAGCCACCATCAACCTTTGATCCCTTTTGAACTACCTAGGGAGATCCAACACCCTTTCCACCCGCAACACCCCCTCAGTCTCGTTAAAAAACTACCTAATGGTTCAAGCGGCTTCGATTGTTGTGCCTGCAGTTTGAGAATTTCAGGCTTTGCTTACCAATGTATCCCCTGTCAAACATTTTTCCTAGACATTTCTTGTGCCTCACTGATGCCTGTCACCACCAACAATGACTCTGATGATGCTGCACAACGCCTACTCTTCACTCACCCGCACCCCTTGATCCTCTGCAATAACAATCGTGGTTTCAATCAATCCTGCTCAGCATGCGAGCTACTTCTCAATGATTCGATTTACGTTTGTCTGATATGCAAGCTCTTGCTGCACAAATCATGTGCTGAGTTGCCCAAAAAAATCAAGCACCCTTTTCACCAAATACACCCTCTTACCCTTCGCACCAATGATGATGGGAGTCCCTTCAGTTGCAAAGCATGTCTGATGCCTTGCGGTCGCTTCATCTACCATTGTTCCAAGTGTGATCACTCCTTGGACATCAGATGTGCTTCCCCAGTAAGAACAGTAAGGTCTGAAATTCACCACCACTCTCTTGCTTTCGTCAATTCCACCTATCCCTCTAATTTCTACTGTAGAGTTTGTCGTGGTAATTTCATGGCGCAAGAGCTTTATGGTGGTAATTTCGTGATGCCACAGTTTGGTGAAGATAATTTCCCGATCCCAAAGGTTTTCCGTTGTGTGGACTGCAACTTTAATATCCATCTCAGGTGCATTCCAACATTACCAGAAACCATCCAAAATGGCCACAGACATCGCCTCACTATCACTGATTCAATGGTTAAAGACCGTCCGGACGAAGATGAAAAAGATCCAACCATTGTGTACTATTGCGATGCATGCGAGCAACGAAGACACATATTTGATCGCACTTATTATTGTGCTGAATGCCACTTTGTTTCTCATGTTGATTGCGATAGCGTGGCGTCTGAGGTAGTATTACTTCTGTTTTTTTATTTTTACAAGGTTTTCTAAACTGAAGCACTGTCTCTACAATTAAGTTTCAAATATTGATTTGTGTTTTACTAGGTAATTTATTTAAATGTTTTAACTCAAGTATTGGCTGCCCGTTAGGTTGTAGAGTCACTAGAGACAGAATCGTTCTTGGCCAAATCGGTCTTGGCCAAAGAGAACACCGTCACCAAAAAATGGGCAAGCGAAGCGGTACCTATATTATTGCTACTATTTATATTTTCGTTATTACTACTGTCAGATAGTTACAGAAGCAAAGGGCGTTGCTTGGTCAGATGGTAAGATCTTCAGCCTGTCTAATTATGAAATATATAAGAAGGGCTGATCTGTATATATATTTGAGAGCTTTCATTTTGATTGAAATGTGTACTAATGAGGCATTAGATTTGAAGCATTGTTGATTTAGTTGCAAATGCGCACAATGTTTGGTATTGTTAAATTATAACAGTTCATTTGACATGCTGTTGAAGAGCCTCTCTCTTGAGATCTTGTCAAAATTTTGATGTTAAATCCTGCAACAAAAATTGTCTGCCTTAATGAGTTTGTTGAGTGCTAGCGTCTAGTTGTTTTGGAAGGCAGCTCTGTTAAGGCCTTCATTTGATATATGTCAACATTTTATCAATAATGTTACAAGAAAATTTTGAACAAATTTGAAAAATAAATCCACTGAAAACAAAAACTGGGGCAAAATTTACTCTATTTTTTTGTCATACTATTCAACTTTGGTTCACTTTGTTTTTATATTTTATTTTACCATGAATATACAATAATACTAGAAACACTACAAAAATACTAACAAATATATCAACCAAGAGAAAAAAACTTGTACATGAGTCTCACCATTTGGTATGGGATTATCTTAATATTATGTCTCGTTAGTATGTTAATTTTTTTTGATAAATACGTCTCATAAGTATGTTTATTAGTAAGTTTGTTAGTATTGTTAACATTATCGATGAAGGCGGACTGTGTTGTTACATTCCTTTCCCCCAACATGATTTATATTTTTTTCCTCCAATCACTTCTTTTCTTTTCTTTTTTCCCCTCAATGTAAAGTTTGTGGGGCCAAATGGTTACACTTTACCTTAGCTTAAAGGCTGAGGAGGGTATCTAAATCCTGGAAGTTGAAACAGAGAATTAAATTCTTCAATATGTAATTGCTAATCAATTCACATATGTGCAGAGAGAGAGAGAGAGAGAGAGAGAGAGAGAGAGAGAGAGAGAGAGAGAGAGAGAGAGAGGATATGGAGATTCAACATTTCAGCCACAATTGTCTCTTGATGCTCCACAACCAATTGAACTCTGCAAAACTCTGCGCCTTGTGTAACCAGCCGATCCCGACGATCTGGGGCCACCAGTCTATGGTTGCTCCAAATGCAACTTCTTCATTCACATATCATGTGCCCAATTGCCTCAAGAGATTAACCACCCTTTCCATCCCCAACACCCTCTCACCCTCTTTGACGGTCCACCAACTCGTTCCGGTAAGTCCTCCTGTGATGCCTGCGGTTTCTATTCTCCTTATTACTGCTTCTACTGTTTCTGGTGTGATTTTCTTCTAGACCTCAATTGTGCTTCTCTCACGCCTATCGAAGAACATGAATGTCATCATAAAAATCACACCAATCTCGGCCACCCACACCCCTTCGTTCCTTGTATCACGAACAAAAATATTTTTGATTTTCATTGCTCAGGATGTATGCGTCCCATCGACGGTCCAATCTTCGTTTGCCTCCAATGCCACTTCCTGCTGCCCGAATCGTGTGCTAAATCGCCACACGAGATTCGACACCCTTTTCATCCACAACACTCTCTTATGCTTGTGGAGAGATTTCACCATCTAGAATCATGTAATGCATGTAGATGTATTTTTAATGGTTTCATCTACCGGTGTGGTGAGTGTAAATTCAAGCTGGACACCAAGTGCGCTTTGCTAATCCCCAATGTGAAGTTCAAACTTCACCAACGCCCTCTTGTTTTCCTGACAGCATATCGATGTGATTGTGTCAAATGTGGATGTAAGGAATGTAAGCAAGTTTTTTGCAATGTTGATTGTGACTTCTATCTTCATCTCCGACACTGCCACTCTGCACAAAGCACTCTGATCTCTTCATCCAATTTGATGAGAGCGGAGTCCTCTGTTTCCATCTTTGGGTCCTTGGATGTTCCAGCTAAGAAGTTGTACTTTTTCTCTAATAAACTTAGAAACTAATAAATAACCAAAAATTAGTTGTGAAAAACAAATAATTATAATTATAACAAAGAAACAATGTAAGAGATGAAGTAAAATCAAAATTACATCCAGTTTAGTTGGTGTTGGATGGGATTTGGAAAAGATAGATTAGATACAGACCTAACATAATGTACACAAAGTGTATGCCATCAAGTTAAACCCCACAATCTCAAGATTACTAGTGTAAGTTTTAACTATTAAATCAGTGACTCCCTTCATTGCACAAGTAAAATTAAAAAACAAATTTCTAAATTAGAAAAGGGAAAAAAAATGAAACTAAATCATAAATAATAAAAATGAAATAAATTTGGGTGCTACATTTATCATTAGAAAAATATATGAACGTATTTAGCAGATTTGCATAGGTTTACTCTCTTGATCATGACTAGTAAACCTGGTTATGGACTTACCTCATAAATGAGACAACCAACATGGGCAACATAGTGGCATTCAGCACAGTAGTAACTTGGGTCAGCAAGTACCCTTCTTTTCTCGCATGTGTCACAGTAGAATTCTGCATCTTCATCTTCGTCAGGACGGTCTTTGATGGGAAAATTGGTAAGGGTGAGGGGATGCCTGTGATATTTATGTTTGATGGTAGGCGGTAACGTTGGGATACAACTGACGTGAAAATCATAAATGCAGTTATGCTCCACACAATGAAGGAATGGAGTCTGTCCTTGGCAGACTTGTCTGCCAGAACAAGCCCTACACTCTAAATACTTAGGTAAAGCATCGGTGTTGAAGTAAACTAGAGGATGGTGCTGAATTCTAGAGTCCATAATATAAGGCAGTGAAACACATCTACTATCAATTATGAATTTTACAGTTGCTACTACAACTGTATTTCCATCGTGTTGCAGGACTCAAACATGCGCTGCAACGTTGGATGAAAGAAGCAAATATTAAAAGGTAATCAAAGGGTGAGGTTGTGTTTGGGGTGAAAGGGGTGTTCAATAACTTGGGTCAAGTTGGGACACGAATCGTGCATAAAGAGACAACATTCCAGGCAAACATTGATGACGGAGTCCTCGAAGGGTAGATCGCACGCATAGCAGGTACGGGAAATTTTGTATTCTTCACAACGCTGCAGGCAATTACAGGATGGGGGTGAGTAAAATGTTGAATCTTATTGTGTCGATCGTGATCGTCTCCTTCGTTGATGCTTTTGGCAGGCATCAACGTCAACGAAGTGCAATAAACGTCCAGATCAAAGTCACATTCTGAACAACGGAAGGTAGTGGGGGGGCATCTAAACCCAAAAGCATTGCAGGAGAACTTCCTCCTCCTTTCTATCGGGTTACTTGCTGATGACGAAGAAGTCAAGAGGAGGGTTAGAAGATGTTGTGGGTGAAAAGGATGTCTGATCTTTGTTCCCAACTCGGTGCACAATTTGTGTAGCAAACAGCGACATTGAAGGCAAACATATGCTAAACCATTATTATCTTGTCCACCATTGCAGCAAGAGTAGAAAAGATGGCGATTATTTTGATTATGACAAAGGATCATGGGATGTGGGTGGCTGATGATGATCCGTTGATTAGAATACTGCTGCCAAACTTGTTCGTTTACAGTTGTGCTAGTAGTAGGCTTGAGCATAGCACAATTAACATTCATATCAAACCCACACTCGGAGTGGAAGATAGAGCCGATACAGGATTTCCCACGGGCATCTCACCGAGGACTTGAAGAATCATGATGAGACTTGACTTGGAGTTTGAGAGGGTGTTGAGGACGGAATGGGTGTTGCAGATCTTGAGGCAATTGGTGGGCACATGATATGTGGATGAAGAAAGGGCAACTAACACAACCATTGCTCTTACCTGTGATGGGTAGCAAACACCCATTACAGAGGCCTTTCCTCTGATTCGTATGGAGATTCAAATGATTTTTTTGGCTGAATATAGTGAGCTCCAAAGGATGTTCGTGAAAGGAAGGTTGAATCACAGGTAAGAAAAGTAATCCTTGGGGCCTGCCAAGTGTCACGGCCTTAGACTTCGCAAGCCTACCGTGCGGCCTTAGATGCTTTCAACCCTCTTGGTTGCACCTAAGTCAGCCTTACCCACTCAACCACACTAACACACACAATGTTTAGGTGGAAGAATCTCTTCACTATACAAGTTACCTTTACAAGTATAGTCGTGCACAAAGCTTTACAAGGCTCTCACACTCACACTCACAAGTGCTTCACTCTTAGAGCTCTCTTGGATCTCTGGTCTCTGGGTGCCTAGCAAATGAGACCCCTCACCCTTATATAGCCATCCCCCTCCTCAATGGACGGCTAGGATCATTTTGATCCAAGGGCTACAAACTCTCATCTAGAACTCTCCATAGAACTATCTAGGACAACTACCCTATCTACTACAATCTAGAACTCTCTTACACTAGTGTAGTACATGGTAGGCTTCTCCAGGATAATCTAGGATGTTCTAGACCCATCCAGACTCCTCTGGACACTCTAAGGTTCTTCCACGTTCCGGAATCTTCCAGGCCACTCCAGACCCTTCCACCACGTTCCAGAGTCTTCCAGCATACTCTAGCCCGTTCTTGCACCTTCCGGAACCTTCCAGCGCATTTGGCACACTTCAAATGCAGCTCCTTGTGTCACAGAAATTCTCGGGGCGTGACACTCTCCCCCACCCAATCCCGTGACGCCCTCGTCACGCAGAAGCATACCGAGCCACTACGTCTCGATATGATCTGTGTCCGCTGCTGCTGGTGCTTGCTCCTTCGTCCTTGCCCTTGCCATGCTGCTCAGTCTGCTGCATTGCCACAAGTGCCTTCTCCTTGTCTTTGAGTAGCTGACTCCTGGCCACCAACTTGACCTCACATGGTCGATCCCCTGCAAACAACAACATGGTTGCAGTGTGGGGGACTGGCATCACATTGTTCTTCCTCATGAAATCCATCTCTAGGATCATGGCGTGGTCATCCATCTCAATGACCGAGAACTCCACTTGCCCAGTCCAACTTCCAATCGCCATGTCAGCACTTCTGACCAGACCTTGGATTGGTTTCGCCTTTGCGTTCACTGGCTTGGACCAACCCTTGTCCTCCTTTATCTTCAAGCCCAGCCTCTTAGCCTCTTCAGTGCTCACAAAGTTATGTGTGGCACCCGTATCCACCAATGCGTGTGAAGTTTTCCCATTAACCTTCACCTCCGCGTACAGCACATCCTTCTTCTGGATGCTTCTTGGCTCCTGTATCTTCTCATTCTTCTTGGACACTGACCCAAGAAGTTGGATGCTCCCCAGTTGGGCTTCCTTCTCTGAAGCGCTTTCACTATCGGAGTCCTTCGCCGCTTTCTTCTTCATGGCACTAAGCGCCTTCTTTGGGCAGTTCCTCACCATATGTGGTCCGTTGCACAGGAAACACTCAAGCCGCCCTTTGCCTTCGTGCCTCTTCTTCGGAGATCCGGTGCGTTGCCCCTTCTTGCGCCGTTCCCGTCTCTTTTGGGACTCTCCATCACTGCGCTCATCATCGGTGGTTTGTGGAGACTGTCTCCCACCTTTGCCCTTGGGTTTCCCTAGCGCTTTGAAGTCATCCAACTTCTCTACCTCTGCTAGTGCAGTTGCAAGGTCTTTTACTCCTTGACTCTGCAACTCTCTTGCTGCCCAAGGCTGCAACCCATCCAGGAAGCCATACAACGCCTCTTTCTCTGCCATGTCGGGGATCTCCAATAGCAATGCGGAATACTCCTTCACATAGTCCCGCAATGTCCCCTCATGCTTTAGCTTGCATAGCTTCCTGTATGCCTGGAACTCGACATTGACAGGGTAGAAGTGCTTCTTCAACTCTCTCTTGAGCTTAGCCCAAGTCTCTATCTTGCACAACCCCTTTTCCATGTCGGCATACCGTCTCCTCCACCACAGCATTGCAGTGTCCTTCAGATACATGGTGGCGGTCTGCACCTTCTCGTCTTCATCCGCGATGTCGACGTTTTCAAAGTACCGCTCCATGTTCCAAATGAAGTTATCGATCTCCCGGGCATCCCTTGCACCATCATAGCTCTTAGGTTCTGGTGCACGAACCTTCCTCCTGGTTGGAGCCAAATTCCCTCCATTGCCAGCGACGATGGCCTTCTTGCACAACTCCAACTCCACTTCTAAGCTAGCCACCCTTGCCTCCAGGGCTTTTCGTTCGGTGGGACTGTCTCCAGCTGCCTCAGTGAGAGACGAGTTCACCCTTTCTTCGAAAGAGTCGACCTTCTCCTCCAACTCTTCCACCCTAGCAATAAGACTAGCAAAGTGAGCGAAAAACTCTCTTATATGGGATGTGGGCTTACTAGGGCCAACTAGAGCTTCCTCAAGTCTAGTGAACCGCTCTTCCACACTCTCCATCATCCCCCTCGAGTCGTGCCTCCAATGCCGCCATCGAGTCCTTCGTTGAGAGCTTCTTCACCCTGGGGACGTTAGCACCTTCGTCACCCGACGTAGCCATGTACACCTCCCTTGGTTACTTTCTCACGTAACCTTGCTCTGATACCAACTGTCACGGCCTTAGACTTCGCAAGCCTGCCGTGCGGCCTTAGATGCTTTCAACCCTCTTGGTTGCACCTAAGTCAGCCTTACCCACTCAACCACACTAACACACACAATGTTTAGGTGGAAGAATCTCTTCACTATACAAGTCACCTTTACAAGTATAGTCGTGCACAAAGCTTTACAAGGCTCTCACACTCACACTCACAAGTGCTTCACTCTTAGAGCTCTCTTGGATCTCTGGATCTCTGGGTGCCTAGCAAATGAGACCCCTCACCCTTATATAGCCATCCCCCTCCTCAATGGACGGCTAGGATCATTTTGATCCAAGGGCTACAAACTCTCATCTAGAACTCTCCATAGAACTATCTAGGACAACTACCCTATCTACTACAATCTAGAACTCTCTTACACTAGTGTAGTACATGGTAGGCTTCTCCAGGATAATCTAGGATGTTCTAGACCCATCCAGACTCCTCTGGACACTCTAAGGTTCTTCCATGTTCCGGAATCTTCCAGGCCACTCCAGACCCTTCCACCACGTTCCAGAGTCTTCCAGCATACTCTAGCCCGTTCTTGCACCTTCCGGAACCTTCCAGCGCATTTGGCACACTTCAAATGTAGCTCCTTGTGTCACAGAAATTCTCGGGGCGTGACACAAGGAATCTAATGTTTGCCAGTGTGCCACTAATCAAAAAGCTATAATGAGCTCACATAAAATAAATAAATTAAATAAAATAAGCTGTAATGAGCAAGATTTGCTTCTGGAATAATATCCATGCTTACATCAGTCTTTTAAGAAAATCTAAGTGCATAGAAGATATGTTTTTATGATTGATTTTGTGAAATAATTATGTGCATGCAATACAACTCTTATTTACTTTAACCATGTGCATGATACAGCTCTTAAGTGATTACTTTTTTATTTTAAATTTCATCATGTAAAAAAAAATAGAAATTTATTTATTAATATGGCAAAGTCCTTTTCGTCTAGTAGAAGTGGATATGAGTTGCTTAAACTAGATAATGATAATGAAGTAATTTCTAAAGTTTAGTCCGGCTCATTTATTCCCTAGTTCATTTAAAACAAAAATAAAAAATTTCAAGCTCACCCATAATTTGGACAACTTTAATTACTTGTGAGAGTGCCCTATAACCGTCACACATGAGAGAAAAAAGGCTAGGCAAACGATACACCACTTTCCTGTGTTTATAGCATTACTGAAAAGAAAATGATATTAAATGCTACGATGAACAAATGTCGACGCTCATCGCACCTTGTTCAGTCAACCCCCACTTTCAGCAAAAATATCAAGTGAGTGGAACATTTGACATTGCAAATGTGACATCTTGGTTACATTTCTGTTTGAGGGCCTCTAACTTGGTCACAATTGTATCGACAGTTGTTCTTCCCGCCTCTAATTTGGTTGTTTGTTCCTCTAACTCTGCACTTAGCACCATGATATCTTCATCCAGTTCGACA
This sequence comes from Camellia japonica, assembly GCA_030407325.1. Taxonomy (NCBI): domain Eukaryota; kingdom Viridiplantae; phylum Streptophyta; class Magnoliopsida; order Ericales; family Theaceae; genus Camellia; species Camellia japonica. The sequence continues at coordinate 89,815,427 of JAPPVO010000013.1, read as the reverse complement.
ATGGCAGACTTCACTGTAGCTTCTTCATTGTCTGTGGAAGCTTAGTTTGCATTAAATGAAGGTCTAGAAGGGGTAGAATAAGAGCATATCTAACATTTGATACAATATGCACATAATGACTATCCTTAAATTTGAACTCACAATGTAAAGGCAAATAGGTTGAGGTAATCACTAAATCAATAGCCCCATTAGATGTAGAATTAAAATTACAAAACAATTTAGCAAGTCAGCCAAAAGAAAAAAAAAATTAAATCACAAATTATGTTCTCCTATTTTTATTTATTTATTATTATTTAATTATTTATTCCTTCATTTCTAATGTAGATCACCAAATTCTTTTTCCAGAAAGTCCAATGGAGGTAATACTGTCACATGAAGACTGAGCCTTATCGATGCCTGATCCTATGGTGTATGCACTTGATTTTCAATATCTAAATTCGAATTACTGGATGAAGGGGAAGTTACAATATGTTAGCAAATAAAATATTTGAGACTAATGGAGGACACAATTCTGTTTCATGTGATACATGAGAGTACAGCCTACGAAATTGTGTGTTATCATCAATATCATGGGTGGAATGGAAGCAATAAAGAGGGTAGCAAGAGCAAAACACAGTAAGCATCAGCAAGAGGAACACAATTGAAAGATATAAACCTACAGATTTTTCTAATAATCATGACTGATGAAATTAATTATGGACTTACCTTGGATACAAGGCAACCAACATGGGCAGCAACAAAGTGGCATTCGGCACAGTAGTAACTTGGGTGTGAGCTAAGTAAATTCGAGAGTCCATTCTATAAATGCACCAAACGTAACACGATCCTCCAATTAGACATGGCACGACCACAGCAAAAGTCTTGCTTCAGTGCTGATCATAGTCTCACTCCACTTCAAGAGCCTCCCTTGGAAGTCACAGAGAAGGAGATCTTTATGCAACAATTGATGGCTCTCTCTTTGTGCCCTACCCCTATGGGGTCTGACCCATCTCTGCAAGGAGCACGGTGCTTTCCACAAGTCTTGCATCTGAGTCCCACTAGAGATCCAACACTACTTTCATCCCACACACCCTCTTTCGCTCAACATGAATTACGAAGGAGTTGAACGTGTCCAATGTTACGCCTGGAAGTTCAATGCATCTTTACAGAGCTGATGATCAGAAGTCAGTCTCATGGGCACCTGCTCATGTTCGTTGAAGAGAAAACTGACCATCTTGGTGGTTGTTGTTCACACTGTAAAAAAAATAAAAAAGAAAATCATTACCTGGAGGATGCCACATCATCCGATCTGCTTCATTCTGGTGCAGGAGGGTATCCTCTTGCAGTGTGCAAATTCTGTAATTAGTCCTTGCTCGATGCCTCAATCAATCTGGCTTCAATAGAAATTTGGATCAACTCCATATATAAGACGGATCATCTGGTGCATTATCATAAAAGGGAGGGTGGATCATAACTTCTTTCATATGAAAATACAAGCAAATACTGAAAGAAACAAAAGATAAGAGAATAATAAAGCTTTCACTTGTAAGTTTTTAAACAGATTATAATCCTAACACATCTCAATATAATCTGAGACAAAGAATAATCCAAGGTTTCATGCCTCACTGAATTGGCAATGACATGCTACTAAAATTCAGGAATACCAACATGTTGATTTTCAACTTTCCAAGTACTCAATCATGTTCAAATGCTAAAACAACACCCAATTAGTACACATTAATGTGTGTTTGGGAGGGAAAAAATTGAGTACACACCTATCCTTTGGCATAATGTACAAAATGGTGGTCCCAAGACTTGAACCCATAACTCAAGGTTATTAGGCCAAGTCTTAACCATTGAACCAATCAATGTCAAAAAAAAATGCTAATATCTCAAACATGTCAAAATATTGATACAATCAATGGCAGCCCTTCTAAAAAATTATAAAGAAACAAGTGCCTAAGGCTATAGAACTTTCTAGCCACAGAATTGTCCTCACAAAGCACTTCTTGAAAGATTCAAGATTCCTACTGCAGAGATGTGGAAGTCCCACATCATCATAGAAGCCAATCAATGTGCTGATACACTTGTCGAGAATGGCAATGAACAAGAAGAACAGTTCGTTGAACATTGAAGTGGATCCCCTAACTGGATCTGCAACATGTTGATTGAGACCATGATATATAGGGACTGAATTGCTTCTTTGCTGCTGTTTTCATTTCCATAGTACCACAATAATAATAATAATAATGGTAAATTACAGATACACCCCCTGAGGTTTGCTTAAAGTACAAATTGCCCCCTGTGATTTAAAAAATTACAAATACCCTTGTTAAAAAAATTTATTTAACATGATTAATTAAAAAAATAAAATTCATAATTGTTCTCCTATACAATAATAAAATTACCTAAATTGTTAATTGAAACATATTTCTAACATCATTAAAAACTGTTAATTGATTTGATGATTTATTAATAAAAGGGGCAATTTGTTATAAAATTATAAACCTCAGAGGGTGGAATGTAATTTTCAGAACTACAAGGAGCAATTTGTATTTTAATCAAACCTCAGGATGTATTTGTATTTTACCATAATAATAATAATAATAATAAATAAAATAGAGCAATACCTCTTATGCAAACATCACAACCACAACCCACTTGTCATCTGCCTCTAACGTTGATGCTACTATTCAAGCACTACTGCTTTATGGATGACATTTTCAGACCCAATATATGGCTCATTCAGCATTAGCACCTTTAATTTCGCACCATCACTCTTGACACTATCTTGATCTAGCTCCATTCTGTTCCATTTCTTCCAACACCAAGGCTTTCCAAATTCCTAGTGAAGGATGATTTGCCCTCTAGTTAAAATGACTGCCTGACAAGCATAACCTTATATTTAGTCAATGCATAACCCAGATTTTTAATATAAGTTTGGATACTTGTTAATAATGAGAGTTACTAATAAAAATCAACAAATATTTATCTTTTAATAATTAGATCATTCATACTATTTGTAGTAAAAAGGAGTCGGATCACAACAAACCTGAGTTACATACAGATTGCAGAAGGTAAAATTGTCCAGCACCTCAAGGATTCCACCTTCAGTATGGTTTATAATGCTCAAGAAACATCCTTACCATCTGTCCCCAGTGTCAATTTTCACTAATAGGTAACTGAAGGCTTGGCGGCAGTTTTGGGCATTCCCTGATAAAGCGATCTTGCATAGATGGCAATCCACCTCCAATGCTCTTCAGCTCTGGTAGTCTCAATAGATGCAATCTATGTAAGTTCGGCCACTTAAAATCTGCTGATGTGCTGCTGTTTTCAATAAGAGTCTCCAATTTATCACAAGATTTTATTTCAAGGATCTTGAGGTCTTTTGGCAACTGGTGTGAAGACAGAACATTTACAAGAATGGAGCATTCCCCAACTTTTAAAGTATGCAGAGATGGCATCACGCACCCTATGCTCTTCAGTTTTGGTAGTTCCCACAGATGCAATGTGTGTAATTTTGGTAATTTACACTGTTCTGACTTATCTTCGAACAGAGCCTCCAATTTATCACAAAATTTTATTTCAAGTACTTCAAGGTTTTCTAGCTTCTGGAATGAAGAGAAAACACTTGAAATCTTTGGACAACAATCTAGATACATATATTTAAGGTTCTGAAAGGTCTCATGCTGTAGGTTCTCACTATATATACTCTCGAAGTTAAGCAGATTGGAAAGCCATAGCACCTCTAAATCTTTTCCCAATTCGACATCATCATCTTCTTCTTTTGCATGAAAAACACTCTCCATGTTTTTGCTTCTCTCTATCCAACATCCTTTCATCAGCTTGATGGTATTGGCAGCTAGATCATATAATTCTTTGACAAATGCATTATCAAACAAAAATAAATATTTAGCACGCTCAGTACCCTTGGGAAAATGATGGAATCCACAGATCTCTAATGATCGCTCTTGATCAATCATACAAGAGAAGCATCTAGCCTGGGAAAAAATACCTCTGAAGATAAGTTCATCTCTATAACAATGTATACCTCCTTTTTTATTTTGCTGGTCAACAGGGCAAACAGAGAAATGGAACTGTTTGAAGCCTGTCGAATTTTTCTCCAAATGTTGGAAAATTTTGGAACTACTGACAGATATGAAAGGTCTGTTACTGTCTGTGAGCATATCAGGCAAACTGGAGATGTGCCACTGATACTGGTTTGGCTCCTCTTCCAGGCAATTAATCTTCTTTTCATCAGCTCCTTGATTCTTCATCATGTTCGGCAGATCAAGTTGCTCAAGACAAGTCAATTCTGAGATTCCGTAGGGAAGTACTTTAATGATGGCTCCTGACGGATCACACATTTCAAGATGCAAAAACTCTTTTAAATTTGCACAATCTCTAAGCACAAGCTGACGGAGGTTGGTAAAATTGTTAAGAGGTGGCAAATGTGTGAGAGCAGTTCCAGAAAGATCAAGAACCTCAAGCTTAGTAAGTGCTTCCAAGTCCTGCACTGATTCTAGAAGCTGACAACCCCTTAGAAAAAGCTGTTTAAGATCCTTGAACTTTGACATGGATGGTAGCTTTTTAAGAAGGGTTTCAGAGAGGTCAAGAATCTGAAGGTGACCCGTATGCTCCAAGAAATCAGCACCGGTTTCTCCAAAGCACTTAACACTGCATAGATTTAGCTCTTCAAGTTTTGTCAGAGATCCCAGTGGTGGAAGTTCTTTCAAATTAATACATTTATTAAGTAAGAGGCGACGAAGGTTGCTAAGATTTGAAAGGGACGGCAGGCTATCAATTTGGTCAAAGGATGTGTCTTGTATAACTGTTAGAGCACTACAACCTGAAAGATCAAGCACCTCCAGCTTTTTAAGGTTATTCAATTGTGGCAATTTCTCCAAGGATGAGCAATGTGAAAGTAATAACTGACGGAGCTTGCAAAGATTCAAAAGGGATGGCAATTTTTTTATGTTGGTTTCTGAAAGGTCAAGAATTCGCAGTTTTTTCAGATCTTCAAAGAACATATCTTCGATTTTAACCAGGCTACTAGCACCAGAAAGATGAAGTGCCTCCAGGTCTTTAAGTGCCTTCATGTATGTAAGTTCTTTTAGCATAGAGCAACCTTTCAAATAGAGATGATGGGGATTGCCAATGTTGGAAGGCAAACTTTCAACTTTAGTTCCTGACAAATCGACGATTTTGAGGCCAGCATTTGTTTCGAATGATGGATTTTGGAATTCAGCAAATGATTTAGCACCCGAAATATCAAGAACCTGGAGACTGGTTAATAACTCAATGCTAGGTAGCCTCTCTACACAATGACAGTCACGAAGAGAGATATGAGTGAGTTGTTGAATGCCACCAAATATTGGTAATTTTTGAATCTTGGTGTTGGAAAGATCGAGTGTTTGAAGCTTCGTCATCCCTTTTAGGGTTACATAAGGGAAGTTTACCAACGAAGCAGCACCAGAAAGATTAAGCACCACAAGTTTATCAGATCTTTTCAAAGGTTTCAGTTCCATTAATTTGGAACAATCTTTAAGGAGGAGCCTGTGGAGTTCAGTAAGCTTGTAAAAAGAGTCAGGCAAAGATATGATCGGAAGGCCAGATAGATTAAGGCTTCGAAGTTGGGTCATTTTATCAAAAAGATTATGTGGCAGTTTTTCCAAGGAACAAGCCCCAGAAATTTCCAGAACCGTTAAGTTTGAAAGCTCTTGGATGAGGTCAACATTAACCAAGAAATCACAACCCCTTAGCACAAGCATATTAAGTTCTTTAATTTCAGACAAGGCACGTGGCAGTGATTTAAGTGTGGGGTTGAAAATAGCCAGAACTTGGAGCTCGAGATTGGACTGACAGAATTTGTTAAGGACTTCAGGGCAGAGACAATTTCCATCAAGCAGCAAGGTTGACGGTTTTCCTTTTTTACCACTGCAAGGTGTTTTTATCATGCCACCTGCCTGTGTGATTTTCCCAAGGCCTCCCCACTCACCATCCTCAAATAAATCAGCCAATCCAAGGCTAGATATCCCATTAAATCCACACCGGTGACAGTCTTCCAAACTCAGCATAGCTCTTTCCATGAGGATGTTATCAGCCTCCACCGATCTTTCCATGATTATGCAATCAGCATCCACTTTTTTCAGCAACCGACAATCAATAAGCTCCATCAGAACACGATGTCCCTCCTCATATGCCTTCTCAATACAATCAATATGACCAAAATAACCTTCCATTATCCAGTAGGCTATTAACTCATTGTAATGGACGTTTCCACGGTTGCGGAAGAAATGGCTGCCCCTCCATGTACAGTCCATCAAAATAGTGCTTGGCAACATGTCATACGCACTGGACAGTAGCTGTATAAAATTTTTGTTTTCACCATCAAATGCTTCATCCAGAGCACTTTCCAGAGTTTGCATCCCAGAAACACGTTCACTGAAGTAACTTATGGCTTTTGCTATAATGACAATTGCAGCAGGTAGTAGATCCATACTCCTTTCAACAAAAGCTTTAGCCAGTGGCATACCTGGAAAGTTAAGAACTTTAGACCCAGTTCTTTGTTTCAGCAAAGACCATGACTCATTCCCAGACAGGGTATTCACCTCAATCACCGTCTTAGTTTCAAAAGTTTTATGACGATCTCCATTCACAGAAGTGATTAATACCTTGCATGAATTTTTCTGGGAAACAGGCAAAAGTGCTTTGATCTCTTCCTCTTTCATTTTGTTTCCCTCATCATCCAAAATTAGAAGGAATTTTTTTCGCTCAAGTGCTGCAGATATCTTTTTTTCCAGGACCTCCAGATTCTCCTCCTCCGGTACCTCCTCAATATCCACATTATGATCAACTTCGAACTCCTTAGTAGTAGAAAGCTGGAACAACTGACGGGTGATGCTATTGTAAAAAGCCTTGGTGTCATAGTTTCTGTTCAGAAACACCCAAAGGATGAAATCAAATAAGCGCTCCCTAGTTGCACGAGCACTTAACTTTTTTGCCATCCATGTTTTCCCACTTCCAGGCTTTCCAACAAGGACAATAGTTTTTGAACCCTCATCCTTTAACAGCTTCAAAATCCTTTCTTCTTCCACTGTGTTCAGAGACATCGCTGACATAAGGAATTCCCTGAATTATTTAAAAGAATAATTAATTGTAGGATTACAAACAATTGAAGAAAACAGGAAGGAGATTGGTTCAGTAAGAATTATAACCAAACTCAGGGGAATGTAAATCAAATCTAAGTATCTGCCACATCATTGTAGTTCATCCCTTGAGTTGCAAAAACTATAGAACTTCCTTAAAATCAGAAGAAATTTCTGTTGCTTAACTTGGTGATACGGTTATCAGAAAAAAGACAACGTCAATATTTTGCGGCACGTGTAATTAAGAGTTTCTTTTGATTTCTAGACATTTTTAAATTTAAAAGCCCTTTTCCTTGTCATTACAAAATTAATTCTTTCTTGATGATCAAACTTTTGGTAAACTCAATTTACCTGGTGATTTGCAAGTGCTGGACATGGCATGCACCGAATTGCATGCGTAAAGTGGCATTTCCATTTTAATAATAAAGAATCGAATAAAGGTTGAGACCCCCTTTGAGGGTCACCCCCTTCACCCCCTTTAGTTTTCATTGGTCAACTTTTCTTTTCTTTTCTTTTTTTTTTTTCTTCTCACCCAATCCCCAACCTCCATGTGTGTGAGGGGGTTGTGGGGGTGGGTATTTAAGAGGTCTAAATCAATGCCCTAAAGAATCAAACTTTAAACGAACTAACATGGTTTTTTTTTTTCTTTTTCTTTTTTGGTGGTCAATAAAGGAGATAAATTACAAATATCATGAGAACCTAAATCAAACTAGACATTAAACTATTAAAGAAAGTCCAACAAACAGCCACAAGCATCCACAAACACAACAAAACCTATAAAATAAATAAATAAAAACTACATGGGGGACAATAGGCAAGTCAAAATCTTCACCTCCTAGTGAGGTGCAAGAACTTTTGGACAATAGGCTAACCCCATTGGTTACTAGCCTAGTTTATTTTAGTCTAAACTCTACACTACAGTGATAACAAATAGGATATTTCACTTTATGTCCACCATTAATTTTAAAAAATTTAACCACTCGTGGAAATCTTATATGCCTTACACATGTCAAAATATCGGGTCTAGAAATATAAAATGTTGGTAACCCCAGAGTCCATCTCAAATAAAAGTTGTATCTAATCTCATTCTATGCTGCAAGGACTCTTCCACTTTCCCCAGCGTACATGAGTCCAATGGATATGATAAGGGTATGGGAGACGTGTCTAACACCCATTCCCAATGTAGACACTTAGATCCTTCAACTTTTATGATGTTTGAAGAAGAAGACATTCACATTTGTCAGAGAAGAAACATGAAAAATATAAATTCAATATTTTTCCTAAATACCATTTAATTTAGAATATATTTCTAAATAATTTACAATTTCTTATCCAAATAATTTAAAACATTTCTAGAGTATATTTCTTTCAACAATTATAAATTTATTTTGTTCGTCAAACTTCAGTTTTCCCATTACATTTTATTGTTATCTCTGCTTGGTTAAGCTTTACCATATCAAGATGCCATTTTTTATCAACCTTCTTCTTTTCTTAGGCTTGCAGTAGTAAATGTCACTCATCTTCCTTCTCAATTACAGCTAATAAATGTTTTCTTCTCACCTTTAAAGGAATCCAAGCCATTTTATCTATTTAAAGCATTTCAATTTGTGAATATAAGCTTCCAAGAGAGATGTTTGAGTACGCTAACCATGTATTGATTTGATTAAAACATAATATTTTATTATCAAACCCAAAGCCATGGAAAATTATTTTCAATATAAATATTACAATGTGAACTTCAAAATTTGCCGCCCCCTCCTCACTTGTTGATTTGTTTCTAAACTTTGACCCCCCATTTTGATAGTTTAATGTCAAGAAAATCAAACATTCTTCCATTTGCTCAAGCATAATTTTTGGCGAATGGATGCAAGAGCTCCCTTTCACCAAACTAAATTTTTGAAGAAAATACATTCAAAACAATCAAAAGTGATATTTGAGCTAGAAAGCCTTAAACACCTGATTTGTCACTAAGATCCTTAAAAATTATTCTCTAACACCATTCATGCATGTATGGCATAATCTCCAAAGTCCTAAAAACAATGCTACAGAGCTAGAAAAAGTAACCTGAAAATTGGCAAGAACATGTAGTGACCAAATTCATTATGGGTGTGGTCTACATCACACTAAATTCCAATCTACATCGTGCACTTCATTTTCCGGCCACTTTCCAGTCTCCTTTTTCAGATTTTGTAACTTTTTTTTCCTTTTGGTAATTGTGTGACTCCACAATGTAAACAATAAATTAGAGGGGAAGCTATAGCTTCTGGTGCTATAAAAGGGTAAACGCATAACAATAGTCCAGTAAAAGGCTTCATAGGCAATTGAAATCTCTCGATTAAGGTTTTAGTGGGTTGTTTTGAAAACTAGCTATTTTAGTTGACTTTTTGATTTTTTACGAAAAGACATGCAGAAAAGTAGAGAGAAGAGTTTTTGGAAGTGACTTTTTAGCTTTTTGGCAAAAAAACCTAGTTCCGAAACTTGCCCGATCCTTGAAAGATGTATTTCAATCACAGGTCAAATTCTTATCCCAAAATCCATTTAACCTAAAACACAATGTTTGGGAATTTAGGAGAGGAAAAAAAGAAGAACTGATTTGTTTAGTAAAGAGAGAAAAGATTATGTTTTCTCTCGCTCCTATTTGGTTAAGTTGGATAGAGAAGAAGAAAATAGTGATTTTTCTCTAATCTTGCTTGGAAAGACTACATAAAAGAAAGAAAAGAAAAGAAAATCTTCCACCTTTTATTTTTATTTTTTTAATACCTAGATGGACAATTTTAGTATTACATATAAAATTAGGGGCGACTTACGTATAAGTCCAAATAGATGGACTTATTGTCCAATTGTTAAAAAAAAATGTCACAAATAAAGTCGCTAATTGTTAATAGCGTTTTTCATCAAATACTATTAAAAAATATTACTAATAATGAATTTTCAGTGATAGTTTGAAAATTGTTAAAAAAAATGTCACTAATTATAAATTTAACGACAGTTTAAAAAAAATAATCACAAAAAAAGTCGCTTATTTTCAATTTTCAGCGACAATTTGAAAATTTCATCACAAAAAAAGTCGCTAACCTTTAATAGCGTTTTTCATCAAACACTATTAAAAAAATGTCACTAATTGTTAATTTTCAGCGATAGTTTGAAAATTATCACAAAAAATGTCAGTAATTATAAGTTTTAGCGACAGTTTTAAAAAAATCATCACAAAAAAGGTCGCTAATTTTCAACTTCCAGCGACAGTTTAAAAAATTTGTCACAAAAAAAGTCACTAATTGTAAGTTTTAAAGACAATTTATAACAACCGTGACAAAAAAAAGTCACTAATTGTTAATTTTTAGCGGCATGCAAAAAATAATCACAAAAAATTATTTTTAACGACGATTACTAGGAATTATTTTTAATAAGACTTGATGATAATTAAATCCAATTATTAGAACATATTGGTAGTTCACCCTAAAATTAGTAATCTATCTCATTTTTTTTTTCCTCCAAATTTCTCTACTTTTGGAGAGATTAAAAAAAAAAAAAATAGAAGAGAAATCCATTTCTCTCTATTTCTTTCCATTTCTTGTCATTTCTCTCGTCTTCAGTAATCCAAACAAGTGATTAGGATCTAGATAAATCAATTTCTTTTCTTTTTTTGTCTACAAATCACTCAATCTAAACAGACGCAATGTGATTGGTGATAAAGAAACCCAGAACAAATGATTACCAAGTTGAACGATTAATTGTTTCATTTCATTTGAATTTGGACAACAAGACACGACGACCAATGCATTCAAAACCGGAAAAACACAAACAAAGACGATTTTGAATGCCAAAAGAGAACTTGTAAAAACTCAAATGAAGAGGGTGAAAGAGAGAACCTGGGTTGATAGTGGAACGTTGACTCTTTGATTTGAGAGACAGAGTAAACTGGGTTGGCGTTGAGTTTCTCAAATCTTCATCCTCATCAGTCGCCATATGACGTTCAATTTACCTAACTAATCAAAGTCATCGTCAACTAATTTTATTATTATTATTATTATTATTATAATAGTCGGGAAAATTAAAATACAATTGGAGAATTGATGTAAAATGAAAGGGGATCAGTGCGTTTGGTTTGAGTTTTCTGGATTAAGTTTTTTGAAGTTGAATTTTTTGATTTTCGTATTCTTTTGTTTTTAGTGAATATTTTTTAAATTTTAATCATTTTTTTTACTTTTTAGATGCACCTTAGTTAGATGTATCTAAAAGGTAAAAAATTTGTGAAAAAATATTTTCAAAAATTAATAAATACATAGAAATATAAAAAATGTAGTGAATTCTTGTATTTTTTTATATTTTTGGTATTTAGTGAATTTTTAAAAGATTTTTTTACAATTTTTTTACTTTTTAGGTGTATTTATGTTAGGTGTCTCTAAAAAGTAAAAAAATTGCTTAAAATATTTAAAAAATTCAGTAAAAACAAAAAAATACGAAAAATAAGAAAGTAGAATTTTCTGAAAAGTGTTTTCTGAAAAGAGAAAACAAGCAAGCTGAATTTTTTCGACTGGGTTTAGTTGAGAGGTTTAGAAAGAGAAAGGAATGTGAAATTAAAGTAAAATATAAGTATATTTTATTTTTTTATTTTTTTTAAATCTATTCTTAAATCTTCTAATCAAACACAGTTTTAAGGTCTTGATATTAAGATTTTATAAGATAAAAAATATATAATATTTTCATAGTAATTAAGGTCCTTCAATGTTTTTATAGAGAAATTTTATCCCAATTTAGAGAAAAATTTCAAAATTTGTTTGGTATAATCACAAGATTTAATGCAGACTTTTTGTATTGTTTTTTATAATAATTGTCCTATCATCAATAAAATAAATAATATTTCCAAATAATATTTTTTTTATAAAATTATTGAGTATTTTGATTATTTATGTACCTATTTAATTTATTTATTACTTTATTTCGTCTCTGTCTGCGTCACTTAATTTGTTAAAATTAAAATTAATTAGCTAATTGAGAATTCAGCCCTAAGCACTCGGGATTAGGTCGTGACACACTTATAAAATAATTGCTCAAAAACACATTTGATAAACAGATTTATCCATTGGATTTTCTTTTTAAGTAAATAAGATTCATTTAACAAATAATATACCCTAAAAACTAATATAATTCACAAAACATAATTTACATAAAATAATTTATAATAACTCAAAATATAATAAAACACGCCTTAATATTAATCTCTTCCTTTTACTTCACCATTCATCGGAACTCACATCCTTTGCTGACTGACTATATCTTAATTTGTTGTTTTGTTTTCCTTGCTTCCTTTCCCAACACCAACGCACCTATTTACAGGTGATCTTTCAATGCAGGGTAGCTAAAGGTTTCGTTTGGAAACTGTGTTAGTTTTTTAATTTTTTTTAATTTTTTTTAATTATTTTAATTTGAAACTAAAAAATTTAGTTTATGAATAATTTTGATTTTTTCTAGTTTTTTTTATTTGTTAATGAAAGAAAAAATATAATAATTATAAGTTGGATATGATATTTTATCTTATTGAACTAAAAAATTTATTTTAATTTTTTTACTACTTTAACAAAAAAAAAAAAAAAAAACTCCAAACCCACTTCTCAAACAGGTGCAAATACAATTCACCTAGCAAGGTTATAACCACGTGGGCAACTCACTAATTGACACCCAGCAAACTTATCCCAAAGACTTATCCTCCGTATACCTCTTTATGCCCACTTAAGCCCTTATTTTAAAATAATTATATTACTCTTCTTTTTTTTTGGTTAAACATAATGACGGTTAACTTAAATTAAATTATATTTTAACACATATAACTATTAAATTATATATATATATATATTATTGATATTAACGCGGTGTTAAAAATAATTAAACATTTAGGGTATCACACTTAAAGTAAAAAAATCACTAAAAAAAATAAAAAGTCAATAATTTATACTAAAAAGTCAAATATTTCTTTTTTTTTTTTTTACTTTTTGCACATTTTTAGTAAAAAAATCAAAAAGTTATTTCAAATATACTAATATTTTTACCTCATATTTTAGTCAAAAAATTTAAAAGTTACTAAAATAATATGTTCTCAAACGAGGCCACTCAAGCCTAACGATTCTGAGATTAGTAATACCTTAAAATTACGTGTCTTATATCCCATGTTTGGAATGTCTTGAAATTAAGAGCAGGATTAGTAGAATCCTATCCTCTAATTTGATTCCATGTTTGTCTCGAATTACTAGACATGAACCATGTGCTGTAATAACTCTAGTTCGAGAATATTTTAGTTTTTAAATCCTTTAACCTGGACCTCTCTAAATCTCTTCTCATAGGATTCAATAGTCCTCCATAGAAGATATATAGTCTGAAAGAACGGTTGATTCAAAGATTCCAATTTTGTATTTAAACATGTGATTTGATACTTGCCAAGAATTAATATTGGACAAAACACATGGTTGAATCCTATAAGATAATCTCCTGCCAAAAATAACAAACTTCAAAAAAATTGTGTCATCAATTTGACGAATGCAGTGGAAACAGAGGGTAGCTTCTACCAAGGAGGCAAGAAACCCCTTCGTATTCCAAGGAACTACCTCCTCAAAAATGAGGGAATCTATACTATATATTAAGTAGAAGAGGGTTTTTAATCCCAAGCTTTGTGGAGTTTTAAATTTTCAATCTAAATTTTTTGATTTAAAAAATAATAATAATTTTAGCATTTATTAACATCAAGTCTTACCCTCATAATAACACTTTAATGCACTAAGAACAAGCATAAAAAAAATTCTTTGAAATCCAACACATATGAATTTCTTGAAAAGTCCCAACACATATGATTATTATCCCTCATAATAACACTTTAATACATTAAGAACAAACATAAAAAAAATTTCTTGAAAAGTCCAATACATATGATTATTATCAAAATATTAAACTTTAATATAATATAAAAAAGAAAAAAAAAGAAGATATTTAAAAAAATATATTTAAAAATCACAATTCACATATATAGATAATTGTAAACACAATAAAATAGGAGGGCATTCATGTCTACATGTTTTTTTTATAAGATCTCCTCCATTATAATAGGATAGCACTTTATTTCTCTCATCTTATAATCTATATATATATATATATATTATATTATCTATACTATATATTAAGCAAAATGAGGTTTTTAATCCCCAAGGCCTGTGAGAGCTTCAATATCCCAATCTGAATTTTTTAAATTTTTTATTTTTTATTTTAAAAAAAATCTCAGCATTTATTGATTTGGTCAAAATCCTCTGATCAGCATTTATTAAATTTTTTCAATCCACATGCCGTTCCACATGCTTGCATTTATTGATTTGGTCAAAATCTCCTAATCAGCATTTAAAATCCCATCATACAAATAATTATAGATACAATCGATGTATAGTTACTGCAGTACCCTTTTCAACTTCTCCCATACACTATGGTTAATGATAAGATTGTTAAATTATTTTTTTTAAATTCTTAAAAAACATAATTTATATATTAAAAAAAAAATCTAAAACAAATATAAAATATCTATAATTATCCTGTGCATAGCACGGGTGATAGGCTAGTTACATATACATGGAAAGCCTAAAAATTAATTATAAAAGAATAGGGAATCGAAAAGAATTAAAACTACACATGAAATGCTACAAAATAATTATAAAAATAGTGAAAATCTGTGAAATTACTACAATGCCCTTTTCTTTCTCTCTCCTCATTATCTCTTCCTCTTCATCTTCCTCTATCCTCTCATTGTAAGAATATTGAGTGGTGTCACTAGCAAATAAAAAGAGGTAAATGGAATTAGGTAGATAAGCCTTATCTCCCATTAACCCAACAATATTGTGATCCCTACCATAGAGTAAGATTACTCATTGAATGGTAATACTGTAATGTGGTATCACTGTTATGTCTAATATTTACTTCTTTAATCCCTCTTTCTTATAAACCCTAACCCACATTCATTGGCCAACCTCTCTCTCTCCCTTCCCTAGGCCACCAGCCTTGTTCTCCTAATTTATCACTCATAAAAAACTCTTAATAATGTGACATTAAGGTTAGATCTCACATAATGGAATATTTGACAAATCAAAGTCTGACACTTGCGCCAAACGAGCCCTTAAACTAGGAAAAAACAAGGGCAAACTTCCTATTGTGGTTTGTAAACCGAAATGCACTGTTAGACCTATTAACGATTTAATAAAAAAGACAAATACTCTTGTATTTTCATCATTTGTTTATAAGTTAAAGTGCACTTTAATCCCTTATACTTTATTTCATTTGCAATTTACTCCCTTAAAATTTGAAAATTAGCATATAACCTCCTTATATCTGTCATATGTTTTACACTTGCTATTAAGTTGGATGGAATATTTAACGGTAGATTTCAGTCCACAAATCACATGAAGATTATGTGATCATTTCCAAAATATTAAAGGGATAAACCACACATGGGCCAAATCACATAGAAAAGGGAAGTTTGTCCAAAAAACAAAGAGTAGTGTTAAGAATTTGGAAATAAAGGTAAAGACAAAGAATTTCATTTGAAACTAAGAGAGAAAATATCAATTTGCCCTCTAAATTATTATGTGAAAATAAATTTGGTATCTAAACTTTGTCTTATTTTAATTTGACATTTAAACTTTTTGAAATTTGATCAATTTATCTTTTGTTGTCTGATTCTGTCTACAATCAAACCAAATATGCTGACGTAGCACCAAACTTCATTTGGAACTTCATTTTACCCCCCAAATTATACCTTAAAAATCAATTAGCTACCGAATATTTTTTTTAAAATTTAATATTTAATTAATAATTTTTTATCTCAAAAATAAAAAAAATAAATTTTAAATAAAAACATTGAGTATTAGTCTTGTTAAGTTTTCTTTAGATAGTAATTGCTAATTTTTGCGTTAAATTGTCATTCAATCAATGATACGAATGAGTAGGTAATTGCAATTTTTTAAGCAAATCTCGACATATTCATTTTTATTGTTCAATAAAAATTTCAAATTTCAAAAGAAGATGTTTATCTCATAATAAGTGTGGTCTAAATTTTTACCTACTCAATTTTGAAATTACAATTAGTCGATCAATTCTATTAAAATTAATTTGGAAATAAACTAATTACAATTGTGCGCACGCACACACATAGAGTAGCCAATAAATTTTTGGCTCAATTGGTTTTTCCAAGATCGACTCAAAATAATTTGAGATTTAAAGAGACAATTCTAAATGAAGATTTTTATCATTTTTAACTTATTTTTTTGCAAAATATATTATTTAAAATTTCATTTTCATTATTAAGATAAAAATTATTTATTAAATATTTAAATTTAATTTTTTTTAAATATTTGGGAGTTAATTGATTTTTAAGGTATAGTTGGGAGGTAAAATGAAATTTAGTGTCACGTCAGTACATTCCTTTTGATTGTAAATGAAATCAGACAGCATGAATAAATTGATCAAATTTTTAAAAGTTTAGATGTCAAATTAAAATAAGACAAAATCTAAGTGCCTAATTGATTATCCCGTAATAATTTGGGGGCAAAATGGTATTTCCTTCTCATACTATCAGAGATTTGCTCACATTGTCTCACTGTAAACACTCTATTTTTGACCGCCCTTAAGACTTGGGCACCTCAGGTTGATCACTCGATGATGAAAGTTATGTTGTACATATGTTCAATTTTTTCAGCAAGAAGAGCTTCTAACTCCCAACTTTACGCCCCATTTTTGACCAAAATGATTTTAGACCTTAAAACCCTCTTTTTCAAAAAAAAATTCCAAATGTTTTTACAATGTTCCGAGGTTCGCAGTTCGTTTAAAATATTGCCCTTTTTGGTAAACCGAGCAAGGACAAAGTGGAAATAAATGAAAGGGATGTGAACTCTTTGAAAAATATTTAAAACATCTTATTTATAGGTTTGGAGTTGAAAAAAATAGGAGAGGAGGGAAGAAAACTAGTTTGGGAAAAAGTTGGGCATCAAACCGTTAGGACAAAAATGAGTAGCCTTCACTAAAATAAGCATATCTCTTTGCACACTTAGAATTTAGATGTGAGGCCACCTCCATTGGAAATTAGGCTTCCGAGGCTTCAATTTAGACTCAAGAATAACCTAAAACCAAGTCCGGATGAGGAAGATATGCCCATTTGTAGGCGGGCCCAGAAGCAAATTTTTGTAGACGGCCCACTATTAGTGGCCGGCTGTCCACTTTTAGTGGCTTGCCACCCAGTTGTAAAAAAGTAGGCCATTTTGTCTCCACAAACCCATTAGTGGCCGGCCAGCCACTAATAATGGGTAGCCGCCCCCTTTTAGTGGCTTGTAGGCCACTTATATCAAAAAATAGATATTTTCTGCCAGCTGTCCCCCACAGGATCATGCATGATACCAACTGTATGTATATAGATATTTTCGACCAAGGCTCATGTTTTTCTATATATACTTGACCTCCCCTCTTGAAATTAGGTTACAAAAATTTCCAAAATTTCCAAAACTTGAAATTCTCTCCCTATCTCTATCTTGCAACACACACACCTTACCCCAACACTTCTTAAACCAATATTGGAGCTCTCTTTGCTGAGATTATTGAGTCCAAATTTCAGCCCTTGAGAGTGAGAACTTGTGGTTTGTTAACAAAAGAGTTGCCTTACTTCAAGAGGTATAATTTTGAGCATCTCTTCACTATTTCTTCCTTATCTTTTCTTTTTGTTTTTGAACTATTTTTACACTGGTTTTATGAGTTGAAACTTGTGGTTTAAAGCTGCCAAAGGTGGAGAGGTTAACCACCCTTCTTTGAACCTTGTCTCCTAAGCTTTTGCCTTTGTGTTTCCCATTTCTTTCTTAACTTTTTTCAACTTCTTACCACTGATTTTAGAGTTTTTCAAAGGCTAAAAATGTGATTTTGAAGTCTTAAAAATAGAGGGGTTAGCCACCCTTCCTTTGGCTTGTTTACTAGCTTAAATTCTCTATTATTTTAGCTTACTCTTTTAGCTTTTTGTACATCAATTCCAGCACTGTTTTAGTCTAATTTATGACTGTTTTGAGGTGTTTATTTCATTTATGCTTTGTGTAGTATACTTGTAGTGTAGTGTCCTCATATGTTTGGTGGTTTAGGCATTACACACTAACCTATTTGAGTTGATAGCATTTATTTAGTGGTTTCCATACTTGTGATCACCTCTAATCACCTCTGTAACCTCCCTCTTTCTTGGCATTTTATTTTCTTTGAGAGTCATTTCAAACCGATTATTTGTTTAAGCTTGAGATTGAGATTGTTGTGCTTAATGGTTTAATCTCTTTGGAGGTTCATTACCAACGGCATGACATCTCTCTCATGCCCAAAACAACCCTTAGTTTGACAATTCTCTTCATTAGTGGACTTAATGCTCATTTTCATACTAAATGAATTAAGGAATGGAAAGGTAATTAAAAAAAGGTAAGTAAAATTTGAATAAAATGGAGCAAGATAATAAAATGATTTGGGTTCAATCGGACGTTAATTGAACCCATTGAGTCTTGAGTCATTTCATACTTGTTAGTGATGAAAACAGTTCAAGAGTCAATGTCAACCATTTCCCTTGATCAATATCATGATAGGGAGGAGGTTTGTGGGTCTTTCATTTGGTTCATAAGTCATCACGCAATGAATTTGCACCGGTTGATGGCTTGCAAATCGAGCCTATCCCTCTTTTGATCTGTCTGATGATAAGGAGAGACAGTGTAGACAAATATCCCTTAAGAATGCTCTGTTTGTGCTCTATTTGTTTTTTGTTGCAGCAGGAGAAACCCAAAATTAGTGGCGGGCAGGCCACCTTCACAGTACAACAGGCCAATATTAGTGGGCGGTCGGCCACCACTTCTAGCCTACCGGCCACCTTTTTCAACCAGGCAGTACCACTTTTTCTCACAGAGCAAAGCAGAGTAGAGGCTGAAGTGAAATAGTGCAGAGGCATTCTTAGGGGAGAAATTCATGTGCATGCATAAGCCATTTCCTTACTCCTCGGGACCCGTTAACTTGTTGGACTTGTAATATTTAATTAATTAGTTAGATTAATTATGTTGTAATTAGGTAATTAGCTAGAATAGGTAGTTAAATTTGGTGTTGTAATAATTAGCTAGTGTAGTTAATTTATTTCATTTGGTTTGTAATAGTTAATTAATTCGTAGTAATTAGCTAGGCATTCATTCAGACCCTCCTGCGCGAGGGCAAATTGTAATAATGTGTATGTTTTCCAACCCCACGTCTTTCTCCCTTTTATTTACCCACTTATGATGGATTACATGTGGCATCATGTTTCCTTAGCATTCTCTATGTTTGCATACACTCGTCTTGCATGCATTTAGGGTTCGGCTTATCATACTAACCGATGTCAAATTCAAATTCTTACTTGAATATGTGATTTCTCATGTCTTGGATTGAATCATGTACCATGCTAGTAACCGAGCCCGTTAGTTGCATTTCGTATGTGTTGCATTAGTCATTTACATAGTTAGAGCATACATTTTTTCTGACTCTTTTATTTCTTTTGGCTTACCTCGGAGTACTAGGTAAGCGGTTTTTGCTTTAGCATATTGCATGCGTGCGATTGTTGCCATATCAAACATGTTCACCATGAGGATAAGTGCTTAATTGATATATCTGTTTGGATGCTTGCAGATAAGGGCTTATTGCTTAAATTGAGATAATCTGATGAATGTACATATGAGATCACTTTTTCAAGTGGTACATATTCAAAAAGTTTCAAACAAACATGAAATCGAAGTGCTCTAATTTTTGCAAAGTAGTCTATACTTGTGTGCGTCTCATAGTAAGTTAGCCTAATAAATCGGAATAAGAGCATATAATGTAAATAAGAATCACATCATGATTAGTAGAGGCCGATCTTTGATCGGGCGAGTGGGGTGCTCAATTCATGACCTTCCCCTCTTGTACGTAAGTTCCCGAGCTGAGACACTTTGGTGATGACGGATAAGTGGCCTTTGACACGAGTCTTAGGTTTCTTAAATTTCTCAAAAATATTTAGGTAGCGATTTTGAAATTTGGCAAAGCAGTACATTTTTGACATTTTTTATTCAAATCAATTTTCCAAAAAAATTATCGGATTTGGACTGATTTTCGTTTATCTATTTTCACATTGCACTTGTGGAATTAGATTCAGAACCACGAGAGTCCAAACTATAGGGCTAGTTGTATCCGAAAGGAGCACGAAAAGTCAAGCTACAGTTTCTAGCGACTCTGCTGGGGACTTAGAGAACTTGACTTGGACTTCATGATGTGAAATTTCATCTACATTTATATGTTCTTTGCATTGGTGCGCTTAAGTCATTATGTTTGCCATCTGTTATTCCTAAACGGTTTGCCGGAGGCTTGCCTAAAAGCTTTCCAAAAGGCTAACCGGTTGTGGGCTCTACCATGTTGGGAACACAACCCTTGGATCTGGGCTACCACTGTACCGCTTGATCCTCCTTTCACTTCTCGGTGTTAGGTGTGAGAGGTATATTAGGTAGTCTTGCTGAGGTACCCCTCTTTGACCATTTAGCCTAGTTGCATATAGTAAAGCCATAGTGACTGTTCCAAACTAGGATAAGATGCGCACCCAAATGTAGGATTACGTGAAACTGCTTGATTAAAATAGTGAAACCCTAGTTCATGACAAAACTAGGACAGGGTAACCCTACCCCCTCATAGGGGTGTTTAGGCTCTCTTTTAACTAGTATGTGTTTTACAGTGAAACCATACAAGGGTGTTTCATATCAGTGGTACAGTTGGTATTAGTTTGTGGGGCAAAATTCAGTGGGGAATACATTCATTCAACTGTGATCATATCTGTTCTAGTGAAATTGGGCTGAGGTGCTGTTTGTTTTCTCTTTTGCAAGGTAGTCTTAGAACCATAGCTTCAAAAGGCTCTGATATCCCCCAAGTGCTTCGGGCCCGTGTCGATAGACTTTGTCAGGTCGGAAATTTAGTTCAGAGGCAGCCAGTGTTTGCTTCACTTTCGTCGGTGGTGAGACGAAGGAGGGCCAGACAGGGTTCACCAGTTCCACTGTTTTGACATTCACCAGTCAGATTACCTTCGTTCAACTAATCCCGGCTATCTACCTCTATCATGGCTCAGCTTCCGACAAATCTGGAGGAATTATTACTCCATCTGCAACAAATAGTTAACTTCCTTTAACATGACGCGACCCGTCAGGCCGAGGTTATAACTAGGCTACAGTAATAGCAACCACAGCCAGCAACAACCTCTGCATCACATGTACCCACCGCAACTATCCCTATGCTCAGTGCTAATACTGCCACTACTCAAGATCCACAAGCCCAAGGTAATTCGGCTTTCCCAATCCTAGCAAAACCCATCCCAGCGCAAACTTCCAGAGCCCCAGTGTATCAAATCGAGGCGCCGTTCAAATTCAAGGTTGATCCAACCGCGCTCAAAGTCAACAGGCTGGAAAAGCTATTCACAAAGGCACAGGGAGTCAACTCTATTACAGACATTGAGGATGGGCACATCGAATCGACAGTTACCTTACTGGAGCGGCTCAAGATGCCGTATATTGACCGCTTCGATGGCTCTGGAGATCCAATGGTGCATTTGCGTCTGCTTTATGATATTCTACAACCAATGGGTTTGACTCAAGTACAGAAGTTGTCAATATTCAGTCGAACCATGTCTAGAATAGCTGCCATTTGGTATGCTAAATTGGAGGACTCTGTGAAATAGAGCTAGTAGGAGCTGGCCGAATCCTTCATTGCCCAATATTCCTACAACACGCAGATCGAGGTCATAACTCATGATCTTAAGGCAACATTAGGAACTGAAGGAGGACTTTTTAGAGTTTGTTATTTGATGAAGGGCAAAAGCGACTATGATGGCAAACAGGTCTCCAGAGAAAGAGCAAGTTCGTATAATTGTTAAAAATCTGCACGAAAGGCTATTGCAAAAAATGATAGTCCTCCCACTCTTCAACTTTAAAGACCTCCATGAAATTGGGGTTCAAATCGAGGATGCCATTAGGCAAGGGATCATTGTGGAGGGTAATAAGCCTATGAGGAAGAATGTTGTTCGTAGTTCCAATGGTAGCACAACTACGAAATGCTCAAAAGTAGACACTGTCACCAATCCCATCAAAAACCCTTTTCCTGATAATAGCCAAAGACTAACCACTTCAACTCGGCCCTAATCCCAAAATTTCCATCCTCTTTACATGAGTCTTTCTCAAGCCTTGAAAACGCTGCTAGAAAAGGACACCTAGAGTTCCTAGAACCTCAACCCTTCCCAAATCCTCTTCCACCAAGATATGACCCGGCTAAATACTGTGTTTATCATCAACAACCTAGTCATGATACAAACTGTTGCATCCGCCTTCGTCATAAGATTCAGAATCTTATTGACGAAGAGATCATAGTTCCACCCAAAAGACCTCATACTACCACTAACCCAGTACCTCCACACCTTAACCTAATCCATACACTACCGTCTACCCACAACCCCAATATATACATCACCCCGGCCCATTTACCTAAGCCTGAGGTGTTCATTCCAGAAAACACAGACTTGTGTATGATACAAGTATGATGGATGTACTTGAACCCCAATCATCTCAAACCCATGAACCCATTACTTCTAAGCTAATGAGCATGATTGAAGATCTGCAGAGAACTGTGGCATATTTAACCTTTGGGATCTTGGCTCCATCGTTAACCACATTATATGCTAGGAATTTCACGCCAAAAGGCTCCTTAATCTTGGGGCAAGCTACAGTTGGAAAGGGCCAACCCGAAGCTATCTCGAGTCTGGGTGATCACATGTCAACAATAAATGGGCCCCACTCCGATATAATCACCCAATCCCTTGGCAAAGCTGAAGTAAATGGCAAGAACAAGGCCGGGGCAAGTATCGATCCTGATGCACATCTCCGATGGGCTATAGAGGCTTTCAAGGTCAAAGGGCTAAACAAAGAACAAGTGCTTGCAGTTATTGCAAAATTTGTAGATGACACTTTTGCCACTCAGTTTGGGGGCATTTTGAATCAAGGGCAAGCCTTGAAAATGGATGCCGTACCAAAAACACCCCTTCCAGCTCCAATCCTACACTTGTAGAAGGTTTCCTCCAAACCCAATCAATACCTGCCAACCCTTTGTCAATCCTTGCAGGACTGGTGGTTGCACCTTCAATCCCCTTTTTATGACCTTATCCAAAGCTCTCCAAATCCTTATAGGACAAGGCCATCTCAAACCCCTTGATCCTCGGCCTCTCCTTAATCCCCTTCCAGGCAAGCATGATGCTGTCAAATATTGCGTCTTTCATCAGCAAACCAGCCATGACACTAACAGTTATTTTCGCCTTCGCCTTCGCCTTCGCCTTCGCCTTGGAGTTCAAGATCTGATTGATAATAAGGTCATCACTCCACCGGGTCTTACAAAGTCTATCAACGTTGGATCAATGAATTGGGGGGATAATGTGGCTAGTTTTGTAATCAAGGGATAAACCACCTGCTGATGGCACTCATTTTACTGCAGATGTGGTGGATGGCACGCACTGTTTTTAGCAATGTGAAAATGTTGTTTATTTTACTTTCTGACTTGGGTATTGAGTCCGTCTTGTTGTATTGAGTCAATCTTGTTGTGTTAGGGTTAGGTGATTTCGGGGGTGTTAACTCGGACATCACTGTCTTGTTTTTGTGTTTGTCTTTTTCACTATTTCTTTTGAGTCTGTTTCCATGATGGAGCCAATTAAGCCAGAAGTTCTTAATGAAACGGCAGTAATTTTCATCCACTTCTCTGTGCCTTTAAATCATTGCATTGACCAAATTTTTTTCAAAACTATTTCCAAAATTGTGGTGAAAACAAAGAGGGAGGAATTTCTCAGGATTTGCAAAATTTGATCGACTGAGAGGAAGAGAGGTGTGCTAAGCCCTTAAAGAGTGAGATCATTCTTGTTAATGTGAGTACTAAGAAGGATCCTGGCTTGATTCAGATTAGTTCTATATTGTCTTCAGAGAAGCCCGAGCAACTAGTCGCTTTATTAAAAGATTTCAAAAAATGTTTTGTGTGGTCCTACAAAGGCATGCCTAGAATTGATCTTGAGATTGTACAGTATAGGATCACTCTTGGCCTCGAGATTCGACCCCTTTGCTTTCAAACCTTGAACCTTGATTCAGAATGTTTAATGGTTAACCAAAATATAAGGCTTGCATGGTCAACCAAAATATGAGGCTTGCATAGCCAGATTTGAAGCAGCCCTTGAACTAGGGACAAAAAGGCCATATGTCATCAAAGGAAGCTTGCATAGCTGGATTAGAAGTAGCCCTTGAAGTAGGGGCAAAAAAACATCTAATGCGATCGAAGATTTAAAGATGGGTCATTTCTTAAAGCCAATGGAGATTGGCTAGAAAGCCAAAACCTAAATTTGAGAGAAGAAATTTTTTGCTAAAGGCTAATCGAGTTCCTATCCACGACACTAGGGGCAAATTCAAACCCAATTGGATGGGCTCTTACATCATCAAGACTATTTAGTGAGGGACAATAACCATTCTCGTGGATCCAGATGGCTTGGAGATCTTACAGCCAATCAACATAGACAAGTTAAACTTTTCTATCTTTGAGAGGCTCACTGGGCCGAAAATCCGGAAGGGCGACCCAGGCAAAAGTTAGAGCAAGAGAAAAAGAAAAAGAACAAAATTAAAAAAATGAAAACAAAGAAAAAAGAAAAGAAAAAAAATAGAAAAATGAAAAGAAAAGAACAATGGAGCTCACAAAGTTGAAAACCCGAAAAAGCGGCTTTGACAAAAGTTAGAGCGCAAAAAGAGAGTGTTAATACCTGAGTGCACCTTAACTAGGAACTACGTAAGGCCTTATTCCCATCTTTGGGATACATAGGCAACTTCATCCTGAAGTTCAGCCCCAACCATTTTCAACCTATTTGTCTAGTCCATGTTGATTGGCTTGTTCAACTCAGCTATTCTATCTATGTCCAATTAGCTCATCTTCGTTCAAATTCGGTTACTTTATTCCGTTAGAAGATTCAGCTGCAAGACAATTCAAGTTTAGATCTGAGGTTGCGCATCTCACGAGTTAATTCCACGTTGGTCGAGCAATGGCCATTTGCAAAAATAGTTTTGAGGATTTTTAATGAAGTTGACTACTTTTCTCAAAAATTATTCCATTTTTCCAAACCCGAACCATTTCTTGGACCCAAAAAAGGAAAATTTTCAGTGCTAACAACTTGACTTATATGATTTCAAATCAGAAAATCGAACAAGCATGTTAATCTAACTCCTATGTTGGTCAAAATTTAGTAGAAAGTTAAAAATGAAATTGGTCAACGTAATGAACTAGGGGCACAGTCGAGTCAGGTTTTCTGTCTTTTCCCCATTGTCAACGCATTCGCCAGAAATGACACAACTAAAGCTAGCAGTCGGGGGCCAAAAACTTCTTATCCTCTGAATAGTGAGGTACCGAGCCAAGTGCGAAGCACGAACTAGAAATGGAGTAGGGTATTCTATCCCCTCATCTAGATGGGCCTACTTACGCCTGGACTGGCGTCTGAACCGGAATGTGAAAGCACCAATCAATTGTATACCCGGTTGGCGAGACATGTTGTAACTCATCTTGGCCAAATTAACCCAGGGGTATTGCCAAGCGATATAAGTTGTAGATCTGTTGCACTTCTAGCTACACCACAACCCTCTATGAGAGAAACTCACTAGTTGTGAGGGAAAAGAACTCGCAACTTCCAGCTTATCCATCAACCACACCTGGGAAGGGATAAAAAATAAGAGAGATTAAAGAATAGAGAGATGTGCGCTAAGAGAAAAAGTGAGGAAAGGGCTTTTCAGAGAAATAAAGATTGAGGGCCAAAGTGATGTGAGAACCATAAATAAGAAAGGGAGGGAAACAATACTTGGAGAAGTAGTGGGCTTCCCGTGAACCAAGAGGTCTCTCGCCGATGGAAAGCAAACATCCAAGTGTTGTGTCTGATGTTTTTGTTTGTTTGATTCTTGTTTTGAGTCATTTTGAGTGTAAATAGCTGTGTTTAGATTGTTTTACTTTGCTTTTCCTTTATTGATTCATTTAATTGTGGTCAGTCGTAGGCTCAATACCTGGTTGAGAACTCATTCTCAGTTTCAAATTCAAAATAAATTGTTTTGTGCTCAGAGTGCCGTGCGATTCCCAACATGATGTGCAAAATAGGATTCTTTCTTTCATAGTTGTAGGGTCCAACCCCGATCAAAAGAGAGAGCAACAGAATAAGGACCTATTTGAAGCTACATAGGTTCCAGACTGCAAAAGCAAAAGAAGAAAAGGGAAAATTAGAGCATCTGAGTTTGTTTTAACTTCAACATTTTTCGAGTTTGCATTTTCGGATGCACCTTATCAGGCCTTGTCATTTCTCTGAAGTATAGCGTACCTTGACCTCAAGCTCAAGCCTGCTTCAAGCTAGAATGGAGATCAAAAGTGCTCTCCTCACATACCATTTCCCACCAAAGGTGTCTTGGCTGTGTTTGCAATGAGTTCCTAACAGACCAACTGCGACGGTGGAAACTAGAGTTCGAATGGGTCAGAGTAGAGCGATTCATCTCCACTCACCTCATGAGGTGCTCTCTAAAGCGCTGCTTTGTTTGTTTACTACATTCTCTAAGCATCATGCACTACATTGCTTGTCACACATACCACATCGTGCATCTATCGTATCATCATACTTTGTGCATCTATCGCACAATCTTATCATACTCTTTATATCCATCGCATCATCTCAGGATCTCTTCTCACGATTTCAGCGTAGTTAGAGTGTTCCTTTCCTTACACGATTTTAGCGTGTTTGGAATTTATCTTAGGAAGCATGGAATGCGACCCTGAGCGGCTTTCTCAAGACCTCTTCTCACAATGTTAGTGTGGCTAAAGTGTTCTCGAGCAGTTTTTTATCTCAGGATGCGTGAGACACGACCTTGAGTGGTAGGACCTCTTCTCATGATTTTAGCGTGGTTTGAGTGTTCCATTCCTCACACGATTTTAGCGTGTTTGGGATTTGTTCTTTTTCTTCTCATGATTTCGACATGGTTAGAGTATCTCAAGATACGTGAGACGCGACCCTGAGTGGTAGGACCTCTTCTCACGATTTCAGTGTGGTTTCAGTGTTCCATTTCTCACACAATTTCAGCATGTTTGGGATTTGTTTTTCCTCCTCTCATGATTCCAGTGTGGTTGAAGTATGTCACCCTATTCTTCTACTACATTATCCATTACATCATACCATTTTACCACCTATATTCTTTCCATATTAAGCTTAGTTTGGTATGTGCTCATACATTTCCCTCGTTGAAACATGGTTCTGTCATGTGTAAGTACTCATGCTACGTTGAAGCCAATATTGAGGGTGTTAACACCTTTTCTGTGTTAGACGTGATTTATTTTGTGTCCATGCCTTTCCTAGGAAAATGTGGTTCGGCTTGCGCTTTTTATTCACTTCATCCATTGTATCATACTTTGTGTTGTTACATTCAACATTTAGGATCGTTATCTTTCTCCAACAAATCATTCCTCACTTATCATACCATCAAATTACTTGTACTCTTTCTACGAAATGCATAGTTCTGCATGTGTACATGCCTATTCCGCACGAATTATGGTTTGAGGGTTCCGGCACATTTTCTGTGTTAAACGTAGTTTGATTTACATCTCCATTCCTTTATGATATTTGTGTGTTTTGCCCTGCTTGTGGTTTGATTATTTTGTTACTTTGTATACTATTTTGCATCCTGTCCCTGAACTACGCTGGTTTGACTCCTTGCAACGGGATATGTAGGTAACGCTCGGGTTCAACCAACTACATTTGTATTTTGTTTATTTGCCCAAGTCTTATGGCCTTGTCAAAATGGGCCGTTTTCGAGCTTTAACATTCACTCACGTCATTTTATGACTTTGAGTTCTGTTAAATAGGGGCAACTGTAGACACCACATTTTTGACCGCCCTTAAGACTTGGGCGCCTGAGGTTGATTACTCGATGATGAAAGTTATGCTGTACAAACGTTCGATTTCTTTAGCAAGAAGAGCTTCTAACTCTCAACCTTACACCCCATTTTTGACCAAAATTATTTTGACAAAAACAATATTAGACCTTAAAACCCTCTTTTCCAAAATATTTTTTCAAATGTTTCTATGATATTCCGAGGCTCGTAGTTTGTTTAAAATATTGCCCTTTTTGGTAAACCGAGCAAGGACAAAGTGGAAATAAATGGAAGGAGGTGTACTCTTTGAAAAATCTTTAAAACATCTTATTTATAGGTTTGGAGTTAAAGAAAATAGTAGGGGACGGAAGAAAACTAGTTTGGGGAAAAGTTGGGTATCAATCCGTTAGGATAGAAATGAGAAGCCTTCACTAAAATAGGCATATCTCTTTGCACACTTAGAATTTAGATGTAAGGCCACCTCCATTGGAAAGTAGACTTTCGGGGATTCAATTTAGACTCAAGAATGACCTAAAACCGAGTCCGGATGAGGGAGATATGCCCGTTTGAAGTCAGGCCTAAAAGTAGATTTTTGTAGACAGTCGCCCATTATTAGTGGTTTGCCGCCCACTTGTGAAAAATTAGGCCATTTTGTCCCCAAAAACCCACTAGTGGCTGGTCAGCCACAAATAGTGGGCGACCGCTCCTTTTTAGTGGCCGGCAAAAAAATAGATGTTTTCTGCTAGCTATCCCCAAAGGTTCATGCATGATACCAGCTGTATGTATATAGATATTTTTGACCAAGGCTCATGTTTTTCTATATATACTTGAACTCCCCTCTTGAAATTAGGTTATAAAAATTTCCAAAAGCTCCAAAACTTGAAATTCTCTCTCTATCTCTATCTTGCAACACACACACCTTACCCACACACATCCTAAACCAATATTGGAGCTCTCTTTGCTGAGATTATTGAGTTCAAATTTCAGTCATTGAGAGTGAGAACTTGTAGGTTTGTTAACAAAAGAGTTACCTTACTTCAAGAGTAATAATTTTGAGCATCTCTTCATTGTGACATTTTGTTTTCAGGCCCGCTCGAGCGAGGAAACCGTTGCTCGAGCGTAGAATTGTTGCTTCCAGTATTTTGTTATGTTGCAGGCGTGTCCGCTCGAGCGTGGAAAGCCCAGCTCGAGCATGAAATGTTAGCTCCCAGTAATTCCACTATAGCGCTGCAAAACTTCTGAGGCTCTTCTTTCTCCACTTGAGCGGGCCTTCTTGAGCATGTCTGGATGCTCGAGCGTAGGAAGTCATGCTTGAGTGGGGAACCCGATATCAGCTTTTTAAATACGGTGATTCTAGATCATTCCACCATTATTTTTGTTCTATCTTCCATCTCCTCTTCCTTCCTCAATGATACCTTAGATCTCCATTATCAAATACCTTCCATACCATTGAAATCCACCCTAAATCTCTTGCTAGGGGGCGATTATACTTGAAGATCATCATTATCTACTGATTGGATCATGGGTTCACGATAGATCCGTGAAGGAGCTCGGATAGTTGGCTTGATAGTTGAGGTAGGGATATCTTTACCCTTGTATGTTTTTATTATTGAAGAGATTTATGGTATTTGGTGTGATTTGGGAACCAATTGAAGGTTTTGTGTGATTAAACCCTTATTTCTCATATTATTTAATTTAAATATCAAATTGTTTGAAATCCTTCATCTCTTTCTTTCCAATATGAATAGAAATATGGTCAATAAACTAGATTGGTGACAAGGAATGAGAACCCCCAAATTTGGAAAAAGCCCTAAGTTCCCAATTGGATGAAAAATACACAAGATAATGGAAATTTCCCCTTGATTCATGGAGTTTGATGGATAATAGAGAAATAAGATGTAGGTATTGATATAGTTAAGGAAATGGTGACTTGAATGTTGTTATTTATTGAGTTCTATGTGTTGTTATCTATGATGATACTTATTGTCTAATTGTGGGATTGAAATGTGAATAAGGTGTTGAACATGCATGAGTCCATGTGTGTGTGTTGGTGATGAGTATAGATGGTGTTGTGTCGGTACCTGTGCGGGGAGTTTCAAAAGGTGCCCAATTGCCCTGTCTAGGCCTATCACTGGACGAATATGGGAAAATGTTTTTGGGTGTCCACACAGTTCTGCCGTATAGTAGCCGGCGAAAGTGGAAAAACGGATGATTTTCTTAGGGTGCCCACTTCCCGCCGTATAGTAGCCGGCGAATGTGAGGGTTGTCTTTAAAAGTAAAGGTTATTCTCAATTGGACTCATGTAGAGAAAAGTGTTTGATTTCCGTAATTGTAGGTGTTTAATTGTTGTACATGATGACATGAGTTGCATTTGCCATTGTATGTTATAGTGTTTCATTATGAATTGTTGATTATTTTCTGTGAAAGCAAATCTCATTATAATGTTCTATCACATGGATGCCATAATCTTGTTCAAAGGATTAGATACCCGGATAAATGTATTCGTACTGGGTATATAGCTCAACCCTAATTTATTTTTCAGGAATCGATGAAGGTCAACTCATTGAAGGTTTGGATCAAGCAATAGCTCCATTTTTTTGGGGGAATTAATGAAAGTCAGAGCTTTTGGTTGTTTTGTATTCATTTTGGAAATTTGTAATTGGACCTTCATATGTATCATGTAATGTTGTACGCCCACTGGGCTTATGTTTTGTTAAGTCATCTAGTTTATTGAATGGAGCCTTGTACTTCGGACATAGTGGAAATGTATTAATTGAATTGTAATCACTTAACCCTTAGTTCAATGAGAAAGATGACCCTTTTGGGACTTCATGATCATGTTATTATCGTGTATTATGGTGTGATTTATCAAGGCGTTACATTAACTACTTCTTCCCTATCTTTTCTTGTTGTTTTTGAACTGTTTTACACTGTTTTTATGGGTTGAAACTTGTGGTTTAAAACTACCAAAGGTGGAGCGGTTAACTACCCTTCTTTGAACCTTGTCTCCTAAATTTTTGCCCTTATGTTTCCCATTTCTTTCTTAACTTTTTCTGATTTTTTACCACTGATTTTTAGAGTTTGTCAGAGGCTAAAAATGTGATTTGAAGTCCCAAAAATGGAGGGGTTAGCCATCTCTCCTTTGGCTTGTTTACTAGCTTAAATTCTTCATTATTTTAGCCTACTCTTTTAGCTTTTTTTACATCAATTCTAGCACTGTTTTAGTCTAATTTAAGACTGTTTTGAGGTGTTTCTTTCATTTATGCTTTGTGTAGTATACTTGTAGTGTAGTGGTCGTCATAGGTTTGGTGGTTTAGGCATTAGACACCAATCCATTTGAGTTGATAGCATTTATTTAGTGCTTTCCATACTTGTGATTACCTTTAATCACCTCTGCAACCTCCCTCTTTTCTTGGCATTTTATTTTCTTTGAGAGTCGTTTCAAATCGATTGTTTGTTTAAGCTTGAGATTAAGATTGTTGTGCTTAATGGTTTAATTTCTTCGGAGGTTCATTACTAACGGCATGACATCTCTCTCATGCCCGAAACAACCCTTAGTTTGACACTTCTCTTCATTAGTGGACTTAATGCTCATTTTCAGACTAAATGAATTAAGGAATGGAAAGGTAATTAAAGAGGCAAGTATAATTGGAATAAAATGGATCAAGATAATAAAATGGTTTGGGTTCAATCGGATATTAATTGAACCCATTGAGTCTTGAGTCATTTGATACTTGTTAGTGATGAAAACAATTTAAGAGTCAATGTCAACCCTTTCCCTTGATCAATATCATGATAGGGAGGAGGTTCGTGGGTTTTTCATTGTGCATTTATTGAAATTATATCCCTTGGTTCATAAGTCATCACGCAATGAATTTACATCGATTGATGGCTTACGAATCGAGTCTACCTGTCATTTGATCTATCTGATGATAAGGAGAGGCAAGGTGGACAAACATCCCCTGAGAATGTTCTGTTTGTGCTCTATTTGTTTTCTGTTGCAGTAGGAGAAACCCAACATTAGTGACCGGTAGGCCACCTTTATCGTACGACAGGCCACTATTAGTGGGCGGCCGGCTACCCCCTACCCCTTCTGGCCTGTTGTCTACCTTTTTCGGCTAGGCAGTACCACTTTTTCTCACAAAGCAGAGTAGAGGCTGAAGTGCAAAACAGTGCAGAGGCATTCTTACGGGAGAAATTCATGTGCATGCATAAGCCATTTCCTTGCTCCTCGGGACCTGTTAACTTGTTGGACTAGTAATATTTCTTAGGGATTGTTTGGGGTGTCCTAAATAAGTGTACTTTTTAACTTTTTAAACTAAAAAGTAAAGGAAAAAAAGATGGTGGTTTGAGATAACTTTTTGCCTTTTTATAAAAAAAATGTGTAATAAAATATTATAACAAATATCAAAATTACCAAAATGCCCTTACTGACACAATCAGTAACACTTTATCTCTCTTTTCAATTTTTTATTTTTTATTGTAGCAAATGTGGCTCACAAATGTGCCACGTTTTCACTTTTTATGGGAAATTGTGCTGCCAAACTGTGGCTGCACAACTTGATTGACTTGTATTTTTTTATTTTTTTTTCAAACCGACAGATTTCCCACCAAAAGTATTGGTGAATAGTATGAACTTTTTTACTTTTTTGGTGACTTTTTAACTTTTTTACTTTTTTTTACATATGCCAAACCAGGACTTAAATTAATTAGTTAGATTAATTATGTTGTAATTAGGTAATTAGCTAGAATAGGTAGTTAAATGCGGTGTTGTAATAATTAACTAGTGTAGTTAATTTATTTCATTTGGTTTGTAATAGTTAGTTAATTCGTAGTAATCAGTTAGGGCATTCATTCGGACCTTCCTGTGCGAGGGCAAATTGTAATAATGTGTATGTCTTCCAACCCTACGTCTTTCTCCCTTTTATTTATCCACTTATGATGGATTGCATGTGGCATCATGTTTCCTTATCATTCTCCATGTTTGCATACACTCGTCTCGTATGCATTTAGGGTTTGGCTCATCATACTAACCGATGTCAAATTCAAATTCTTACTTAAATACGTGATTTCTCATGTCTTGGATTGAATCATGTACCATGCTAGTACCCGAGCCCATTAGTTACATTTCGTATGTGCTGCATTAGTCATTCACATAGTTAGAGCATGCATTTTTTCTAACTCTTTTATTTCTTTTGGCTTACCTCAGAGTACTAGGTGAGCAGTTTTTGCTTTAGCATATTGCATGTGTGCGATTGTTGCCATATCAAGCATGTTCACCATGAGGCTAAGTGCTTAATTAATATATCTATTTGGATGCCTGCAGATAAGGGCTTATTGCTTAAATTGAGATAATTTGATGAATGTACATATGAGATCACCTTTTCAAGTGGTACATATTCAAAAATTTTCAAACAAACATGAAATCGAAGTGTTCTAGTTTTTGCAAAGTAGTCTATACTTGTGTGTGTCACATAGTAAGTTAGTCTAATAAATCGGAACAAAAGCATATAATGTAAATAAGAATTACATCATAATTAGTAGAGGCTGATCTTTGATTAGGTGAGTGGGGTGATCAATTCATGACCTTCCCCCCTCGTACTGAAGTTCTCGAGTCGAGACACTTTGGTGATGACAGATAAGTGGCCTTTGGTATGAGTCTCGGGTTTCCTAAATTTCTCAAAAATATTTAGGTGGCGACTCTGAAATCTGGCGAAACAGTCTATTCTTGGCATTTTTTATTCAAATCGATTTTTCAAAAGAATTGCTGGATTTGGACTCATTTGTGTTTATCTATTTCACATTATACTTGTGGAATTAGATTCAGAACCACGGGAGTCCGAACTGTAGAGCTAATCGTATTCGAAAGGAGCACAAAAAGTCAAGCTACACTCACCCTCTTTGTTTGGAGAAATTCTATTTCCACACACCTACTTATCTCCGTAGACATCATTTTTCAATGCATACACTTATTAATTTGGTTATAGGTTATTGTTCTCATTCCACATACTCTATGTTCTAATTATACACTTACTTGTATTGTTGTACACACATCACCTAAACCCTCATTCCATGCACTCGTATCTATTTTCGGTTCAAACCCTCCTTCCACATATTTGATGTTCAAATTTCCATACCTATTTTTAGACCACTTTCTAAAACATTTAACGCACACAGTGAAGACCCTCTATTGACAACTGTATTGAAGACCCTCCATTGTATTGTTGAAGCTGAGTATCTCCTATGTTTTTCAAAATATTTTATATTGTTATCTGTTTGCACACCATTGACGAATACCATTGTTTCAAAATCCCTCATTTTTTCTTTGAAAGATTTCTAATTTTGTGTACTCGGTACTGATTTTTTATTTTTTTTCAAAATGTATAGAATTTTTTAAAATAGAATATGAATAGTGTGTTAAGCTTGCTTGTTTTTGGTTTTTCAAAAACATTTTTTTGAAAATTTTACTTTCTTATTTTCTATATATTTTTTTGTTTTTATCGAATTATTTTAATATTTTAAGTAATTTTTTAAAAATTTTTAGACACACCTAACATAAATACACATAAAAAATATAATTTTTGGGAAAAAATCTTTTAAAAATTCACTAAATACCAAAAATGCAAAAAAATAAAAATTCAGTATATTTTTCATATTTTTATGTTTTTATTAATTTTTAAAAGTATTTTGTCATAATTTTTTTTACTTTTTAGATACATGTAAGTAAGATGTATTTAAAAAAAAAAAAAAATAAAAAAATATTTTAAATTTTAAAAATATTCACTAAAAATAAAAATAAAAATATAAAAAATTAAAAAATTTATTTTTAAAAAATTTAATTCAAAAAATTCAAACGAACACACACATTGATATTTTACTTTATAATTGTTGTTAAAATAGTAGTTGTGTGGTGATAGAATTTTGTCAGCCGTCTCTACCCTCTCAATCTCGATTTCGCGGCTCTCTCCGTCTTCGGTCTCGCCTCTCTCAGAATACGACGGTCCCACCTTTCTTCATCTCCGACAACGACAATGATCGCACCGAGATCTGTTGATCTCATCCAAGGTAATTTCCAAACTTTTTTTTTTTTTAATTTTTTAATTTTTTTTTTAAAGTTTGTTGAAAACCCTGATCTCAAACCCTAATTCAAAGTCCTAGTTTGAGTATTCTAATTTGAAAAATAAAACCCTAATTTGTTGTTAAGCAATTCTTTAATTCTGTTTTTATTGTTGTTAGATTTGATTGTTTTGTTTGCTACTTTTAAGAGAGAACACATCTTTGCGGTCTCGCATTTTTTAAGTTGTGTGAACTTTCCACTTTACCAATTGACTTGCATCATGATTCACTTTGAGTATAGATCTGGAAAAAAAACTTCTTTTAAGGTTGGCTTTTCCAGTCCTTAACCCATTGCCAGCCATGGTGAATCAACACTCTCTCAAGTTCTCCCTTATCTTCTTCACTTTCTAACCAAAACTGCACAATCCTCCAATATGTTGAGAAAAGGGAAAGGATTTACATCAAGACTGTGTTGCATATGCTCATAGAAGATTTATACTTTTTTTTGTTATTAATGGGAAAAAAAATAGAAATATCTTTCCATCCTTGATGAACAAAAAGTGGGTTTTGGAACCATGGTTTGGTTGGGGGCAGCGGGTACATATGGACTCTTTTTTGATCGGTATTATCAATGTACTTCTGTGTTTTCCTGAGTTAATGCTTACATCAATTATTTATGCTATTAATGTTTTATTTGCTTATTCTTCAAAGTTTCAATACACACACATCGCGTGTGCTTACCCTCTAGTTTTTTGATTGCCCAAATAGAATCCTTCAAACTGAACCAAACTGCCTGAATTGACACCAATTTGGTTCAGGAGGTGCTCCACAAGAAAACTGAACTGATTGGTTGAGTCCCAATGCCGGGTTCTTCCCCGACTCTATCGAACCGATTTCACCCCTAGCTTTCATCAACATGCATCTTCTTTTTGTGTTTGTGCTCTTTTAAGTTCTCAAACTTGCCATTGGTATTAGCAGAGAATGTGAGTTTTGATTTCTCATCGTTCACTCTTCTAAACCTCATTCTTCTTTGTGATTTCTACTTCTGTAATACCGTCTTCGAGATCCAACATAGTAATTTACAACTTTTGAATTGCTATATATATTCTATCCACGAGGGTAATAACAAATTCATCTGTCCAATTCGATACTACAATCGATTCACTCTTCATCTAAATTACTGGTATTGAAATTTTTGTAGGTTCCTTTCTCTCAATTTCTCGGTTTCATGAATTATATGGCACGAAAAGTAACAAATTATGGTTTTATTATTTGGTTACTTGGTAATCATTTTTATAACGTTTGTTTTCTTAGTTCTTATTCTTATCTTAAAGTTCTTTGTCTAATAAATATATATTTTTATCTTTGATAAATTTTCTTTGACTATTAGATTTTCTTTCTAATAAATATATTAGGTTTTGTTTCTAATAAATGCATTATTTATTGCTTGATTTTACTTTGTGTATTGGTTTGTTTGCCAAAAAATCCTAGGAAGAGAGATCATAATGCTAGATGCTAAAAAAATGGAGGCTTTTCCCATATTAAGCCAAATTACTATCTTAATTCCCAAACTAGGCCTAGTTTGGACGGAATTCCTAAACTAGGCTAAAGCGCTATTACAAATCACGCTTTCACTGTTTGGAGCAGAAAATTTGATGAATAGTGAAAGCGCTTTTATAAACCACGCTTTTAATTAAGAAAGCGTGGTTACAAATCACGCTTTTAACATAAATTTGTTTTTTGAAGAAAACATGGTTCCAAACCACGCTTTCACTATGCATATTGTTTAATTTTGTTTTCTGAAGAAAACGTGGTTTCACGCTTTCACTGTGCATATTGTTTAATTTTGTTTTCAGAAGAAAACGTGATTCCAAACCACACTTTCACTCTGCATATTGTTTTCTTAAGAAAATGTAATTCGGAATCACGCTTTTACTGTGGATATTTGTTTTGTTAAGAAAACGTGATTCACAATCACGCTTTCACTGTTGATAAATGAAAGCGTGGATTGAAACCACGCTTTTACAACTTATATAAAACCTCCAAGCCCTCTCATTTGCAATCATGTTTTTTACACTTACGTTTTTTTTGACTCTCGCTCTCAAACTCTCACTCTTAGACTCTCACTCTCGCTCTGCTCTCACACTCTCGCTCTCCCTCTCCCTCTGCTCTCAGACTCTCACTCTCGCTCTCGCTCTCGCTCTGCTCTCAGACTCTCTCTCTGCTCTCAGTCTCAGTCTCTGCTCTCTCTCTATCCGTGGTATGGCATCTATCTCTCTCTGTCTCATTTGTATTTTATGTGTTTATTGTGTTTGTGAAAATGTGAATGTGTGGTTTTGAATTGGTAAAAAATGTTGTGGTTTTGAATTGTGAAAATTTTGTAGGGTTTTCAATTGAATGCGAAACTATAAATTATGAAATTAGAAATTAGGGTTATGAAATCATAAATGTGTTAGGGTTTTGAATTATGAAATGTGTGGTTAAATGTGTTAGGGTTTGAAATTCTGAAATGTGTTAGGGTTTTAAATGTGTGGTTATGAAATTATGAAATCATAAAATGTTAGGGTTTTGAATTGTGAAATCAGAAATTATGCTTGTGGTTTCAGAAATAAGGGTTTTGAATTTTGAATCGTGTCTATATTTTTTGCATTTTGAATTGTGAATCCTGTCTATATTTTTTGAAATTAGGGTTTGGAATTTTGAATTGTGAATTTTGAATTTTGAATTGGAAATTATATTTTTTGCTTGTTAATAAAAGGAATTGAGAATTGAAAATTGAGAATTGAGAATTGAAATTCATATTATGAAATTGAAAACCCTAATTGAGAATTGAGAATTGAAATTCATATTATGA
Source organism: Camellia japonica (assembly GCA_030407325.1). NCBI lineage: Eukaryota > Viridiplantae > Streptophyta > Magnoliopsida > Ericales > Theaceae > Camellia > Camellia japonica. The sequence continues at coordinate 89,777,411 of JAPPVO010000013.1, read as the reverse complement.
AATTCATATTGTGAATTCAAAACCCTAATTCATATTATGAGAATTGAGAATTGAAATTCATATTATGAAATTCATATTTTGCTTCTTATTTTTTGCTTGTTAATTGAGAATTGAAATTCATATTATGAAATTCATGAATTGAGAATTAAGGTGGACTGGCAATTTCAATTCAAGGTCCGCATGCTTACATATATATGATCATTTTGTTTCAGAAAATAAAACTGTAAACTGTATGATTGAATTCAAAATCTGAAAATTGAAATGAATCTGAAAAATTCAAAAGTTGAGAGATTTGAAAAAAAAAAAAAATAAAATGAATTTAGTGCATACCTGCCCATATAACTGATGTAGGGGTATTTTTGAAAAACCCAAAATATGAGACATAAACACCCAGAGAAGACTTCTCTTTATAATAGTACTAGATATATATACAATTTTATTCAGTATTTCACTTGGTAATATCAAGGTGGGGTTGTATACTTGAATCTGCCGTCTATTATACTATATGAGAAATGGTATTGTCACCTGATTTATTTCACTATACTATTTTACCCTCTAGGTGTATTTATTCAATTGAAGACATTGTGCATATTTAATAAAGGCCAAATTTCACTTCAATGTGCATGTGCAAACTACCCATATAATTTGGAAATAACTATAATAGCCCTGTTTGGTAGGGCTTATTTCCAGCTTATTTCAGCTTTTAGCTTAATTTAAGCTATTTTGATGTGTTTGGTTCAGTTTAACAATACAGCTTATAGCTTTTTGTAAGTCAAAAATGAACTTATTCTTTGAGCGGGGGAGGAGAAGCTTAATTTATAAGTCAAAAATTAGTTTATGTTCACAGTTATAAACTATAAGCTGTTAAGTTATAAGTTACAATCACTTTCTCACAGCTCTACCAAACGGGGCTAATGTTCTTGTGGTTTGTGGACTAAATGAAGTATACCGTCAGACGTTCAATTCAAGTTAACATCAAGTGTGAAACATGTGCTAGGTCATAAGGGTGTTATGTTCTTATTTTCAAATATCAGAGGTAAATCACACATGGAGTAAAGCAAAGGGGGTTAAAGTCAATTTTATCTTTTAAAAAAATGACAAATATGAATTTCATATTATGAATTTCAATTAAAAATACTAAGTGTATGGAAAGATTAACGTTTTTTCCTAAGTTAAATTTCATGAAACTAATCTCTACTAAATGAAATTATTAAAAAAAAAAAAAATTTAATTTTGACTCTATTTTATTCAAAAAAAAAATATTTTATTGACTTCAAAATAATAAATGAAAAGATAATGTTCTCTCAAATAAAAGACAAAATGATTATATTAACATGAAAATACTATTTTAAGTATTTTCTTTATTTAATTGTGTAGGTTACATAAGAGATTTAAACATTTCTGGTATCCTTTAATGAAAATAACATTAAAATTTGTAACTAATTATCTATTAAATGGGTTATCTGTGTCAATTTCATATTATGTAGGCTTGACATAATCCTATTTACTTATCATGTTATTATATAGTGTCATATTTGTGTTTGTGTTGAAAATGTTCAACCCTAACCCCTAATTTCATGTACAATTCATGTTGTGTTAGAAATTCCCACCTGTAGTAGAATCAAAGTAGGTTCAAGTGGAGTGCCTTTGGCATATTATGTGATCAATGATGCTAACAAAATTGATGTTGTTAATTTATAAAACAATTGTAAGACCAGTGATACTTTGCAGTTCACATAATATTAGACAATTAAGAAACAAGCAGCTCATGAAATGAGTGTAGTTAAGATGAGGATGCTTAGGTGGGTGTTTGGTAAGTTTTGGACAGAGAGAAATAGAAATGAATATACATTAAATGGTAGGAGTAACACCAATTGAAAATATGTTGAGAGAAAACAAACTAAGATGGTTTGGTATGTACAATGTAGACTAGCAGATGAAATGGTAGAGAAGAATGTGATAGGATCACCGTAAAAGGAAATGTTAGGGGAAGACGTCAATTGACTTGGGATGTGATAGTAAAAAAATTAAACGAATTTATTTAATTTAACCGAGCATATAGCTTTTAATAGTACGAAATGACGAAAAAAGGATTCACGAATCGTAGCCCACTTGATTGGGACATAAAGCTTTGTTTGGTTTAGTTTCGTTTGGTTTATTTCACTGCATTCGGGGTCAGGCACCCAAAATATTATAAAAAATTCTTAGGATTTATTTTCATTTGGGTTTCGCTAAAGGTTTCCACTTAGTTGTTAACTACCTAAATCCATACTTTAGGACATAGCTTATTGCAGGTGTCTGCATATAAGCACATAGGCACTTATAAATTGTATGTTAGACCGGATTGCACTCTGTCCCTCTAAGCTAAACAACAAAAAAAATTGAATTTTGGGAGGTGCCACATTCTTCCCCAACCATTTGGAAAATCAAAGCAAACAATTTATTTTTGTCAAATTTATTTATATTTTTTAAAAAAATCAAAAAATAATTTATAAAATCAAACCAAACCGCTATATCATGTATTATTTTTAATATACATTTAATAAAATTAATAATTTTTATAAAAAATATTAACTTTGATATTAGAATAATTTGAAGATATTTCATCATAAAATACTAACATTTAATTTTATAATATTGTAATAGAAATTTTAAAAAATTTAATGAGCTGAATTTGTAATACATATAATAGCATTATAGTAGAAATTAAAATTTCCTTACAAAACTTAAGAAAATTTGAAAAAGTTTTTAAAATGGGTATTGAACGAGCGAAAATGAGTTTTTTGTTTGAATTTCATAACAAAACCTCTATGATCTCTAAAAAGTGGATGATTGTTTTTATTTCACATAGGAAATAACTTTGTCATTAAGGTCCCTAATGGCACAAGTTTGAGCAAATCAAATTAACTTATCTTTAATTGTCCATAAATTTGAAGAATTGGATCACCAGTTTTTAAAAATGAAGAACAATGTTTGAAACCTCTATTTTATATTGTCCAAATCAATCGAGTTCTTTCAACTCAATGAAAAAAATAATAATTTCATACAAAACTTACACTATGATTTAAGATGTTTGTATGACTTGTCCAATTTTGTTCAATCTCACTGAATAAGAAAAATATTTGATAGAATGAAGTGTTTTTTAAATGTGTGATATATCTGTCTACTTTATCAAAATATTAAAAAATAGATCAAGATTTATGAAAACAAAACAAAATAAGTATTTTTAAAATTGGTCCCGCTTACATGCGTACGATTAAATCATTGCCTAAATTAACGGTTGTTTAGAGTCATTATTATTATTTATTTATTTATTTATTTTCAGTGAATGCCTTTTAAAAATTGATCATATTGAGGGAGGGAGGCCCTTGCCATAATGGTAAGGTTGTTTTATTATGCTGATAATAATATAAAACAAAATAAATCTATTATAATTCGAGTGTTATGGATTCAAATCATAGAAATAACGGGCTTGTTTGGTTTGTTTTTCATAAAAAATTTTGGAAAAATTTCTCTACGAACAAATTTTCAAGAGTAATCAAACTAAAACAAATTTTTTCAAAAAAAAATCTCAAAATTTTATTTGGTTACCTACTTTCCAAAATAATTTTCTCTATCATCCATATCAAATCAATCATTTTTTGTAAAACTCTCTCCCCAAAACAATTTTTCACAACCATTTATGAAAGAAGGCAAACCAAATAAGTTTTCGTACTTTTTATCTCAAAAATTACTCTACAAACACAAACCAAACACACCGTCTCTGGATACTGAATAATACGCATGCATATATCTGATCTTCCTCTAAACTCTGCCATGACTGTAATCTTTGGAATTGTCCCTTTATAGATCTTGTAAATCAAAATGGGTCACTAGCTAAAAATCTTGTAGTTTTGTTATAAACAAACAAAATTGATCATAAAATTGAATACAAATACATATATTCGCATAAAATTTTATAGAGTTTGTTGCTATTTTGAAAAATTTTATCCATCTATATACATTTTGTGTACAGTTCTATAACCATTTTTTTATTCTTAGACTTATTCAAAATCTAAAATTATTGCTGCTATGTGATTCAAAATTTCTTTTTGGCCACTAATTCAATAAATATTTTTGTATAGGACATCTATACATGTATATGAATTCAAAAAAGGATCATATGAATAAAGCATATCCAACCTAAAAAAGAATGAGAATAAAAAAAAACCAATGACAACAAAGAATTAAGGCAAGAAGTATAGTTATTTTGGTTTTTTTTTGAATGAAGGCAAGAAAGCAATAACAACAAAGAATCTTCACGCAGAAAAGATAAAGAGTCTCCACATAGGAAGTAAATAAAAATTTCACGTAGAGATGAAATCTCAGCTGTTGTTTTATACGAATAAAAATAAGTGAGAAAAAACGAGAAAATAAACACTAATAAACAGATTGAGATACAAATATACAGCTGACAAAATATAAATTGAAGTAATGTTTCACCTCTATAGTTCCTTCTACCTTGGAAAATATAAATTGACAAAAATGAGAGGGCTGATTTTTATAGGAAAATGTCACTTATAGGAAAATATAAATTGTATTTTGAGTCCCACAACTTCCTTTCACTAAGTGTCCGCCTAAACAAATTCAAATAACGAATACAAAAATAAAAGCAGGTTAATTTACAAAAATCAAATCAACATTGAAATGTTATCAAAACAAAGAAGAAGAAACATGAAAAAAGAAAAATTTACATTTACCGTGCACAAGAGCATGATGTTAATCGTAATAAATAATGGAAAAAGCAGAACACGGGAGTTCCATAGACAGGTATGTCCAAACAAATCAACATTCTTTATGTGTTGTAAGTTTTTTTTCCTTAAAAAGTTAAAAAATCCAAAACATAAGGTTTATTTTAACTAATATTATAATTAAAAAATGAATAATGATTGTTGGATTACAATTATTGATTACTTAAATAAAGTTATTGCCTCACAAGTAATTGTAATTGAATGATTTAAAATTCATATAATTATTTTAGAAGTAAAATTCGATATATGTATATTGTTGATATTTTAATGTTTATTGTTTCATTGAAGCAAGTATATGACAACTGTTCCAATTATCTTCTACTAGGGGGAAACATAATTCGGGATCCCGATGAAGGTGTGTCATATGATGCTGAGCCGAAAGGGATATATAGGGTGTAACTTGGCACCACACTTAGCAATTTGGAGATGTTTATATCCAAGGTGGCAAGTTAGGGGAAAACAGTCCGATTGATCTTCAAATGTAGATATCCTTATCGCCAGTGGCAAGCAACCAGCAAATACAAAATATTATCGATCAATGACGATGAGGCGTTGAACACCGTATTAAGTATCGGTGGAAGTTTCCAACCACCAAATTGTTTGGAAGTGTACATTGATAAAGAGGTTGTACACAATGTCTCGAATATGACACAGATGGATTCTCGTCCGTTCACTACATTGCTGACATATGGGATTGACACGACAGCGTTTCAGTCTCCTATGTATGAATCAAATGAATATTATGCAGTGGGCTACACATATAGCGACCCCGGTCTTTTCCCATTTGGTTGTTGTACCCGGACTCATGTTCCGGATATTTGGTTGTACTATATTGTAGTTGTTGTCCTTTAATTCCTTATTTTTGAGTTATAGGATGTGTTGGGCAGGTTTGTGACAGGTCGGTTGAGTTTAGATGCCTAAACTAGTTGCCCAGATTTTGACCTGTCCGCTCGAGCGGGGAGTTTGACGCTCGAGCGGGGATCCTGTTGTTGCTTGTCCGCTCGAGCGGGGGTTTTGGCGCTCGAGCGGGAATATCACCCATCCAGTATTTCCTGTGTAGTGTTGGACGCTCGAGCGGGGGATTGGCCGCTCGAGCGGAAGGTTGTGAGTGACGCTCGAGCGAGGAGTTGGGAGCTCGAGCGGGGAGCCTGTATGCGAAAATGCTGAGAGTGTGCATCCACCGCTCGAGCGGGTGTTTGGCCGCTCGAGCGGGAGTCTGTGAGTGGCGCTCGAGCGGGGGTTTCCACGCTCGAGCGGGCGACTGTTATAAAAGGGCGAGATCCGACTTTCTGGACCATTTTTCATCTCCCTCTTGTTTCTAAAACCCTAAAACCGTTTTCTCTCTCTCCCTACACACCTTCTCTCTTAGGTTTGATCTATTTAGAGTGAGTTCCTAACCTAGATCCTTTATTAAAAAGATAGAGTGAGTCGAGGGCTTCGTTTTAATCTGAACAATTCTTGGTTTGGAGCACTTTGTATTTTGGATCATCATCTCCATCTTCTTCATTCGAGTTCTTTGCTTCGAGGTAGGGATCTCCTACTCCAATGTATACGTTTTGTTCTGAGTTTTAGCATTTTAATATGTTGGGGGTAGTTGGTAATTTTGGGAGAAACCCTAGTTGTTGTATTAAATTGAATTGTAAGTTTAATTTAAGGAAAAATTGGGAATAATGGTTGAATTCACGAAATATGAGGAATTATTGATTAAATGGGGTAGTTGGTTAATTTAAATCATGTGCCCATTGAATTGTTGATTTAGTTATTTTCTGTTTAGAGATAACTGTTTTGGGCTATCGGTGGAGGATAGTCATGATTGTTGTAGACATTGCATGTGGATTAGGGATAACTGAAACTAATCACATTGGTTAAGTCATTAATGTTGACTGTTGAATTGATACAGACATTATATGTATTGATTGTGAGATGTATATGTTATACATGTATTAGTTGAGCATTGCATATGCATATTGTGTGGGAGGAGATAGGGGATGTACTCCACGGTTAGGGGAAGATAGGGGATGGACCTCTTAACCGAATTTTGTTTGGGAGGAGATAGGGGATGGACTCCATTAGCATCACTATTATGTGTGCTTATTGGTATTGAAGTGTTTTTGTATGTTATTGATACAACACTAAAATGTGTATCATATTGGAAGTATGGAAGTGTTTTGATATGAGCCTGTGTCTCATTTGTTTTGTTGATATTGGAAGTATGTGAATATGATATATAGTTCACTGTTGTAGTTTGGCCAGGTTCTGAGCCATGTTGATAAAAATGGAAAGTTGAATAGATAATGGAAAGTGAAAGTGACATTTTGTGTTAACCATCTATTAAATGCTATCGCTTTATTCAAGGCTTATATTTGGTTTAGTATGTCTCTACTGGGCTGTGGCTCACCCTATATGGGAACATCATTTTCAGGTTCAGGTGATAAGTTACCTCCAAGGACTTAGCTTGGAAGGACCTGGATTGGAAGACTAGTTTAGTTATTTGTTTTGTTTTAATGTTACATGTAATTACAAGCTGAGGGCTTAATTTGTAGTTGAGTTAGTACTCACATTTTGTGTCCAAGTGTTGGCTTGGAAAGATGTAAGCCCATAGGGCATTTACTTTCATTATTACATGTAATGTCTTTATTTAAGGATACTCTGATGAATGAATTATGGTTTATTTTCTTAAGTAATGCATCTTATTATTGTGTATGTTGTGGGTTATTTTTGAGGGTGTTACAACACAAAACAGACATTTCAGGGCCATGGTGGAGAATCAAGTTCACGTGGTGGATATGAGACTGAATTTCACAATAACATCGAAGATGTGCCCACCTACAGCCATCATACCACTCTAGTTGAAGTTGCTGGTAATATGGCTGAAACGGTTAATTATGTGCAGTTTGCTGACAATGACATGTACGGTCCTGATGTTGCCCTAGACAATGATGAGAATGAAATGTGTGATGAAGAAAATTTATTGGGCGGATCAGATGATGATGATGAAGAAGATGATGCCGACGCTCCCGTTGATATTCAGAATGCCCCCATTCCACCTAGACCTGAAATCCCTTTCTATGAAAACATTCACATGGGTGGTGATTTTGACATTAGTAACTGCGATGTCGTTCCCCGTAACCGAATCTGGAACGCTGAAAATCCAGAGTTGGACAAAGGGATGGTTTTCGTTGATAAGAAGCAACTTGTACATGCTGTGAAATTGTACCATGTAACAAATAATCGAAAGTATAAAGTCGTAACCTCCAAGCGAGATGTTTGGGTGTGTGCTTGTAAGCACAATTGCAAATGGTGGTTGCGTGCATCTCTTAGTAGGATACATGGTCTTTTTGAAATAAAGCAGTATAGGGGTCCTCACCATTATTTATACCCACGAATGAACAGGGACCACACTAATATTAGCTCTAGTTACATTGCTTCTCATCTTTTGGGACAAGTTGCGGTGAGTATACAAAATAAATGTTTACATATATATAAATATTTGTTTGTTTATAGTGTCCACACCAAAATAATCTGACTCATAGGTATTGTCGTATGCAGAATGAACCTGATATGCCAATTAAGAATGTCATCGAAGATATCAAAAAGACCATGAACTATAGTATATCATACAAGAAGGCGTGGCATGCAAGGGCAAAGGCAATTAGAATGGTATTCAGGGATTGGGATGAATTATATAGGCTGTTGCCTAAATTCATGCATGCATTACAAATATCTAATCCTGGCACCATCGTGCAATGGAAGCATAGATATACCGGAGGTACAACCATTATGCCCGTCTTCCATTTTGTTTTCTAGTTTTTCAAACCCGTCATCTATAGATTCAGATATTGTAGGCCTGTTATAACCATAGATGGTATATTCTTATATGAGAAATACACTGGTGTGTTACTTGTAGCAACGATTGTCACTGCCAATGGCAAAGTATTACCGCTTGCATTCGCTGTTGTCGACAGGGAGAGTTTGAAGTCTTGGTCGTTCTTCATTTCAAATATCAAGGAACATATTGTCATGGACCGATAGGGAGTGACTTTGATATCTGATCAAGCTGAGAGTATTTTAGCTACTGTGAGACAGCATTGGCTGAATCCCTCGCTTCAATTTGTTAGATATCATCGGCACTGTCTTCGACATGTTTGTAGTAACTTTAACACTAGGTTAAAAAATAAGGAGCTGAAACAACTTCTATGGAAAGCAGGGAGTGCTCATCAACGACGAAAGTGTAATGGTTACTTAGAACAGATACAGACTATTAACCAAGATGCCATCAATTGGGTTCACAAGATGAATCCTGTGGAGTGGGCTCTCGCGTATGACGGTGGATATCGGTGGGGGGTATTGACCAGAAATGATGCTGAGTGCTTCAATAGCGTCTTGAAAGGTGTAGGGAACTTACCTATCTCAGCTATGGTCGAATTTACATTTCGGCGGCTCGTAAAATATTTTGACGAGATGGGAGCCCAAGCTGAAATAGATGTAAGAAATGAGTTCCAATATCTTAGAGAGATGCAAAAAACTATTGAGGATGGCATCGCAAAGGCAAATACTTTCAAGTTGATATCGTATGACAGGTTAGTTTGTAATATAAACTAAATTGTTGTTATTATGTTCTGAAGTTAAGTACACCTAAAAACATGAACTTGATTAGTTTATATTACAATTTTCTGATAGGCCCCGCCGCATATTTGAGGTGCAAACATCTTTTCGCCATGGACGAGGTCGCAATACACAAATTGTGCGGATGAATCAACCCACATGCAATTGTGGGAAATATGAGATAAGACACTATCCATGTTCCTATATGCTCGCTGTAATGTCTGAATGCGGTGACAATCCATTCGAGTACGTTGATCTAGTATATGGGCTTCCTGTATACATGAGGGTTTGGGAAACTAAATTCAATCAAATACCGCATCAAGATTATTGGGATGATCTGCAGTGGACCTTAATGCCTAATGTACTTCGTCTGCGAGAAGTAAAACAGGGTCATACATCTATGTCTCGTATTCCGAATGAGATAGATATATCAGATAGGCGTTTGATCGCTCGTTGCAGTGAGCGCCAGCAGACAGGTCATGACAGGCGAACATGTCCGGTGCGACTTGGTTGATGAAGACTATGTAATACTTACATATTGTAATAGATCATTTTTTAATTCTTCATTTGTAATAGATCATTTAATTCTTTATTTTTTAATTCTTTATTTATAAACGGGGTCGTACATTTAAATAGATCATTTTTTATTTGTAATAGATCATTTCTAATTTTTAATTCTTTATATATTGTAATTGTTTGATTTCCTTGAAAAAATTTACAACTAACATGGTAAGCAAATAAATTAAACTAAATATGTATGCAAAAACATTTAACTATACCACATAGGCCTATGTTTTTTATTCTCTACTTGATTGAAAATGTTTATTACAAAATTTTAGTGAAAATCACATGGTTCTTCTACCATTTTAAAATTTATTATTTATGAATAAATTTAATATTTTCGAATGCTGCAAGCATTTTTTTACATTTACAATTTATGAATCAGATCTACGTAATTTACAAATTTTATACTTTATTGGAACTTTTACCATTACAAAATCAATAATGAAGTTTTGTCAAATATGCCATAAATGTAATTAGCAACCTCTTATTAAAAAAAAATTCTCATTCAATTTTTTCCCAAATATTTATGTAGGAAAACTATCCACATGTTGCTGGTCATTATTAAGCTTATGTAACTGAGACCTTAAAATTATTTTGTAAAAGATTTCTATATTAGTTATAGCATTGATAACAGTAGGTTCTGTTGAATTGCTTATCATATTTAATGGCACATAAATTGATAAATTTATATTTTAGAGAATTGCTTCCATGTTAGTGGCACACAAATTGATAATTTTAAAATAATCGACCACATTTGTTTTTCAAGTCGTCTTGTATGGAATAATTAGAGTTTAATTGTTATAGTTAAATTACATGCTTACAAATACAGTTTTTTTAAATAAAAATTAATTATATTTTAGTGAATTGCTTCCATATATGGTGTCACACAAATATAAATTTGTAAATAGTCGAGCATACTTTTCTTTTACAAATCGTAATTTATGGAATAATTACAGTTTTCATGTTATGATTAAATGAGACTTTTATTGTTATGATCCAGTATTTTACTTGTACAGGCTTCATGACACATCTACCTGATGAGGTCCCACTTTTTATTCATCCACATCGGGCTGACAGTATATGGGATGATTCGGTATGCAATAATGTTTGTTGGACTTTACGCTTACAATGAAAATACCCTGCATTTTGTTTTATATTACGTGATAATGCTATAATTTAAACTAGTCCTTCTGTTATGCAGGACGAGGCACGCACCGTGGTGACATGCCGGCGGGGAGATTCCGGCCTATGGGAGCGTCCATTGGACCATAGAGTCTTGCAGTGTTTACTACGCGCGGGATTCTATAGTGTTTATCGTATAGGCCATATTAGACTAGACCACCCACTCATCATTGCTCTCGTCGAGAGGTGGCGCACAGAGACTCATACATTTTATTTCTCGATCGGGGAGGCCACCGTCACATTGTAGGACGTATCTGTCCTATATGGTCTACGGATTGATGGGCGAGCAGTTACTGGAGCTGACCCATCATTGACGAGGGACCAGTGGATAGCCCTATGTGCTGAGCTATTGGGAGTAGCACCTACACCTGCAGACTTACAGGCAGGTAGACTAAGGGTGATGTGGCTGTCCGAGCAGTTTCAGGGCCATCTTCCAGATCAGGCTCCAGATGAGTTAGTACAGCAGCATGCCGAGCATATATTCTGTGGCTTATTGGGGAGGTACTTCTCCCTGATAAGTCATAAAACCTGCTCAAGCTGATGTACTTGCCACTGTTGAGAGACATTGACGCGATCAGCCAGTACAGCTGGGGCGCCGCGGCTTTGGCATGCTTGTATAGGATGCTATGTCAAGTATCTCAGGTGGGTGCGAAGGAGATCGGAGGACCCCTTGTCTTGCTACAGGTTAGTAAGAATTTTATTACATGTCAATTCATATTGTATGGCATATATCAGTATTGTAATTGCGTTCAAACTATTGCAGATTTGGGCATGGGAGAGATTGATTTACATTGCCTCGTCTAGGCGGCAAGTGGTTGCTCCTAGTGAGGTTCCCATCGGCCAGGGAGATATGCAGTTGCCAGCCGGACCTCGAGGTAGCCGGTGGAGGGTTGACATGGGCCACGAGGTCGGATCGACCCACGTAGTCGTCGTGTATAGAGACTAGCTTGACTGGATAATAGATGGAGAGGTATGAAATTTAAATACCTAAATTTTAATTGTTATATGGAGTGTATATGTTCATGAGCGATTTTTAATAGACTTGTCGTTATTGTAGTTTATCTGGCAGCCTTATGCTGGGGTCCTCATTACGCTCCCAGACTATTGCCGACTAGGTGAGGAGATATGGATGGCGAGAGTGCCATTCATTTGTTTTGACGTGGTTGAGTGGCATCTCCCTAATTGTGTCCTCCGACAGTTTGGTCGGGTCCAGTCTGTGCCGGATCGGTACGACACCGAGTGGCGGTTGCATGCGACTGATAGACGTGGCCGAGCCGGCACTGACTGGAGTCTGTTTCATATGCGATATATACAGCTGTGGGATGCCCGTCGCGACAGTATTGTACAGGCTGACTAGAGCGATGAGGTCCTCCCCTCTTCCGACCCTTACATGTTGTGGTATCGGCGACATACACACCTACTAGTCGGTAATCCGAGCCACCTGTCTGAGTCCGGATATCAGGGACTTGGGCCTTCTCTTGAGACATTAGTGAGTATCATAGTATGTGTCAGATAATTGTTAAGATCATAATTGATTTACTTTCAGTCAACTATAGCCTAATACGTCTGAATTTTTGTTCAGGTGGTTCGAGCTGGGAGGTCATATCACTTGGCTGAGGGCGCCATTTTCAGACGTGATGGACAGCATGCGATGCAGGCCCTTGCAGAGATCCGAGAGTTATTGTACGAGGGGATCCAGCATGCCCATCGGGTAGATCGTCTGTATTTTGGCCACTACGGTGTACACAGTGTAGTAGCTGCTTCAGACACATCAGTCCCGTCCACGTCAATGCCTTCAACTTCAGTGCCAACTGTAGACGTCCCCGAACGTCTCGGGAGAAATCCCGTTTTGTTCATTGGGCTCACTACAGTTCGGACTCGAATGTCACGGTTCTGAATCTAATCCCGCAAAGTGCAATGCGAGACCGACAAATCACCAAAGAGTCCAAATCTGGCAAATCGTTTTGAAAAACAGATTTTTAGAAAGAAGTGCCAAACATGGACTGCTTTGTCAGATACAGAGTCGCCACCTAAATATTTTGTTTTAGGGGAATTTAGGAAACCCTGACTCGTACCTAAGGCCACGTGTCCGTCATCACCAAAGTTGCCTCGGCTCGGGAACTTGGGTACGATTGGGGAAGGTCATTTCATGAGCACCCTCGCTCGCCCGATCAAAGATCGGCCACTACTAAACATGATATCAAGTTTTTGAAAATACATGCGTTCTTATTCCGGTTTATTAGCCTAAGTTTACTATGTGATGCACACAGCACACAAGTATAGACTATATCCCCTAACTTGGAACAAAGCATCGCATATCCGTTTGTTTGGAAATAATTTTGAATTTTGCTACTCGCAAGTAGGCTAAAATACGGATTTCGATGAATTATCCCAATTCAAGCAACCCAACCTTCACCCACAAGCATTCAGGCAGGTATATCATATAAGCAGTTAGCCTCATGGCAAGCATGCTATCATGGCAGTCACTCACACACATGCAAGGATGCTAAAGCATAAACACTCACCGAGTACTCCAAGCCAAAACAAAAACTAGTTAGTAATCAATGCATGATCCTAGTTCATGTTAAGATGGCTAATGCAACACATGCAAGATGCAACTAAAATAGGCTCGGCTATTCTAAGAATGGCATGTGAAATGCGGCAACTCGATACACGTATTCAAGTTGGAATTGAAATACTATGCAATTAGTATGATGCGCCGAGCCCGGTGCATGCAATACGAATGAATGTATGCAAACATGCTAACATAAGGTATGCTAATCGAAACATGACCTAAAACTAACCATCAAAAGCAGGTAAGTAAAAGGGAGAAAGACGTGGGGTTGGAAGACATTCACACACGCACGCACACTGATTACAAATTCACCCTCTCGACGGAGGCTCCGAAAGAATAATACAAACCAAATAAATAATTAACTACCCTAGCTAATTAATTATTACAGACCCTTAATTAATTAACAAATTAATTACAAAATAAACTAAGTATAAAATTCAAAAAGGCCGCCGCAGCTCCGCCTCGAAATGATTGGATGATGCATGCTCAATTCGCCTTGCTCAGAAACCTGATGCCATGCCACATGTTGCCTCTGTTTGCACTGTTCTACACCTTTGAGAATTGTGAAAATCCTAAAGTTGCTTCTGAACCACTCCTTGAGAACTTTGGGATGCCACCGGCCAAGAGAAAATACCACCGGCCATGGGAATATGGTCATCGACCAAAAATGGGATCATCGGCTTGATTTTGGTAGTCGGCCGGCACTGAAAGTGGCCGATCGGCCATTTATTCACTGGTTTTGCTACAGCAGAGGACAAACAGTGCATGGCAAGGCATTTACAAGACAATGTATGCACGACCACTCTCTCTATCATACTAAGAACTCAAGGGAGTATGGCTCTCGATCCTCAGGCCACCAATCACACATTTCGATGCATGATGGCCAAAGATGTCAAGTGTGCAAATCAATATGAATGAATGCAACAAAACAAATGAATGCTACACACTCTATCATGCTGAATCAAGATTGTCGGTGACCGAGGATTGAGGTACGTTTCGTCACTTCAAGTACGAACGTCCCTCATTCCTCATGTTTGGTTTGACACCCCAAACCAAACATAATGCAACGTGTGTATGCCATATACAATGCAAAGCATGTAACCAATGCAATGCAACATGGGAATGTAAGACAATGTAACATGAGTATGTCAAAATACAATGTGATGCAACCTAACATGCAAACATCATGGCAATGTAACAAGTATGTAATACTACAATGCAACCTAGATATGAGAATACACAAAGTCATAGGCATGCAACAATGATACCAACCACAAGGATGCGACAGCATACAATGCGGTAAGCCTACAACAATGCGTAAATGCATGATCCATGGACTTACACTAAGGATGGATAGGCCTCAGCCGTGTCCAAAACAGTGGCCAAAGTGCCAAGAAATGATGGACAAAACACACCCAAACGTGCACATGTGAAGGTCCAACACTTAGGCATGAAAAGAGTCGACTCTCAAGCACATTAAGAAGAGACAAATATGGACAAATTATAAGCATGACAAGCTCTGAAAATGTGTAAAGGATGATGCCAAATCAACCAAACCATGCAAGTAAGGCATGCAACAAAGCCCAAAACTTAAGGCAAACAAAGGGGTTCAAACCATGGCCATATCAACCAAGCCCCAAAGAGCCAAGATGACTTAAAATAGTCCCGGGGCAGACCAAAATAAGGCTAAAACATGCACGGAACAAGGCCAAAAACATGCTAAGAAAATGGCGCAAAACAAAGGGCATTCAAGGCCACAAAGAGAGCACTCCACTACAACTACCTTAACCACACATGGCATGGATTATTCAAAGAAAAAAGAGCTATAATATACCAAAAGGAGCCCCAAAACCCACTGATATGGCATCCCAAGGACTTAAACAAAGAGGCATGCACAATGACCTATTTTACGGCACAAAAGAATAATTCTTCAACACATTGAAAGGATGGTAGATGCAAGCATACAAGCATGGAGCATGGACTGGAATAGCATGATAAGTGATTCCAAATCACTGAAATAACCCAAATAAAGCATGCTCATGACTCACACACTCAAAGCTAACAAGCTAGGATGCATGGTGGCTATACAAAATATGGCAAACATGACTGAATCAACACCAAAAAGAACTTAAATATGTCACGACATGGCTAAAAGCTTCATGAAGTCAAGCTAAAACATGCAAGCATGATGGTCTAAATGCATGGTACATGTTATGACAATAGAGGGGATTACAAAGCAAGTGCATGATGCATACAATAGGCCATCGAACCAACATGAAACAGAGGTCTAACATGATAAACTAACACCAAATATCCTCTGAAATGGAGCCAAATAAAGTTATGCAAACATGCTACCTTTATGAGCCCTAAATGCAAACAAATGAGTTATAGGGGGAGAGGGGTGTCCCTCCCCTATACAAGACCTCAAAACCACTTCTTCACCACTGAAAATCCTCTGGATTTCAGTGGTGAGAAGGTCAATACACGAAGGGTTCCAAAGCCCAAAGAGGAAGGCACAAAAGGGGGTCAAACAAGGCTTAAGAGGGGGTAGACAACCCCCAACACCAAAATGACCTTAAGCAACTATAACAAGCATGAAAATACAAAACTTTTATCAATTATACACTAAGCTTAAAACAGCATGCAAGATAGGCTAGAAGCTTAAGGCAAAATGGGGAATAAAAGGGTAAGTTCTCACCCTTGAAGAACACTAACTCCAGCACCTCCTTTTGATCAAAACCAACTCAAAAACTCTGAAATCAACCCCTCAACACCTCAGTAACCAAAGTATAGTGTAACACTAGGTGCCTTAGTACAAAAATAGGAACAAAAACACACTTTTGAACACTATTACACACACAACTAGAGAGAGGGGGAGATATAGAGAGAGAGTGATATATATCTTGTATATCAGATGAATCAACCTCTAGAAAGGGAGGGAAGGCCCTCCTTTTATAGAAAAACCAATTTGCAAAGCTTCCAAGAGAAGCTAAACAAGGATGAAATCCCTCCATACACGTGTATGGAGGGCAGAGTCTGTGCTCACCAGCTGGCACAGCTGGCATGCACAATGCCTGAAAAAGGCAAAGAAAAGGTCTCGGCCAGAAAAGGTGGCCGATCGACCAAATCAATGGCTGGCCGACCAACTATAGTGCCGATCGGCCAAAACTATTGGCCGGTAGCAATAAAACATGGCCGGTGACCTCAGACCATGGCCGGTGAGTTGAGGAAATAGCAAACAAGCCACCCTATTCCCTCAAAATAGAAACACAAATGCTTGGCCCACAACCAAGTACAAAACAGTCAAGTTGAGAGGCCTTGAGGCGAGGCGCACAGCCGAGACCTCCGAGAACTCAAAACGAACACGAACATGGATGATCACCGAGTGTTCAAACGGTGACGTCCAAGTCTTGAGGACGGTCAAAAATGGGGTGTCTACACCAGCCATAGCAGGTCCTTGGACTTTAGTCACCCCACCGCATGGTACCCCATACATTTCTCCAGATTCCCCACACGTACATCCTACCCAGCATGCTAACCCTGATTGGACACCGCCCCGATACATGCATGACATTGTTACCCCACCCACCCAGTTACCACCTGCTTTTCTGGGGACTAGTTCGACTACGACCATGAGTGCACATGATACAGTTCTCACTAACATCTCCTACGTTGAGGATGAGGCCCATATTGAGCCCTCCCCCCCAGAGCACGAGGGAGAGGCCGAGGTTATGGTCGTGGCGGACGTCGCGGCCGAGGTTGGGGTAAGGGCAGAGGCAGAGGTCGAGGTCCAGCTGCAGATCGTGATACAGTTACACCAGATGAGGGAGTTTCACAGCTCACAGCAGTATCCGATCTTCAGCCAGAGACAGGATCAGGGGCAGCACATGCAGGAGAGGGGGGGTCACACTCACAGGCTCCACAGGCAGTCAGTGGAGGGCCGCATGCAGGGGAGAGAGTGCCAGATATTCAAAGAGTCTACCGCAGGAGACCGAGGAGAGAGGTCCACGGTTGGGGTTGTGGGACTAGGGGCAAGTTAGGGCATTAGCGGGTGTGATATGGAGTGTATAGTGTTTTTTATTTGTAGAAATTGTTATAGTTTTTGTAAATCAAACTTGTACAGATGATGTAAATGTGTCATACTTATTTATTCAAAAATATAATTTCACAATTTTTTATTCTTACTTATTTTGATGAATCACACAAATCTCTTTCACATCTCTATCTCTCTCTCATTCTCCGTAGTCTCTGCATTATTTATAGTAATTTACGTTTTTTCCTCAAATTTACAAATTGAGACAACCATTTATAAACCAAAAAATTATTAAACAAGTTTTCATGATAGTTTTTAAAATTTGGTAAAAATGTCTTCAAATTAACAAATAATTAAATAAGTTACCAACGTAAGAAATGACTTATCAAAAGATTTTTAGGCTATGTATGGTTTGATTTTTAGAATTTTTTTTCAAAAAATTAAAAATTAATTTGGTTAAGAAATAAAAAATAAAAAATCATTATAATTTAAGGGTAAAAAATGATTATCATTTTAACTTTTGGGCAAGTTATATATATACGTATGGGTGTTTCAATTTAATTTGTAAAAAATTATTTCTAACCACTCGAAAAATAAAAATTATATAAAATAATTTTTTTTACAAAAATTATAAAAATTATATAGTTGATTATTATTTGTTATTATAAATTATTATTATTATATATATTTAATATTGGTCCCAAATTTATAAAATAAAATTTATATATATTAAAAAATGTGAGTTTGGTGGGTGTGCGTGTGTGTGTCAAAGAGAGAGAGAGAGAGAGAGAGAGTGTGTGTGTGTGTGTGTGTGTGAGTGTCAGTGTGAGAATGAAAATGAAGAGTGAGTACAATAGTGAAAACGTGTTTTCAAAACATGTTTTTATGATTTCATTAAAAGCGCGGTTCCTAATCACGTTTTCTGGAAAAAAAAAAAATTTAATTTATTTTTTAGGGTTTAGGATTTATTTTTTTATAAAATTGAAGTTAAAATAAATTTTAAGAATTAAACTATAAATCCTAAACCCTAAAATAAAAATAAATAAATTTTAAGAATTAAACCCTAAACCCTAAAATAAAAAAAAAATTTATCCCTAAATACTAAGGTAGTGTTTGGTAACGTTTACGTTTTTGGTTTATGTTTACAAAAATTTTATAAACTGGTTTTTATTTATTTTTAGAAAAACATAAATTACAAACGCGTTTGGTTTGAACAAAATGTTTAAAAAATTTTAAAAACATAAAATAAAAAATATGTTTGTTCAGGCCTAAAATATTTATATTTATTTTTATTATTTATAACAATGGAATCATACATATTATAATTGAAAAAAAAATTAATAGAAAAAAAAAGTTAATTGAAAAAAAAATTATTTGAAAAAAAATTATTTGAAAATATTGGTCTTAATTTCATATAGTTGATTATTATTTGCTATTATAAATTTTATTATATATATATATATTTAATATTGGTCTTAATTTTATAAAATAAAATTTATATATATTAAAAATTATATTGGTTTGGTGTGTGTGTGTGTGTGGGATGAGTGTTTGTGTGTCAGAGAGAGAGAGAGAGAGAAGAGAAGAGTGAGTGCGTAGAGTGAGTGCATAGAGTGGCTAGTATTGAAAGCGTTCTTCAAAATAACAATAACGGAGAGAAAGCAAAGGTATTTATTATTTGTAGAATTACAAGAACTTTTCAAAAACAATTGAAATATCTCCCTTCATTGATAAGTCGTGGATAAGCATTATAAATCCATTACAAGATAAATGGTTTGGTCATTCATCCAAACAATTTCATTTATTATCATCATCATCTGACATCTCAATATCAGATTCATATATAACATCCATGCTCCAGGCGAAGTACTGGTGTGCATTATCCATTAACTCATCTTCGGCATGCTCATTTGTAGTCTTCATTAGTGAGGACTTTTGCAAACGTTGGATCATGCGATTAACTTCGTTGCGGATACGATGCAATGCCCTTTGCAACAACTGTGGAGTGTCAGTTGGCATACGTATGACTAACCGGCGAGGAAATTTAATATTAACTTCACGACATAACTTAACGAGAACGTTTGCTCGAGTTATGCGAAATTCCAACTCAGCTCTCATGGTATTGACGGTGGCATGTGAGTAACGCAAATTTGGATTTAATGGGTATTGAAATTCATCTCCATCTGCAACCTAATAGCGACCCATTGCTGAATATAGATCAACCACCGTATATCTCATGATGATATCGCTCGAAATAGCTATAAAACTTTTGTTGTGGTATGATGCGATATTTATACCATATATACACGTGGTAGCTGTATGTATGAAATTATAGTAAACAACTATGCATCAGAGCTGTCACGTCAACTTTTATGACCTGAACAACTATGCATCAACTTGATAGGAGTTGTCACTTCGACTTTTATTTACTACTCAATGCATATCTGAAGGTTTTAAGCAAAGTTTAAATCCGCTTGGAAATTTAATTTAATTTTTCCACTTACAAATATAATTCAATTTATTTTGCCTTGACAACATATTTAATTTCATTTTTTACCTTACATATTTCATTTAATTTAATTGGAGAAATTTGACCAATTTAATTTGAAGTTAATTATGTGTTGATTTAAGTCGGTGTTATTCTTGTCTGCATACTAGGCTAGGTTTTATCTATAACACTTTCAAGTTACGAAATGACGAAAAACCCATTCATTCTAACTCTACTACAAATTAATCTTCAATACATTCTAACTGTATAATATTTTATTTTTAACGTTTATGAATCTATTTGGGGCTGCACAGGGTGGCTTTTTAAACACAAAGGGTCTAATTGTTTTGTTATTTTGTTCTGACACCCCCTCAAAAATTTTATGAATTGCATAATTCACATGGGCACAGTAGGTATGGTACGATAATAAATTGTAGCTCGGTGCAGTGATACGTCCAACATTTCTCAGTGATGCTTGCCAGTGACTTGAACAAACGTAATAATTTGTATGCTTTGTTTTTTCCTCAGATGCTATGTGACTTTGTGCAGCGATGCAGTGATGCATGTGACTTTGTGCTGTGATACAGTGATGCATGTGACTTTGTGCACTGATGCAATGATGCATGTCACTTTATGCAGTGATGCATTGATGCATGTGACTTTCTGACTTTGGCATGCTTGTATACTTTGTGATTTTTTTTCCTCACATTACATGATGCATGTGACTTTGTGCAGCGCAACTTAGATGCTTTGTTTTTTCCTCACATTTCTGAATTCATGTAAGTCACATTAATACGACCACATGGCAATAATGTTGATAAACAATTTTATAAAGGACTGAAGGAGTTAAGTGTAATTTACCGAATATAAAAAGAAGCAGAAAATGCAAAGAGGAGAAAAGGGGATGACTGTGAAGTTCATTAAGTGAAAATAAGATAAAATATAGGCTGCAGTGCCAATCTTGTTACTTTTTATTAGGTGACTATTTTATTATTTTGCTAAAAAAATCAACGATAGTTTTGTAGGTCGAAGTGAGTTGGACAGTTGTATATTTACTTGTACTTTGTTTCATAGTTGTTTATGAACAATATTACTTTAAAACAAAGAAAATTAAAGCCGCTGTTTCATTTTATGATTTCATTTATAAAATTTTGAAAACCCCAATTTGTACTGAAATCGTCAATTCGAAGTGACTACTTACTGTATTAAAAAACATAAGCATGAAAAAATAGTTTCATGTGGCGATGTGACAACTCACTGCATTACTGATTAGTTTGACAACTCACTGCTTGAATATAAAGGGATTGCATTGTGAAAAGGACGGCCTACAATTATGGTTTTATCTGACAACCACGTCCATGACTACATCAATTCAGGTACACAAAGTCACGGGTACTCAGGATTGCATGAAATGAATAAGATTAAATAATATCACGGGTATCACTTCTTCCATAGTGCCCCAACTCAATTATCATCACCAGATCATCTGTAGTTAACCCTCAGTATGATGTCTATAAATAGCGCTACCCCCAGTATGATATTTGTTCAAGTCATAACAATAGTAATATATTTACAATTACTATTATTATTAATTTTTTTATTTTATGAACAATGTCTTCAAGAGGTGCAGGAAGTTCACGCCGGCAAAGAAATCCGAAAGTGTGGCTGCTATCTCCATTTACTTATGACTACAAGAGCGAAAAGTACTCGAGTCTGAAGGATTATTATGCTGGTATCCGAGCAGAATGGGCATTCAGGAAAGAATTTCAATCTAGGTAAATAATTCCAAGAATTCCAAGAATTTCAAGAATTTCAAGAATTCCAAGAATTCCAAGAATGGGCGTTCAAGAAAGAATTCCAAGAATTTCAATCTAGCTTCCCTTAACTGGGGCCCGTCAAATAGTGATCCTCTAGGTAAAGAATTTCAATCTCTATCAGGAAAGAAGAAAGAGTCGTCTTCCAATTCTTGGAAGTCCAGTCAAAATGATGACTCTGGTAAGGAATGGGGAGTTGACAGAAAACTAAACTTAGGGGCTGGACAAACAAGCTCAAAGCCAAGTGGTTGGTCCAGTTGGGGGACTAATAAAGTTCAGACAAACGAATTACCGCCTTCAACAACACATAAAATAGATTGGGAGTAGCTCGGTGAAAAGCTTCCCTTAACTGGGGCTCGTCAAATAGTGATCCTCTAGGTAAAGAATTTCATTCTCCATCAGGAAAGAAGAAAGAGTTGCATTCCAATTCTTGGAAGTCCAGTCAAAATGATGACTCTGGTAAGGAATGGGGGATTGACAGAAAACTAAACTTGGGGGCTAGACAAACAAGCTCAAAGCCAAGTGGTTGGTTCAGTTGGGGGACTAAGTTTAAAACCCAATTGGTTTTACTTGATTTGCTTGTCAAAATATCTATTTACAATTAATTATACCGAAACAGATTGTGTTATGCACCTCTTTAAAGAAATTGACGAATCTCTTAGTATAGAATAGCAATCAACGCAAGGCCAAAAATGTAAGAAACTAGACTTCTAAGTAGTTCTAATGACGCTGATTTGAGATTTTCCGGATTTATACCCAAAGAGAACAACACTTCCGAAATTACTGTTTAATACCAATTTTCTGGACATATTTGAATGCATCAGTTAATATAGATTTTGACTCCCAAAAGTTATGAGAAAATTCTGATATGCAATTGAATATGTAATTAATCAACTGTAAAAATTCTTTACCTATAGGATCACTATTTGACTTGGTGCACAGACTTTGGTTTTCTCGATTTTTTTTATTATAGTGACAACTCATCTCTTATTGATAAATGTGGGATTCTCAATTCAGAAAGTCACATGGCAACAGTGAATTCACTGATTTAGCTTACAGTGAGCATGCCTTTATGTTGTCGGTATATGCAGATAGATTGTCAAGTCATGTGACTTGGTGCACAGGCATTGCTTTTCTTTGTTTTCTGATTACAGTGACAACTCATCTCTTATTGATATATATGGGATTGTCAATTCAGAAAGTCACATGGCAACAGTGAATTCACTGATTTACCTTACAGTGAGCATGCCCTTATTTTGTCGGTATATGCAGATGGATTGTCAAGTCACGTGACTTGGTACACAGTATTTGCTTTTCTCTGTTTTGTCATTCTAGTGACAACTCATACCTTGTTCATATATATGGGATTGTCATGCAGAGGCATCTTTCTAAAGCCGTTCATAACCAACTATTTAAACGACTAAAAGTGAAGACACAACCTTATAACTCATTTCGCTCTGCGAAATTATCATTCATTTGTTTAAAAAAATTAGCATGGCTACACGATTCATGGGAGGGAGTGGGAATCGCAGAGGTGGTAGGAACTTGCAAAGGGGTGATAGTTCACGACGAGGAGGGGGAATGGGACGTGGCGATGCTGAAGACGAAACAACAATACCTGTTTTAGATTATGCTTGTGGTTATCGTGATAGGTTTGGGAAGTGACATTTTTTGATGCCCAAGTATTATCGAGTTCAAGGAGGTTCATGTATGGACCCATCTGACAATCAAACAGGATATGGTTTATCTGACGCTGCTCGTCTCAAGTGGCCCACACTATTTATAGAGCGTGTACAGCTGGAAATCTTAAGTCGAGAAAATCAACTTAAGGTGCCAAAAGCACGTTCTGTTGAGATCCAAAAGGAAGATCCTGATAATGTTGATCGACTATGTGAAAGATTACAACGTGAGATTTCTCAAATGCGTCGTAGGTTAGCCCGCGATATGCAACTATACATAGTTAAGAAGGATGCCCAGAAGAACAGAACAGAACCAAATGTTGCGGCTATCAAGGGTATCATGGAGGATCCTGAACTTGTCTCTGACACTGAGCTTTCAGATTATTCAGACTCTGAGATTGCCGATTTAAGCGCGAATTAGGTGTTAATGTCTACACTTTGGCAATATTAGGTCATGCATTAATATGTAATGTCTGTGTTAGACTAAGTGTTTCCGTAATGAGTTTGTCAGGTTGTCTGCCTAATAGTTGTTTGTCTAACTGTTATGTTTATGGATTGTGTGTTCAGTTCAGGGCATTCAGGATGTATGTATTGTGTGTTCAGTTCATGGTGTCCAGAATGTATTTTTGTGGGAGACTTATGTCTGTACTACATATGTAACTGGAAACTGTTACATTTGCAACTTCAGTTATGTTATTTTCATGCCTGTATGAGTATTTAGTAAATTAGTGACTTCGTATATTATGTATTAAGTTTTATTACAAAAATGTTGACAAAATTTATTTTAGGAGAAATACACATTCTCTTAACTTGTTCATCTTCTCAATCGTGACAACCCAAAAATGTAACCATTATTCATTGAATATAACAAATAACGTTCTCATTCTTACAAAAAATACACTACCAATTGAATAAAACAAATAATCTTTCCATTCATTCATTCATTGCACAACATCGGTCTTATGAAATAAGCAAAACCAATTGAATCACAATAATATCAACTCCAACCCAATATTTACATTACATAAGTTCCTGTTCATAATCGGAATTCAAATTACATACAAGTTACATTACATAGCAAAAAACGGAAAAAGTACCATTCGTATGTAAAAAATACATCATCAAAATTTGAGGTCTTTCTTTTCTTCCTTCTTGCTGTAGCTCTCGCGGTGGCCTTCATCTTCTTGGCCTACTCCGCGATGCTCTTCGCGTCTCACCCTTCGTCGTTGTTCGTCGAACTGCACAGTGTCTGGGTGTGCTTCAGACTGTAGACCATGTATATCACTTTCTAATCCAAAACAAAGACGAAAGAAAAAAAAATTTTTTTTTTAATGAAAACGGCTAGAAAAACGGTTTTACTAAACCGGTTTTCTGAATTACATTATTACTTTCTAACCCAAAACAAAGACAAAAGAAAAAAAATATATATTTAAATGAAAACGCCTTTAGTAAAGCCAAAATAAATTTCTGAATAACACCTTCTAATCCAAAACAAAGATAAAAGAAAAAAAAGAAAATTTTACATGAAAACGGCTTTAGTAAAGTCAAAAAATTTTCTGAATTACTTTATCACCTTCTAATGCAAAACAAAGACAAAAGAAAAAAAAAAAAAAAATGAAAACGGCTTTAGTAAAGCAAAAAAAAATTCCTGAATTACATCTTCTAACCCAAAACAAAGACAAAGAAAAAAAAAATAAAAAAATTTAACATGAGAACGACTTTAGTAAAGTTAAAAAAATTTTATGAATTACATTATCACCAAAACAATGACAATAGAAAAAAAAATTTAAAAAAAAATAATAAAATAAAATAAAATAAAATTTAAATGAACAGTAAAAGCGTGGTTTCAATCCACGCTTATTGCAGTGAACAGTGAAAGCGTGATTCACAATCATGCTTTCTTCAGAAAATAAACTTAAATTATATGCATAGTGAAAGCGTGGTTTGGAACCATGTTTTCTTTAGAAAACAAAATTAAACAATATGCACAGTGAAAGCGTGGTTTGGAACCACGTTTTCTTCAGAAAACAAATTTATGTTAAAAGCGTGGTTTGTAACCACGCTTTCTTAATTAAAAGCGTGGTTTGTAATAGCGCTTTCACTATTTATCAAATTTTCTGCTCCAAACAGTGAAAGCGTGATTTGTAATAGCGCTTTAGTCTAGTTTGGGAATTCCGTCCAAACTAGACCTAGTTTAGGAATTAAGATAGTAATTTGGCTTAATATGGGAAAAGCCTAAAAAAAATGTACATCTTTCTTGCAATCTTCATTGAGACTAATTTCTTTCTCAAATTTCTTTGCATCAAAATTATAATTTTTTTTTCTAATTACATTTGTAATTTTTTGCAATTTTTTCCCCTGATTTTTTAATTTAAATTACTAGCATTGAAATTTGTGTAGTTTAGTTTCTTTCAATTTCTCGATTTCCTTAATTATATGACCCGCAAACAATAACAAATTTATCAGTTATGGTTTTATAATTTGGTTACTTAGCAATTATTTTTGTAATGTTTGGTTTTTGTCATTCTTATTCTTGTCTTACTATTTTTGTTTAATATTTTATTTGTTTTGGATAAATTGTCTATAATTATTTGGTTTTCTTCTTGATAAATATATTTTTTATTGCTTGATTTCCTTTTTATCTTTTGGAGTGGTGGTTTGCCAAGAAAACTTGAGCATATAATTCCTAGAGCTATTGGATCCCAATGCTTGGGGTTAAAAAAAAAAAAAAAAGACTTCTCTTCCTCACAGTCTCCATTAAGACCAAAGTTTTAAAAGGCTTTACTGAGGCTCGCCTCGAGGCGAGGCTAAGGAAAAACGTCTCAAAAAGCTTGCACACACAGTCTGAGACATGTGCATTAGATGCGTCTTGTATGCCTTCTATGTAGGCCTGTAAATGGATTAGATTCGGAATAGAGTTGTCAAAATCCGAATCCGATCCGATTAAGATAAACCTGAATCCATTTATCCCATATCCGATTATAGATCACCTGAATTTGAATATGATAATTTTGGATATCTGATTTGATAATCTGATCCAATCCATTTATTTATTTATTGAGCTACAATTTTATATAATTTGATTTTTTTTTTTCATTGTGTTTTCTTCATTCAAATTGAGAATAATCAGATCGGATCGGATTTTTACATATTCGATCCGTTTAATAAATGGATTAAATGGATTCGGATTATTGGATTTTTGGGTCGGATTTTTTTGTAAATGGATTCGGATTTTTGGATCGGATTTGGATTAAATCCAATCCATTGACAATCCCGTTTCTACACATAAGCATGTGAGAAGTACGCATATGAAGAGTTTGCCTTAGGGTCTTGTTAAACTTACTTTAGTAGATGGTTTAAACATAAAAAATAAAAAATAAAAAATAAAAAAGAACCCCTTTTACAACTATATAGAAAAATGAAGTAAATGACCAATCAAGAAAAAATACAAAGTTAATGCTTAGTGAGAAACTCAATCACTAAAGCTAAGAATACTTTATTTTCAATAAAGCAAAACTTTCTTCTCTGCAGTGAACCTTGAGCATAAAAGTATTTACACCTTTATATTTAATTTTGATGTATTTGTTTATTGTTTTAAAATATTTATTAAATATAAAAATTCGAAATTTGAAATGCTTGCGACTCAATGTCTTAAGGCTTATGCCTCGCCTCATGAGGGGTAAAATGCCTCACATTACGCATTCGCCTTTAAAAACTTTGATTGAGACGTTTCTCTCAGATTTTTTTTTGCAATCAAAATAATAATATTAATTTGTAGTTAAATTTGTAATATTTTGTTTCTTTTTGCATTTTTTTTCCATTTCCCTATTTTTTTCCATTTAAATTACTAGTGTTGAAATTTGTGTAGTTTCCTTGGTCTCGATTTCTCAATTTCCTTAATTATATGAGTTATGGTTTTACAATTTGGTTACTTGTTAATTATTTTTATAATGTTTGGTGTTCAAATTTCTTATTCTTGTTTTATAGTTCTTTGTTTAATATTTACTTTGTTTTTGACAAAGTTTCTTTAATTATTAGGTTTTTTTTCTAATAAATATATTATTTATTTAATTTGTCTATTGGTTTGTTTGCCAAAAAATCCTGAGAACAGAGTTCATAACTTTTGGATCTCAATGCTTGATGATAAAAAAACGGACATCTTTCTCACAATCTTCATTGAGACTAAGGTTCTCTCTTCGATTTTTTTGCAATCAAAATTATAATCTTAATTTCTAGTTAAATTTGTAATATTTTGTTTCTTTTTTGCAATTTTTTTTTTTCATTTAAACTACTAGTATTGAAATTTGTGTTTCGTTTCTCTAAATTTATCGATTTTCTTAATTATATGACATATGAACAGTAACAAATTTATTTGTTATGGTTTTATAATTTGATTATTTGGAAATTATTTTTATGATGTTTGGTTTTTGTAGTTCATATTCTTGCCTTACTATTCTTTGTTTAATATTTTAGTTTTTTTGATAAATTTTCTTTAATTATTTGGTTTTTTTATTATATAAATATATTATTTATTACTTGATGCTGGATTTCACTTTGTCTATTGCTTTGTTTGCCAAAGAAATCTCAAAAAACTAATTCATAGACTTTTGGATCTCAATGCTTGATGTTAAAAAATGGACATCTTTTTCTCGCAATCTCCATTGAGACTAAATTTCTATCTCAAATTTGTTTGCAATTAAAATTATAATCTTAATCTCTTATTAAATTCTTAATATTTTGTTTCTTTTTCACAATATTTTTTTTTGTTTCATTTAAATTACTAGTGTTGAAATTTGTGTTGTTTTATTTCTCTCACTTTCACGATTTTCGTAATTATTTGATATATAAACTGTAACAAATTTATCTTTTATGGTTTCCTCAATTTCTTGATTTCCTTAATTATTTGATATATAAACTGTAACAAATTTACTTGTAACGGTTTTCTCAATTTCCTTAATTATTCGATATATAAACTATAACAAATTTATCTGTTATGGTTTGTAATTTGGTTACTTGATAATTAATTTTATATTTTTTGGTTTCATAGTTCTTACCATTGTCGTGCAATTATTTGTTTAATGTTTTCTTCAATTTTGTTATTTTTTTCTTCTAATTATTTGTTTGTATTTTTTTTTTTGGGATAAATATATTATTTATTGTTTGATTTTACTTTGTCTATTGGTTTATTAGCCAAGAAATCTTGGGAATATAATTCATAACTTTTTGGATCTCAATTATCGTTGTTAAAAAATAGACATCTCTTTCTCACAATCTCCATTGAGACTAAGTTTCTCTCTTAGATTTCTTTGCAATCAAGATTATGATATTAATTTCTAATCAAATTTTTAATTGTTTATCTGTCACATTATTTTTTGTTTGAATCGACGGAAATTAACTTTTCTATATATATATTTTTTATTTTCCAAATTTTTTCCTTTAACTTGTGTTGAAATTTGTGTAAGTGCCTTTCTCTCAATTTTTTTAATTATATGACATATGAATATTAACAAATTTATTTGTTGTGGTTTTATAATTTGGTTACTTGGTAATTAATTTTATAATGTTTGGTTTTCGTAGTTCTTACTATTGTCGTGCAATTCTTTGTTTAATATTTTCTTTAAGTTTGATTTGATAAATGTTCTCTAATTAGTTGGGTTTTTTTTAATAAATATATTATTTATTTCTTAATTTTTATTAGTCAATTGGTTTGTTTACTAAGAAATCCTGGGAACAGAATTCATAAACTTTCAATTTCAATGCTTGATGATAAAAAATTGGACATCCCTTTCTCGCAATCTCCATTGAGACTAGATTTCTCTATTAAGATTTTTTAGCAATTTAAATCTATAATCTTAGTTTCTAATTAATTTTTTTTCCGAATTTTTTCCCTTGAAATTATGAATTACTAGTATTGGAATTTGTGTTGGTGAGTTTCTCGCAAATTCTTGATTTCCTTAATTATATGACATGAATAGTAATAAATTTATCAGTTATGATTTTATAATTTGGTTACTTGGTAATTATTTTTTATATTGTTTGGTTTTATAATTCTTATTCTTGTTTTACAATTCTTTGTTTACAATAAATTCTCCCTAATTATTTGAATTTTTTTATAAATATATTTTTATTGCGCTATTTTCCTTTCATCTTTTGGAGTGGGTTGAAGAAATCCTGAGAACATAATTCATAGCTATTGCTTGAGGTTAAATTTTTTTTTTTACATCTCTTTGTTGTAGTCTCCATTGAAACTAAGTTTCTTAGATTTCTTTGCAATCATAATTATAGTTTCTAACTGACTTTTTTATATTGTGTTTCTTTTTTTTCCATTTCTTTATTTAAATCAATCAAAAGTATTGAAATTTATGTAGCTGCCTTTCTATCAATTTCTGTTTTTTTCTTTATTTGTATGACATGAATTGCTGCAAATTTATCAGTGATGTTTTATAATTTGTTTACTTATTAATTCTTTTCGTATTCTTTATAGCGACCCCGGTCTTTTCCCTTTTGGTTATTGTATCCGGACTTAGGTTCCGTAGATTCTGTCATTGAATAATTGTTGTTGTCATCCTTTATTTTCTCTTTTGGAGTTATAGGCTTTGTTGGGCAGGTTTGTTACAGGTTGGTTGGGTTGGAAACCAAGTGTTGCTGTCCAGATTTTTGGACCTTCGCTCGAGCGAGGAGTTGGTCGCTCGAGCGAGATGTTGTTTTTAGTCCTTCGCTCGAGCCAGGTTTTGGTTGCTCGAGCGAGAGTCTGCGTCTGGGCTTAGGACCTGAGAGTTGTGTTTCTTAGCTCGAGCGAGCTTCCTTCGCTCGAGCGAGCGAGGGGTATGTTTTCGAGTTCTTCGCTCGAGCGAGCATTTCGTCGCTCGAGCGAGCTTCTGGGTTGCAGACCTGAAGCATCGAGTTTTTGGCTCGAGCGAGATTTTCTTCGCTCGAGCGAGGCTTTCCTGTGTCTGGTAGCTCGAGCGACCAAGTTTTCGTTCGAGCGAGCCTGTTCAGTTTAAATACGCAGCAACGGTTTTTAAAACGTTTTTTCACATCTTTTTGATCCAAAAACCCTAGTTCCGAGTTCTCTCTTTCTCTACTCACCTTCTCTCTTAGGTTTGATCTACTTAGAGTATATTTCTACCATAGATCCTTTGTTAAAAAGATAGAGTGAGTCGAGGGCTTCGTTTTAATCTGAGAGTTTGTGGATTTGGAGCACTTTGGACTTTGGGTCTTCATCTTCGTCTTCTCCATTTTGGTTATTTCTTCGAGGTAGGGATTTCCTACTCCAATGTATACGTTTTGTTCTAAGTTTTGGCATTTTAATATGTTGGGGTAGTTTGGTAATTTTGGGAAAAACCCTAATTGTTTAATAGATTGATTTGTATAATTAATTTAAGGAAAATTGGGGGAAATTAGTTGAATTCATGAGATTGAGGAATTTATTGATTAAATGGGGTAGTTGATTAATTTAAATCACTCGCCTATTGAATTGTTGATTTATTTATTTCCAGTCTAGAAATAACTGTTTTGGGCAAACGGTGGAGGATAGTCATGATTGTTGTAGACATTGCATGTGGATTAGGGATAACTGGAACTAATCATATTGGTTAAGTCATTAATTTTGACTATTGAATTAATACAGAAAATACGTGTATTGATTGAGCATTGCATATGCATATTGTGTGGGAGGAGATAGGGGATGTACTCCATGGTTTAGGGGAAGATAGGGGATGGACCTCCAAACCGGATTTTGTTTGGGAGGAGATAGGGGATGGACTCCATTAGCATCACTTTTATGTGTGCTTATTGATATTGAAGTGTTTTTACATGTTATTGATACAGCACTAAAATGTGTATCAAATTGGAAGTATGGAAGTGTTTTGATTTGAGCCTTAGTCTCATTTGTTATGTTGATAATGGAAGAAATGCTGATGTGATAAATAATTCACTATTATAGTTTGGCCAGGTTCTGAGCCATATTGGTATAAATGGAAATAAATGGAAATTGAATGAATAATGGAAAGTGAAACTGATGTTGTGGGTTAACCATCTATTGAATGCTATTTGCTTTATTCAATGCTTATATTTGGTTTAGTATATTTCTACTGGGCTGTGGCTCACCCTTTATGGGAACATCATTTTCAGGTTCAGGTGATAAGCTACCTCCAAGGACTTAGCTTGGGAGGATTTGGACATGAAGACGTGTCTTTAGTTATTTGCTTATTTGATAATACATGTAAACATTCAAGCCGAGGGCTTAATTTGTAATTGAGTTAGTACTCATCTTTTTGTGTCCAAGTGTTGGCTTGGAAAGGTGTAAGCCCATAGGGCATTTACTTTCAATGTTACATGTATCGCTTTATTTAAGATAATAATACTCTGATGGATAAGATAATGATTGATTTTCTTTTATCAATGCATGTTAATGTTATATAAATATTGGGTTATTTTGAGGGCGTTACATTCTTGTCATTGATAAATTTTCTAGAATTTTTTTGGTTTTCTTTTGATTTGTTTGATTACCTTAGAACCAAGACTACCCTTGAAAAGTGGCTGCAAGCTTTGCACTCTTCCAATCAATGAAATTTGGGAAGCACAAAATCATTGACGGTGTTTACCTATTTAGATTCAATTCCATGGGAACATGCTCTATGCCAATGTGTAGCATCGAATGAATCATCAAATTGATGATCCTTGGAACCAAGACTACCTTGGAAAAGAGGTTTGCAGAGGTTTGCAAGCTTTGCACTCTTCCAATCAAGGTAGCAAGTTGTTGACTAAACTCTTCAATCTCATTCCTTTGGTTCTGTTTTATCATTCTTTCATCCAATTGAAGATTCTCCCAATGCCGGCTTCCAAATTCGCAAGATAAACTCTACTATGTCCACCTTGTTGACCTCCTTTGAGCCATTAATCTAAATCATAATAAATCAGGATTCAGTCACACTACAATCAAAATCAGTCCAAAATACATGGTCCAGCTAAAAGTGCCGAAGGATACTTTTGAAATACCGAATGAGCAAAGAAATGTCAATGTCAAAACAATTTGTGAATTTGGATCTGAAAAACTCAAGGTAGTCAATATGAACTAGAGTCAATTTGAACTAGAACTCAAGCTGAAGTTGAGGTTCACAAACCGATGTTGTCAATGTGTAGCTCGAAGTCGTAATACTTGCAAGATCTGTGTAAATGAATCTCTACACTCTGAAGTTGATGTACCTCGTATTCAGCTTTGAACAATCAAGGGAACTCGAAGTGCAATGCTTAGTGGATTTGAACAAGATCTTGATCGATAACAGTGATTGAGAACTAATGCAATGAACTCAGTCTGATAGCCAGTTACTAGTATCGTGAAAGGTTAATCAACTTGAGACAAATCAACTCCAATTGTGAGTCAAGACTCTAAGCTAGGGTTTTGGATTGTTTCGGATTGAGTTCGAAGTTTAACTTGTGTTTTGGATCAAGTTCATAACTCAATTGTGATTTTGAATATAGCAATTTGGAACTCGAATTCTGTTTGAATGAGGAGTGAAGCCTATGGAGGCTGAATCGAAAAATTTTCGAACAAAAAAATCCAGTTGCGATTGACTTGTGAACAACTAGTGCACTCCATAGGACACTCAAGCAACTCGAATCAGAGGTAATAATAGGACATGAGATCATTGTAGACCTAGAGGTACAAAGAACCAATTCGAATTCAGCTTTGAAGCAAAGCCGCGAAGCTCAAAGCTGTTGTAAAGCTTAAAAGTCCAGATTGTGTTGGGATTTCAAGGTCCTAGGGTTTTAGTAATCAGGATATCTCATGCAAGAGGGCTTTGTAAAGTGGAACTCAAGTGCAATTTGAAAAATCTAGAAACCCTAGATGTTGATTTGTGATTATGTATCAATAATAAGCAGAATATAACAATCTCAATCAAACAATCAAGAGAAAGAGACACAACGATTTTTACGTGGAAAAACTACAATTGGACACCTCCAACTGTGATCAAAAAACCACGGGCAACTGCCACAAGACAATCCACTAAGAAGATATAAAGGAATTACACAGGTATACTCTCAATTATCTAGCGAATCCACAATGTCTAATTGAACCAACCTCTATGTGCCTCTTCCAACCCCATCTTCACCACGGAATTGTCTTTCCGATGAGCCACTCCGGATTCCACCAAAGCTTCAGGCTCGAATTCTTCAGAATCCACAACTGAAGAACAACTCTCTCTTTTGTGTATAACAAACAAATCTTTGACGTACTCTCTTTAAACCATGAGTTGAATACTCAATAAAACATCAAAGAAAATAACAAAATATCCCCAGATATAAACCTTTAAGAACCAAAAAGAAGATCTGGAGGAATAATCAATCAATACCTTAGTTTTGGGAGAAAACCAAGTATTTATAGAGAACCAAAAGTAATCCTAGATTGGGAAGAAAACAAACTCCTTGAGAAATCCGGATTCTGAGGCTCGCTCGAGCGAAGATTTGCTGGCTCGAGCGAGGAGTGTATTTTTCGTGATTTCTACTAGTGCCTTGGCTCGAGCGACGAATCCTTGGCTCGAGCGAGGAATACACTCTTTCAAGTTTTTGTATGGATGCAATCCTTGGCTCGAGTGAGAACTCCTTGGATCGAGCGAGAAAACCTTCGCTCGAGCGAGCTCTTCTTGGCTCGAGCGACCAATGGCAGACATGCAATTTTGAATGCAACTTTGAATGCAATTTTGCATTTTGCTTCGGCCGCGAGCTGACCGGGCAGCTCGACCCCCGTAATAATCAGCGAAGTGGCAATCTTGAAAGCATTAACATCACAAACTTCTCTACATGGCTCGATTCGGGTTTGGATTTGCATCTAATAAACTCATAGTCTCACTGAAATAAAAGTGCGAAAATAAATACATCTGAAAGGAGTTTTGTCAAACGGGGTTGCCAAGAATAAAAACCTAACACAATTCAACTGCAATTAGGATTGAACTCCAACTACAGTTGAAGAATCAACTCCAATATGGAAGAAGTAGGACTCAATCCAAAGCTCTGATACCAAAATGATTAACCAAATTTAGGAATTGGATTTCATTAGAGAGAGAAAATGTCCAATTAGGGACAATCAACACTTAACTTGCAAATATTCAATATCAAAATGTCATCTATTCATTATTTGTATATCAATTATTCTTACGTTAGAAATAATTTCTATTTGATAATTTTATGTACTATCTTGGCTGTGGTTCACAAATATACAGTAAATAAGAAAGAGAAGAGTCCTCTTGCTATGGAAACAACTGGGTGTTAGTTTTTTGGCCTTGAAGTAGAACAGAGAGCTTGAGTCAGGTCTCGAGCCAACCCAAGATCTAATCTTGAGCTGTGGTGTTCACATCTATGCTCTATGATCTTTTTGGCTTAATTGGTCAAACGATTTGCTGATAGAGCCGGCACAGGATACTACCGCAGATTGGACCCTCAAAGGGTAGGTTGCTGGTAGAGCAACATACATTAAAATTGTTCCAGTGTCATTGGAATTAGTTCATATTGTTATTAACCAAACGAAGAACAATAATTTCCTTTGCATTTGCTCTTATTTATTTTTTTATTTGCCCTTTCCAAATCCATGAATTAAATAGAGCATCATCCATTTGATTTATTCGAGTGACATTTTTTTTTTATCAGCAAAAAAAACTTTATTGATAGAAAAACATACAGAGTATGATAATGTACATCAATAAAGAGAAGGGTGCAAAAAGCATCACAATGAAACATCCAGATCCCAACTAGGTTGGCACCTAAATGCCCATGAAATCATCTGCTAGCACAAACTCCAAGCTCCAAGTTGGTGAGTAACCAACATGCAGAGCAAAAAACAAAAACAAACAAATAGTAGCAACCAAAAAAAACTACAAACTTAGCAGCCCAGCCTAACAACCCTTGAAGACCATTCCAGTGACATGTTGTCAACTCATTGTGAATTGTTACTATAGCGATCCCGGTTTCTAACTTGACCTTTATGGTGTTTCGGACTTGGGTCTTGTCGTTTAATGTTGTTGTTCATGTCTTTCCCTCTTTTTGCCCTTGAATTTGAGTTTTGGAATGTCTTGGGCGTGTTTTGAACAGGTTGGTTAGTAGTTGGTCTAGAACCTTGTTGCCCAGAATTATGGTCTTCCACTCGAGCGGGTCTTCTTGCGCTTGAGCGGGGTTTGCAATCACTCAGTATTTTGTGCGTCTGCAAAAATGCTGCGGAAGTGTTTTTCACGCTCGAGCGGGATTCCTTACGCTTGAGCGGGTCTGAGCTCGAGCGGCCCTTCTTGCGTTCGAGCGACTGTCTGAAGTCTGTAAAATGTTGGATGAGTGTATTCTACACTCGAGTGGGTCTCATTGCGCTTGAGCGGGTAGTGCCTTGCTGTTGTGTCTTTGCGCTCAAGCGGGTCGAATTATTGTGTCTGACGCTCAAGCGTCAGATCGCGAAAGTGACTTTTTGAATCACTTTTTCTGTCATTTCTCTCTCCAAAACTTTCCAAAATCCTAAGTTGAGAGCTTCTTTCTCTAAAATACCCTCTCTCTCTACATTTTGGCCTTGGTCTATTGATTTCCAACCCTTTTGTCTTCATTAAAAAGTTGGAGCTTCTCAAGATCTTCCATTTGATCCGAGTAAAATCAAGTTTGGGCGTCCTTGAGGTTTCTCCACTTCTCCTTTGAGCTTCTACACTTGAGGTAGGGATATTCTACTCTCCTATATGGGTTTTAACCTAAGTGTTAGTCATTTTGTATAAATGGTGGGTTTGTGGAAGATTTGGGGGTAAAGTTGAGGTTAGGGTTTTGATATTTGTAAAAGAGGGCTTTCCTATTTTGGGTTCTATATGTATGTGAGACCTTGAGAATAGGGTTGTTTGTGTATAATGGGGAAAATTTGGCCTTGGGTGCAATGTCTGAAAAAAGGGGGAGAAGGCCCTAATTTGCTTTATATGGACTATTTGTTTAATTAGTGAAATCATTATGGAAATATGAAATTGGTTTGGAAATTATGAAATTGGAGAAAATTGTGATTAAATGGTGTAGTTGGATTGATGAATGACTCACCTATGGAAAATGTGTTATATTATCTGTTGAGAAATTTATTTATCTGTTTAGATATATATGTTTTGGGCTATTGGTGGAGGATAGCCATGATTGTTGTAGAAGCTGCATGTTGATTAGGTAAATTGAAATTAATCAGTTGGAATATGTCATTGAATATGACGGTTGGATATTAACATTGAATATGTGATTTAATTGGTCATTGTATATGATGACGTGTTAAATATATTGTATATGTATCTTGTTTGGGAGGAGATAGGGGATGTACTCCATTGTGTGGGAGGAGATAGGGGATGGACTCCATGGATAATTAAGTTGCTCGGAGTGTCCAGGGTGAAAGTCCCGAAATCTTATACATATTTGGGTGCCGGTTCCCTCGGACGTAGTTCCGTAAAATGGCAAAGTTATGGAAGTGTATGAATGATGTTTATGATTGAAGTGTTGATGAATGAGTTGCAGTCTCGTTTCGAATTGTTTATATGATAATGAATTATGTCAATGAATTGGCTTGGGTAATAATTGGAAGTGAATTGAAATGTGGGGATCCATGTTGATTGATTATGGGAAAGGTTTAAGATGGTTTATTAGTGTTAAACATTTACCGAATGCTAATGTTTTAGTTAATTCACATATGTTATTTAGCATATCTTTACTGGGCATTGACTCACCCTACTTGGGACACCATTTTTCAGGTACAGGTAATATGCCACCTCCAAGATCTTAGTTTGGGAGGTTTTGGAGTTGAAGACTCTTTTGTTATTCGTTTTGAGGATTAATGTATATTCAAGCCTAGGGCTTTTCATGTATAGAGTTAGAACTCTTCTGTTGTTGTAACCAAGTGATAACTTGGAAAGATGTAAGCCCGTAGAGTACTTATTCTGTTGTAAACATTTGGAATTACATGATATACCTTTTGTAATATTTACTCTGATGAATGAACATGTACTCTTTTCTATATGTTCACGGAACTTGTGAATGAATGATTTATGTCTTAAATTGAGGGTGTTACAGTTACACTTTCTAAAAGGTTAAACTTCTATGGAGGGGTGTACTAGCAAATTTTTACATGCTCATATTTTCAAGTATTTTTAATTTTGTTCTTGTCGCATTTAGTCTTCCCTTTGCCATCTCTTTCTCTACTAGCATATCACCCGTGCTATGCACGGATTGTGTTTACAATTATCTATATATGTGAATTGCGCTTTTTAAATGTCTTTTTTTTTTCCTTTTTTATATTATATTAAAGTTCAATATTTTGATAATAATCATATGTGTTGGACTTTTCAATGAATTAAATGTCTTTTTTTTAATTATATTATATTAAAGTTTAATATTTTGATAATAATCATATGTGTTGGACTTTTCAAGAAATTTTTTTATACTTGTTCTTAATACATTAAAGTGTTATTATGAGGGATAATAATCATATGTGTTGGGACTTTTCAAGGAATTCATGTATTGGATTTCAAAGAATTTTTTTTATACTTGTTCTTAATGCATTAAAGTGTTATTATGAAGGCAAGACTTGGGAGTTGGGAGAAGTTAATAAATGCTAAGATTTTTTTTTTTCAACAGTGATTTAGACCCCCTCAAACTTCAACCCCCATCACCCCACACACACGTGGCGGGTGGTGATTGGAAGAGAAGAAAAAAAAGAAAAAGAAAAAGTGACCAATCAAAAAAGAAAGGGGGTCAAAGGGGTGGGGGGAAAGGGGGTCTCAATCTTTATTCTTTTTTTTTTAAAATCAAAAAATCAGGAAATTTAGATTGGGAGATTGGAGCTCCCACAAGGCTTGGTGTTAAAAACCCCCTTTTGCTTAATATATAGTATAGATATGGAGCATTTCAAATTTCATTTGTAGTACCTCTTTTACTTTTTGCAGCGTTATAATTTCATCATCTAGTTCAACAAGCGAAGTGTTTCCTTTTTTTTTTTTTGGGTAAGTGCAAGCGAGGTGTTTCCAGTTACTCTTTGCCCCCATATTTTTGCCTGCCACCATGGAAGAATCCCTTATTTCCATGACTTCATTGTCTATTGCAACACCTAAAAGATTCATCCTGGTCTAAGCATTCTTAATTTCATGTTCATTTGCTGATGTATTACTCTCTCACACCTGGTTCTCTCTTGCTCCCATCTCTTCTACCACTGTAATTGTCAACCACTTTATCAGGATTCCCTTCAAAAACATCACTTGGGTGTCCGACATTGTGTCCTCGCGTTCATAGCAAACCAAGGACCCCTCTTCCTCTTATAAACCTAACAAAAACCAAATATTTCAAGACCAAACAATTATTAATACAATAAATTATTCTGTGTTTAATCTCTTTTTCTCTGATGTATGACTATTTGTTTAGAAAATAAAAGAATAAACATAATAATTTTTTTAGGCTCAAATATAAATATCTATTTAAAGTGTAACTAAATTAGTGGGTTGATGATAATAGTTAATATATATTAAGCGGGTGGACTTGGATTTAATAATTCTTCTCTGCTAAATTTTGGATGACTAAATTAGGTTGATGCCAGTGTGGCTTTGTCTAGGCTTAAAGTAACATGTATATTTCTTACTATGTAGTGTAATCCCGATCTGATCGATGTTCACCATTAGTTCTAAGAATTCAGTTCCCGCACATGATCTATCTCCACTACATTCTAAAATCTTTTAGACACCAAAGCAATTATCTCCTTTCAAAGTCCCTAACAATTAACTCCAATCCTTACAACTTCATTTTTAAATTGAGTAATATACAAATAAAAAAATACATACAGAATGATATAGTTGAATTGTGAAATTATCATTTTGAAAAAAAAACCACACCAAGATGATTCTAAACTTCAAAAAAATTTATTGCCACATCATTCTAATTAAGTGAATTTCTATGAAAATTTTAGTAGAATAAAATTTTCCTTCTAAATTTGGTACATCAAAAAATGACCATATGTACATGCTGGAATCTGGAGCTTTCCATTTGCCGACTATTTTCTCAATTGGATGGGAAAATTGTTCGTTCATAGATTGAAATTACAACTAACATCAAATTTTGTTTGACCAAACTAAAGCAACCCAAGCCAGCCCCTATGAAAATCAACTCAAAAATCGAACAGGTGCAGTGCAGTTCTCCAGAGTCAGAGAACGTAATAAATAGCAATACTCATTTAGACAGATAGTTTTAAAGTTTTACCACTACATAATAAAATCTAAAGATGTTTAAGCATAAGATAATTTAAATATACTAAATAACTGACATAGTTGAGACACCAAACAAGTTATTGCCTTAAAATTATAGCATTATATATATAGGGGGTTTAGCATAACAATGAGATATTCA
Source organism: Camellia japonica (assembly GCA_030407325.1). NCBI lineage: Eukaryota > Viridiplantae > Streptophyta > Magnoliopsida > Ericales > Theaceae > Camellia > Camellia japonica. The sequence continues at coordinate 89,737,304 of JAPPVO010000013.1, read as the reverse complement.
TTTTCAATAAGCATTCAATAAGTCAAGTCTCACCAAGTTTTAACATTAAAAGCTTATTTTTTGTTTTTAAGTTTCAAATTAAATGAGTATGCATTACCAAATGTGCTTAATTGTCAAACTGTCCAGAGTGTAGATCACATCAAATAAGGTTTAGATCACATTAGATCAGAACCAGAGCTGAAGAAATGGTATAACCATCTGATAGACAAGGGTGATGTCCTAAGTTTATGACCATTTGTCAAAGATTATGAACAATAATAAAATCTCACAAGGTTTTGCATTTGTTCACTGTCAGGGAACACCAAGTTGTGGATGTTGATACGGATGCGATGAAGGTATGATGACAGGGGACTTGTAACGTTCGTGAGGAGACAATTTGCAATTTTCTTAAATTGTAATAATGCATGTAAAGCTTTGCGTGAAGGTCCAACATGACTAGCAAAGCTCAGGCGGGGAGTGTCATCCAATTGCTTGATGCCTGTCTTATAGGTCGCCACCAATTCTCATCAGGATCAACTTGGCATTTAACAGCAGTAAGATAATCTCTCATGCTCTAATCAACAACTCATAGACATTACTATGATTACTATTGTCATCCCATTAACACGCTTCAACATTTCAAAGATTTTAAGACTCCTTAAGAAATCAATGTGCTTGAATGCCACATAACCTCGCTCTGCAGTTTCTTTGCTAGAGTTCACTGATTGGAGCCGATCAGCATGCCTTGAGTCAGTGTGAATTGCCACCTTTATTTCATAAGCTGACATGTTCTCCTACAAAAAGAGCATAAAGATAAAAATGACTCAGGTTGCATCTCTAATCACCTTCTCAAACCAATGCACTTTTTATAATGCTGGAAATAAGCTATAATTACTAGTTACATAATATTGCTCCGAAGGAACACAACTACACTTTGTTTTGCAAAATATATTCTTGAAAGCAGGAAGCGTAATTCCAACAGCAGTCATTACCATACCATTGTCAATATTACAAATTTACAATAGTAACTACTTCAGTGACTTGCCAAAATAAATAAATAAATAAATTAATTAATTAATTATGAGCAATGGCATTTTAAAGAAACAAAACACTCGAGAACCATTGACAGTTTATACGTTTCAAAATTCAATTATACCATAATCTTAAATTAACTATCAATGCATTTTATCAATATCAAATGTTACAAGTGGAAAGAGTTGCTACAATTAACAAGCACTCTTAACAACAAAGATAATCAATGGACCAACCAATACACCACTATCATGATCAAGAAAATGACATCAGAAACCCCTTTTCCTGATAAACAAGTAAACATCACTTGCCTTTTCAAGTGAAGCAAATGGAAAAGAAAAAGAAAATGAACATGGATCACAATTACAATTCCAAATTAATGAATAGAGTCTGGGAAGTAAACAACTCCACATACCTAATAAAATGCATAGATATGATCCAAGACTTGTAGACATGTAAGATATATATCACAGAAATTAGATTGACATATAGTTTTGATAAAGATAATATGTTTCAAAAAGAAGGTTTCACAGGTCAACAATTAAAATACTGGATGCTATTTAATTGACTCATATAACATGTTAAGTAATGAGCCTATTTTAGTTGCATTATTGCATGTGTTGCATTAGCCATCTTATATAGTTAGGTATCATACATATTTTTCTAACTCTTTTGTTTTATCTTAGCTTGGAGTACTAGGTGAGTTTTTAGTACTTTAGTATACTTGCATGAGTGTGAGTGACTGTCATGACTACCATGCTTACCATGAGGCCAAGTGCTTGTTAAACTGTTTGAGTGCCTGTGGATGAAAGCTTGTTGCTTGAATTGGAATGATTCAATTAATGTACGTTTAAGCCCACTTTGTCAATGGGCAAATTCACAAACTTTAAGCCCACTTTGTTAAGTAGCAAAATCAAACCCTTTTCGAAAAACAAACAAAAAATTGAATTATTCCAATTCGGACAAACTAGTCTATACCTTGTGTGCGCACATCATATAGTAAATGCTAGCCTAATAAACCGGAACAAGAGCATATAATGTTGATAAACATCATATCATGATTAGTAGAGGCCGATCTTTGATTAGGCGAGCGAGGGTGCTCAATTCATGACATTCCCCTCTCGTACCTAAGTTCCTGAGCTGAGACAATCTTGGTGATGACGGACATGTGGCCTTTGGCACGAGTCATGGGTTTCCTAAATTTCTCAAAAAATATTTAGGTGGCGACTCTGTATCTGGCAAAACAGTCCATTTTTGGCAATTTGATTCAAAATCGATTTTTCAAAAGATTTTTCGGATTTGGACTCTCTAGTGTTTATCAATTTCACATTGCACTTGTGAGATTAGATTCATAACCGCGGGAGTCTGAACTGTAGGGCTTATATTCGAACTTTTGAAAGGGGGCGCGAAAAAGTCGAGATGCAGTTTCTGGCGACTCTGTTGGGGAAATTAGAGAACTTGACTTGAAATTCATGATGTGAAATTTTATCTACACTTATATGTTCCTTTGCATTGTATTTGCATTGGTGCGTTTAAAGTCACTGTGTTTGCCATCTGCTATTCCTAGATGATTTGCCAGAGGTTTGCCTAAAAAGCTTACCAAAAGGCTGACCGGTCGCGGGCTCTGCCACGATGGGAACACAACCCTTGGATCTGGACTACCACTATACCGTTTGATCCTCTTTTCACTTCTCGGTGTTAGGCGTGAGAGGTATATTAGGTAGTCTTGCTGAGGTACCCTTTTTGACCATTTGGCCTAGATGCATATCGATAGCCATAGAGACTGTTTCAAACTAGGACAGGTTGCTCACCCGAATTCAGGATTGTGTGAAACTACTTTGTTTAGATAGTGAACCCTAGTTCCTGACGAAACTAGGACAGGGTAACCCTATTCCCTCATATGGGTGTTTTGGATCTCACTTAACTAGTATGTGCTTTACAGTGAAACTATACAGGAATGTGCGTATCAGTTTACAAGTTGGGTATCAGTATCTGGGGACAGAATTCAGTACTGAGTGCAGTCCTACAGTTTTGATTACATCTGTGTGGTGTTAACATCTGAGTCGAGGTGCTGTGTGTTTTTCTGATTTCTGCTTTCTTTTTGCTTTATTTCTTTTTGCTAGGTAGTTTATCACAATAGCTTGGAAAAGTTCGGATATCCCCCGAGCACTCTGAACCCTTGTCAGGAGGCTTTACAGATCCGAAGATCTTGTTAGAGGACAGCCTGTGTTTGCTTCGTTCCCACCGGTTACTAGATGGAGAAGAGTTAGGCACAATTTACCAGTCCAACGATCACCTGTACCTAGTCGTGCTCAGTCTTCTACATCTAGTCCAGTAAGAAATTACTTGCCAATTGTGATGGCACAATATCTCTCGGTTAGCATGGAGGACTTGATTCGTCATCTCCAGCAAACAGTGGAAACCATGCAGCAAGATGCTGCTTACCAGGCTAAAGTCATAACCCATTAAGCCGAAGTAATAAATAGGCTACAACAACAGTAACCACAGCAAATAGCGGCTTCTGCATCTTATGCACCTCCAGTGGGTATCCCAGCACCTGGAATTATTGCTAATGCCCAGGCTGAGAATTAGGGTAATCTAGTAGACCCCATCCCACCACAAGCCTCCAAGGCACCAGTGTACTAAACTGAGGCTCCGTTTGAATTTAAAGTTGACCCGACTGTGCTTAAGGTCAACAAGCTGGAGAAGCTTTTCAAGCGGGCACAGGGCATGAACTTTATCCTCGACATCGAAGATGGATATACTGACTCTGCAGTAACCTTGCCAGACCAGTTTAAAATGCCACACATAGATCGGTTCAATGGCTCTGGAGATCCCATGGTTCATCTATGGTTGTTCTCCGATATCCTGCGGCCGATGGGCCTCACCAGACTTCAAAAGCTGTCACTTTTCGGCTGGACCTTGTCAGGAATAGTGGCTATCTAGTATGCAAAGCCGGAGGATTCAGTAAAGCGGAGTTAGGAGGAAATGGCTGAGGCCTTCATCGCACAATACTCATACAATATGCAGATCGAGGTCACAACCTGTGATCTTGAGCCAACCCATCAGGAGCCAAATGAGGGCTTCTCAAACTTTGTAACGAGGTAGAGGGCCAAGGCTTCGATGATGACTACTAGGCCGTCAGAGAAGGATCAAATCAGGATGGTGGTCCGCAATCTGCAAGGTAAATTATTGCAGAAGATGATCGTTTTACCATTGTTCACATTCATTGAGCTCCATGAGATAGGGGTTCAGATCAAAGATGCAATGAAACAGGGGTTGATAACCGATGAAAAGGAGCAGGCCAAGAGGCCTTTTGCGCGCAATTCCAATGCAACCACTAGTGGAAGCACAACTGCGCGGCCATTTGATGTGAGTGTCGTTACTACCATAGCCAAGACTGCCAACCCTTTCGCCAACATGACTCCACAAACCTCAAACAACCAGGTCCAATCCCAGAGGGTTTTTACCTCACTTTACATGCCTTTATCCCAAGCCATGAAGGTGCTGATCAAAAAGGGGTATCTTAAGCCATTAGAGCCTCACCCATTACCCGATCCTCTCCCACCTAAACACAACCCAGCCAAATACTACGTTTTTCACCAGCAACACACTCACGACACCGACCAATGCTTTAAGCTGCGTCATGAGATTCAAGATCTCATCGACAACAAGGTGATAGCACCACCCCAAAAGCCAAAATGTAACCACCAACCCTCTCCCAGCCCACAATCAAGTTCTTCCACCGCGGCACTTAGATCTAATACATACACTGGCCATCCCCTATGACCCCAGCGTATATATTACCCTTTCTCACCTACCCAGACCGATGTTGTTCATCCCTGAAAGCACGGGCTTGTGCATGATGGACACGTCCACATTTCAACCTGAACCCGTGGTGGTGACAATGGCAGAAGAAAGGAAGTTGGCCTTGGAAGAAAATGTCAGTCCATTGCTTGAGAGCTCTACAGACTTATCTGAGGGGGTGTATGACCTGTGTTGTTACATTATGCCGACCGATCAAGCCAAACCAGAAGTGGTCTTGCCGAGAACAGCAGAGGTCAATGTGGTTAGAGAGGGTGGCCCAAGTCAGGGACTGGATGATCTAATAGAGCTAGAAGAGGAATTGGACAATCTGCAATTCTTTGATGAGTAAGATCAAGGAGACGTGCAGATTGACTGGTTTGATCTGAATGGGTTCACAGACAACTCCGGGTGGCTTAGTGACGAGCCTGACAAAGAGGAAGAAACTAAAACACAGCCAGAGGAACAGGGAGCAAGAATTGCTGCAATGGCCGGAATGGCTGGAGACAAGGGGAAACTACAGGAGAATACCGGTGTGGAACAATCAGCTTAGGAACTTGGCATTGTCAGTACCATGGATACAGAGCAAGAAGCTGCACTGAAGCAGTTTGAACAAGAAAGGGGTGAAAACAACTGGAAAGCCAGAACAGCTCAACTCCCTGCAGAGGATACTTGTGATGAGGGAATGATCAGAACAGGGCCGGACAACTGTTTGTCGTCTGCCGGAGGTGCATGGTGGGAGGATGACGATCTACTTTTGGCTCACACCGATAAAGATTGGGGTGAAGACCTACCAGACAATACTTGGTACACTGAATAGATTGACCACATGACGAAAAGTGGATGGTTTTTCAAGCCGCCGCACTTGGACCAAGCTGAAGCCTCCGAGAAAGATAGAGAGGTTGAGAAGCAAAAGGAAAAATAGTTAGAAGAAGAGGCAGTGCTGAAACAGCTAAAGAAAATTCAAGCCGATATTTCAATCAGGGGTCTGCTTATGGCTTCTCGAGTGCATCGACAGGCTGTACTATCAGTGATGGACAGGGCCAAATTGTCTATTGACACGACCCCTAAACAGCTTGTGGGATTGGTTTTCCCAGGTGGTGCTAGTCCAACTTTGACCTTCTTAGACAAGGAACTATCATCGGAAGGCTCAGCACACAACAAACCTCTGTATATATTAGTAGAGTGTAGAGAAAAGTGGATGCCAATGGTATTGATCGACACCGGGTCAGCTATCAATGTCTATCCGTCGCGCACAGCTTATGCCATCGGCTTGAAACCAGCGGATTTTGTGCCTACAGCCCAAGTGATCTGGGCATATGATAACACAAGCAGGGAAGTGATGGGCACAGTACAAATTCGAGTTCAAGTCGGCCCAGCTCAGCAGGATGTCGAGTTTTATGTCCTAGACGTCCTGACCACCTTCAACTTACTGCTAGGGAGACCTTGGCTGCACCTTGCGAAAGTAGTCTCTTCTACCCTCCATCAAGTGCTGAAATACCTCCACGGAAAGGGAGTGGCTATTGTGTTCGGGAATTTGTCCATGCATCCTTCGCCAGAGGTAACTACACCAGTACTGGAGATCGTTCATGGCGAGGAGGATGTATTCCTTTCAAGGTTTACTCTGGCCGAGGCCCGAGTGGTGTAGAATATCTTGGCGGCTAATGAGGGCATGTATGTCAGCGCCCAATCAGTCTATTTCATGAACAAACTCCAACACGTGCCAGGAATGGGACAGGGAAGAAGTGGCCGGAAATGTGTCACAACATTGGTCGATGTGCCGCATAATCCATATGTCTTTGGTCTTGGCTATACGCCCACCAAAGAAGATTGGGCTAGGAAAAGAGAAGAGATGGCACGCAGAGCAAAAGCCAAACAGGCTAGGAAACGCTATGAGCTTAATCACAGGCCAATCCAGGGAGCCCTGAATGGTCACTTTGTTCTGGAGAGAGAAGACCTCCCATTTTGTGGCTTTCCCAAGCCCTGGTTGAATTCTGTGAAACAGTATGTCCCCGGTTTTGAAATCTTCTTCGACCTGCAGTTGTAAGACAATGATGCCGAAGAGAAGGCTGAACCAAGTGCTGAAGCGGAACAGAACATAGAGAGTGACTTGGACAATAATGAGCTTGGAGTAGGGGCAGCACTAACATGTCTCCTTTCAAATCCTCCAGCCGACTCAGAAAGCTTGGGAGATAACCTGACCACCTCCATGATCGGGGACCAACCGAGTGTGAACCCATCTAGTAGCATTTTAGATGTATCTGATGCACCATCTCTCATTTGGCAGTTGGAGGAGGGCTACCTTTCAAATTCTGAGTCGAGTAGTGAGCTAGAATCTGATTCCACAGAGTCTGTGGAGTCGGAATCAGATTCTGGTTCTTCTGAGTCTGAGTTTAAGTCTGAGTCCGGTATTCCTAGGGGTGATAACACGGATGCCAAGGTCTTGTCCAGGTCCTCTTTTTCTTTTTCTTTTGAGTCGGTTGTAACCGAAGAGCTGGATGAGGTGGACTTTATGAATGAGAATGTTGCTGCAGATTTTGAGTATTTCTCTGTGCCGCTTGTTTATTGCATTGATCAAGATTTTTAAAATTTTAATGAAAACGAAGAGGAAGAAACTGATCGTATGATTGCATCCATTTGTATTTGCATTGGGTATCGGACTCCCGCTTGTTTAGCATACTTCATGTTTGCATCCATTTGTATTGCATGCACCGAGGCTCGGTTCATCATTCTGACTGCATTGTTAGTTTAAATACTTCTTTGAATACGTGCTTAGACCGCATGCTATTTAATTGATTCATATGCCATTTTAGTAGCTGAGCCTATTAGTTACATATTCTATGTGTTGCATTAGTCATATTGCATAGTTAGGGATCATGCATATTTTCTAACTCATTTTTGTTTTGGCTTGGAGTACTAGGTGAGCCTTTACTCGCTTTAGCATATCACATGCGTGTGATTGTTGCCATGTCAAACCATGCTTACCATGAGGCTAATTGCTTAAGTGCTATAAACTGCTTGAATTCCTGTGGATGAAGGCTTGTTGCTTGAATTGGAATAATTTGAGCAATGTTCATATACGATCACTTTTTCAAATGGTTACATATTTTGAAATGATTTTCAAAACAAACATGAATCAAATGTTCCAATTCTTGCAAAGTTAGTCTATACTTGTGTGTGTGCGCATCACATAGTAATGCTAGCCTAATAAATGGAACAAGAGCATATAATGTAAATAAGATTCATATCATGATTAGTAGAGGCCGATCTTTGATCAGGCAAGCGGAGGTGCTCAATTCATAACCTTCCCCTCTTGTATCTAAGTTCTCCAGCCGAGACAATCTTGGTAATGACGGATACGTGGCCTTTGGCACGAGTCATGGGTTTCCTAAATTTCCCCAAAACAAAATATTTAGGTGGCGACTCTGTATCAAGCAAAGTAGTCCATTTTTGGCATTTTTTTTTTTACTAAAAATCGATTTTCCAAAAGATTTGCTGGATTGAGACTCTTTGGTGATTATCTATTTCACATTGCACTTGTGGAATCAGATTCAGAACCGTGGGAGTCTGATACTATAGCATCACTTGTAGGAATTGAGCGTATCATATACACCTTTCTCAAGCAAAATTCATTGCAACACGAATACATTGGTGAAGTTATGTCTTTGTGGCATAACAAGCAGAAGTGCCGCTCATCATTGATCACACCTTTCTCTATTCTCAATGGATGTTCATGGATGAAATGTTTAATCTGGTTCTCTCTCTCTCTCTCTCTCTCTGATGAATGCTTTACAGAGAGCTTACTAGTAGTTGCAGTGTTAGAAACTCAAATCTCTCTTTTTCTTTTCTTTTTCTTTTTTTTCTTTTAATAAGAAAATGTAATTTTTCAAATACGAGGGGGTATGTATTAAATAGAAACTTCATGGGGTATCAATTTAATTTACCTTATTTTATAATAATTTGATACAAAATATGAAAATGTATTCTATCTTTTTGGTACATATTACACCGAATTTAAACTAAGTAAATTTGTTATGCATCTTTTAAATAATTTAATTATATATAATATAATTAAGAGTTATGTTAGGGACCCTAAATAATATATCAAATTTTTTTTATTAAATCTCTCATATGGGTATGAGATTTACACAAATTCACATGTTTGTGAGTTCTACACCCATATAAGATATTTGATAAAAAAAATTAATAGATTATTTGGAATTTATAAAATTTTCTTATAATTAAATGTACTATAGAGATACATACCACGTGGTGGGTGTCTCATTGAAAAGGGCTGGGCTTCCCACTAATGTCAGATTAGAGAGTATCGTTGGGTTCGTAGGGACCCATCACGGGTCCCATTTCGATAATCCAAACCGTTCAATGTGTAGAATTCATCGAGTACTATATACTTGTAAACCATCACTTTAATCGGATATCGATAGCTATCTCATCGGATTAGATTTCTGTCAACCAATTTTTTTTTCACCGTCCATTTTTTTATACAAAATTGATTTGATTACATAGTTATTGATATCCAATCAACGTGATTTTTTACAAGCATATAGTACTCGACAAGTTCTACATATCAAACGGTTTAGATTATTAAAATAGGACCCGTGGTGAGTCCCTATGGACCCAATAATATCCTCCAATCTGTGATCCAATCACGAACTGAAGGGAAGCCAACCCCATTGAAAAACCTTTGCATTTTTGTTTGTCTTTTGCCTTTCCTTTCTTTATTCTTACTTGTTGATGTATGCAAATTATGGGAGTGTACTGTTAAAAATATAGCAAAGGAATAAATTCAAATGAATAAAAAAAAGAAAAAAAAAAGAGGAAAGATGGAGGAAAGAGGGCTTGGACAACAACTGACATATTTTTAATTGGCTATAGGATTTGGAGTAGTTGTTGTGCGGGGTGCACAATAATTACTGTTGTGTAGTCAAATGGGCTCATTTTGGGACCCATTTTATTAATCCGAACCGTTCACATTTTAAAATACATTAAGTAGAACATTTTTGCAAAAAATCAAGTTAATCGGATATCTTTTACCTATTTATCTACTCACATTTGTATCTACAAAAATAAATAACAATTATGATTTGAAGTATTAAAATGAATACAAATATGAGTGGATGAAAGAGTAAACGATATCGAATTAACTTGATTTTTTGCAAGTATGTTCTAGTTGATGTATGTTAAAATGTGAACAGTTCGGATTATTGAAATGGGTCTCGAAATTGGCCCATTTAGCTGCACAACAGTGGCTACTGTAAATGGGCCTCGAAATTGGCCCATTTAGCTGCACAACCATGGCTGTTGTGCACCCCCCGCACAACAGCCACCCCAAATCTGACTATAAAAAGCACGGGTGCCTCTATTTACACACCACATTTGATCTCAAGACACACCATTAATTAATTATTTTTTATTACAATAATGACTAAAATAAAATGACCAAAATGACCACAACTGAATCCACACCTTCGTTGAATATACATCCAAACCATACCCAAGCCACCACTGCTGCAACCGTTGCCATTTCATTGCCGTTGCCTCGTCCTCCCTCTCCAGCTCCAGCGAATCCCCATTACCACAAACCCTCGCCGCTGTCAACCCTCCCTCAACCCCACCACCTCGTAGATTGCAAGAGTACATATCGCGGCACGGGCGCATAGGTCTAGTCCCCCTCCCTCACACACCTCGTAGCCGGATCAAACCCCAGCAGCGCCCTAGCATTATACCTCATCTTGGACTCCTTCTTACACTCCATTGCATACTTAACATGGTTCCTAAACAACCTTTGCAATTCAGTGACGAATCACAGAGCGTCCTTTGTCAAAATCCTCGCAAACTCTTCGTTGTATCGTCCACTTATGTCGATGCCCTCCGCTACATCATAGCCTGCTCCAACCATCTTCCTCACCGCCAGTGAAGCATAACTGTTAGTGCCAAGGCTCATCATCTTCTTGTTCTAAGTTGTGATAATACAACTAGTACTGTTTTCTATTTTTTGAACGGTTGGTTTGGTTTGTATGAAAGGTTGTGTAGTGTAGTGCTGTGATGTTGAGTATGGGATGGCAGAAATATATATATATATAGATAGATAGGTAGGTTGTTTGAGGTGTGTACTAAGTTGAGTAGGACTAAGGGCAAAAATGGAATGTTGTGGTGTGTGTTGAGAAAAATTATTTTCAAATTATTAAAGGTGTGAACTGAGTAGTAGTGTGCCTTGAGACCAAATGTGTTATGTAAATAGAGGCACCCTAAAAGCACCACTGAAAAAGAGAATGTAAGAGACAAGTGGTGAAAATTTTGTGATATTTAAAAGTTTAAAATATTGTGTGACGTGCTTTCATTGAGTTATAAATTCTTTTGAGAGAAAAATTATTGAAAATTTAAGCTTTTATTGTAAAAGAATTTTATATCCCTTATTCTTATTTTTCTAAAAGAGTGATATTTTTTGTGAGTGATTTTTCGTGATAAAATCACTTAGATTAGGTGTGTATTAGGCACTAGAGTCTAAACTAGTCGGAGTGATCGGGATTGGTCACGTATTGTAAAGATTCACTAGCACTTGCGAAACTAGGGGTGTATTACTATTTGAAGGATAGTGGAGAAATTCCCGAGGAGAATACTTAGGGAGAAAATGTAGGCCTGGGTTGAGTCGAACCACTATAAATCACAATATTTACTTTCTCTTCCATTTACTCATTTCGTTTTTATTACTCTCATTTATATTGCTTTATATTTTTATTTATTTATTATTTGGGTTATTTTTTAATTTACTAATTTATTTAGAAACTCAATTCACTTCCTCTTAAGTTGCCTGTTGGGTAACAATTGGTATCAGAGTAAGAACTCTTGTATTTTTGACTTAGTTGTCTTAGAGCTGATTAATGACAACTATTATAAGATTACAAATTATTGATGGTCACTCACTTTCCAAGCCTCCATATTTTTCTAGAATTGATTGTTATTGGAAAAATAGAATGATAATATATATTTAAGGCACATGTTATACGGTATGAAAAATTATTAAAAATGGTCCAAATATTCCTTTCAAAACTATAGATAAAAAGAAAGTCCTTAAAATAGAAGTTGAATGGGATTAAAATGATCTTAAGAGTATTCAAGCAAGTGCTAAAGCCAAACATATATTATATTGTGCATGTAACACTGCTAAAGAAATTTGGGATAAATTAGAAGTCACACATGAAGGCACAAATCAAGTTAAGGAGTCATGTATTAGTATGCTTGTTCATAATTATGAATTGTTCAAAATGAAATCTGATAAATCTATTTCTGAAATGTTTACCAGATTTACTGATATTACAAATTGTTTTAAAAAATTTGGTAAAGTATATACTAACAGTGAATTGTAAGAAAAATTCTCAAGTGCTTACCAAAGAATTGGGAATTGAAAGTGATGGCAATCCAGTAAGCCAAGGATCTCAACACACTCGGTTTAGATGAACTTCTTAGGCCATTAACGACCAATGAGATTTTGATAAAGACCGACGATGATGATAATGACAAGAAGAAGAAAGGAATCGCATTCAAAACATCAACTCAAGAAAAAGATGAATACGACAACAACTCAAGTGATGAGGATGGTGATATTGCCATGGTCACAAATTTTTTTTTTTATATTGAAAACAGATAAACAATTTAAAAGAAAATTTCACAAACAATCATTAAATAAAGATGATGAAGAAAAGAAACACCGAATAATCTTTTATGAGTGTAAGAAACAGTCACATTAAATATGATTGTCCCAACCTAAAGAAGATGAAGGAAAAGAAGAAGAGCAAAGGAAGAGCTATGGCAACATGGGGAGAAAGTGACTACAGTAACTCAGATAGTGAATCAAGTGACTCGAAAGTGGAAAATCCTTGCTTCATGGGGATTGAAGATGATGAGGTAATAAAAAACTCTCTTTCTTATGAAGAATTGCTAGATATTGTTAAGAAATTATATAAAGATTTTCAAAAGATAATTTCAAAATTATGCTCTTACAAAATTAAATACTTTGCTTGTTGACGAAAATGAAAATTTGAAAAACGAAAATGATTCTTTGAAAAATTCTTCAAATGATTTGAAGATTGAAAATAATTATTTAAAAGAAAATATAGAATATTTAAACAAAATAATTTTTAAATTCACACAAGGGAAAAAATCAATTACTTAGAAATTAAAGATGTGTTTTCGACAATGGATACAAACCTCACAATGAACAAACTTTTTTTAAAAATTTCTTTGTTAAAACTTACTCATATAGTAGCCCATGTATTACTTGTCATTATTGTTTTAGAAAAGGGCACTTATTTTCATCTTGTCCTTGCAAGAAAATTTTATTAGGAACAAACAAGAGATGGGTTCCAAAATCAAGTAATTCACAAACTAACAATCACGGACCCAAGAAAATATGGGTATCAAAATCGAATACTTGATTTTTTTTGTAGGTGTACTAAAGGCGAAATCCGGTAGAGGAAAATAGTACTTGGACATAAAATGTTCAAGACATGATCGGAGATAATTGGTATAGACAACATTGGTAAAAATTTGTTTCCAAATCTAAAAATATTTTATTTGATGTTAAAATTTCTACTCTCATGTTTACAAAATTCTCATGAATGCATGCATACATGATTATCATGCATACATGCCATACAATGTTATTATTGTTTAAAAAAAAAAATCAACTGAATTTATATATCATATTTTACATGTGGACTGATATAATGCTCATATAAAGATACTTAGGCTTCTTTTGGGAAATAAATTGGTTTTTTGGCTTTTTGATTTTTTGATTTTTTTTTTATTATTTTAGCATGAGATTAAAAAGTTTGTTTGAATTGACTTTTTTTTTGATATTTTTGACTTTTGTAAGAAAAAAAATAAAATGATTATGATTTAGATGTGACATTTTGTTTTATTAATTTTTTAACTTATTTTCTCTTTTCTTGACTAAAAAAAGCACCAACCTCACTTTAGTCCATTGCCAACCGAGGGCTTATTATAACTAAAAGTGATTGAATGAAAATAAGATATCATTGAGCATGAGACTAAATAATTAAATATTAAAATATTCATTTGAGTCTCACATATATATTAGGATATTTGCTACATTTTGAAAATTAAAAAAATTTAATTATGTACTTCTTGACAAATATATGATTTGATATGATTATATCTTATAAATTACATTTTTTTTTCATGATTATGAATGTATTTTTATTTTGATTGGATAATATTTTCAAAGTCATAATAGAAAGGAGGAAGCATCAACTTAGGGGAGATAAGAAAATAAATCAGAGGGAGCTATTCTAATGGTTATATTCTAATTATTTTCTTTTTCACAAATTTTTTTTTTTTTTTGGTTGATAATACAACGTACTAAGATTGTAGCACAAATTCAAGGGGAGAAATTTCAGATTGAGACAAACAAGGAAGCAAGGAGTTTCTTAAAATTATATTATGATTATATGCATAATTTTAGGGACAGTTTTTCTAAAAATATATTCTAAAATTATTTTAAATTTTTTTATCTTACTCTTTATCTACACAAATATTTTTATTATGTCAAAAAGGGAGACGTTATAACAATTATATATGAATTGTTTGTCAAAAAATTTTTAAAGAGGGAGAAAATAAATGCTTGCATTAGTATTGGTGAGTGTGTGGGTGATTTTCCGATCACACTGCTCTCCTTAGGAATTCAGCTGTAGAACACAAGCAGAATAGATGGCACCTTGCTGTTCTGTACAAAAAGAAAAGGCTCCGGCGGTAGTTCTTCCACCCGGGGGCACTCCGACGATCAAGTCAGTATATCTCTCAAAGATAATTAAGTATTCAACTCACAAGCTTGAGTATTAAAAACGTACCCTTGACCCATGGGGGTGCCTACCTTTTATAGTCAATACAGTCCTAGTCTCCATAGGAGCCTGACTCCAATTGACTCAGGATTGTTGCTAATCTGGAACTCCCAATGGGTTTAGGACAAAACTCTCCAAGAGTTTTACCTACATCCAAACTGAAGTCTTCTTCCAATCTAGGACTCCTGTCCTTTATCCGCTTATCTCGGATTCCGATATCTTCGGAGATAACCTCGGCAATTCCGTGATTACCTCGGCATAACTTACCACGACACGCGGCACCTCGGCCGACACGTCGGCGTCACCATGCCACATGTTGGTACTCAGAAAATATGTCCCCACAACTACCCCCTAGGTTCTATTACCTCGGCATTCTGAGGTGATGGAACCTACATTGTTCCTCTTTCCAGTACGTCGGCGTCAGAACTCTTGAGCCGAAGTCATTCTCTTAAAGCCGACATATCTGCTTTCAAGCACAAGAATTCTAAATGCACTCTTTTACGCGTATGAGCTGTCCTGCATTATTTCTCAATCGTTTCTCTTTCGTGTTTTATCTTCATTGGCCCGTGCCTGTGACGCGCTGGTAAGCCGTCTTTCATCTGTTCACGCCGTCTGACGCGTGCGTTGCCCTAGGCACAATAATTGCCTTATTTTGCCGCCATTTCAAGTTTTTTAACAAAACTTTGTTTCTCTTCTTCGTCTCTTTACTTTTACACTCGTTTACTTCTGTTTTCTCTCTCTAAAATTTTTTTGACTCTGCCATTGCTTCTAAACTCCAAGCTCTGCAATTGTCTTCATTCTTCCATTCCAGTGAAGCTTCTGCCCCTGTTACAACCGTCGTCTGTCCTCGGCGAATTTCATTCCGGCCTCACTTTATCTGGTAAGCAGCTGGTCCCTCTTCTCCAATTCTTGATTATCCCTGGAATTTCTTGTTGTTTCTGTTCTGTTCAAGCATTTAATTTGGGAACTACTCACCTGAATATATCTTATTTTATGATTTTGCATATGTCACGACCACTTTGCACTATTTTCACCACTGTTCTTGGCCTTCAATCCTTTGTAATCTTCGTGTTAATAGCCCATTGTTTGTTCTTGAATCTGAAATTCGCCTTTGTTTTCTGCCTTTTGTATTTTTTCCAGATCTGTGCCCTTGATCTTCATCTTCATAGTTTTAGGTTTGGGATTTGTTTATAGAACCTTCGATTCTTAGGAAAAACTGAAACAAGCCTTACCTATACTTTCCCATATTTGTAGCCGAGGTTCTTGCAACCCTTCCGAAATAACCCTCTTCTGAAACCCAGCCCTTCATACTTAGATTGACGCAATGGGCATGTGGAGAAATAGGGTAAACACCCCAACCAAACTTGAATTTTTTAGGCAAGAGTTCTCTATTCCTGAAGATGTCCATCTTAGGCTAGCTGGGGATGATGATTCCATTATGCCTACAGACAATACAATGCCTTTCCCTGTTGTAGCCTTTGTTGAATGTGGACTTCGGCTCCCACTTAATCCCCTCTTTCGTGAAGTTCTTCACTACTACACTTTGAACCCTATGCAGCTCACCATCAACTCCTATAGAACACTTAATGGTATTATAGCCTTAGCTCGGCAGGAGAATGTCAGGATCACTCTTGCCGACATCCAATACTGTTACACTATGTGCGCCCTTAACCTGAAGGAAAAGGGTTATGTGTATTACCTCAAGCCGAGGTCTACTGAGTTTAAAATCGTAGCCGACCTCCCAGACTCCAACAAAGGGGCTGGAGACGATTATCTTATTGCCTCTGGAAACTGGGAATTTGGCCCAGATGAAGAAGTCCATCTCTACCCTCTTCCCCGAACAGTTAAAGAGGGCAAGGGTAAGAGCCCAACGCCAATTACTTAGCTGTTGTTTTGTTTTCAAGTCTTCAAATTTTGTTGGTCTTCTAATGTTTTTTTTTTTTTTTTTTTTTTTTTTTTTTTTTTTTTTTCCAGATGTTCGCAAGCCACCAAAAAACTTTCGCCAATCCTACTTCCTGGGCAAGGATTTGAAGAAGCTCCTAGATTTGCCGATCCATAAGCGAAAAGCTCCATTGCTGCTGAATTTCATTCCATCATACAAATCAACCTTGCCCAACGTCCCAAGGAGAAAGAAGAAGAGCCTATCTCCTTCTTCGGCTACCATTCTACAAATAGCATCAACATCTCGGGCTGATCAAGGGTCAACTTCTGATCCAGCTGATCATCCTTCCACCTCGGCACCATACTTAGTACCAATTTCTGAAAGAAAACGTCGGCGACGACTCGTAAAAACTGCCAATATGGTTCGTGTAAAGCCTGTCGCCCAAGATCTCTTAGCCGACCTCCCAGCCAACGTCGATGCAATTCCCACTCAAACCGTGCCCCCACCGAAGCCGAAAAGAACCAAGAAGGCCCAGCCTAAGGCCAAGAATGCAGAAGTTGAGGGTGAGGATGCCCAACCCATCTCTAAGCTAGCTGAAAGTAGCAAATCCCAACCAACCGCTGGGAAGAGGCATGCAGAGACTCAACCATCAGAGTCTTCAAAATCAAAGAGGCCGAAGTCCTCCTCTGCAACGACCTCAAAATCCAAAGTACCAGATGTCCCCTGGACGCCTGCGATCACCTTGGAGGATAAGCCTGTTCTTGCCAGCGACAGTGCCGACGACATCAACGTCGGCGTTGCGCTTAGCACAGCCTTACTTCTCCCAGGAGATCTAGAAAGGAATGCTGAGTTCAGTGAGTACGAAAATTATGCTCTGATGCTTCAACGTAGCGTTCAAGTAAGTTTCTTCACTTGGTAACCTGTCTTTCCTTATTTGTTTATAATTGCAAAAATTTTGTTATACTAACTTTCTCTTTTATGTTCCTTTAGGCTGTTCAGCACGCGCATTCGTTTTCCATGCAATCTTTTGAAAATAGACAAAAGTTGACTGATATGAAGAAGGAGTTTGCTGCCCTCCAGAAAATCAACAAGAATCTTCAGGCCAAAATGAAGACTTTGGAGGATCAGGCCGAGGCTGCCACTCAGGCCCAACAAATGGCTGAGGAAAAGGCCGAGGCTGCTGAAGCCATTAAAACAGTTGCTGAGGCACAAAAGAAAGAAGCTGAGGAAAAGGCTGCCCAGGCCGAGAAGGAGCTCAAGGAAGCCTTGGCCACGAAATCGGCCGAAATCAACCAAGCCGACGAAAAGGCTTACGCCCAGGGCGTAGCCGATGTCACTGAAGATTACAAACTTCAAGTTAGGCAGGCATGCAATAGGGGATTTTCCCTGGGTTGGATGTCTTTGGCCAAGAAGCTTAATATTCCTGATGATTCACCATGGCGCAAGGCCGATGCTATTCCTCTGCCATTCCCTCCTCCTCCACCTCTAAGTCAAACTGGGGATGGAGATGAATTTGAGTCTGAAGCCGAAGATGAGGATAAAGATGATGATGATGCTCTGGTAAGGAAGCCCAAAGATACCAATGAGACCAAGTTTCCTCCTCAGGGTGATCAAGTCCTTGACTTGACTAATGAGGAAGATGAGGAGGTCATTAAAGAGGCTACTCCTGAACAAGCATTATCTGATGCCCCGTTGGTTGGAAAAAGTCTTGATCAAACAGTCGCAGAGATTGACGTCGAGATTGCGGCAGAAAAATACACCGAGGTTGTGGAAAAGGATGCCGAGGTCGTGGTAGAAAAAGATTCCGAGGTGGTTCTCCCAGAGTCCTCTGAGGTCCCTGCCCAGCCATCTGTTGATGTTTGAAGAGTTTTAAATGTTCTTTGTACTTTCTTCCTCTTTTGTACTTTTGTTTTCTGAACAATGTAAGCTTCCTCTTTATGGCCGATGCGCCTTTCTTTGTCACTTGTGAACATTTAACTTCTGCTAGGCCATAGTGCCTTTATTATATACAACTGTAACTGTTTGTCTCTGAATGCTTTAGTCTTTAATGTCTTTGGATGATTTACATAATTCTTCCTTTGCACAATCTTCTTGGGGTTGCATACCTCGGGTATAATAACTGCAAATTTTACTTCGGCAAGATATTGACCTTAACCTGTAAATTGCTGCAAATTTTAACAGATGATCATATGTCGGCTTAACTTTAACTTGTAAATTGTTACAAATTTCAATAAGTGAAGAGAAATAGACATCTCGGCTTAACTTCAACTTGTAAATTGCTACAAATTTCAACAAGTGAAGTTAAGGAACAATCTCGGCTTACTTTTAACTTGTAAATTGCTACAAATTTCAACAAGTGGTAAGCTTTGTATCGGTTTGACCAACTTGTAAATTGCTACAAATTTCAACAAGTGGTAAACTTTGTATCGGTTTGACCAACTTGTAAATTGCTACAAATTTCAACAAGTGGTAAACTTTGTATCGGTCTAGCCAACTTGTAAATTGCTACAAATTTCAACAAGTGGTAGACTTTGTATCGGTTTGACCAATTTGTAAATTGCTACAAATTTCAACAAGTGGTAAACTTTGTATCGGTCTAACCAACTTGTAAATTGCTACAAATTTCAACAAGTGGTAGACTTTGTATCGGTTTGACCAACTTGTAAATTGCTACAAATTTCAACAAGTGGTAAACTTTGTATCGGTCTGACCAACTTGTAAATTGCTACAAATTTCAACAAGTGGTAGACTTTGTCTTCTCTCTGCCCCCAATGTGAACCTAAGTTCCACTTGGGTTCTCATTTTTTATGTCTTTCAGGATCAATGTTGTATCTTGATCAATCATATATGCTTGAAGAATTCTGAAAAAATTTTATTGATGACATCGGCCAAAAATAATGAACATCTCAATGATAGAAAAATTTCAAATTACAAGTGTTCCAGGGTCTTGGTAATGCTTTGCCCTCATTGTCTTCAAGCCGATAAGCTCCATTGCCTAATACCGAAGTAACTCTGTAAGGTCCTTCCCAGTTTGGGCCAAGCTTGCCCTCTCTGGGATCTTTCTTGCTGCCGACGACTTTTCTCAAGACTAGGTCGCCGACTTGAAAATCTCTTGGGTTGACCTTCTTGTTGTAAGCTCTGGCAAGCTATTGCTGGTATACTGCAAGCTGAATTGCAGCCTTCTCTCTTCGTTCTTCTAAAAGATCCAGATCTCGGGCTAAGAGTATGTCATTAGTCCCATTCTCAACTCCCTGGGTTCGGATCCCTGGGATGCCGACTTCCAGTGAATTACTGCTTCTGTGCCATAGGCCATGGCAAAGGGGGATTCCCCCGTTGATCTTCTCGGCGTAGTTCGATATGCCCAAAGTACGTTGGGCAATTCATCTACCCACTTCCCTTTTGCTGCCTACAGCCTCTTCTTTATTCCATCCAAAATTACTTTGTTGGACGCTTCTGCTTGCCCATTACTTTGGGGGAAACTTGGTGTGGAAAAGTAATTCTTGATCTTGAATTTTGCACAGAAGCTCTTGATAAGTTTGCTGTCAAACTGCGTTCCGTTGTCGGCAACGATGGCTCTGGGGATGCCAAATCTGGTGATAATGTTTTTCCATATGAAATTCTTGACGTCCACATCTCGGATTTTAGCAAGAGGTTCTGCCTCTATCCATTTTGTGAAGTAATCTGTTGCTACTAGCAAGTATTTTCTCTGCCCAGTTGCTTGGGGAAGTTGCCCAACCAGATCCATGCCCCATTGGGCCCAAGGGCTGGATACTGGGTTCAGGTCAGCAGCTGGCTGATGAATCAACGGTGCAAACCTTTGGCATTGTTCGCACTTCTTTACGTATGCTTCTGCATCTTTTTGCATGTAGGGCCACCAGTGCCCCTGGGTGATGGCCCTATGGGCTAATGATCTGCCCCCAATGTGGCTTCCAAAAATCCCTTCATGAATTTCATATAAAAAATCTTCAACCTGTAAAGGGTGTACGTACCTTAAAAGGGGTCCAGTGAAGGACCTTCTGTAGAGATGTCCGTCCGCAGTCAGGCTGAATCTTGCTGACTTCAATCTGACTTTGTGCGCCTCCTTGCGGTCTTCTGGCAGCTTTCCTTCTTTCAGGAATGCAACAACTGCATCCATCCAGCTTGGCCCCATGTCCACACACATTGCTTCTTGCTTTGCGTTCTGTGGTTCTATGCTCGGGCCCGACATATAGTCGATCATAATTGTTCTTGTCTTTCCAGTTTGCATTGAACTTGCCAGGTTGGCCAACGCGTCGGCGTGACTGTTATCATCTCGGCTTACTTGAAGAAGTCGGCAATTCTGAAATAATTCGGCCAATCTGATAACCTCTTTTGCATATGCCGACATTCTCTCGTCCCTGGCTGCAAATTCTCCTGTTGACTGGTTAACAATTAACTGTGAATCACAAAAAACTATTACCTCGTCTGCTTCTGCTGCTACTGCCAGTTTTAGTCCTGCAATTAATGCCTCGTATTCTGCCTCATTGTTGGAGGCCTTGAATCCCAAACGGATGGATTGTTCTATTATTTCTCCATCTGGGGATATCAGCAGTACTCCTGCCCCCGCTCCCTGTCGGTTTGAACTTCCATCTACAAACAGTCTGAATAAGTCGCCGATGTAGATGCTGCAAGGTCTGAGCTTTTCCTTCCTTTGCTCATTTGCTTTTGTCTGGAATTCTCCTTGCTTGCTAGGACCTCGTTCATCCTGGCTCAACGGAGCCCGATGTTCGAGGCATTCAGGTGTGAACTCTGCCACGAAGTCGGCCAAAACCTAGCCCTTGATTGCTGTTCTGGGCCTGAATTCCAGGTCATACTGGCCCAAGGCCACTGCCCATCTTGCAATTCTTCCTATTAAGTCTCCTTGTTGCAATAAGGACTTCAGTGGGTGCTCTGTTAGCACTACAATCCTGTGTGCCTGGAAGTAGTGGTTCAACTTCTTTGAGGCCATTACCAAGGCCAACATTAACTTCTCCAGTGGTAAGTACCTTGTTTCAGCGTTGGCTAAGGTTTTACTTACATAATAGACAGCCTTCTGCTCTCCCTGTTCTTCTCAGATTAGTACTACACTTACTGCATATTCTGACACGGCTAAGTATAAAAACAACTCTTCCCCAGGTTCAGGTGTGGAGAGAACTGGGGCCGTGGTTAGATACTTCTTTAAGTCGGCCAGAGCGGCCTCACATTCTTCAGTCCATAGGAAGTCTGCGGTCTTTTTTACCAGTTTGAAGAAGGGTTTACACTTGTCTGAACTCCGGCTTATGAACCTGTTTAGGGCTGCGGCCCTTCCAGTGAGCATTTGAACTTGTTTTGCCGATGTTGGACTCTGTAGATCTAGGATGGCCTTGATCTGATCTGGGCTGGCTTCTATTCCCCTTCTTGTTACCAGGTAACCTAGGAACTTGCCAGATCCAACTCCAAACGCACATTTAGATGCGTTGAGTCGGAGCCGATATGTTTTGAGTATTTCAAATACCTCTTTCAGGTCGGCAAGATGACTCTTGGGCTCCTTGGTCTTCACGACCATGTCATCGATGTAGACTTCAACTGTTTGGCCTATCAGGTGCTTGAACATTTTGGTTACCAGCCTTTGGTAGGTTGCTCCTGCGTTCTTCAGCCCAAAAGGCATCACCCTGTAACAGTACAGGCCTTTTGGGGTGATGAACGCTGTCTTCTCTTCGTCTGGGGGGTACATGGCTATCTGGTGGTACCCCCTGTAAGCATCTAGGAAGCTCATCCTTCCATGCCCTGATGTGGCATCCACCAGCTGGTCAATTTTTGGTAGAGGGAAGCTGTCTTTGGGGCAGGCTTTATTTAGGCTTGTAAAATCTACGCAAACCCTCCATTTACCATTTTTCTTTTTCACCACCACAGTGTTTGATAGCCATGTTGGATAATTGACCTCTCTAATGGCTTTGGCTTCCAGGAGTCTGTCTACTTCTTCCTCTACTGCTTCGACGTGCATCAACGTCGGTCTCCTAGCTCGCTGTATTACAGGTTTTGCCGACCTGTCGACGTTCAGTCTGTGGCATGTGACCTCGGGGTCAATGCCAGGCATTTCATAAGGTGTCCAGGCGAACACCTCTATGTTTGTTCTTAAAAAAGCTTCCAGTTCTCTCTCTTCTTCTTCGACTAAGCCTGAGCTGAGAAGAAAAAGCGTTCTTCGTCGCCCTCCTGGACGAGGATTTTCTTTAGTGATTCCTCACTCTTCTCAGCCGGCTCCTTGCCGACATCTTCTAGGACCTCCATGTCCTCATCTTCAATCTCTGCCTTTGCTGGTTCTTGAACATTGCAGGTAGTCTTCATTGCTGCCATGGAGCAATTTTTTGCCTGCAGTTGATCTCCTCTGACTTCTTCAATCCCATGTTCTGTTGGGAAGCGCAGTAGTTGGTGCAATGTTGAGGGAACTGCCCCATTGCATGCAACCATGGCCTCCCCAATATGATATTGTAAGGAGAAGGCGTATCAATCACGATGAATTCTGTCCGGATCTTCTTAGTACCGGCTTGTACTTCCAAGTTTGTGGCGCCCAGTGGCCACGTCGGCGTTCCATTGAAGCCGACCATCGGGCCGTTTGATTGCTCCATGTCATCTGGGTGAAGGCCTAGCTCCTTGTAACATCTAACGTACATGATGTCATTATTAGGATGCGTTTCACCTGGCACTCCCCAACCTGGAGGGATACTACCAAGGCATCATTATGCGGGTGCTGGATCATCTCTAGGTCGGCTTCGGTGAAGGTTATTATCGGTCCTTGGCTCTCTTCAGGCCGATGTCTCTTTTCCCCGACTTGGTAGACATGCTGCAGATGCCTAACCCTTTGAGTTTCTCCTCTGACTTCATTCTCATTAACTTTTGAGTGGATCACATTAACTATCCGAGGTCCTTCTGCCCGAGGTTGCGGAGGTGGTGGGGCTACTGGAGCCTGAGGCAGTCTTGCCTGTTCTTCTCTTGTTCTGGTTTCATCGACAAGATCTCTCAGGTGGCCTTGTCTTACCAGATCTTCCAAGTGTGCCTTTAGGGCTCTGCAGCCCTGTGTTGTATGTCCGTTTTCATTGTGATAAGCACAATGTCTGTCCATGTTTCTTCCCATGAATTCTCTTGGTTCCCTTGCTGGTGTTTTGAAATAGGGCTGGCTCCGAATTTTTCCTAGGACTTTTTGAATTGGAATTCGGAACACGGTTGTCACTGCCTGTTTAGCCCTTAACTCCATCTCTGTTTTGCTGAATCCGTTGTTACTTCGGCTTTGCTTCGGCGAGCCGTTCCCTTTTTCCTGTTTGGCTTCCTTGTGGGCCGATGTATCCTCCTCGGCTCGTGCATACTTTTCGATTCTTGCCATGAGCTCCTCCATGCTCTTCGGCAATGTCTTTGCCAAGGATTTCTGTAGTGAACAGTTATCTTTTAGGCCGTTCTTGAAAGACATGACCGCTACCTCCTGATTGCATTCAGGTATTCGATTGAACACCTCGTAGTACTTTTTCGCATAGGCCCTGAGGCCTTCATCCTTGCTGATTTTTAAAGCCATTAGCGCGTCCACCCTTAATGGCTGTAGTTTGTTTGTTACAAACCTGGCCACAAACATCTCGGCCAGGCCTTCCCTTGTCTTCACGCTTCCCTTTGGTAATTTATGGAACCAATCTGAAGCAATTTCCCCAAAGGACGAGGGGAACACTTTGCAGAGTAGTGGCTCGTTTCCACTGTACAACGCCATTGAGTTCAAAAATAGTCCAACGTGGAAGTTAGGGTCTGACTTACCATCGTATATTTGAAACCTCGGCATGCTGAATCTTTTTGGTGCTTCAAGTTTGTCCAATTCTACCGAGAACGGTGTCCTCGGCTTGTCGGGTGAGGTTACCTCGGCTTCAGCGTTCTGTTCCTTCCTCTTGAGGTAGTTTCTCAAGTCTTCTTTACTCCTCCCCAGAGCTCGGCTGTCTTTGGACTTCAGTCTCTTCGGCACACTACTCTCGGCCTCGTGATGGGCCCGTTTCGATCTTTCTCCGTGGGTCGTGTCAAAGTAGAGCGCCTGCTTTTGAACATGCCGATGTTCTCTGGGTCCCTGATCCTTCGTTTGATACGTTCTCTGGGACTTCTCTTGTCTTGGTTCCTCTCGCCTGACCTCCCCGGAGGGCGGGTGAGAGTGCCTTTTGCTCCTGGAGTGTTGTGGTGCTTCAGGAATTATTTTCCTTCCTCCCTTCTGAGTACTAACTGCTGGAATTGGCGTGTCCTGCAACGGGTATGGTGGCTGCATGACATTGTTTTGCATCATGAAGTTGACGACCGACTGTAGGTCAGCCAACTTGTTTGCCAGTTCTTTTACTTCGTCATCCCTCCGTAGGCACCTGTCCCTCCATACCTGGAGGTTGTCTTCATTGTAATATCTACCCTGGTCTGTTTTCTTCGAAGTGTCGCCCTCCTGGACGACGTCCTTTCCCCCGTGTCCCTGGCTACGGGCTTCTTCGTTATGGTTGTTTCCTTCGGCGTCAAGGTTGATAGGCTTGCCACTCCCAGCGGGAGCGTCGTCCCCAACCTTTTCGTTTTGTGTGTCACTGGCCATCTATTCGTCTTTCTTTCCCACAGACGGCGCCAAATTATGTGGGTGATTTTCCGATCACACTGCTCTCCTTAGGAATTCAGCTGTAGAACACAAGCAGAATAGATGGCACCTTGCTGTTCTGCACAGAAAGAAAAGGCTTCGGCGGTGGTTCTTCCACCCGGGGGCACTCTGACGATCAAGTCAGTATATCTCTCAAAGATAATTAAGTATTCAACTCACAAGCTTGAGTATTAAAAACGTACCTTTGACCCATGGGGGTGCCTACCTTTTATAGTCAATACAGTCCTAGTCCCCATAGGAGCCTGACTCCAATGGACTCAGGATTGTTGCTAATCTGGAACTCCCAATGGGTTTAGGACAAAACTCTCCAAGAGTTTTACCTACATCCAAACTGAAGTCTTCTTCCAATCTAGGACTCCTGTCCTTTATCCGCTTATCTCGGATTCCGATATCTTCGGAGATAACCTCGGCAATTCCGTGATTACCTCGGCATAACTTACCATGACACGTGGCACCTCGGCTGACACGTCGGCGTCACCATGCCACATGTTGGTACTCAGAAAATATGTCCCCACAGTGAGTATTTCTTGTTGCATTTATTTCAAAAGATAAATTGATTTTTCTCACTTGTATTAACCTTTTATTTTGATGATGTCAAAGGAGGAGAAGAAACATGAATTTGAATTGTGTATATATTTTAATTATCAAATATTTTTTGTTACATAAATTCAAAAGAAATTGATTTTATTTTAAATTTTGTGTCAAATCCATGTATATATTGCCATAATAAAAAAGGGAGAGTCTAATAATTCTATAATTTGATTTTGATGATATTTAAAATATTATGAAATAAATTATAATTTTTTAATATACATATTTATAACAATTTGATTCAAAATATAAAAATGTATTCTATATTTTTTATACATGTTGCACCTAAATATTTTATGTATCTTTTAAATATTTTAATTATATATATATATAAAATAATTAAATGTACTATAGAGAGACACACCCACGTGGTGGGTGTCTCATTGGAAAACTACGTAAATTTGTCATCCATCTTGCAGATAGTTTAATTATATCCATCTTGCAGATAGTTTAATTATATATAATATAATCAATTATAGGATAAATTATACTTCATTTCTGCACTTCATATTAAATTTTGCTTTGGTCTCTACATATAAAATTATGACAGTTAATTATTTTTACTTTTAGTCAAATCCTACTTTAATCCCTGTACATAAAATTGTAACAACCAATCTCTTGTACTTTTGGTAAAATCTCACTTTGGTCCCTATACAAATGTCAATGTCTTTTCTGTTACTCAATTGTTCAAATATTTAACAAAATCTAATCATGTGATAAGCATGTGACTATGACATGAGGGTAAGAAAGGAAAATCATATACATTTTTCACCAATATATACTTTATCCCAAAATTTACATCAAAACACTACTATATTAGGCTAAAAAAAAAGCAGATTGAGAACAATTAATAAAATGAACTAGAGTTTTGCATAAATTGGAACCATGAAACTCTATTTTTTATGGTAATATAGTTTTCTGTCTATTCATCTTTCTTTCTCTTTGATATCTTTGTCGTATTTTTTTATTTATTTCAAAAACTCTACTTTCTTACATTTTCGTCCTAACTTTTACTATACGAACATATATATATATTGTATTATATAATTCTTATGTGCTTATTACGTAAGACAAAGTATATTGGTGAGAAACATAAATGAATTTTCTCTTTTACTCTCATTTCGTAACCACATTTTTGTTACATGACTGAATTTTGTTAAAGATTTAAAAATGAAATAACATAAGAGAAATATAGACACTTGTATAGAAATCAAAATGGGATTTAAGTAAAAGTACAGAGGATTAACTGTTACAATTTTATATATCGGGACCAAAATGAAATTTGACTAAAAATACAGAAATTAACTGTTATGATTTCATGTGTAAGAGTCAAAATGAGATTTGAAATAAAGTGCAAATGTGCAAAGTGTAATTTACTCTTAAATGTAATATAGAGAGACACACCCACGTGCTGGGTATCTCATTGGAAAAATTAAGTAAATTTATTATACATCTTGTAAATAGTTTAATTATATATAATATAATTAAATATAGGGGGATGCACTAATAAATTCTAAATTAATAACTTATGCACTGTTTAGTCTTAAAAGTTTTTTTATAGACTGAAAGGTCCCATTATAATGTTAATAACATCAGATACAATGTTAATAACATCAGAGTCATATAGGATGAAAAACATCTAATGTTCATCAGATTTCAATAAATTTTGAAATTATAGAATGAAACATCAGATCATTTACATCATGCTGATGTAAAAATGAGACTAAATGGAACATAAAAAAACTTTTAAAACTAAATGATTCAACGTTTTAAAAATTAAAACTTATGAGTAAATTTTCCTTAAATGTACTATAGAGAGACACCCGCGTGGTGGGTGTCTCATTGAAAAAATTAAATAAATTTGTTATGAATGTTATAAATTGTTTAATTATACATAATATAATTAAATATATTATAGAGAGACACACCCACGTGGTGGGTGTCTCATTGAAAAATCCTCTGCATTTTTATTTTTCCTTTGCCTTTCCTTCCTTTGTTCTTAGTTGTTGATATGTGCAGATTATGGTAGTGTACCGTTAAAAATATAGAAAATGAATGAATTCCCAAAAAAAAAAAAAAAAAAAAGGGGAAATAGAGCCTGGACAAGAATCCCTTTGCAAATGACATTTTTGTAATTGGATCGGGCTTCCTTCCGGTCCTAGATTAGATTGGAGGGTACTGTTAGGCCCGTAGAGATTCACTACGGGTCCCGTTTCGATAATCAAAACCGTTCAATGTATAGAACTTATCAAGTACTATATGCCTGAAAAAAATCATGTTGATTGGATATCGATAGCTATTTTATCGGATCAGATTTCTGTCAACCGTTTATTTTTTGACCCTCCAATTTTTTATACAAAACTAATTTGATCGCATAGCTATTGATATCCGATAAATGTAATTTTTTTCAGGCATATAGTACTCGACAAGTTCAACACATTGAGCGGTTCAAATTATCAAAACGGGACCCGTGGTGGCCCTTACAAGTCCAACAGTACCCTCTAGTTCGATCTGGGACGGGAGGGAAGCTGATCCCTTTTTAATTGACTATAAAGGCAGCAATGTTTAGAAAAAGAAAAGGCAAGAGACAAATGGTAAAAAGTTTGTAATATTTAAGAGTTTGAAATATTGTGTGATGTATTTTTATTGAGTTATAATTTCTTTGAGAGAAAAATTATTGAAAAGTTGAGCTTTTATTGTAAAAGAATTGTGTCCCTTATTCTTATTTTTGTAAAAAAAGTGATATTTTTTGTGAGTGATTTTTCGTGATAAGATCACTTGGATTTGGTGTGACTAGACACAAGAGTAAAAGACTAGTCGAAGTGATCAGGATTAGTTACTTGTTGTAAAGATTTATTAGCACCTGCGAAGTGAGGAGTGTATTACTATTTAAAGAATAGTGAAGAAATTCCCGATGAGGATACTTGAAAAGTGGTTGTAGGCTTGGGTTGAGACGAACTACTATAAATTACGGTGTTTGTTTTCTCTTCCCTTTATTTATTTCATTTTTATTACTCTTATTTATATTGCTTCATATTTTTATTTATTTATTTATTTATTATTTGGGTTATTTTTTAATTTAGCAATTTATTTAGAAATGCAATTCACCCCACCTCTTAGGTTGCCTTCTGGGTAACACCTTTCAATACTTAAATTTCAATTTTCAGTTTTATTAAATACCATTTAAGTAAAATAGTGCATTTTATTGACATACTTTAACATTGAGCCATGTAGTGTACTAAAAAATTGACACGTGTCATTTATTTATTTATTTGCTCTATCTTTTATGTCCTTTTATTTTCTCTCGTCTTTGTCAACTCCATAAGTTGTCTTATCTTTTTATTTGTATTTATTTTCTCTTTTGATAGAGATGTAAATATATGAATGTGAAGTCGATGAAAAGAATATTCATCAGTATTTTTTTAGAATTTGTAGTGTATTTTTTTTTAATCTTTGTACATGTGATCATGGGACAATTATAACTTAGATTTTTTAAAGTAAGTATGTTTGTAAAAATTATAACAATATATTGCAATTTATAATACTATAGATGAATCCATTACATATATCTAATGATTATGAAATAGAAATATAAATTTATAATTATTTTTAATTAAGAAAAAAAAAAATATTATTACACTTATGATTGGATGATATAATGGAGCCTCTCCATTACAATATGTAATGAATTGTAATAAAAAGAATCGCAATCCAAGCATAGATAATTTAAGTAAAACATAAAAAATAGAGAGAGAGAGAGTTGAAACACAACTTGAGTTATTTTTGTGTCTTAATTATAGTGCATCTAAGTAGACATGCTTGATACATGGTTATCTAAGTAGTGATGGTTTGCTCTTCCAAATCAGTGCTTCGCTAAAAATTGTTGTCACTCACTCACTATCCTCAGAATTGGGCAATGGAGACGCATCATGCTCAACACTCACCTCCTCTACTTGTTTTATTCTTCTCTTTATTGCCTTTAATTTTTTGGCTAGCCACTCTGCCTTCGAGTGAAGCTCAACAATCTCTTTATCTAGTTCAATGAGAAAAGAATCTCCATCAACTCTTGCCTCTTGCATTTTTTTGCTCGCCACCATCAAAGAATTGTCTGTGGAAACACTTGGAAAAGCCTTTTTAGATGAACTAGTTGCCATGTCAACTTCCTATTCATCAACTCCCTCTTCTTCCTCCACCATCTCTTCTATCATCAAAGCCTTACTAGTGGGCATGTCCAATTTTGTCTCCCCAAATTTGTATGCTCCTAGCTTAGGGAATATCTAAGAAGCAACCGAAAAAATTGATCCAACACTACAAGAAAAAGGGGCTTAAAAGACGGAACTTTTTGCGACGGCACATTTGCCGTTGCAAAAAATAACTTTTTGTGTCGGTACAACTTGCCGTCGCAAAAAATGTGACTTTTTGAGACGGCACAACTTGCCGTTGCAAAAAATAGAGTATTTGCGACGGCATAAAATGCTATCGCAAAAAAGAAGAGTATTTGCGTTGGCAGTAATTGCTGTCGAAAAAAAAAAAAGAGTATTTGCGACGGCTGAGATTGCTGTTGCAAAAAAATAGAGTTTTTGCGATGGCACCAGCTGCAGTTGCAAAAAAAAAAAAAAAAGAAGAAGAAGAGTTTTTTGCAACTGTAATAGGTACCGTTGAAAAAAAAAAAAGTAAATATATATATATATATATATATTGTGGCTTTGAGACGGCTTCATATATATAGTCACAAAATGGTTTAAATAAATGCAACGATATTTTTCTGTCACAAAAAAAAAAAAAAAAAAAAAACGACGTCGTCTTACTCTTTTGAATATTTCTCTTTTCACCCATTTTTTCATCTTCCTATCTATCTGTCTCTGTCTTTCTTCTCTTTCTCTCTCTCACTCATTACTCCTCTCTATCTGTCTCTCTCTCTCTTTCTCTATGTGTCTCTGTCTCTCTTCTCTTTCTTTCTTTCACTCATCACTCTTCTCTGTCTGTCTGTCTCTCTCTTTCTTTCTGTGTGTCTGTCTCTGTCTCTCTTTTCTTTCTCTCTCTCACTCATCACTCTTCTCTGTCTGTCTGTCTTTCTCTTTCTTTCTGTGTCTCTCGCCCATCTCTCTCTATCTCTTTCTCATTTATCTTTTTTCGCTCCTTCTCTCTCTCTCTCTCTCTCTGTCTATCTTTTTTCACCCATTTTTTCATCTTCCTCTCTCTCACTCATCACTCTTCTTTCTCTGTCTGTTTGTCTATCTGTATGTCTCTCTCTCTTCGCTCATCTCTCTTCTCTCTTTCTCTCTCTCTCTTATCTGTCTTCTCTCTCTATATTTCTCGCTTATCTCTCTTCTCTCTATCTCTCTCTCTCGCTCACCTCTCTTCTCTTTATCTCTCTCATCTTTTTATCTCTATCTCTCTATCTCTCTCACTCATCTCTCTTCTCGCTTATCTCTCTCTTTTTCTATGTCTCTCTATCGTTCATCTCTTTTTGCTATCTTTCTCTCTCTTTTTGTTTATCTCTTGCTCATCTCTTGTTTCTCTCTCTTTTTCTATCTTTCTTTGTCTCTTTCTCTCTCTGTCTTTGTCTCTCACTCATCACTCTTGTCTTTCTCTTTCTCTCTCTGTCTGCCTATCTATTTGTCTGTCTGTCTGTCTCTCTCCCTCTTTGTGTTTGCCTTTTTCAGCTCCCTCTCGATTTATTAAGACACTACAAGAAAATGCACTTTTAGCAACCACTTTGTCTCTCTCTTGCTTATCACTCTATCTCAGTCTCTCTATCTCTCTTTTCTATCTGTCTCTCACTCATCTCTAGAAGCAGCATCACAATTTAAACATATTATTTGTATATGGAATTCATAGTTCTCACTAGCAGAGCTTTCAACAGTTTCACAAGTGAGAACATATACTTCTCTTTAATTGATGTTATTAATACCCCCATTGTGAATCTTTAAATGCGTTTTTTTTTCTTTCCGCACAACACCTTTTGACTGTGGTAGCCGATAACTGTCTTGAAATTGTGACTGACAAAAGCGGGTGTTGTGTTCTGCAACAATGTGTATTACATGCTGAGGGAGAACCCAGGGAGTGTCTCCTGGTTGAAATCACCGGAAATGCCTTGATCCTAGCTGAACATCCTTATGGGTTTGTCCCTCTCTTTCCTTCTTTTTGAATCATCTTGTTACTAGCAAAAAATGCTTTGAAGTAGAAGTTAGAACTCTTGCCAGGAAAGTAGTCAACATGCTATACTATTTTTTCTCCCCTCCCCCTTCCAGGAAAGTGTTCAAAATGCTAATTTGGCAACATTGCATCCACCAGGGCACATTGCTGCCACATTGCATTTTGGACACTTTCTTAATGAATTTTTTCTGAGCTTGTAGCATTGCTGTGCCAAGTATATTGGTTATGGATTTGTTTTCACCATAGACTAAGGATATTGTGAGAAGAAAAATTTTACATATCTAAAAACAATTCAAGTGATCAGAATGCACTACAAGAAAACCTGGCAAATAACACGGAGGTTTTTGCGACGGGGTGACTGCCGTCACAAAAAATGATTTTTTTGTGACGCAGTATAGTTGCCGTCGCCAAAAAAGTCGTTTGTGACGGCGTGTATCTGCCGTCGAGAAAAAATGGCCTTTTACGACGGGGCTGACCTCCGTTGCTAATGATTGTAAAAGAAAAATGCAGGAACATTTGCGACGCACGGTATATCATCGCAAAACGTATTATTTAGCGACGGTAAGAAGTTACTGTCGCAAATGGTGGACCATCTGTGACAGCAGAAACCCATCGCAAAAAACTATGGGTAAAACGACGTCGTTTCATTTGTTAATTATGATCATTTGTGACGGTTGAAATATGCCGTCGCAAAAAAATGAATATTTGATATCCCGCTATTTCTATCCCATTCGCGGTCAAAATCCCTAAAATCTCCAAAATCCTCAAATCAAAATCCATCTGAAACCGAAATCCCTAAAATCACTAAACCAAAATCCAAAATCCCAACCTAATGTACTGTTGCCCAATCCATTGATCCAACTATTAGAACTAAAATCCCCAAAATCGTCAAATCAAAATCATTCAAAATCAAAATAGTGGTGAACGACGGCCTTCGCAAAGTGACGAGGGTGAACGACGGCCTTCGCCGGAGTGACGAGCAGCAGCGACTGTGAACGACGAGTGATGAGGCAAGACAGAGCGTCCGCGGTTTAACCATTCATAAGGTAAGTATTTGTTCTTGTGCTTTTCAACTCCCCTTTGCTCTTGGAGAATGAGGTTTTATTCGTACGTCTACACTGTTGATTGGAGTAACTCTTGTCTCATAGCCTAACTCTTTATGGTGGCTGTGGAGCTATTTGAAATTTGGTGCCTTCTAACAAAAAATCAAAATTATTTACTTAACTATCTTTGTAATTATATAGTAGTTAATTTTTTATGTTTTTTGTAATTAAAATATTAACACATAATTAAATTGTTATTAATTATTTTTATTTTTTATTTTCAGATATTTCCTGAGTAGCAGTTTGCTTCTTGTGGAATGTAGGCGTGTGAAGATTGCGACAAACTTTTGTTTTTGTAACCCACGGAAGAATCATGACGAAAACTTCTATTTTTGATTTACGTTATTTAGATTTGTGAACAACATTATGTATGTATTATGCAACATTATGTGGTGGGATAATTTTGCTGATGTGTTGTTATGAATGGAAGAATACTTTAATTATGGATGAATTTTTATTTATATACAAGAATTTTTATATTATTATGTAATTATCGATTTTTGTTTTTAGTTATTTTCATTTAATACAAGCAATTTTCATATTTTTAATAATTTTATTGCAGATTTTTTTTTTTTTGAGACGGCACCACACTGTCTCAAAAAAAATTAGAACCAGGTTTTTTGCGATGGTAGTATAGCCGTCGCAAAAGATATTGACATTATTAATTAGTTGAAATTAAAGGCCCTTAGCGACGGTATTTTTGCCGTCGCAAATAATATTTTTAGAGACGGCATGTTTGCGGTCTCAAATAAACATTAGCGACGGTATTTTTCCCGTCGCAAATAACCATTTTAGCGACGACATATTTGCGGTCTCAAATAAACATTTAGCGACGGTATTTTCCCGTCGCAAATAAACATTTTAGCGACGGCACCACAGTGCCGTCTCAAAAACTTCAGATTTCTACGTATTATTGCCGACAGTATTTTGCCGTCGCAAAAAGGCATTTTTGCCGTCGCCTATATTTTGCGACGGCATTACACCGTCGCTAAAGGCCTTTAGCATCCCCTTTTGTTGCGACCCCCCTCTTGCCGTCGCTAAAAGCCAGTTGCCGTCGCAAAAAAGCTTTTGAGACGGCGTTTTAGGTATTTGCGACGGCATTTTGCCGTCGCAAAAAAGCAATTTTTTTGTAGTGATGCTATGCTAGCAACACTACATAGTGTGTGTACATTCATTCTAGTACAATGCTGTCACATTGGCTTTTTTTGGACAATTTTCTGTGAAATTTTTCTAAGTCTATAGCATTCTATGAGAAAAATGTCGATACTTCTTAACTATTGTTTGTGCCCTATACTATATCATCATAATTAGAAGGGTTTTTTTTAGGGCCTCTTACTTTTCGCTTAATTACCATCATCTTATATGTGTCAATAACTTGAGGGAGACTAGTTTCCTTCCCCAAAGGCCAACCATGAGAGAAGAGATACATTATGAAATAATCACAGTTCGAAGGTTTGGTTGTGTTTTTGTTGGATTCATTTGTTATGCTTTCTGTCTTTATAACTAAAATAGTAGACTGTGGTTTATAGACAAATATTTTCCGTTTTTTATTTCAAGGTTCTGGTATTAGTCAAGAGCCCCGACACCTAGTTATAAAAAAAAGGGGCTAATTTTGATTGAATTTTTTGGCTGCTTAAAGGTGAAGAGACAACTGTACATGTTGTCAATTTGTATGCATATATATATATATATATATATATTTATGTTGGTGGGTTTTCTTATGTTTTGTTTTGCTCTTTGCTTTCCATTTATTTGACTAATGAAACTGTTTATTTTATAGAGAGGCAACTGTTGCTTTCTTCTTCTTGTTTTTTGCTCCCCCTAATATGGAAATTAGGATTGAAATAAGTTTTTATTTTGTTGGTGGATTTTCTTATGTACTGTGATATCAATTACCGAACCAAAGGTATAGCCGAATCATGGGTTTTTGTTTGGTAATTGATAATTGAACCCTTTTTTCTTCGGTAGTTGATATCAAATGAAAGGAGGATGTGAACTAAGAAAACCATGTGTAAATTGATGTTCCCATGGGATTCGGGAACAGTATATTTGAACAAATAATGTGCATGTTTGTTTACTTTTCTCCCTTGTAAAGGATGATAAGATTAATTATAGAATTGAAATAAAATATGTATATTAACTAAAATCTTGTGTTTAATAAACTCTTCAATCATTTTCTGAATTGTACATATTGTTTTTTTTTCCCATTCTTTCACTTATTTCTATTTATTTACCCCCCTTTCTTTTTGCATAGGCACTGCTATTCCAATGCTTGAAGCTGTTATTGATGTAGTACCTTTGGAGAAGCTCGCTATTCATTTCCATGACACTTACGGACAAGTTGTTTCAAATATTCTTGTGTCACTCCAAGTAAGCCATCTTTTCATGTTAACCCATAGAAACCCAAACCTATTATGACAGATCAATCACACTTCATATTTCAGGTGATCAAGACCAAAGTTAAACCATCTATGTGCTTGTATGCACACATTGGTTTTAAAAGTAATTCAGGCCCACCTTTCAACAAGTTTACTATAGGTTTCTCTGGCCAGACATCAATTTACTCTAGTTTCCTTATGTTTTATTTAAAAGTAAAATAAATTCTTTGGATGAACTGTTTTTTGAGCTTTTAGATGTATTGTGCTGCAAAATGGATTACAATTGAATGAATTGTTCTTAGCTAAGGTTTTGACATTTTGTTTCTTGACTGTAGTCAAGAGTCAAGACAAATAGACTTTGAAGTAAATAGTGAAAAAAAGTAATTGAAATGCATCCTAATAGATAAGTAGTAGTCATTAATTGGCTACCTTTGCTAGTTTCTGTCTGGAAATTGAAGTCTTCATTTGAGGGAAAAAGGTGAAAATATTTTCATTTTTTCAGTTTGTCATATATTAAGACTAGAGATCAGTGGTTTCCTCTATCCTACTGCTAATATATTTTTTGGGCTTCACGTATGAGACGTGGGATGCATGTCCCAATAGTTGCAGGAGATGACACTCCATATACACCACCACTAGAAGATCAAGTATAAAATGTATCTTTGCATTCTAAGCTAATAATAACCATACATTAACTGTACACAGCCAAATATGATAGAGGCTAATTCCATAATTAGAAAAAAGACAAAGGATTTTCCATTGTTAGCACGAAACTTGGCACACACGACCGCCTAGGCACGAGAGACTTATGGGAGAAGACGGGACTCGAATCGGGTTCCCGGTTTGGGAGTTAGGATCGGATTTCACTCTAGGCAAATTAGTTTCTTAAGAAACTTAGAATTCGAGATGTTAACGCCCCAAAATTACCAAATGGCGTCGGATTAGCAAACGGCGTCGGTTTGGCACGAAACTTGGCACACATAACCGCCTAGGCACGAGAGACTTGTGGGAGAAGATGGGACTCCAATCGGGTTCCCGGTTTGGAAGTTAGAGCCGGATTTCACTCTAGGCAAACTAGTTCCTTAAGAAACTTGAATTCGAGGTGTTGACGCCCCAAAATCACCAAACGGTGTCGGTTTGGCACGAAACTTGGCACACACGACCGCCTAGGCACGAGAAACTTGTAGGAGAAGTCGGGACTCCAATCGGGTTCTCGAATTGAGAGTTAGAGCTGGATTTCACTCTAGGCAAACTAGTTCCTTCAGAAACTTGAATTCAAGGTGTTGATGTCCCAAAATCACCAAACGGCATCGGTTTGGCACGAAACTTGGCACACACGACCGTCTAGGCACGAGAGACTTGTGGGAGAAGATGGGACTCCAATCGGGTTCCCGGTTTGGGAGTTAGAGCCGGATTTCACTCTAAGCAAACTAGTTCTTTAAGAAACTTGAATTCGAGGTGTTAACGCCCCAAAATCACCAAACGGCGTCGGTTTGGAACGAAATTAGGCACAGACGACCACCTAGGCACGAGAGACTTGTGGGAGAAGACAGGACTCCAATCGGGTTCCCGATTTGGGAGTTAGAGCCAGATTTCACTCTAGGCAAACTAGTTCCTTAAGAAACTTGAATTCGAGGTGTTGACGCCCCAAAATCATCAAACAGCATCAGTTTGGCACAAAACTTGGCACACACGATCGCCTAGGCACGAGAGACTTGTGGGAGAAGACGGGGCTCGAATCGGGTTCCCGGTTTGGGAGTTAGAGCCGGATTTCGGTCTAGGCAAACTAGTTCCTTAAGAAATTTGAATTCGAGGTGTTAATGCCCCCAAATCACCAAATGGCGTCGGTTTGGCACCAAACTTGGCACACACGACCGCCTATAGGCACGAGAGACTTGTGGGAGAAGATGGGACTCCAATCGGGTTCGCGGTTTGGGAGTTAGAGCCAGATTTCACTTCAGGCAAACTAGTTCCTTAGGAAACTTAAATTCGAGGTGTTGACGCCCCAAAATCACCAAACGGCGTCGGTTTGGCACGAAACTTGGCACACACGACCGCCTAGGCACGAGAGACTTGTGGGAGAAGACGGGACTCCAATTGGGTTCTCGGTTTGGGAGTTAGAACCGGATTTCACTCTAGGCAAACTAGTTCCTTAAGAAACTTGAATTCGAGGTGTTGACGCCCCAAAATCATCAAACGAGGTCGGATTAGCACGAAACTTGGCACACATGACCGCCTAGGCATGAGAGACTGGTGGGAGAAGACGAGGGTCGAATTGGGTTCTCGGTTTGGGAGTTAGAGCCGGATTTCTGTCTAGGAAAAATTATTTACTTAATTATCTTTGTAATTATATAGTAGTTAATTTTTTTATGCTTTTTTGCAATTAAAATATTAACACATAATTATATTGTCATTAATTTTTTTTATTTTTTGTTTTTAGATATTTTCCCAGTAGCAGTTTGCTTCTTGTGGAATGCAGGCGTGTGAAGATTGCGATTAATTTTTGTTTTTGTTACCCACGGAAAAATCATGACAAAAAATTTTGTTTTTGATTTACGTTATTTTGAATTGTGAACAACATTATGTATTTAAACATTGTATATGTATTATGCAACATTATGTAGTGGGCTAATTTTGCCGATGTATTGTTATGAATGGAAGAATATTTTTATTATGGATGAATTGTTATTTTTATACTGAAAATTTTATATTATTTAATTATCGGTTTATTTTTCAGTTATTTTTCATTTAATACAGGTAATTTTCATATTTTTAATAATTTTATTAAAGTTTTTTCTTTTTTTTTTTTTTGAGATGGCACCACACCGTCTCAAAAAATATTAGAATCAGATTGTTTTTGCGACATAAGCAATGTCGTCGCAAAAGATATTGGCAATAGTTGAAAAAAAACTTTTGCGATGGTATTATTTGACGTCGCAAATAACCTTTTACTGACGGCGTTGTCGTGTTGTCTCAAATAAACTTTTAGCGACGGCAGGTTACCCGTCGCAATAAAACACTTTTGCGACGGCATTTTTGCCGTCGCAAATAAACACTTTTAGCGACAGCAACACAGTGCCGTCTCAAAAAATCTCAAATTTTTACATATTAATGGCGACGGCAGAATTCCGTCGCAAAAAGACAACTTTGCCGTCACAAAAAAAAGGCAACGGCATTGTGCCGTCGCTAAAACCTTTTAGCAACGCCCTTTGTTGCGACCCCTTACTTGCCGTCGCTAAAAGTCATCTGCCGTCGCAAAAAAGCTTTTGAGACGGCATTTTAAGTATTTGCGGTGGCATTTTGCTGTCGCAAAAAGTCAAATTTTTTGTAGTGCAATAAAATTAATAGCAGTAAATATTAGCTAAGCATAACTTTAAATGAAAGTAAACAAAACAAAGAACAAGAAGGAAGAATTGAATTAAAATGTTATTTTTCTTTTTATGTGAATATGTTGTCTTGCTTATCAGACATTTAGACAGAGACCAAGCTTAAAATGTAATTATTACTATTTTATGTTCTGCATACCAATTTTGGCCCCTGCTACTTTTTATTAGATGTTGATTTTGATTGTGGCTTTTTTAGTTTTATAATTCGCAATAGTAAAAAAATTAATAAAACAAAATAAAAAACAAAACAAAAATCTATGTCCTCTTTTTATCAGTCTGTACAGGTAAATAAAACTAAAAGTGCATGCATACCTCAGGGAGAAGGCAACGTAGTGGCATTCTTCACAATAGTAAGTAGGTTCATCTAGGTGCCTTCTTTCCTCACAAGCATCACAGTAGAAGTCAAAGGGTGCATCTTCAACCGGATAGTCTCTGATGGGAGAATTGGTGAGAGCGAGGGGATGCCTGTGAATTTTATCTTTGGCAGTTGGTGGCCATTTTAGAACACAATAGGGATGAAGATTGAATTCGCACTCCACACAGCGGAAGAAAGGGGTGATGTTTATTATCCTATTACAAACGGTGCAATACAATATGGACGGTCTGTCATTGAAAAAAGGAAGGGGGTGCCGGTGAATTTCAGACTTGATGAACCAGGGTTTGGAAACTAGGCAACTAATGTCAAAGAAGATTCCGTACTTGGGGTTGCGACAAACATAGGTGAAACCTGAAGCAAACTTATCACATGCATGGCACTGAAGTTCACCTTTGAATTCATGTGCCTTCCCACTACTTATTGGCCTTATATATGGCTTCTCTTTTACAAAAGGATCCTCTGACTGACGAATTGAATACACGATCAGGGTGAGTGCGTGTTGTTGGTGGCAAAAGGAGTGTTTTACCTTAAGAGGCAAATCCGCACAAGATTTGTGCAGCAAAAACTTATATTCAAGGAAGACATAGACGACAGAAGAATCCTCCTCAAAGAGAAGTTGGCAAGCATCGCAAGTTATAGTATAACCCTTTTTTGTCATCTCACAAGGAATCAAAGGATGGCAGTGGCTTAACTGTTCAATCTGGAACTCCTCATCCTCCTCCTCCTCCTCCTCCTCCCTGCCTCTGGCCCTGTGTCACACACCGGCAATGCGGAAGCCTTGACAAAGATATGCAAGGGTGTGTGGCGCTAGTTAACTCCCTTCACTAGCCCGCCAATAATGCTCACAAGGTTTGCAAAGACAAGCAAACACAATATTAGTTAAGTTGATGAGCCACAAGATTGGAGACAAGCCACAAAATAGCAATCAACAAGCTCAAATTAAAGTAAGCAGCAATTGAAAGGCTTTGCACAACTTAAAGGCGAAATGAACTTTTCATTACTCAAAAGAAGGCATTACAATCGTTGAACAATGCACTAAAAGTGCTACAAAAGTTGCCTTACCATAAGCTAGGTTGGGGAACATTAAAGGCACAAGTGGTCTGGTTCAACACTTGGGTACCCCCTCTTTATATATAGCTTGTTAAGCAATTTCCTAACTGGCAGGAGGAAACATCCACTATGTTTGAGGAGTCATAATGGATTTTTAAAAATTCTACAAAAATAGAAAAATTACAACTCTTGGTCCCAAAACACCTTTAATACGAAGATATTTACATAAAAATTTACAAGGCAAAAAGATTACATTTGACCCTCTAAAAGTTGGCCTAAAGTTGCTACTTGGTGGCTAGCTTGCTTTATGGCATG
This sequence comes from Camellia japonica, assembly GCA_030407325.1. Classification (NCBI taxonomy): domain Eukaryota; kingdom Viridiplantae; phylum Streptophyta; class Magnoliopsida; order Ericales; family Theaceae; genus Camellia; species Camellia japonica. The sequence goes on along the minus strand of JAPPVO010000013.1, from coordinate 89,696,739 downwards.
TCTTGGACAATCTTGCACTATGCCCTTGGGCCTTTGCTTGCCCTTGCACCAACAACTTCTTAGGCATGTCTTTGGCTTTTCAAAGGGAACAAATGTGTGTGGCCTCAAGGTGTTGGCCCTTGGATGGGCGCACCTTGACATCCTGCCTTGAGAATTTTGGATAGGCAGAGGCCATGACAATGGCAATGGTATCAATGAAGCGCAACATGGGTTGAGGCTAAAGTTACAGTCAGAACAATGGAAGGTAATGTTAGGGAAAATATAAGATTTCCCACAAGTAAATCAATCAATGAGAATAAAAACTAATGCGGAAAAATTAAATAAAAAACAACACAAGAATTTTTACGTGGTTCCTTCAATGTGAGGTACGTCCACGGGATCGAAATCCGATTCCACTATCAACCAAATAAGTTTCCAAACGAGACACGAATGGTCTCACAAACCACTCTTAGGTGAATTCCAAATAATCACAAATAAACAAAGAGGAAAGACCTCACCAAATAGATAAACGAAAATCTTCAAAACCAGAGTTGAAGAAGACCCAAAATAATTAACCCAAATCATTCCACACGCTGCCGCTAAATCCAAAATAAACTTCCAAGCTTTAATCAGAATCAAAGCAACTATAGCATCCCGCACGGTCACCGAAGAGATTGACCAATGATCTATAGTAGCAGCCACATCACTTTTCTCTTGGGAAAAATAATACCAAAAAAATTTGAATTGTAAATCTATGGTTCTTTTTATCAAAACCTTAGTTGTTTCCAAACTGAATTGGGTTTCTACAAAATTAGATATAATATATAAAAATATATTATAACTAATACCAAACCAAATTAAACTCTTTTAATAAACCAATTGGGTCCCACACTCCAATAAGGAGGTATACCCAACAATTCTCCCCTACCGACTTAGATGGAGATATCAACCATACCCGCCAAAGTTTGGCACTTCAAATGTTTGTCCCTCGACAAAATCTTTGTCAACATATCCGAAATATTATCATCTATATGAACCTCTTCGAGTTGTAACAATTTTGAATCTAACACATCACGAATCCAGTGGTATCTCACATCAATGTGTTTCGATCTCGAATGAAAAATAGAATTTTTACTCAAATGAATAGCACTTTGACTATCACAATAAAGCACATACTTTTCTTGCTTCAAACCTAACTCTTGCAAAAATTTCTTCAACCATAACTCTTCTTTGCAAGCTTCTGTAATGGCAATAAATTCAGCTTCGATAGTTGAGAGAGCAACACATTTTTGTAATTTAGATTGCCATGCCACAGCTCCTCCTGCAAAAGTCATCAAATACCCCGAAGTAGATTTCCTAAAATCAACATCACCGGCCATGTCAGAATCCGTAAACCCATCAAGCATCAGCTTACTATCCCCAAAACACAAACACACCTTCGAAGTCCCTCAAAGATACCTTAGAATCCATTTTACTGTTGCCCAATGTTCTTTACCTGAATTAGAAAGAAAACAACTCACCACACCAACAACGTGAGCAATATCCGGCCTTGTACAAACCATGACATACATTAAAGAACCAACTGCTGAAGCATAAGGAACTTTCAACATCTCTTTTTTGTCTTTCTCACTTGTAGGACATTGATTCGAACTAAGCTTGAAGTGACCCGCAAGTGGACAACCAACCGGCTTTGCTTTATTCATGTTGAACCTCTCAAGAAGTTTTTCAATGTAGCTTTCTTGAGACAACCAAATCAGCTCCTCTTTGCGATCACGAACAATTTTCATATCAAGTATTTGCTTTGCCGGTCCCAAATCTTTCATAGCAAAAGATTTACTCAACTCTAACTTCAACTTTTTAATCATGGTAGAATCTTGACCCACAATTAACATGTCATCAACATAAAGCAAAAGAATAATAAATTTACCATCCGGGAAATTTTTTACAAACACACAATGGTCTGAAGTGGTTTTAGAAAAACCATTATTCATCATGAAAGAGTCAAATTTTTTGTACCATTGCCGCGGGGCTTGCTTGAGGCCATACAAACTTTTCTTCAATTTGCAAACAAATTTCTCTTTCCCTTTCTCTACAAAACCTTCCGGTTGCTCTATGTAAATTTCTTATTCAAGATCACCATGAAGAAATTTGGTCTTCACATCAAGTTGCTCAACTTCAAGGTTCATACTTGTAGCCATGCCAAGTACAACCCGAATAGAAGACATCTTCACAACCGGTGAGAAAATCTCATCAAACTCGATACCTTTCTTTTGCCCAAAGCCTTTCACAACAAGACGTGCTTTGTACCTCATATTTTTGCTATCATTCTTCAATTTGAAAATCCACTTATTTTTCAGAATTTTCCTCCCTTTAGGCAACTTTACTAAATCATAAGTTTGGTTTTCAAGTAAGGAATTCATCTCCTCGTCCATGACCTTTTTCCAATCACCTTTCTTTGCATGCTCAATTGCTTCTTGGTGGCTCTCGGGCTCCCCTTGATCGGAAATGAACACAAATTCATTGGGAGGATACTTTCTTGAAGGTTGTCGATCCCTTGTAGATTTCCTCAACTCAAGTTGTGGTGGTGGTTCTTGAGTTGGATGCTCTTCCTTAATTTTTGGCTCAACTTCATTAGGATTAGCATCATCCTCTACATCTTCAGTAGGTGGTTGCACATCTCCCCCATTTTCATCATCAACTGAAGATGAAGGAGATGGATCCATGTCAATGAGATCACTAGTTTTTGGCTCCGGTTGATCACCTTTGCCAAAGTCTTTAATTGTTTGGTCTTCAAGAAACACAACATCACAGCTTCGAATGACTTTCTTGTCGACCGGATCCCACAATCTATACCCAAATTCATCACGCCCATAACCAAGAAAAATACATTTCTTGACTTACTATCAAGCTTGGACCTCTCATCATTTGGAATGTGAACAAAAGCTCAGCAACCAAACACTTTCGAGTGCTTATAAGACACATCTTTACCGGTCCATACTCTTTCTGGAACATTACCATTCAAAGGATAGGAATGAGACAAATTGATTACGTCAATTGCTGTCTTCATTGCCTCACCCCAAAAGGATTTTGGCAATTTAGCTTATGAAAGCAAACACCTTGTTCTTTCCACAATGGTGCGGTTCATCCTCTCGGCAACGCCATTTTGTTGAGGAGTCTTCTTAACTGTCTTTTGGTGCCGAATACCTTGGCTGCAACAATACTTATCAAATGGCCCAATGTATTCGCCACCATTATCTGATCGGATGCACTTCAATTTCTGCTCTGTTTCTCTTTCAACCATGGCCTAAAAATGCTTAAATACTTCTAGAACTTGATCTTTAGTTTTTAGTAGAAAAGCCCAAACTTTCCTTGAATAATCATCAATGAAAGTAACAAAATAAAGTGCACCACTATGTGTTTTAACTTTTAAAGGACCACAAACATCCGAATGAATCAACTCCAATACATTTTCTTTTCTAGAAGCAACATTTTTATGAAAAGAACTCTATGTTGTTTACTCGCCAAACAATGAACACAAGTTTTGAGATGTATACCTTTCAAACCGGGTAAAAGCTCTTTCTTGAACAAAACTTGTAGCCCCTTTTCACTCATATGGCCAAGTCGCTTGTGCCACAATTCGGTAAAAGTATCATCTTCAAGTGCATTGACAACACCTTTACAAATTTTTCCTTGCATCGAATAAAGTGTATGAATCTTCTTGCACTTAGCCACCACCAAAGAACCCTTCGTGAGCTTCCATATTCCATCACCAAATTTGTTGTTGAAGCCTTCATTATCTAGCTTCCCAGTAGAGATCAAATTGAGGCGAATGTCGGGAACATGCCTCACATCTTTAAGCAATAACTTGCAACCCAAATTTGTTTCCAAGCAACATCACTCATGCCAATAATCTGGGACAAACCTTCATTACCCATTTGAACAGAACCATAATCTCCTTTAGTATAGGTAGTGAAGAAATCAACTCGAGAAGTCACATGAAAAGAAGCACCGGAATCAATCACCCAATTGCTCTCTTGGCCCACAAAATTGATATAATCATCTTCACAGACAACCATGAGATCATCGGTAGTAACTGCCGTTGTGTCTTCTTGCTTTTTATCCACATTTTTTTCATGCCTTTTCTCCTTATTCTTGAGCTTTCGGCATTCCCGCTTCATGTGCCTTTTCTCATGGCAATAATAGCACTTAATGTCTTTCTTTGAAAAAGAACCATCTTGTGGATTGTCACGGCTTTGATCACAACCATGAGAAGTCTTACTTCTCCCCCTTATTTTACTTCGGTTTCTCACAACAAATGCTTCTGAATAAGAGGAACCCGCTGATTTTCTTCTAGTTTCTTCATTTAACAAGCGACTAGTGACTTGGTCCATTGTGACAACCCCATCGGGCGCCGAATTACTAACTGTCACAACCAAAGTCTCCCAACTTTCGGACAAAGAACCAAGTAGCATCAAAGCCTGCAACTCATCATCAAAAACAATTTTCATAGAAGCAAGTTGGTTAACAATACTCTTTATTTCATTCAGATGTTCTGGAATATGGTTGCCATCTTTATATTTTAAATTAACCAACTTACGAAACAGAAAAACTTTATTTGTGGCTAATTTCCTATTATAAAGGCCTTCTAATTTTTTCCATAAATCATGTGCTGAAGTTTCTGTAGCAACATGATGAAACACACTGTCATCAATCCATTGACGAATAACACCAACGGCTTTTCGATTAAGCCTCTTCCAATCATCATCTTTCATACCTACGGGTTTGCCACTATCACCCTCAATAGGCCCATACAAATCTTTACAAAATAATAGGTCATCCATTTTAGTTTTCCAAGTTACCCAATTGCTTCCATTGAAGCTAAACATACGACCCACATTCCCCTCCATTGATTTACACAAATAAATAAACCCAAATAAACCGTAAGCTCTGATACCAGTTGTTAGGGAAAATATAAGATTTCCCACAAGTAAATCAATTAATGAGAATAAAAACTAATGCAGAAAAATTAAATAAAAAACAACACAAGAATTTTTACGTGGTTCCTTCAATGTGAGGTACGTCCACGGGATCGAAATCCGATTCCACTATCAACCAAATAAATTTCCAAACGATTACAAACGAGACACAAATTGTCTCACAAACCACCCTTAGGTGAATTCCAAATAATCACAAATAAATAAAGAGGAAAGACCTCACCAAATAGATGAACGAAAATCTTCAAAATCAGAGTTGAAGAAGACCCAAAATAATTAACCCAAATCAATCCACACGCTGCCGCTAAATCCAAAATAAACTTCCAAGCTTTAATCAGAATCAAAGCACAAAGCATGAAATCAACTATAGCATCCCGCACAGTCACCGAAGAGATTGACCAATGATCTATAGTAGCAACCACATCACTTTTCTGTTAGGAAAAACAATACCAAAAAAATATGAATTGTGAATCTAGGGTTTTTTTTATATCAAAACCTTAGTTGTTTCCAAACTGAATTGGGTTTCCATAAAATTAGATATAATATATAAAAATATATTATAACTAATACCAAACTAAATTAAACTCTTTTAATAAACCAATTGGATCCCACACACCAATAAGGAGATATACCCAGCAGGTAAAACCCACCAACACCCTCCCACAAGCGCTGCACCGATTGGAAGCAGAATCGAAATGGTGGTGGACGAGAAGGGTAAGCGAGTGTTGTGGATGAAGAGGATGATCGATCTGGGAAGGCCATTGGGCGCATGATTCATCCAGCAAGCAATTGCACTCTAGGCAAACACAGATCCAACTCCCATTGATGGGTTGCCTACAGGCAGAACAGGGAAAATTAAAAATGGTTTTGTTCTCGCAGATAATCAATGGATGTGGGTGGCGAAGTAGACTTTGAATTTGAGTTTGAATTTGATGGTCTTGGACATTTCTTGTTTCGGTATGCTTTAGTAAAGCACAACAATGGTCCAGGTTAAAGCCACAATCGGAACAGTAGAAGTAATTAGTGTTGGATCATCCCTTGTGGCTAACCCACTAAAGAGAATGGAGCTCCCACCTAGAGTTAATGGAGAAGCCATTGAAAGGAAGTGGGGTGGTTGAACCCACTAGGGAGTGGGGTGGTTGAGCCACTATTACATGCTGTCTTCTTCCTCCTCCCATTTGTGTATAAATGGAGGAGGTGTTGGAGAGTTGAAGTAGAGAGAAAGAAAACCAAGAGTGAAACAAGAGAGTGAGAGATGTGAGAAACCGTCTCCCTCGGTGTGAGCGAGGGAGACGGGGGAATGGGTGAGTGAGAATAGTGTGAGCTTCTCCTCTGTAATATTTCTGTAATCTCTCCATAAATGATAAACGGTTACTCTCCCGTGGACGTAGGCATTATTGCCGAACCACGTTAAATATTGTGTCTCTTTCGGCATGGGTGTGTTTTTATGGTTGTTATAATTTCTATAAGGTCTTGGGCGGGATCCCCGATCCCAACAAGTGGTATCAGAGCCTCGTCGGAGCGTTTCGGAACAAAAACAGTGCGATGTTCGAAACTGCCCAGAAATAGGATTGCTCAAAATCAGGTTTTGAGCATACCAGCACCAAGGGCTCGACGAGAGCATTCCAGAAATGCAAAGAACACCCCAAAAGGAGCTAGGACGCCCTCTCACGCGCCTCTGGGAGTTCGCGGGTGAGTCCCACGCGCGGCACGCGCCTCCACGCGCCGTTCAGGCTACCGGCGCATGGTCCTAGTCACAGACACGCGCTGCACGCGCGTCTAGGGAGGAAGACGACTGGGTGAGAGCGCGTGACAATACACGCGCATATACCACGCGCACAGACACGTCATCAAGTCAACGCCACGTGGCCAGCCAGTCAACGCCACGTGGCCAGCCACGTCAAGGACACGTGGCGCCGTGGGCCAGTCAAGGACTGCCACGTGGCTGCCACGTCATCTGCCACGTCAGCACAGAGAAAGGGATCTAGTGTGACGCGGCTAATGGTGCAACCGCAGGGAGAACGGATCCGGTGCTTCGCGGCTATGGTGCAGCCGCAGATCTGAGGCGTACAAAATGTTTTGGCTAGATCTAAGCCATTTGGAGTCCGTTTTTGGCGATCCAATAGTGGTTTCCAACTATTTGGAGTATTCCGGACACATCCGTACGGTCAGATTTTGGAGACAGAGTTTCTGTAAAAAGAAGGCAGATTAAAGGGACGGACGGCATCCGGTGCAGTGGACAGAATATTCTGTTGGTACACGGAATATTCCCTGAACTTCTGAAAATTACAATTTGGCCCAGAATTTTCAGAAAATTGTGGTGTGGCCCAGCTTTTGGGGATATTTTTCAGTGAGGTCCCCGAAAATGCAGCGAAGGTTGGTCCTAGCTAATCGGACCGTTCCGGACGCAACCGCAAGGTCAGAATGGTGAAATTCTGAACAATTTTTTAAAGACTGTTAAAACATGGGAGTTTGTCATCTTTAATAGTCGAAGGAAGGTTGCCGGATATTGTAGAACGCTGCGGATTCACTGAAGAGGTCAGAATGGGCAGATTCTGACCAGATTGGACAACCAGATACAGATCGAGATAGATCATTGAAAATCAATGGAGATCCGGATTGGTCAAGGGCGATCAGAAGAATTGCACATGATTATCTCAAGATCAACAATGTCTAGGAAAGTTCTGTCAAAAAGACACTGTCTAAGGAGACTGGTTCTTAAGTGGGACCGTTTGTGACCCTACCAGTCTTTCCTGGGAACTTTCCTGGTTGTTGATGTCATTGAAGGATCTGGTTCAATCAGAAGAAAAGTCCACTTCTTCAGATAGATGATTGGCAACCAGTGCAGGCTCAGAGGAATGTTGTGGCAGTTGGAGCTACTGTCAAACATAATACAAGAAGTACTGGTAGTATGTGAACGTAGAAAGGCAACAGCTGCAGCAGTACACACATAAGGTGTAGGAGCACGTAGCCACAATAGCACAGATGAGTATACAGGAATGTCATACAAGGTGCAGATATACAACAGTGCAAGAGTGCGCAGCAGAATCATACAAAGGTGCAGTGTGCCAGATTTTGGCCTAGCAGCAACAACTAGTTCACAGAAAAAGCTCCAGACAAAGAAAATGAAAGGGATAAGACGCTACAGTGCGCACCCAGGAAGAGGCAAATCTCTTTCTTTGTCCTGAATCTGGTTCGTGGCAATGAAGTCGCGACGGGCACCCAGAGAGTTTGGGTGGAGTCACCTCAATCGGGAAACGGTGAGCATTCTATTGGAGGATGCAAGTACCTGGTGATAGAGGTGCGAGCCATGCAAGATGATGTGTGGCGGTTGAAGACATTCCAAGTAGGAGGTGCAGATTCACTCTGGATGCTCAGTGGCATGGAGGCATATTTGTACAACGGTGTTTTATCATCCATGTGGGTGATGGGGGTGATTTATTTTGTTCACCCGGTTGAAGCCAATTGGAAGCCAATTGAAGACCTTTCAGAGTCAGTTGCAAAAGTTATCAGTTCATTTGGAGACTCTCAGGTTAGTTGCAGAACTTCAGAGTTCATTGGGTTTTTTTTCTCTAGGGGATAGAGAGAACTAGCATTGCCAGAGTGTACTATGAAGATTTGGCATATGTAATAAGTCCAAATGGTAGTACTTTATTGGCATTGGCCTCTGTGGAGGCGTTGGAGATCCTTCATGGATCGTTGTTGGAAGACTCGCATCTGGTGAAGCCTTGGTTTCCGCATTTGTCGATTTGAAGAAGGTTGACAATCTACTTCAGATCTTGGTGGAGTTTTTTTCCGCATTTGTCGATTTGAAGAAGGTGTGAAAATCTACTTCAGATCTTGGTGGAACTTTGGCGGTTTTGTTCAATGTCTATTGGAGGCATTGTTGTTGGCGGTCTTTCACGGATTATTGGCGACTTTCAAAGTCGTGGTTTATTGAGATTCATTATCACAGCTGGGATCTATGAGTATGTCTGATTAGATCCAGGGTGTCTCCGGTTTGTGAGACTTGATTGTTTCTTCTTCTTGTGGATTTTCATTTTCGCAATCTGTTCCATATTCGAAGACATCAGCTATTGGTAGTCTGGGTGACGATTCAGGCTCCGGGTGTTTGCTTCTTTGGAAGCGGTTTGACCGTTGGTGTTCATTGAAGATTGGAAAAGATTGCTGCGGAGAAACGTGAAGATGGTGATTTTGTGAATCTCATGTGTTGGGATCCATCCCTTGATCTGCCGTTGGATTTGGAGGGGATAGATCGTTTGCAGACTCGGTGGAGTTAGCGGGGATTGTTGGAGTTGTGCATTTACGGTGCACGCGCCTTTTGGGCGATTTTTGGCAACTGTGAAGATGGTGCATCATCTTGTGTTTGCCGGTTGGAATGGCAGTTGGAGGAATCTGGAGTTTGCTCGACACTTCAGAATTTTTTGGCTCTTGGTATTTTGTAAGTTCATTTGAAGTTTGTTCCGATACTTCTGAACTGGTTAGAGCCTAACTGCATCCACAGTTCAGTTTTGTTCGGTAGAGAACTTGCCTCAGTTCTCGGAGAATTTGTTTGGCTCTCTTGATTAATTCGAGCTTGAAGAGAGCAGTATTATGTTCGATGGTTGATCGGACATGATGTTTTTGGTACCGCTTTCAAAGTTGCTTTGACGGAGAATTTGAAGCCTCTTTTGTTTAGTCTCCTCAGCATTGGTTCAAGCAGGTTGCTCACCATGTTTTGTTTGGAGTTGTCAAGGACAACTTATTTGGCGCTTATGGAAATCGGAACTTGGCACTATGGTGGAGCTTGAGTTGCAGAAAATCGAAGAGCTAGCTCGATTGGTTCTGCATGTTCTTTGCATTGGCTCAATGTGATTTTGAGCAATGGAATCTGCTGTGTTTTTGGGAAAAACGCTTGTGTTTTGTACAGCAAATGGTATTCAGTTGTGACTGAATGGTTGGATACCTGGGTTATGGTATCAGTTTTGATTCTGTGGCAGCGAACACACCTCTTAATGAAACAGAGTTGTTGCGGATCTCTCAGGCGAACTCGAGTGCAGGAGGAGAGATGGAGCCACGATGAGCACTCAAGAATATGGGTGTGGGTACTATGCGGTGTTGCATAGTTGGTGACTTGTACAGATTTGTTGAAGTTGCTTTGGAAGAAAGAGCTACTGTCAACCATCATCTGGTAGTACAAGTGATAGATACGCAGGTAACGTGTATCGCTGAACTGGAGATCAGGGATTGCAAAAGGCATGAACAATAAGTGTGTGGAAACGCTGGGAAGTTGTTCAAGAGTGCAAAGGGCAAATGCTGATAGTTCAGGATAGTTCAAGGGAAACTCCGAGCAAAGAAAACCAGGAACTTTGACCAGACAAAAGAAGAGTTTTTCTGTTGCTCCAGTTTTGGTCATGCAAAGAGATAAGGCATGACAATCAAGGGCATCTTAGCAGGGGGTGCAGGACATCCAATCAGGGGGTGTCGGATATCTTGGTTACGCCAGTTCAAGCATAGCAGGTGAAGACATCCGAAACAGGAAGCGTGGAAGAGATCTGTGGGAGATAGGAGCAGTGGCTCTCTCCAAATCAGAGAGTGGTGTGAGTTGAGTTGAGGATGTGTGATTCCCTCCTCCTCTTGTATCTCTGGTGTATTATCTCTAGCTTCAGGGGATGCAGCGTCTCAGTGAGGAGATGAAGATTCTATTGTTTTCTTGGGCGTAACAAGATTAGCAGCAGTGTGTGCAGTGGATCACCTCACAAGGGTTGAGGGGGTGATTTGTTGGATCATCCCTTGTGGCTAACCCACTAAAGAGAATGGAGCTCCCACCTAGAGTTAATGGAGAAGCCATTGAAAGGAAGTGGGGTGGTTGAACCCACTAGGGAGTGGGGTGGTTGAGCCACTATTACATGCTGTCTTCTTCCTCCTCCCATTTGTGTATAAATGGAGGAGGTGTTGGAGAGTTGAAGTAGAGAGAAAGAAAACCAAGAGTGAAACAAGAGAGTAAGAGATGTGAGAAACCGTCTCCCTCGGTGTGAGCGAGGGAGACGGGGGAATGGGTGAGTGAGAATAGTGTGAGCTTCTCCTCTGTAATATTTCTGTAATCTCTCCATAAATGATAAACGGTTACTCTCCCGTGGACGTAGGCATTATTGCCGAACCACGTTAAATATTGTGTCTCTTTCGGCATGGGTGTGTTTTTATGGTTGTTATAATTTCTATAAGGTCTTGGGTGGGATCCCCGATCCCAACAATTAGAGGAGTGAGGGTTCGGGCCACAGGCATCACACTTGAATGACACTACAGATGATGATGACGCATCATTTGGGGACGTCATTTGGAAGGTGAGAGAGTGTTGTGGGTGAAAGGGGTGTACCATCTCTCTTTGCAATTTAGCGCATCGTATGTGGATATTGTAACTTGGAAAGCAAAAGTGTTCGCGACACGAATACGCACACGACCAAAGAGGGATTTCGTTCAGGCATACCAAGCACTCGCCAGTGTCCACTTTATGGAATATCAATGGATGCTCATGGATGAAATGTTGAATCTTGTCTTCCATCTCTGGATCTCTCTCTGTTGAATCTTGTCTTTCATCTCCGGATCTCTCTCTCTCTCTCTCTCTCTCTCTCTCTCTCTCGTGTGAGATGAATGCTTTACAGGGTGTTGGTTGTTGCAGTGCAAGAAGCCTTACTCTTTTTTCTGGTTATGAAACATAAATTCTTGCTTTATTTAGGGTGGTAACGATATTACTAGTATATTTATAGAAAATGATATACAAATTTATTTTGTTGAATCATTTTTTTTAGACTTAATGACGTATAAAAATAATTGTAAATGATTAGAGGACATCTAATAAAGAGATTTCTAATTAGATATTTAATTTTAATTTTAATTTAATTATATTTTAGATCACAATTAATCCTAAATTCTTAATTATTTAGTGTAGTTTCTAACTTTCTAATCTAATTTTAATTTAATTATATTTTAGATCATAATTAATCCTAAATCCTTAATTACAAAAATCAAGTTTATAGAAATTTGGAGTTAATCCTAAAGTTAGATAATGTTTTGATTTTAGTATGAAAATTAGGAATTGGTTTGATTTGATTTTTAATCCATGCATGTAATTTAATTTAAAAGTTTTATTCAATTTAAACATATTTTGGCACATCTATGAACATCTATGATAATATAAATAATATATTAAATAGAATAAATAATATTTTTTTATTTAAATATTTCTATTGTCGTGCAATTCTTTGTTTAATATTTTCTTTAAGTTTGATTTGATAAATGTTCTCTAATTATTTGGGTTTTTTTAAATATATTATTTATTTCTTAATTTTTATTTGGTCTATTGGTTTGTTTGCTAAGAAATCCTGGGAATAGAATTCATAACCTTTCAATTTCAATGTTTGATGTTAAAAAATTTGACATCTCTTTCTCGCAAACTCTATTGAGACTAGATTTCTCTATTAAGATTTTTTAGCAATCAAAATCTATAATCTTAGTTTCTAAATTTTTTTCCCTTGAAATTATGAATTACTAGTATAGAAATTTGTGTTGGTGAGTTTCTCGCAAATTCTTGATTTCCTTAATTATATGACATATGAATAGTAATAAATTTATCAGCTATGGTTTTATAGTTTGGTTACTTGGTATTTATTTTTATAACAAAAATGTTTCAGGCCCCCTTTTCCCCACCCCCTTTGACCCCCCTCTCTCTCTCTCTCATTGGTTACATTTTCTTTTTCTTTTTCTTTTTTTTCCTGCTCCTCCAATCACCACCCACCACGTGTGTGTGGGGGTGGTGGTGGTGATGATTGGAGGGAGTCTCTATCATGGCTCTTTTTATAATGTTTGGTTTTTATAGTTCTTATTCTTGTCTTACAATTCTTTGTTTTCAATAAATTCTCTCTAGTTATTTGAATTGTTTTTTATAAATATATTTTTATTGCTTGATTTTCCTTTCATCTTTTTTATATTGTGTTTCTATTTTCCCATTTCTTTATTTAAATCAATATTTAAATCAATCAATAGCATTGAAATTTATATAGCTGTCTTTCTATCAGTTTCTGTTTTTTTCTTTATTTGTATGACATGAATTGCTGCAAATTTATCAGTGATGTTTTATAATTTGTTTACTTATTAATTCTTTCGTATTCTTGTCTTTCATTTCTTTTTTGTTTTCTTGATTCATTGATAAATTTTCTAGAATTTTTTGGTTTTCTTTTGATTTGTTTGATGACCTTAGAGCCAAGACTACCCTTGAAAAGAGGTTGCAAGCTTTGCACTCTTCCAATCAATGAAATTTGGGAAGCACAAAATCATTGACGGTGTTTCCCTATTTAGATTCAATTCCATGGGAACATGCTCTATGCCAATGTGTAGTATCGAATGAATCATCAAATTGATGATCTTTGAAACCAAGACTACCTTCGAAAAGAGGTTTGCAAGCTTTGTATTCTTCCAATCAAGGTAGCAAGTTGTTGACTAAACTCTTCAATCTCATTCCTTTGGTTCTGTTTTATCATTCTTTCATCCAATTGAAGATTCTCCCAATGTCGGCTTCCAAATTCGCAAGATAAACCCTACTATGTCCACCTTGTTGACCTCCTTTGAGCCATTAATCTAAATCATAATAAATCAGGATTTAGTCACACTACAATGAAAATCAGTCCAAAATACATAGCCCGGCTAAAAGTGCCGAAGGATACTTTTGAAATACTGAATGAGCAAAGAAATATCGATGCCAAAACAATTTGTGAATCTGGATCTGAAAAACTCAAGGTAGTCAATATGAACTAGAGTCAATTTGAACCAGAACTCAAGCTGAAGTTGAGGTTCACAAACCGATGTCGTCAATGTGTAGCTCGAAGTCGCAACACTTGCAAGATCTGTGTAAATGAATCTCTACACTCTGAAGTTGATGTACCTCATATTCAGCTTCGAACAATCAAGGGAACTCGAAGAGCAATGCTCAGTGGATTTGAACAAGATCCTGATCGATAACAGTGATTGAGAACTAATGCAATGAACTAAGTCTGATAGCCAGTTACTAGTATCGTGAAAGGTTAATCAACTTGAGACAAATCAACTCCAATTGTGAGTCACGACTCTAAGCTAGGGTTTGGGATTGTTTCGGATTGAGTTCGGAGTTTAACTTGGGTTTTGGATCAAGTTCATAACTCAATTGGGATTTTGAATATAGCAATTTGGAACTCGAATTCTGTTTGAATGAGGTGTGAAGCCTATGGAGGCTGAATCAAATTAGAGTGCAAAGTTTTCGAACAAAAAAATCCAGCTGCGATTGACTTGTGAACAACTAGTGCACTCCATAGGACACTCAAGCAACTCGAATCAGAGGTAATAATAGGACATGAGATCATTGTAGATCTAGAGGTACAAAGAACCAATTCGAATTCAGCTTTGAAGCAAAGCCGCGAAGCTCAAAGCTGTTGTAAAGCTTAAAAGTCCAGATTGTGTTGGGATTTCAAGGTGCTAGGGTTTCAGTAATCAGGATATCTCATGCAAGAGGGCTTTGTAAAGTGGAACTCAAGTGCAATTCAACTGCAATTAGGACTGAACTCCAACTACAGTTGAAGAATCAACTCCAATCTGGAAGAAGTAGGACTCAATCCAAAGCTCTGATACCAAAATGATTAACCAAATTTAGGAATTGGATTTCATTAGAGAGAGAAAATGTCCAATTAGGGACAATCAGCACTTAACTTGGAAATATTCAATATCAAAATGTCATCTATTCATTATTTGTATATCAATTATTCTTACGTTAGAAATAATTTCTATTTGATAATTTTATGTACCATCTTGGCTGTGGTTCACAAATATACAGTAAATAAGAAAGAGAAGAGTCCTCTTGCTATGGAAACAACTGGGTGTTAGTTTTTTGGCCTTGAAGTAGAACAGAGAGCTTGACTCAGGTCTCGATCCAACCCAAGATCTAATCTTGAGCTGTGGTGTTCACATCTATGCTCTATGATCTTTTTGGCTTAATTGGTCAAACGATTTGCTGATAGAGCCGGCACAGGATACTACCGCAGATTGGACCCTCAAAGGGTAGGTTGCTGGTAGAGCAACATACATTAAAATTGTTCCAGTGTCATTGGAATTAGTTCTTATTGTTATTAACCAAACGAAGAACAATAATTTCCCTTGCATTTGCTCTTTTTTTTTTTTTTTATTTGCCCTTTCCAAATCCATGAATTAAATAGAGCATCATCCATTTGATTTATTCCAGTGACATGTTGTCAACTCATTGTGAATTGTTACACTTTCTAAAAGGTTAAACTTCTATGGAGGGGTGTACCTGCAAATTTTTACATGCTCATAGTTTCAAGTGTTTTTAATTTTGCTCTTGTCGCATTTAGTCTTCCCGTAGCTATCTCTTTCTCTATATGTGGAGCATTTCAAATTTCATTTGTTGTACCTCTTTTACTTTTCGCAGCGTTATAATTTCATCATCTAGTTCTACAAGCTAAGTGTTTCCTTGTTTTTGGGTTAGTGCAAGCGAGGTGTTTCCATTTACTCTTTGCCTCCATATTTTTGCCTGCCACCATGGAAGAATCCCTTATTTCCATGACTTCATTGTCTATTGCAACACCTCAAAGATTCATCCTGGTCTAAGCATTCTTAATTTCATGTTCATTTGCCGATGTATTACTCTCTCACACCTGGTTCTCTCTTGCTCCCATCTCTTCTACCGCTGTAATTGTCAACCACTTCATCAGGATTCCCTTCAAAAACATCGCTTGAATGTCCAACAGTGTCCTCAAGTTCATAGCAAACCAAGGACCCTCTTCCTCTAATAAATGCACAACCTAACAAAAACCAAATATTTGAAGACCAAACAATTATACAATAAATTATTCTGTGTTTAATCTCTTTTTCTCTGATGTATGACTCCATTTGTTTAGAAAATAAAAGAATAAACATAATAATTTTTTTAGGCTCAAGTATAAATATCTATTTAAAGTGTGACTAAATTAGTGCGTTGATAATAGTTAATATATATTAAGCGGGTGGACTTGGATTTAATAATTCTTCTCTGCTAAATTTTGGATGACTAAATCAGGTTGATGGTAGTCTGGCTCTGTCTAGGCTTAAAGTAACATGTATATTTCTTACTATGTAGTGTAATCCCGATCTGATCGATGTTCACCATTGGTTCCAAAAATTCAGTTCCTCCACATGATCTATCTCCACTACATTCCAAAATTTTTTAGACACCAAAGCAATTATCTCCTTTCAAAGTCCCTAACAATTAACTCCAATCCTTACAACTTCATATTTAAATTGAGTAATGATATACAAATAAAAAAATACATAGAGAATGATATAATTGAATTGTGAAATTATCATTTAAAAAAAAGCCCCACCAAGATGATTCTAAATTTCAAAAAATTTTACTGCCACATCATTCTAATTAAGTGAATTTGTATGAAAATTTTAGTAGAATAGAATTTTCCTTCTAAATTTGTTCCATCAAAAAATGACGATATATACATGCTGGAACCTAGAGCTTTCCATTTGCCGACTATTTTCTCAATTGGATGGGAAAATCGTTCGTTCATAGATTGAAATTACAGCTAACATCAAATTCTGTTTGACCAAACTAAAGCAACCCAAGCCAGCCTCTACGAAAATCAACTCAAAAATCGAACAGGTGCAGTGCAGTTCTCCAAAGTCAGAGAAGGTAATAAATAGCAACACTCATTTAGATAGATAGTTTTAAAGTTTTACCATTACATAATAAAATCTAAAGATGTTTAAGCATAAGATAATTTAAATATACTAAATAACTAACATAGTTGAGACACCAAACAAGTTATTGCCTTAAAATTATAGCATTATACATATAGGAGGCTTAGCATAACAATGAGATATTCATTTTCAATAAGCATTCAATAAGTCAAGTCTCACCAAGTTTTAACATTAAAAGCTTATTTTTTGTTTTTAAGTTTCAAATTAAATGAGTATGCATTACCAAATGAGCTTAATTGTCAAACCGTCCAGAGTGTAGATCACATCAAATAAGGTTTAGATCACATTAGATCAGAACCAGTGCTGAAGAAATGGTATAACTATCTGATAGACAAGGGTGATGTCCTAAGTTTATGATCATTTGTCAAAGATTATGAACAATAATAAAATCTCACAAGGTTTTGCATTTGTTCACTGCCAGGGAACACCAAGATGCGGATGCGGATGCAATGAAGGTATGAAGAAAGGGGACTTGTAACGTTCATGAGGAGACAATTTGCAATTTTCTTAAATTGTAATAATGCATGTAAAGCTTTGAGTGAAGGTCCAACACGACTAGCAAAGCTCAGGCTGGGAGTGTCATCCAATTGCTTGACGTCTGTCTTATAGGTCGCCACCAATTCTCATCAGGACCAACAAGGCATCAAACAGGTGTAAGATAATCTCTCATGCTCTAATCAACAACTCATAGACATTACTATTGTTATCCCCATTAACACGCTTCAACATTTCAAAGCTTTTACGACTCCCTAAGAAATCAACGTGCTTGAATGCCACATAACCTTGCTCTGCAGTTTCTTTGCTAGAGTACACTGATCGGAGCCAATCAGCATGCTGCCACCTCTATTTCATAAGCTGAAATGTTCTCCTACAAAAAGAGCATAAAGATAAAAATGACTAAGGTAAGAACAATAGATTAGTTCAAAAAAAAAAAGGTAAGAACAAAGATGGAACTATATGCAAGGCTTGCATCTCTAATCACCTTCTCAAACCAATGCACTTTTTATAATGCTGGAAATAAGCTATAATTACAAGTTACATAATATTGCTCCAAAGGAACACAACTACACTTTGTTTTGAAAATATATTCTTGAAAGTAGGAAGCGTAATTCCAACAGCAGTCATTACCATACCATTGTCAATATTACATATTTACAACAGTAACTACTTCAGTGACTCGCCAGAATAAATAAATTAATTAATTATGAACAATGGCATTTGAAAGAAACAAAACACTCGAGAAGCACTGACAGTTAATACATTTCAAAATTCAATTATACCATAATCTTAAATTAACTATCAATGCATTTTATCAATATCAAATGTTACGAGTGGAAAGAGTTGCTACAATTAACAAGCACTCTTAACAACAAAGATAATCAATGGACCAACCAATACACCACTATCATGATCAAGAAAATGACATCAGAAACCCCATTTCCTGATAAACAAGTAAACATCACTTGCCTTTTCAAGTAAAGGAAATGAAAAAGAAAATGAACATGGATCACAACCCCTTAATTACAATTCCAAATTAATGAATAGAGTCTGGGAAGGAAACAACTCCACATACCTGATACAATGCATAGATATGATCCAACACTTGCAGACATGTAAAGCCTCTATTACTGAAAAAAGTCCTTGAACAAGGGCCCATCTCAGCAAACCGGTCAACTGGAAACAGTGTGGTAAGAAAGTGGTTCTTGAATATCAACTCGGTTTTCTCGCTGCAAACAAAATCCAAATTTACAAAGCAAAGCAATTAGAGAACAAGCAAAAAAGTGCATAGGCGATTCAAAATTCTATACATGTACTAGATGAAATAGCAATATCCAAACTTTACAAGAGAAGGGGGTTTTCAGAACATAATTTCTACACTACTATTAGATTTTTCTATGATTTAATGCAATAGAGAAGTTACAACAGCAAGTTGCGTAGTATACGTTAAAGAGGAACACATGGAACAGAGGGTATGCATCCAACATTCCACATCTACCACAAAGAAGAAGAAAATCTGAACTAAAATGGAGAGAGTTCAACAACCTTTCAGTAAGTGGCCGAGAGAAGTTTACAAATGAAGATTCTGATTCTTTCCCATCCCCTTTTGCGTCAAAATATACGGATGTGTGGTGTTTGCTGGCATCCTCAACACTGAATGAATCCGTGTACATAGAAGCAGTTGAAGTTGGCTCAGATATTGACCAGCAGATTGAATCCAGAAGGCTGCTTGGGGTTATTGGACATATTGAGGTTAGGCATTTTTGTAATTACATCAAGGGCAAACAAAAGCCAAGTCCACATCAAAACTAATATTCAATCCATCCTTGATAGTAAGCAAGAACAGAATAATTTAACATTGCAACACACATAATTATAGTCTCCCACAATTTGAGCTATACACATGGCAGGCAGGCAGCAGGGAACTGCCCTGCTATTCCTTTTTAACCATCAAAAGGTAGTGTACTAGACAGCTAAGGTCCTCTGATTAAGTTAAACATGCCTCAGAAGTGGCCAATTTGTACGCACTGCCTCCCGTGCCTGTGAGCCAAGAACAACCAATCATAGCATGCATCGACCTTGTGCAGGTGCGGCAATTCTCTTCTTAAGAGGAGTTCAACCACATACTTCATAGTTCATTCAGTAATTCCTGAAGTCTACAAGAGTTCAATGTACAATTATAACTAATTTGAATGGTTAAATTTTAATATTTCATCATAGAAGACTACTGTGAGTCACCGTCATGGTAGGTAGGGCTGATCAAAAGAAACAATGGGCCTCAGACACAATCAAGCTATTCACCTTAAAAAACTACGACCTAATAAAAAGCAAACAGAAAACTTAAAATCATTAAATCCCCAACCCAGGTTGATAAATAGCAGTAACTGCTTACCTGCATATGGTGACAACGACGCTTTCTGACCCCAGTTTTGGCCAGATTCACAATCTTTTGTCTTTCTTTGTGGCTTGCTTTACTCCTGGAAATTGGAGCATCTTGAGGAAAATTGTCCCCATTAATTTCCTTAAATTGTTCAAAGAGAAAGGTCAACACATGAGCAAATGACAAAGTAGCATTCAGATAACCAAAATGAAACTATTTTTTCAAGGAGTGCTGTCTTGCATCTCACAGTAGAATGAGAATACAAAAGAAATATGTTGTGATATTCAGAAGCTGAATAAATGTTTATAGATAATAGTCTATATTTTTTTGGGTAAGAGCTTATTTAACAAAAGAAAGAAATATACAGCAAAGCTCAAGGCACAAGGACACACACTGACATGGCTAAAAGGCTCACTACCTCACAAACAAGGCAACTCAAAATTGACCTTGCTTGGAAACTAATTGATGTAGGACGATTAGGGCAGCAGCAAATCTGGGCTTTTGGGGCTGTTTTTAATTCGATTTTATGGCTGAAAGTGGGTAAGAGTTAAGTATGAAAATATGGGATTTTGGCATTGTTTAGGGGCTGTGAACAATATCTGTGAACAATATTTTTGGGCTGTTGAAAGTGCAGAAAATAAAAGAGGGAAAGAAGAAGATAAATAAACTCAATGAAGGCTAAATTTAAAGAAGTGATAATATTTGGACATTGGCATAATTTTATAGAGAAACTGATAGAAATATTTCATAATCATGTTTTTAGTATTATTCACTATGTTTGTTTCCAATTTTTTTAAAACACTTTTTAGAAAATTCTATTTTTTTTTTTCGTAATTTTTTTTTTTATTTTTACTGAATTTTTAAAAATATTTTAAGCAATTTTTTTAAAAAAATTTTAGACACACCTAACATAAATACACTTAAATAGTATAATTTTTGTGAAAAAAATCTCTGCAAAATTCACTAAATACCAAAAAAATAAAAAAAAAAAGAAAAGAAATTTCAGTATATTTTTCATATTTTTGTGTATTTATTAATTTTTTAAAATATTTTTTAACAAATATTTTACTTTTTAGATACATCTAAGTAAGGTGCATCTAAAAAAGTTTAAAAAATGGTTAAAATTTGAGAAATATTCACTAAAAACAAAAAACAAAAATACGAAAAACAAAAAACTCAGTTTTCAGAAAACTAAATTCAGAAAATGGAAACCAAACACATTGATTAGTGTCTTATTTTATAATTATATTTATGTTTCCAGGATTTTAAGCTTAGGGTTTTTTATTTTTTTGGTAACTTGTAGAATTTCTAAATATAGGTTTTGTGGGTCGCCCATGGGTTGTCTTATGGGTCAAGTTATGTTAATTAGTTTTTATTTATGTTTTTTATTTGGTTTTAATTGGTTTTAGAAATCAAAGATATTTTAATAGTTTCCTTTATTTATTTATTTATTATTATAGTTGGTTTAGGAAGTCTCTAAAGTCTATATAAAGTTATGTAATGCTTCTCATTCCAAAGGATTGATATTTTAGAGAATTTTAGAGCTTTAAAAGCTTTTTTTTATAGATTGTGTAATGCAATCAAACCCTAGGTATGATACCTAAGGAATTCTAGGAGTGATTTCTAAATTTATCTTCTTCTTCTTCTTCTTTTCCTCTTTTATTTTTTGCAATTTTAACAGCCCAAAAAACACTATTCACGGGTACTGTTCACAGCCCTTAAACAGTGCCAAAATCCCATCTTTTCATGCTCAAACTCTTACCCATTATTTACCCTAAACAAACACTGCTTGTCCCCTATACTTTTATTGCAATTTCAGCCATAAAATCTAATTAAATCAATCCCAAAAGCCCACTGTTGTGGCTGTCCCTACTTGTCCTGCATTAGTTTGATATCAAAGCTTAAGGTTTTGCCATGATGTTTTCAAGATGATAAAGTGCTTCTTAGAGAAAATATTCATCTAAGAGATCTTTAGGATGATTTTCTTGATCAATTGTATGCTCTTGAGTAAAGTGATATGCGTGTGGTTGATTATACAAGAAAATTCAAGGAATTATTTATCAAATCTGGAGTAGTAGAAAATGAACGAATGACTATTGCTCGTTTCAAAAGTGGGATTTGATCTAGAATTAAAGAAGAGATGTCTCATGCATATTTGGAAGATGTCGAAGATGCTATTGAAAGGACTATGCAATTTGAGTGTTTTTTTTTTTTTTTATTTTAAATTTAAGGAGAAATCTGTTGTTTTGAAGCTTATGTAGAATGCAAAGGCTATCCAATAAGACCAACCAACAAGAACTCCAAAACGAAGGGTTAAAGTGCCACAAAAAGATGCTAAAAATTCACAGCAAGATGTGCCATTGCCTAATGTTGTTCTTAGGGAGCAAAACCTTACACAGTTGACATTGCAAGGTGTAACAACCCCGACCTGTGATTAGCTTATAATCTTTGATTAAGAATGCCTAATAAGTAATTAAAAGGAAATTCTGAATTAATTGCATGTGTTATATATTATTTGCATTTATATTTGTTTATTGTAGAAAGATCTGTCTGTGTCTCTATTTCATTATGCGAATTGAAGGCCTTATCGCCATCGGATCATGAAATTTACTCGGTATATGTGTTATTTAGAATTTTTAAAAAATCATGGCAGGTTTAATTGAAATCCAATTCGGAAGCAAATAATTAGAATTAATTAATTGCAAGTGATTAGTTTCGATTCAAATTAATTAAGCTAAGTTTAATTAACTCCACTAACCAAGCCTATATAAGGCTTATGATCACATGCTAGACTCATCATTTTCCATAATCTTTGAGACAAAAACGCGAGAGAGGGAGAATTAGAGTGAGAGAATTGAATTCAAGAAAGAAAGGAGGATTTCTAAAGAATTAAAGGGCAATTGGAGAAATTGAGCAAGAACTCACTAGAATTCAAGGAATTGAGAACCTTAGGTATGAAATTCAATCTTTAAGCTTTGTATTTGACTCATTCATGCATGAATTCTAGAGAAGTAAGTAGATTAATATGAGAATTAAGTTAAGATTGGAGAATTATAACTCAATCTCTACATGCATGCACATTTCATAGCATTTTGGGTTGTTTTCAAAAGGATTTCCACATGCATGGTCTTATCTTGGTTTTGTTATAAGAATTTAACATGTTTTTGAACTAAACATCTCATTTGATCATGATTTGGAGGCTTTGAATTCAATTTATTACATGCAAGTTATGTTTTCTAAGTTTCAAGATTTGTTTTGTACAATTGGCAAAGCTTTTGGGCTTGATTTTGCGAAATGATTTGTAATTCATCATGTACTATGAGTTTTTCAATGTTTTACTAAGTTTTGGCCCAAAAAAATGTGTTTTGATGCTTTGAAAAAGGATTTTGAACTTCATTCAGCAATCTGGAAATTCTAGAATCCTGTATCATTGCTCAACCACCCTTGTTTTTTATTCTCTGCTCGAGTGTAGGAAATTGCCCTGTAGCGTAAATGAGAGCTCCCAGAAGTTTTACAGAATTTTGCAGACTGCTCGAGCGGCGAAAGTTGCACTCAAGCGAAGACCCTATTTCCAGAAATTTGACTAAGTGTTTTGAAGTACATTTTAGCATCCTCATTGCATCTTAGGCAGTCCTAAGCCCTAATTCAGACATAATAATGAGGATAAAGATTAGAAACACACCAAGTTAGAAAAGAAATAAATTGAGTGTTTTCCGAGCGTGTGTGTTCAATGTGCATTTGTTATGTGTTTGTG
This sequence comes from Camellia japonica, assembly GCA_030407325.1. Classification (NCBI taxonomy): domain Eukaryota; kingdom Viridiplantae; phylum Streptophyta; class Magnoliopsida; order Ericales; family Theaceae; genus Camellia; species Camellia japonica. The sequence goes on along the minus strand of JAPPVO010000013.1, from coordinate 89,673,368 downwards.
TAGGTCACGCACTATAGACTATATGATCTGTCTGCTCTGTCCATTTTACTATCGGAGCTATCTGTGAGTAACAACTCTGTAACATTATGTTTGAATAAAAGTAATTTCAGAATAATAAGATATGATTTGGTTTATGAAATTCTATTTTGCGAATCATGAATGAATGTCCAATTTTCTGAAATGTATTTGTGGCATCCTTAGTTCATGTGACTCTCGCTCGGGGAAAATAATACCGTGGTCAATATGCACATGGCCCTCGCCCGGGAGAAACAATACCGTAGCTTATGATTATATGGCCCTCGCCCGGGGGAAACAATACCGTGGCTTATGATTATATAGCCCTCGTCCGGGAGAAATAATACCATGGCCTATGTTATATGGCCCTCGCCTGGGGGAAACAATACTGTGGCCTATGTTATATGGCCTCGCTTGGAGGAAACAATATCGTGGTTTATGTTATATGGCCCTTGCTAGGGGGAAACAATACCATGGCTACTTGTGCACAAGATATGGACTTTTAGGGTCGTCGGTATCGACTATGCATGTGGGTCCTAGGGACCAATTTGATATGATAGCTAATGGATGTACCACATATTGCTTATGACTTTTGATAAGTACATGAATCTGAATCTGTTTCTGATATGAATTATGATTTCTGAAATTGTTTGGACTTCATTCATAAAACCTTTACTCTGTTGTTATTCATTGGGCTCCAGCTCATTCTATTATTTATGTATTTAGGTGATCAGGTGCATGACCAGGTCTAAGCTGTTGTGTGGAGGTCAGTTTTGTCCAGCCAACTATAGTGCCTCCCGTGGAGGTTTTGAAACCTGCTTGTGGTCAATGTTTTGTGATTAAGAATTTCGTTTAAGTTTTCTTTTGTTTTATTTGTATGTTGGGCTAAGTCCCATTTTGGTTATCTGTGTGACACCCTGAATGTTTAATTAAATACCACATAAATATTTATAGTTATATACATAATTGTGGTTGTATGTGATAAATATTATTAAAACAATAAATAAATACTAATAACAATAATAATAAAATAAATGTATAGAATAAGAATAACAATGATAATAATAATAGGTAATAGCAATAGTAATCATGGAAGCTATATGTAAATTAATTTGTCATTGTGGTTATCAAATATATGATGAGGAAATTTATTTGAGGGCTAAATTAATCACTAATTAGTGTGAAAAGATTGGAATGTATAGATTTAGTTAAATAAATCAAGTAATAAATTAGGAAGATTTGTTAGTAGGATTTACGGAGATTTGTTTTAATTAGGAGGATTTGCAAATATGGTTAGAAGATGAGGAAGGGCCATCTGTATGTCTAAATGTAGGGAGGGAGAGGGGAGTCATCATTAGGGTTATTAATAAAAGGGTGAGTCATCAACCCACATGTGCATATAAATAAGAGGAAAGTGGTGAAGCTGGCCAGCGTGAAAACAAAGAAGGAAAAAAAAAAAGAAAAGAGAAAGGAGATCAGCAGAAAAAGGAGGGGCCGAAAACCAACAAAAATATAAAGGAATTAGTAAGACTCAATCTTAAGGTGAGTTATATTATACCTTGAGTCACCATAATATATTTTACGTATGTTTTGATTTACCATAATTTATTTTATATAAGTTATATTTTATGAGTTTTATTAATACAAGTTATACTTTATAAGTTATATTAATATTTCAATTACGTAGATTAATTTCTGAACTCTATTTGTTTAAAATGAAACCCATGGATATGTTTGTTTAAATTTTAAAGAATATTTGACTATAACCTTATAAACAATTCTGTTTTGGAAGTACCACGACGGGAGTCCCATGCCTTGGGGGACTTAAATAACCATTAGCCTCTGTTTGACCACTTTGTGGTCCTCTGTTTGTCATGGATCCATTGACCTCTGTTCTGACTGTCACTTCTGTGACCTCTATTCTGTTCTGTTTTGTATCGTGGTTATGATTATTTATTTACATAATTTATGTATTTCAGTTTTTGCCACTTAAATGATTTACTTATCAAATTGAGTTATGTAAATGTTTTGGCTTAACTAACTATCCATGGTTATTTTGTATTCCCTATAGTCTTGGCATAATATTTCTCACTCTGCTGTGTGTTTATAGCTGTTACCCCTTGTAGGTGATGAGATGTAGGGGAAACCCATAATCTCACGTAATGGAACCCGCACGAGGATTAATGTTGAACCACTATTTTGTTTTTCTTCTCTTTTTTTTTTTATATTTTTGCTCCCTTTTGTTTCTACTTGGGGCCGGTCTGTGACAACCCTCACCTCTGATTAGTGTTAACTCATGATTAAGTATGATAAGTAATTGATTAAGATGAAATCCTAAATTGATTACATAAGTATGTTATTTTAATTGCATTCTTATTTGTTCGATATAGGAAGATCTGTTCGTGTTTTGAATTTAAATTGCGAATTGAACGGCCTTATCGGCAACCGATTCAAAAATTGACTTGTGTTAAATGCTAGTTAGGATTTATAGAATTTTATGGTAAGTTTAATTGAAATTTGATTTGGAACAATTAAATTAGAATAAATAATGTTAAATTACTTGAGTCTAAGTTAATTACGCTCTTGCCATTTAGTGGGCTCCCTCAAGACCATGTCTTTTATACCTATTGCATGTTTGACACCATTTATCTTCCACCTCCTTGTGCCAAAACATGAGAGAGGAAGAGACTTGAGGGAAATTGAATTCAACAAGAGTTTTTGCTTGAAATTTAGAAGAATTGAAGGAAATTTTGAAGACTTGTCTACATTGCTCTAGGATTTGGCTTAGGTGAAGTTTGATTGAGAACCCTAGGTAAAAGCTCAACTTTTTAATCTTGTTATTGAGCCATCTAGGACTTGTATATGAATTAAATAGGTGAATTAATGGGAGAATTGAGCTAGAATTTAAGGAAGATAAGTTAATTCATGCATGCATGCCCATACCATGGAGTTTGAAGTTTATTTTTATGAAATTCTCACATGCATGTTTTTATCATAGTTAAAATCCAAGAATTCACCATGTTTTGAGTTGAATGTTACATATGATCATGGTTTGAGAAGCTCAAGGTCAAGAAACTTCATGCATGTTATGTTCTTGCATTGTTTATAAAAGTTACATTGAAATTGTGTTCAATTGGCATACTTTTGGGCTTTGATTTTATAAAATGATCTTCAAAACATGTTGTATTATGAGTTTCTAAGTGTTTTCTAGAAATTTGGCCCAAAAGGATGAGTTTTGGCATGTTTGATTCTTGGTTTGAGCTTTGGGAGCGAATCTGGAAAACCCAGAATTTGGCTTCCTCGCTCGGGCGATGGATTTCACGCTCGAGTGATGGAATGCTGGCTCGAGCGTAAATCGCAAGCTCTCAGGTTTTTGCGTGTGCAGATGCACGGTCGAGCAACGAGACCTACACTCGAGCGATGAGCTATGTCTCACGCTCGAGCAAACATCGAGCGAAGAATTTCAGCAACCAGTACTTTTTACATTTTTGCAGATCGCTCGAGCGAGGGAATCTACACTCGAGCGACCTCTCTCATTCGATAAGCTCGCCCGAGCGAAGGAGTCTACGCTCGAGCGAGACTGCTGTTTTCAGCAAGTTTTGAAAAATGTTTTTAAGTACTCCTTTTGCATCCTCATTTCATCCTAGGCATTCTTAGGCCATGTTTAAGGCATCATAATGAAGATAATGTTCTAGAACCACACCAAATCAAGTTAGGGGCTAAGGTATTAATCCCGAGTGTGTAATTTAGTGTGTGTTCGTTCTGCAACTGTGTAGGTTTGGCACCCAAGGATGCTAAATAGCCTGCCTATAGCCCAGTAATCTGTGAGTAACAATGTTGTAAAGATATATTCAATCATATTTATTTTCAAATTGATAAATCATATTGCTTTCTGAAACGATACTTTTTATTGATTGAATGATGATCCTATTTTGAATTGTATTCGTGGCATCCATAGCGTATTGTGATTGTTATTGTTATTGATATCGTTATTGTTACAGAGATCTCTGTCAGTTCCAAATCTTGGAACTATTGTTATTGTATGATGGCCATCAATTGATTGTTCGGTCTTTTAAGACCTAGTGTATTGTTGCTGTCGGATATACCACGTATGATTTAATGAATATGATGGATCGAATTGATCAAATTGAATGATTGATTGACAAACAACATTGATTGAAAATGTTCTAATGCTAATCGATTGTTTCAAGATTGTAAGGACATCATTCTTAACCTCTTTACTTATTTGTTATTCACTAGGCTTTAACTCACAGTTTATATATATATGTAGGTGGCCAAGCACCGGACCAAAGCTAGAAGCGTCGAGTTAAGCTTATGTTTTTTCAAGCCAACCATTGTGCCTCACCTCGAGGTCCCGAACCTGCACGAGTTAAGGTTGTTTTGGGGTGTTTCAGATTCACCCTTTTTGTCTCTGTTATTGTATCGAATGTTTAAGACTTGGTTGTACAGTTATGGTGAAGGGATTAGGTCCCTAACCTGTATGTTATGTGTATCTGATATGTATATATGTATATAGTTATGAATGTGGTTATGTCCATAAAAGTCTTTTTCCATTCAGGTTTTTATAGCTCATTGGACATATTTTTTTATTACTGATTGGCTTCTGCCAGCCCCTTTGTATTGTATTATTGTCTTTACTGTTAAGCAGGCCTTTGGTAATCACGGATTACTGGCCGGTTACGATACTAAATCCTTAGGGGCGGGTTTGGGTCGTGACATGGTCACTGAATAATTAAATAATAAAAGCCCTATAGATGTAATTTCTCTTATTAAAATAATAAAATGGAGTAATTTCTTGTTTAATTATTTTTATTTCCGTCAGTGTAGTTTAATTTGCTACGAATAGAATAAGTTAGTAAGTTGTGATTCCAACCTTAAGCCCCTGGGGTTGGGGTCGTGACAAAGGTGGTATCAGAGCAATAGTTCAACAAAAAAAAAAAAAAAATGCTATTTCAATTTGATTAGAAAATTTGAAAAGTTTTAAATAAATCTATAAATAAAACCATATGGCTAGATAAACATAATAAAATAAATAATAAATATTTACTCGAAACGTTAGTCCTTTTTGTGTAAAATCTCACGTTTATTTTGGTGATGTAGGAATGTCCGAGATTAACCTTGATGATGTATTTTGGGATGAGCTCGGGGCCATTAATTTAGATGAGATTTTAGCAGAGCACCCCGCCCCCCGCCTCACCTAAGGGTTGGGGAGATTTAGAGGATATAATCAGAGGATTGCATTCAGGCCTTGCCTAATTGATGGGTTGGCCAATCTATATAGAGGCTGATCCTACCGATGTGCCACATTTACTATGGAGGCAAAGCCATGCCTATACACGCGGACGTTTTCTTGGACCCACTCGTGTCCTTGGCGTTGCCCCGGCACATGACCGCCCGCACTATATCATAGGCCCTCTACCCCCAAATTTTGTGGCCAGAAGAGGGAACGTGTACCTCGAGGACTATATTTTCACCATCGTCCCTAACCCACTGGAAATAATTAATATTCAAAATGTTGACTTTAATAATGACTTGTCATATGTCGAGACACTTGGCTGTATTGTCGATCGAGCATTTTTAGGATACATACAGTCCGTCCCCATCTTCACAGTCTAGGCAGCGTGGATGTGTTTTGGTGTAGTCTAGTTAGGATGGGAATTTGAGCTTTTTATGCAACACTATGTCCCATGGTTGTTTGGCCCATTTGACCCACCACTCTAGATTTGGTAGAAGAAAACCTTTTTGTATGCTGACAATGATGTGTTCTAATCCCTTTTTGTTATTTTTTTTGTTTTTGTTTACCACAGGGATGAGACACTAACATATTTTGACTTTTGAAACAAGGATGTAATATTAATTGTAAAAATAGTAAAGTTGGCATTTTATATAGATATAGATTGTGCTATACATACTTACATATATGCTGCATTGTGAATGCAATATCTCGTTTATTACGTTGTAGAATGGCCAATAATGATAACGGAAGTGAGTCATCAGTTAGTGGCACTGAATCGATGGAAAGAATAATGGAAAGAGCAGTTACTAGCTTTTTGCAAGCCTTGCAGGCTAACATTAACAATGGGATGCCGAAACGACGAGTAGAGCCGGTTACCATGAAACAGTTCCAGGATCTGAAACCCACCACATTTACCGGCGGCCCAAACCCAATGGTAGCAGACGCTTGGGTTAAAGACATGGAAAAGATTTTTCGCGCCCTACCCTGCACCAAAAAATAGAAGGTAACTTTCGCCACTTTCACTTTAAAAAACAATGCACAGGAATGGTGGCTTCTCACTTTGGAAAAAGAAGAAATTACGACTTGGGAAAGATTCTTGGAAGTATTCTACGAAAAATACTTCCCAGATTCATTGCAGGAACAGAAGGCATCAGAATTCATACATCTAAAGCAAGGAACCATGACCGTGGTCGAATATGAGAGCAAGTTCACATAACTCACTCGATTTGCAACATACGTCATCCGCACCGAAACTCGAAAAGCAAAAAAATTTGAAGCAGGATTGGATGCTGAAATTAAAGATAGGCTCGAGGTCTTGAAACTGCCAACCTATGCAGAAGTGGTAGATCGGGCGTACATTGTAGAAAATGGGATTAAAGCCTCGCGTTCCGGGGAACCAAGCCAAAAGAAGCAATCTTGGGAAAGAGACAACAGAAGATCCAGTGCTGCGCCTCCCAAAAAGGTGAATACGGGCACAACCAGTTCAGGCCATCAAGGCCCTACCAACCTCGAGGTGGCACTATTCCAATTTGTCCTACTTGTGGGAAGGTTCATTGGGGACAATGCCATCGAGACACGGGAACATGCTTTAAATGCGGTCAAGTTGGCCACTTGCTGAGGGATTGTCCAAAGCTAACCAATCCTGCAGCTAGCCCCTCTGGCCTAGTCAGAAAACTCACAGGACCTGAAGGAGAGAGAAAGGACCAAAAACGCCAAGGACGGGCTTTCGCATTGGTACCTGGAAAACCAGAAGTTACCGAAAACGTTGTGTTAGGTATACTTTCTATTTATGGTCATTTAGCTCATGTCCTCATTGACTCTTGGTTAACTCATTCTTTTGTTGCACCACACTTTGCTACCAAGTTGGCATCAACACCCAAACCATTAAGATATATATTATCTGTGTCTTTTCCTTCTGGTAAGTCTGCCTGTAGTACTTATGTGTACAGATCATATGCTATACCCTTAAAAGGCAAAACCTTATATGTAGGCTTGATTCCTCTCCTCATTGGGAACTTTGATGTGATCTTAGGTATGGATTGGCTGGCTGCCAACCACGCCTCTATTGATTGTAAAGCCAAAAAGGTCTTCCTCAGGTTAACAAACCAACCCGAGCTTGTCTTTGATGGAACTGGAGTTTCCAACCCTCCCCGTATTATATCCTCCATGACAGCCCAACGACTTCTAAGAAAGGGTTGTGGTGGTTATATTTGTTATGTGATCGATACACAAAAAGAGGCTCCCACCGTCGATGCGATCCCCGTAGTACGAGAATTCCCGGATGTTTTTCTTGAAGATCTACTCGGTATCTCAGTTGATCGGGAAATCGAATTCACCATTGAAACCCAACCTGGCACACAACCAATATCAAAAGCTCCTTATCGCATGTCAATGACAGAATTGAAAGAGCTGAAGACTCAACTCCAGGAACTCCTGGACAAAGGTTTCATTTGACCTAGTACCTCACCGTGAGGAGCTCCAGTATTGTTCATAAAGAAAAAGGATGGCACGATGAGATTATGCATCGATTACCGGGAGCTGAACAAGGTCACCATCAAGAATTGGTACCCTCTGCCACGAATCGATGAATTGTTCAATCAACTTCAAGGTACCCAAGTATTCTCCAAAATCAACTTGCGTTCTGGCTACCATAAACTAAAAGTCAAAACGGAAAGCATCGAAAAGACTTCTTTCAGAACCCGTTACGGGCACTACGAGTTTCTTGTCATGCCTTTTGGCGTCACAAATGCTCCAGTAGCCTTCATGGACCTCATGAACCGAGTGTTCAAACCCTATCTTGATGAGTTCATCATTGTTTTCATTGACGACATCCTCATATACTCCAAGTCACCAGAGGCTCATGAGCAGCACTTACGAACGGTTCTACAAACACTACGTGATCACAAACTTTATGCCAAGTTAAAGAAATGCGAATTTTGGATCACTAGTGTACACTTCTCGGTCACGTCATTAACAAAGATGGCATCTCGGTTGACCCCCCAAAAGTTGCAACAATCGTAAATTGGCCACAGCCTACCAATGTGTCTGAAATTCGAAGTTTCTTGGGTCTAGCTGGCTATTATCGACACTTCGTGCAAGATTTCTCAAAAATAGCATCACCTTTGACCTAGCTAACTTAGAAAAACACACCCTTTAAATGGACTAACAAACAAGAGCGTTGCTTCCAAGAATTAAAAAGTTGACTGGTGTCAACTCCTATACTAGCACTCCCTACAGGAGCAGATGGGTTCGTAATTTATAGTGATGCCTCATACAATGGCTTGGGTTGTGTTCTCATGCAAAACGGAAAAGTCAGTGTTTATGTGTCGCGACAATTAAAGACTCACGAGAAGAACTCCCCGACTCATGATTCGGAATTGGTTGCGGTAATCTTTGCCCTCAAAATCTGGCGTCATTATCTTTATGGTGCAACCTGCGAGATTTACACTGATCACAAGAGTCTTAAATATCTGTTCATACAGAAGGAACTGAATATGAGGCAACGGCGGTGGCTAGAATTTATGAAAGACTATGATGTAGAGATCCATCACCATCCAGGCAAAGCTAACGTGGTGGCAGACGCACTGAGCCGAAAGACGACCAGAGGTTTCGCATGTACTCTCATTTCCTGCAAGATCAATGGACTACTCGCCAACATAACCATAGAATCTACATTAATTGAAGAAATTAAAATGCGCCAATAGGAAGATAAACTTTTGAAGAAAAAGTATGAGGAGCAAAGGAATACGCCTGATCCTGATTTCACTATAAGCAATGGGATATTGAAATTTCGAAATCCAATTTGCATACCCAACATCCCAGAACTCAAGAAGAAGATATTGGTGGAAGCTTAGAACTCAAGATTTGCAGTCCACCCTGGCAACACAAAGATGTACCATGATCTGAAGGAACACTACAGGTGGACAGGAATGAAAAAAGACATAGCACGCCATGTCTCCAAATGTCTGCATTGTCAGCGTGTTAAAGCAGAACATCAAAGACCTACAAGACTGCTGCAACCACTCCCTATTCCTGAATGGAAATGGGAGCACATTACTATGGACTTCGTGGTCGGGCTACCATAGTCATTTTCGAAGAATGATGTAATATGGGTTATAGTAGACCGATTGACGAAGTTGGCCCATTTTCTACCAATCAAAATCATGTACTCCCTTAATAAGTTTGCCACTTTATACATCAAGGAAATTATTCGTTTGTATGGTATCCCAGTTTCAATCGTGTCTGACCGAGACCCCCGCTTTGTGTCTCACTTCTAGAACAAATTGCAAGAAGCTTTGGGAACCACACTGAAGTTTAGCACTGCTTATCACCCATAAACTGATGGGCAATCTGAAAGAACAATCTAGACGTTGGAAGACATGTTACGTGTATGCATATTGGACCTCAAAGGTAACTGGGATGAGCACCTACCTTTAGTGAAATTTGCCTATAACAACAATTATCAAGCAAGCATTGGAATGGCACCATACGAAGCTTTGTATAGAAGGAGATGTCGATCACCTCTATGTTGGACGAAAGTCGGGGACAGGAAACTGTTAGGCCCCGAGATCATACAAGTCACAAGTGAGAAAATCCAACTCATCCAACAGTGAATTTGCACTGCTTAGAGCCGCCAGAAAAGTTATGCAGATACACGGAGACGAGACTTGGAATTTCAAGTAGGGGATCATGTGTTCCTTAAGATCTCACCAACGAAAGGGGTTATCCGATTTGGAAAGCGAGGAAAATTAAACCCACGTTACATCGGGCCATTCGAGATACTGGAAATGTATAACAACCCTCACCTCTGATTACTGCTAAACTGTGACTGAACATGATAAGTAACTGATTAGGATGAAATCCTAAACTGATTGCATGAGTATGTTGTTTGATTGCATTTCTATCTGTTTATTAATTGATTGATCTGTTCATGTTTTAAGTTTTGAACTGCAAATTGAAGGCCTTATCGACGGCCGAATCTGAAATTGATTAGTATTATATGTTAATTAGAATTTATGTGATCTTAAGGTAGATTTAATTGAAATTTGATTTGGTATGATTAAATTAGATTAAATAAAGCTAAATTGCATTAGTTCAAGTTATTTATGAAATTGCCACTTAGTGGACAATCCTAGGCCATTGTTTACTCTCCATGTTATGTGTTGGCATCATTTTCATCCATCTTCCTAAGCCGAAACCGAAAAGGGGAAAGAGAGAGAGAAGAAAACTTGAGTTCATCAAAATTTGCTTGGAGAATTAGGAGAATTGAAGCATTTGCATATTTGAGCTTCCACACTTTGAATTCAAGACCTAGGTAAGGAACCCATCCTCTCAATTGTGAAGTTGAAGTTGTGTCTTGCATGATTCATGGAAAGTTGGTGATCTAAGTCAAGAATTAAAGTAAAGAGTTGAATTTGAGAGCGAGTTCATGCATGCATGTTTACATTCTTGAATTTTGAGGTTGTTTTCATAGAATCCTCACATGCATGTCTATATTCGGGTTATAGTTCATGAATTCATCATGTTTTCCCATCAAATTGCCAATTTAATCTTGATTTGAAGTGTTGGAAATTAAAGTAGATCTTGCATGTTGTGTTCATGTGTTTGTACTTGACATTTAGGTTGAAATTGTATTCAATTGAACTACCTTTGGGCTTTGATTTTACAAATTGATCTTCGAAACATGTTATATTATGGGTTTAAAGTGTTTTTCCAAAAAAATGGGCCCAAGAGGTTAAGTTTTGAGGTGTTGAATACTTGGTTTGAGCTTGGGAAGGAAATCTGGAAATTCCAGATTTTGGCTTCCACGCTCGAGCGAAGGATTCCACGCTCGAGTGACCATCTTTTGTTCAGAGCTCCGCTCAAGCGAAGGGATGCTGGCTCGAGCGTAGATTGCAAGCTCTCAGGTTTTTGGTGCACGCAGACGCACGCTCGAGCGAGAGAACCTACGCTCGAGTGAGGATTGTGTCTCACGCTCGAGCGAGCGTCGAGCGGAGATTTTCAACATCCAGTACTTTTTACATTTTTACAGACCGCTCGAGCGAGAAAGTCCACACTCGAGCGAACCCACTGTTTTGACAAGCTCGCTCGAGCGAAGAAAGCCACGCTCGAGCGAGACCCCTGTTTTTTGAAAATTTTGAAAAGTGTTTTAAAGTGCATATTTGCCTCCTCATTTCATCCTAGGCATTCCTAGGCCTAGTTTAAAGTATCTTAATGAGGTTATTGAGGTAGAACCACACCAAGTCAAGATAGGGACTACGTTATTGATTCCCGAGTGTGTAACTTAGTGTGTGTTCGTTCTGTAACTGTGTATGGTTGGCATCCGAGGACGCTCTTTAGCTGCTATTAGCCCAGTGCTCTGTGAGTAACAATATCGTAAAGATATGTTCAATTATGAATATTCTTTGAAAGATCAACTATTCTGTTTACTGAAACATTATTGTTTATTGAATGAATGTTTGTCCTATTTGTAAACTGTATTCGTGGCATCCATAGCAATTTACTGTTACTGTACTGTTACTGCTACTGTCACAGAGATCTCTGTCGGTTCCCATGTTTGGAACCACTACTGTTTACTGTTATGATGGCCATCAACTGACTGTTCGGTCTGTTAAGACCTACTGTACTGTTTGCTACTGGATGTACCACCTATAACTGCCATGGTTTCTAAATGACTGATATGACTGTTTAATGACTGAAAGGGCATTCATTCTTAACCTCTTCACACAACTGTTATTCATTGGGCTTTAGCTCACTGTTTATATTTATATGTAGGTGTCCAAGCACCGGATCGGAGTTAAGAGCGTTGGGGTAGCTCCCTTTTTGTCAAGCCAACCATCGCGCCTCACTTCGAGGTTCCATGTTAGTCCAAGCTAGGGCTTTTTGGGGTGTCTCAGTTCACCCTTTTGCTTCTGTTCTGTAATACTGTATAAGACTTGTACTGTACTGTGCTAATTAGGGATTTGGTCCCTAACCTGAATGTTGTACATATGGTGTATATATGTTTTGCTTATGAATGTGAATATGTTACAGAAAAGTCTTTTTGCATACAGACTGTCACAGCTCATTGGACCTCTTTTATTACTGTTTTGGCTTCCGCCAGCCCCTGTACTCTGTATTACTGTCTTTACTGTTAAGCAGGCCTTCGGTAATCATGGATTACTGGCCGATTACGGTGCTAAACCCATAAGGGCGAGTTTGGGTCGTGACAAAAGGATTGGTCCTGTAGCCTATCGCCTTGCACTACCACCTGAACTATTCAATGTCCACAATGTGTTTCACGTTTCAATGCTTCGACGGTATCTTTGAGATCCAGAACATGTTGATGATTATGAGAACCTGGAAGTTCAAGAGGATCTCTCTTACGAAGAGCAACCAGTGCAGATTTCTCAATCGTCGTAATCAAGTTCTCCGAAACAAGACCATACCACTGGTAAAGGTCTTATGGCGAAGTCATCGTATCGAAGAAGCTACGTGGGAGACGGAAAGTCAAATGCGAGCCAAATACCCACACCTCTTCAGAAATTAAGGTATGTCAAGTTTGGGGACAAACTTCTATTTAGGAAGGGAGAAATGTGACACCCTGAACGTTTAATTAAATACCACATAAATATTTATAGTTATATACATAATTCTGCTTGTATGTGATAAATATTATTAAAACAATAAATAAATACTAATAACAATAATAATAAAATAAATGTATAAAATAAGAATAATAATGATAATAATAATAGGTAATAGTAATAATAATAATGGAAGTTATATGTAAATTAATTTGTCATTGTGGTTATCAAATATATGATGAGAAAATTTATTTGAAGGCTAAATTAATCACTAATTAGTGTGAAAAGATTGGAATGTATAGATTTAGTTAAATAAATCAAGTAATAAATTAGAAAGATTTGTTAGTAGGATTTACGGAGATTTGTTTTAATTAGGAGGATTTGCAAATATGGTTAGAAGATGAGGAAGCGCCATCTGTATGTCTAAATGTAGGGGGGAGAGGGGAGTCATCATTAGGGTTATTAATAAAAGGGTGAGTCATTAACCCACATGTGCATATAAATAAGAGGAAAGTGGTGAAGCTGGCCAGCGTGAAAACAAAGAAGGAAAAAAAAAGAAGAGAAATGAGATCAGCGGAAAAGGGAGGGGCCGAAAACCAACAAAAATAGAAAGGAATTGGTAAGACTTAATCTTAAGGTGAGTTATATTATATCTTGAGTCACCATAATATATTTTACGTATATTTTGACTTACCATAATTTATTTTATATAAGTTATATTTTATGAGTTATATTAATACAAGTTATACTTTATAAGTTATATTAATATTTCAATTACGTGGATTAATTTCTGAACTCTATTTGTTTAAAATGAAACCCATGGATATGTTTGTTTAAATTTTAAAGAATATTTTTCTGACTTTCACTTTTGTGACCTCTGTTCTGTTCTGTTTTGTACCGTGGTTATGGTTATTTATTTACATAATTTTTGTATTTCAGTTTTTGCCACTTAAATGATTTACTTACCAAATTGAGTTATGTAAATGTTTTGGCTTAACTAACTATCTATGGTTATTTTGTATTCCCTATACTCTTGACATAATATTTCTCACTCTACTGTGTGCTTATAGCTGTTACTCCTTTCAGGTGACGAGATGTAGGGGAAACCCATAACCTCACGTAATGGAACCCGCACGAGGATTAATGTTGAACCACTATTTTGTTTTTCTTCTATTTCTTTTATATTTTTGGTCCCTTTTGTTTCTACTCGGGGCCGGTCACTGAATAATTAAATAATAAAAGCCCTATAGATGTATTTTCTCTTATTAAAATAATAAAATGGAGTAATTTCCTGTTCAATTATATTTATTTCCGCCAGCGCAGTTTAATTTGCTACGAATAGAATAAGTTAGTAAGTTGCGATTCCAACCCTAAGCCCCTGGGGTTGGGGTCATGACAATCTGTAAGTGAAGTGACGTAAGACTGCTGCATATATGATGTCACATTTATGTAATTAAAGTTTAATTTTTTATTTTTTTTTTGGTCCCATGTATGTCTGCATAGCTCTATGGATACTATATTTTATTATTTGCTTCCGCTAGCCCTTGTATTTTGTTTATCATGTTCAGAGGCCTTTAGTAATCCTAGGATTACTGGCTGGTTATGACGCTAAACCTATAGGGGCGGGTTTGGGTTGTGACACAAGGCAAAGAGTTTGTTTAAAATTTGCCTAATGAGAGTGATGGCCAGATTATGAAGTATGAGAAGCCACCAATTGAAGCTCCATGTATTGAACTCGAAAAGGCTAAGGGTGAAGCCAAAGAAATTGTCATTCCTTGTGCTATTGAGAGCAATGAGTTGAAAAGAGCAGTTGCTAGTTTAGAACATATATAATACCTTTAGAGGTGATGACATTACAATCCGAGGTCTCTGATGAATGTGCTCCAATCATATCAATGAAGAGGCCAATAATGAATCAAAAGATGATCTTATGCTAGGTAAAGAGGCTAAAAAAATAAAAATAAAATTCAAGGTTGTTACTGGGAATATCAAAGAAAGCTTTGTGAAAACTTATTTGGATGAATCCAAAGATGTGTTTCCAATGCCAATTGACTTTGTTACTCTAGAAAATTTAGTGACATGACTGAAAAGATCAATCTCTCATTATTTTTTTCACAATCTCCAACGAAGAAAAGACGGTGTTAACTTGAACATTTTAATGTGAAACCGTAGATGCAATATCAAAACTTGTGGATTCTTCCAACACTTCAAAACTTGAGGTCAAGTTTTTTCCAATCAAGGGAGAATGATGCAAAATATAAGAAACTCAAGAAAAGGCTAAATTTAAAGAAGCGATAATATTTTGACATTGGCATGATTTTAGAAAAAAAAACTGGTAGAAATCTTCTATAATATTGTTTCTAATATTATTAGAGTCTTATTTTATAATTATATTTATGTTTCTAAGATTTTAAGCTTGGGGGTATTTTGGAAATTTACAGAATTTTTGAATATATGGGTTTTGTGGGCGGCACATAGGTTGCCTTATGGGTCAAATTATTTTAATTAGTTTTTATTTATGTTTTTTATTTGGTTTTAAATTGATTTTAGAAGTCAAAGATATTTTAGTAGTTTTCTTTTTTGGTTATAGTTGATTTAGGAAGTCTCTAAAGTCTATATAAAGTCATGTAATACTTCTAATTCAAGAGAGTTGATATTTTAGAGAATTTTAGAGCTTTAAAAGCTTTTTTTATATATTGTGTGATGCAATCAAACCCTAGGCGTGATGCCTTATTTGTATCCCTTTTGTACTTATTTTAATCTATTTTAATAATATTATTTCTTTGCTGCTAACAAAAGAAAGTAGGAAAATTTAGTCAAAACTCCTCCATTGGACCCTTATTTGGTGAAAATGACAGCCCAATTTATTTTTTTTTATAAAGAAAGTACATAATTGAGTAAGGATAAAGTAAAAAACTATATATTTTTTTTCTTAAACAATATTGCTAGAGTAACATGTTACTGTCAAACAGAGTAACATGTTATTATGAGACAAAGCAACATGTTATTGTCAAACAGAATTACTGTTAAATAGAGTAACATGTTACTGTTACTATTTAATGCTAAGGATACCAAATTTCCTACCAAACAAATAACCAAATGAGACATTTGATCATTTGTTTGGTAGAAAATTTGGGACTTATAGCATTTTTCTTACTGTTTACATCAATTTCGATGGTCATAATTTTTTATGTATTTTTTAAGAATTTCATAGTCAACATAAATCTTATTTGATAGATCTTGATGAGATAATTTTAAAAATACTAATTTTATTAAAAACCGGCATCTACATCAAAAGTTATATTATTTTAAAGTTTAATATTTTGATAATAATGGTATGTGTTGAACTTTTCAAGAAAAACTTTTTGGGCTTATCTTTAATGCATTAAAGTTTTATTATGAAGGAGTTTTGACCAAATCTTCCTTTTTTTAATCTAATGATGTGACAATATATTAAAATATCTAAATACAAGTCTCTCTATTAGATGTCCTTAATCATTTACAAGTATTTTTACACACCATTACGTCTAAAAAGAAAATCCTAATATCGTTACCACCGTAAATAAAGCAAGAAAAGTTTATGTTTCATATCTAGAAAAAAGAGTAAGGTTTCTTGCACTGCAACAACCAGCACCCTGTAAAGCATTCATCTCACATGAGAGAGAGAGAGAGAGAGAGAGATGGAAGACAA
Organism: Camellia japonica; assembly: GCA_030407325.1. Taxonomy (NCBI): domain Eukaryota; kingdom Viridiplantae; phylum Streptophyta; class Magnoliopsida; order Ericales; family Theaceae; genus Camellia; species Camellia japonica. The sequence continues at coordinate 89,656,840 of JAPPVO010000013.1, read as the reverse complement.
GATTCAACATTTCATCCATGAGCATCCATTGATACTCAAGCATGTGGACCCTGGCGAGTGCTTGGTATGCCGGAACGAAATCCTTTTTGGAATGTGTGCCTATTCGTGTCGAGAACACTTTTGCTTTCCAAGTTACAATGTCCACATACCATGCGCTAATTTGCAAAGAGAGATGGTACACTCGTTTCACCCAAAACACTCTCTCACCTTCCAAATGACGCCCCCAAATGCTGCATCATCATCATCATCTGTTGTGTCATTCAAGGGCGATGCCTGTGGGCCGATCCCTCGCTCCTCTAATTACTTCCACTGTTCCGACTATGGCTTTAATCTGGACCCTTGTTGTGCTTCACTACAGCCTACCAAAACAACAAATGTCCAAGACCGTTGAATTCAAACTCAAATTCAAATACTTCGCCACCCACATCCATTGATTATCTGCGAGAACAAAACGATTTTTAATTTTCCTTATCCTGCCTGCAGGCAACCCATCAATGGAAGTTGGATCTGTGTTTGCCTAGAGTGCAATTGCTTGCTGGACGAATCATGCGCCCGATGGCCTTGCCAAATCAATCATCCTCTTCATCCACAACACCCGCTCACCCTGCTCGTCCACCACCATTTCGATTCTGCTTCTGATCGGTGTAGCGCTTGTGGGAAGGTGCTGGGGGGCTTTACCTTCCACTGTTCTGACTGTAATTTTAGCCTCGACCCATGTTGCTTTTCGTTGATACCATTGCCATTGTCATTGCCTTTGCCTAGCCAAAATTCTCAAGGCAGGGAGGAGGAGTTCCAGATTCAACAGTTAAGACACCCCCATCCTTTGATTCCTTGTGAGATGGCGAAAAAGGGTTATACTATAACTTGCGATGCTTGCCAGCTTCTCTTTGAGGAGGATTCTTCTGTTGTCTATGTTTGCCTTGAATGCAAGTTTTTGCGGCACAAATCTTGTGCGGATTTGCCTCTTGAGGTGAACACTCCTTTTGCCACCAACAACACGCACTCACCCTGATTGAGTATTCAATTCGTCAGTCGGAGGATCCTTTTGTAAAGGAGAAGCCATATATAAGGCCAATAAGTAGTGGGAAGGCACATGAATTCAAAGGTGAACTTAAGTGCCATGCGTGTAAGTTTGCTTCAGGTTTCGCCTATGTTTGTAGCAACCCCAAGTGCGGAATCTTCTTTGACATTAGATGCGCAGTTTGCTTCAGGTTTCGAGTCTGAAATTCACCAGCACCCCCTTCCTTTTTTCAATGACAGACTGTCCTAGTTGTATTGCACCGTTTGTAATACGATGATAAACATCACCCCTTTCTTCTGCTGTATGGAGTGCGAATTCAATCTTCATCCCCATTGTGTTCCAAAATTGCCACCAACTGCCAAAGATAAAATTCATAGGCATCCCCTCACTCTCACCAATTCTCCCATCAGAGACTATACGGATGAAGATGAATACTCAGAGTTCTACTGTGATACTTGTGAGGAAATGAGGTACCTAGAAGAGCCTACTTACTATTGTGAAGAATGTCACTAAGCAGCTCATGTTCAGTTTTATTTACCTGTAGAGACTGATAAGAAGAGGATATAGAATTTTGTTTTGTTTTATTAATTTTTTTACTATTGCAATTTATAAAATTCAAAAGCCACAATCAAAATCAAGATCTAATTAAAAGTAACGGGGGCCAAAATTGGTACGCAGAACATAAAATAGTAGTAGTTACATTTTAAGATTGGTCTCTGTCTAAATGTCTGATAAGCAAGATAACATATTCCTATAAAAAGAAAAATAACATTTTAATTCAATTCTTCCTTCTTGTTCTTTGTTTTGTTTACTTTCATTTAAAGTTCTGCTTAGTTAATTGAGAGGGGAGATTTGACCGGACAGTACGGCCGAGCTAAGATAACGTCAGACGTGACGGACCGCACGGCGCTGAGCTAACTTCTCTATTGTTGCGGCCTGCAGCCTGACGTGCACGGTCGGAGACGTTGACCGCTCTCGCTCCAAATGGCCTAGCGAGCTGCCACTTGCACGCGATTGTGCGGAGCTCGGGGTGGCGAATGGTAACCGAGCTAAAGGATAATCCGGGCTAGACCGAGGCTGCGGGAGGCCGGCACTCCTCTAACCGGCCAGCCGAGATAGATGGCTTCATGTAGCCGAGATCGAAGATAGCACGGGGTGAGACCGGCTTGCCTCGCGGCCGGTTAGCTAGAATTGACCGATCAAGATTACCTCGGCCATGAGAGTCTGATGTGTGCTCCTAGGCCGAGGGATAGGTCGGCGACTCGTAGCTCGGTTTTATGCTTGTGGCAATTCTCCATAGGGGATAGTCCGGTCGTGGTACTCCGGTTAGGTGTGCCGCCTGGGCCAATGGCGTAAGAGAGAGGACTTCTGCTCCACGCACGCCACAATACCGTTGGACAGTTCCGTGTGTACTGGTGGGAGGACTAAGCCTTTACACGCGTAAGGTGGTGAGACTCGCGCACTGCCACCTGTCCAGGGAAGGACAGCAGAGGTAGTGCCCGCACAATCTTGAGGCTGCATGGCCAGCCTAGAAATATGGAAGGAGACGAACGTTAGAGGTATGCGAATTCACTCCTCCACAAACACTCTCTCTCTCTCTCTCTGATAGCCCTCTTCTTCCTCAAGTGGTCTGACTTGATCGTCGGAGGGTCTATCCGGCACACCACCGCCGGGCAGCTCACCATTTCTGTGTCGCAGGATCTGACGCCGTCACGAGAAGCTTGACGTCCAAGGAGTACGGAAAGCAGAGGATATTTCGCCCCCCGTACAATTAGCGCCGTCTGTGGGAATTCTTTGATACACAACCCTTGTTCTTCAAGCCTCTTCAACCATTTCCATGGCCAACAATGACGAAGTTCCACTGTCCGTCGTCGATGGTGTCACTCTAGAGTATGTCCGATGGAGAGAGGGCCCCCCAAATGTTCCAGCCATGGCGGGCCTGGAAACTTCTCCGCGATGAGCGCGAGACAAACGTGGGAGGAGTTCAGATCGCTCGCAGAGCCCAGAAGGCCGACGGCAGCGGGGGGAGTCCCGTGCGCAGCGCCTGGAGCACAAACTCAAAGACCAAGACGCCCTCATTCGCAAGATGGCGGCAGAGATGGAGCTGCTGAAGCGCCAGATTAAGGGGAAGGGTGTTGCTGGAGAGGGCAACCCCAGTGAGCGCACCCCCTCCCCTCGTTCTAGCAGTCGTCGCCAGAGGAGGACTCACTCTATCTCCATCACCAGGAACTATGGGGTTGGAGATTCCGACCAAAGCGAAGGCAGGTCCCTCTCTCGCGACAGCACTTACCGCCCCTCACGCCCGACGCCGACGTCGCGATCCTCTTTCTCTACACGTTCCAGGGACTTGAGGGATGTATTGGAGGAGAGGGCGCGCCGTCGGGAGGCTCAGAGAGTGCCGGCATTGCAGAGGTTGAGCGCTCTAGTTTGTTGTAGTGAAGAAGTGGTAATGCCAGGTCCCAGAGTGATGGCCCCTGCGCTGGAGGACAAAGAGCTGGCGCGACTTACTGCCATGCCGCTATCCCCGGAGATCGAGGGTACTCCACTTCCTGCCGGATTCCACCAGCCAAAGTTCACTCTGTACGACGGCAAGACGGATCCGTACATGCATGTGAGTCATTACCGGCAAGTAATGGCTGGCCACCGGTGCAACGACGCCTTGATGTGCCTCATATTCCCAGCAAGCTTGGGAGAGCTGGGCTTGAAGTGGTTCGAAAGGCTTCCGGAGGGGAGTATCGAGGGTGGCAGCAGCTAGCGGAAGCCTTCGTCACCAGATTCAAAACCACACTCGAACGCCGAAGGAGGTCGACCACCTCCTGGGCGTCAGGATGGAGTCTGGAAGTTCGCTGAAGGCATACAATGCGAAGTACTGGGAAACTTACAACGAAATCCTCGACTGCCCTACCAATCTGGCGATCACTCAGTACAAGAGGGGTCTCCCAGTCGGACATAGGCTGCGAGACTCGCTCACGATACATCAGCCCACCACCATGGAGTCTCTAATGCAACGGATCAATGAGCACATTCGCATGGAGGATGATACCGCCTCCACAACCGAGAAGGGTAATCCGGTCGTGGCGGACAGAAAAGTGGCAGGAAAAGTTCACTCGGTCGGGCAGGAGGATAACCGCCCAAGCGACCGGTCAAAAGATCAACGCCGTGGACCAAACCACGATGACCGAAACAAGGGTCGCAGAAACGACCGAGCTGACGCACCCCGCGACGCAGCGGAAGATGCCAAGAGAAAACTAAAGGCGCGAACAGGAATTACCACGGTATTCAAAATTCCCATCTACCGCATTTTGAGCGAGATCCGAGGTAAGCCTTTTGTCCGTTGGCCGGCCAAGTTAGGGAGTGCGCAGCGAGGCTTCGATCCAAAATATCGCTGCACCTTCCATGAAGAACGGGGGCACCGGACGGAAGACTGCTTGCCGCTCAAGCAGCACTTGGAGGAATTGGTGGCGGCAGGGCATCTTGACCAATATATAGATGGGGGAGTCAAGGCCGCGCCAACGGGACAAACCGAGCCTAACGGCCTGGCCGCCCTAGAAGCGCCCCCGCAAGGTGTAATCAACGTCATCCACGGCATCATTGAACCAGCAAGGGTCTGCGAGCTTAGAGGGATGATCAAGAAGGCCGAGCACATGAGGGAAGTGCTCTCTGTCCAGCCCGCCGAAAAGAAGGGAAAGACCGAAGTAAGGGACATCCTTTCGTTCTCGACCAAAGACTTGAAAGGGTTCAGATGCCGCACAACGATGCCTTGGTGGTGACTCTTCGCGTCAAAGACTTTGATATCAAGAGAATCCTGATCGACCAGGGGAGTTCGGTCGAGATAATATATTATGACGCGTTCAAGCAAATGAAGTTAGAAGACAAGGACCTGGCCCCAGCAACCTCTCCTTTGGTCGGCTTCAACTCTTAGCCAGAATGGCCAATCGGAAAGATTATTTTGCCGGTCAAAGCGGGGTCGGTCGTGAAACAAGTAGAATTCTGGGTGCTCAAAGTTCCATCCACTTACAATTTGATCCTGGGCAGAGGTTGGTTACATGCCATGCAAGCAGTAGCGTCAACTTTCCACCAAGTCATGCGCTTTCCGGCACCGAGCGGGCAAATAGAGGAAGTTTGGGGAGACCAGGTGATGGCCAAACAATGCTTCGTTGCGGTAAATGGCAGCCGAGCAGCCAAAGGGTTTGTCCAGATGATCGAGGGGCCCGAGGGAAAGGAGGTCCTCGAAGACGTGGGAAGGAAGGCCGAGGAAAAATCGGTCGAAGATTTGGTGGAAGTGCGTATTGACGAAGACGATCCAACCAAATTCTTCCTCTTGGGATCATCTTTGTCTAGCGCCGAGCGGACAGATTATGTCAACTTCTTGGTTTCCAATTTGGAGGCCTTTGCCTGGACGCCTTACGATATGCCTGGCGTCGACCCGAGCTTCATTTGTCATCAGTTGAATGTCTTCTCCAACGCGCGGCCAGTCATTCAAAGGACGCGCCGTTCAGCCCTGCACCATGCTGAAGTGGTGGCAGAGGAAGTGAAGAATTTGTTGGAGGCCGGGGCAATAGAAGAGGTGCAATACCCTCGGTGGATATCCAACACGATGGTTGTTCCCAAGAAAAATGGCAAGTGGCGAGTCTGCGTTGACTACAAGACCGTCAACCGGGCTTGTCCTAAGGATAGCTTTCCCTTCCCTCGAATTGACCAGCTGGTGGACTTAACCGCTGGCCATCAGAGGTTTAGCTTCCTGGATGCATATCGCGACTACCACCAGATAGCCATGTATAAGCCGGACAGAGAGATCACGTCGTTCACCACCCCCAGAGGCTTGTACTGCTATAAGGTCATGCCGTTCGGACTGAAGAACGCTGGGGTGACCTTTCAGCGTATGGTGACAAAGATGTTCGCTCCCCTCTTGGGCCGGACTATGGAAGCCTATATCGACGATATGGTAGTGAAGAGTAAGGAGAAGTCACAACACCTCGCCGACCTAGCAGAAATGTTTGCCGTATTCAAGCATCATAAGCTTCGTCTGAACGCCTCCAAATGCGCCTTTGGAGTTGGCACTGGAAAGTTTTTGGGTTTTCTGGTCACGAACCGAGGAATTGAAGCCGATCCATCGCAAATCAGGGTGATACAGGAACTAGAGCGCCCAAACTCCACAAAGGACATGCAATATCTTGCCGGGATAGCAGCCGCGCTGAACAGATTTATCAGCCGGTCTTCGGATCGTTGTAGGCCCTTCTTCAAGACTTTGAAGACCAAGTTTTTCTGGGACGATGAGTGTGACCGGGCGCTGGCGGACCTAAAAGCGTACCTTTCCTCAGCCCCTATTTTGGTGACACCTCAGCCGGGCGAAGAGTTGTATCTCCACCTGGCGGTCTCTCAACATGTGGTGAGCGCCATCCTGGTGCGCGCTGAAGGCATTCAACACTTGCCCATTTTCTATGTAAGCAAGACTTTGCTCCCAGCTGAGACGAGATATCTTCCTTTGGAAAAATTGACGCTGGCCCTAATGATGGCGTCAAGGAAGCTGGCACACTATTTTCATGCCCATACAATAATTGTGCTGTCCGAATTCCCCCTCAAGGTGCTCTTTGAAAAGGCCGACTTCACTGGGAGGATTCTGAAATGGGCTGTGGAATTGGGACAGTATGACATCAGGTTCCACCCGCGCACCGCAATCAAAGCTCAAGCTCTTGCAGATTTTGTGGTGGAATTTGCCCCTGGGACACATCCAGTCTGCCCGATTGATTTGGTTGGTGCAGATTTAGCACAACCCATGGTTTTGGCAACGGAGACGAGGGTGGGCTCGCAAGTGGGAGAAGGGCAAAGCTCGACCGAACACGCAAAGTCCGACGACTCGTTGGAAGATGAACCCAACGGAGACGAGGAAAGAGACCAGAATGAGCCGACCAGAGACTTTGAATTGAGAAGCTCCCAAAACCCGTCTGATTGTTGGAAGCTGTTCATTGGCGAGATGTGGAAGCTCTTCGTTGATGGGGCGTCCAACAGGCATGGGGCCGGGCGGGGAATTTTGCTGACTTCACCAGATGGGCTGATTATTGAGCAAGTAATTACGCTCGGCTTCCCAGCGTCCAACAACGAGGCAGAGTATGAAGCCCTCCTCGCCGGTCTGAGAAGCGCATTGAGGATGAAAGCCACAGCCCTTATGGTCTTCAGCGACTCCAAGCTGGTGGTCAATCAGGTCTCAGGGGAGTATGAGGCATGGGATGAAAGAATGGCCAAGTATCAAGCATTGGTACGAGAAGATATCAAGAAGTTCTCTGCGATAGTGGAACAGATCAACCACGAAGAAAACAACACGGCTGACGAATTGGCTGGGCTCGCCTCCACTCAGACAGCTTTTCCTAACCCCTTGATGATAGAGTTTTTACCTCGGCCAAGCATTGAGGAACCAGAAGCAACCGAGGTACTCTACACCGACTTGGGTCCTTCCTGGATGGATCCCATCATCGCCTTCTTGAAAGATAGAGTTCTACCAGAAGAAAAGAAGGCGGCCCACAAGATCCGGGCAAAGTCAGAGCGGTTTTGGCTCTCCCCGTCCGGGGCCTTGTATAAGAAGTCTTTTACTGGGCCGTATTTGAAGTGTGTCCACCCCGCCAAGGTGGAAGCTTTTCTCTACGAGATCCATGAAGGCATCTGCGACAGTTATACTGGGGGCAGATCCTTGGCTTATCGAGCAATTTCTCAGGGTTATTGGTGGCCGTGCATGCAGGCAGATGCGCAAAAATATGTTCGCAGGTGCGAGAGGTGTCAGAAGTTCGCCCACCAGATCCACCAGCCGGCTAGAGATTTGCTCCCTCTCACCAGTCCTTGGCCGTTCACGCTTTGGGGGTTGGATATTGTTGGGCCCCTCCCAGCTGCACCGGGCAATCGCAAGTTCTTCATCGCCGCCACCGACTATTTCACCAAGTGGGTTGAGGCCGAGCCACTAGCGACCATAAAGGAAAAGGACGTGAAGAGGTTTGTATGGCAAAACGTCATCACTCGTTTCGGTATACCCAAGGCCCTCATCTCGGATAACGGCACTCAATTTGATGGTAAACTCTTTCGCGGATTTTGCGAAGAGTTAAAGATTGAGTTCTACAATTCGACACCGGCCTATCCTCAGTCAAATGGTCAAGCAGAGGCCTCAAACAAGACCATCCTGGACGGGCTGAAGAAGCGGCTTGAGAAGGCTAAGGGCAAGTGGGCTGAAGAACTCCCTAATGTGCTCTGGGCATACCGCACTACCCCAAGACGGTCAACCGGGGAAACACCATTCGCCTTGGCCTACGGCATGGAGGCCGTCATCCCGTTAGAAATTGGCATGCCAACCATCCGCTCTGAAAGTTTCCAGCCTGATCTAAACGATGAAGCCGTGGCACTGGAACTTGACCTCGCTGAGGAAAGGAGGGAGCGAGCGCTGATCCACATTGCTGCTTACCAACAAGAACTATCCAAAAAATACAACAAGGCAGTGCACCCCAGGCTATTCAAGATTGGGGACTGGGTCTTGAGGAAGGTGCTTGGTAACACGGTGGTCCCTGGCGAAGGAAAGCTCGGTGCAAATTGGGAAGGACCATACAAGGTGATTGGTCTTGCTGGTAAAGGGGCATACCATCTGGAAGATTTAGATGGCAAGGCTGTCCCCAGACCATGGAATGCGGCCAACCTTAAGGTCTTTTACTTTTAAGATGTAATTTGCTTGTGTTGTTTAGCTTTTCCAGACTTGTAGCCTTTTGGCACCTGATGTAAAAGATAGCAATGCTTTTGTAATGGAAAATAGTCCTCTTGTTGTTTGGTATTACATCTTTGTACAATGACATCGCAAGGACACAAGACAATTATGGATGCCAGGGGCAAAGAGACCGACCTGAATGGGACCGGACTGATTTCCTCTCGCCGGAACGGAAGCAGACTGCACAAACCGTTGGTGCATTGTCCAACGATATAATTGGCGTATGGACCAATTCGCACTAGGGTCGAGCTGGTTTTGCTCGCCCAGTTGAAATGTTGGCGTCATAACCAACTTAACTAAAGCATTGGTGTTTTGCCCAATGTAAGGGCCGAGTTGATTTTGCTCGGCCCAGTTGGCATATTGGTGTCTTGTCCAATATGGAAGCCGAGCTGACTTTGCTCGGCAGAAAGGAAATGTTGGCGGTTAACCCAACTCAAAAGGCGAGCTGATTTTGCTCGGTCACGCTGAAGTATTGGAATTTTATAAAGTCTGCAAACCTGTCAAGGCCGAGCAGATTTTGCTCAGCCAAGTTATAATGTCGGTTCATTTGAAAGTTCAAGGAGCCGAACTGCTAGTTCTGATTGGAAAACGTTTAAGGTGATTTTAGCTCGGCAGATTGTGCGGCATAGCCGACCTGGCAGTTGTGAATTGTCAACAATTGAATCAAAGGAATCCATGTAGATGCCAACCGAACAGAAATGGAAGGTAAACGAGCAAAAAGCCAGAAATTTTCATTGATGATGGAAATTTCAGTACAAGAGGGGGGACATAGCCCGGTTACATTTCAAAAAAAAAAAAACAGGAAAATGAAAAAGGGAAATCTTCAATCCATTTCAAGATCAACAGTTTGTCTGGCTGCCTCCACCGTCTGCTCGGCAATCACAATTGTCTGCTCGGGCAAGTTTTCCTCAGCGTCATCGTCAGCTCCCTCCTCCACAGCAACATCCCGATCAGCCACTTCGTCTTCTACATCTTGAGATGCTTCGGCAGTGGTTTGCTCGGCTTGTTGCGCGGCGGCGACTTCTTCCTCGGCCTCTTTCCTTGCCTCCGCAATGAGCCGATTTTGGGTAGCATTGGCATAGGCCTGCATATAGACCGGGATATATGCTGCAGGGGGGTTCACGAACATTTCGGCATCCTGACCAAGGCCGCCTTTTTCCACGGCAGCTTTCCAGCCGCACTGGAAAAAGATGTCCTTGGTCGCTTGGACCTGCCGCTCGTAAGTTTTCTCCCCTTGAGCATATCCCCAGTCCTCGGCGTCGTCCACAGCTTTATCCCTTTCTTCTTTGTAGGCATCGCGCAGTTTGTGCAGCTCGGCGAGGTACCGGGCTTTGGTTGACTTCACGGCACGCTGCTTGTCAGCTTCAGCTTGGTCAACTTTCTGCCTCAGATCATCCCGCTCCGCCGCGATAGCATCCTGCGCGGCCTTCAGCTTTGATATCTCAGCCTTTTGGGCCTCGTTCTCGGCAATGGCCCCACGAAGACTCTGCCGCACTTTGATCATGCGATCGTGGGCAAGGTAGTTCTTTTGCGCGGCCTACAAACAAATGACAGATCGTTAGTATTCGAGAAACCGAGCAAAAAACCGAGCAATAACTTGAAGAAAAATTGAACATCTTACCAGAACGATGGACTTCGCTGCCGAGCGAAGTACTTTCAGATCGGACAGCTCGTCATGCCTCTTCATGTCGGCTGGAAGGATTAGCCCCTTGGTCATGTTGAAACCAAGAGAATAATCCTTATCAGCGTAGACCGAGTCCTCGGCAGAAACTGGCCGGCCCTGGTATTTGAACTCGGGCGCCCAGACCGGGGGGGTGGCTGGGCCCTTGCCCTTAGATTTGCCGGTCTGTTGTTGCTCGGTCTGGTCCCCGAGCTCGTTGGAAGCGTGATCCGTGAAGTCATCGTCCACGAGGGGCTGCGCGGCGTGCTCTTTCCTCGGTCTTTTCTTGGACCGGCCAGCCGGTTGTTCGCTGGCAAGGGCCAGCAAAGCTCCGTCTGTTTGCCCGGCTGGGGTGGAGGATGCTCCCCCAGTTGCCTCTGGAGGTTGGGACTCGCCTTTCTCCCCGGTTATCATGGACTTGATGGCCCTGATTTTTGCCATCTCTTGCTCGGCGGTGAGGGGAACAAGTCTGATCGGTGGCAGGTTTGGATCTAGTTCTGGGGATGGCGCACGCAGGAAGTCGGTAACCCGGCTCTTGCGCGGTGCAGTGTAGTGGTAGGTCTGCTCGAAACCGAGAAGTTTTGATGCTTCTCTCTCCTCGGCTGGGTGACGCAGCAGAGTTCGGATGGCTTCTTGGTTGGCCTGATAGTAGTCTGCTGCCAAGTGTTTATCTGCAAGAAGAAGACAAGTGTTAGATCGGCAAAAGATAACAAAAATGAAAGAAGATAGTGCGGTCAGCCGGGCTACTTACCAGCACGGCCAAAATCTTTCCTAATATACCATCCCGGTATGGGTGCCTCAGTGTCTTCGTAACGACCGGACACCCACAAGAAATCGTCATCGTTTGTCTCCTTGTCCGGGTTGCCCTCTACGAGTTTTGCTTGGCCCTTCTTTACCTTGAGGTACCAGCAAAACCCACCTTTATTTTTGCTGAGGCTGTACTGGTGGAAAATCTCAACGAGTCCGAGATTGATACCGAGCCTCCGGTTCAGCTCGGCGACCCCGTTTATTATTTTCTAAGTGTTGTTGGAGACTTGGGTAGGGCAAAGCCTTGTCTGCCTCAAAAATTCGCAGATCAAGGGTTGGACCGGGAAGCGAAGTTCACCTTCTACTATTGATACGACCGTGAAGGGGCACCGGTCTAGGTCTCCCCAAGGTGCGTCTCCTTTTTTGGCAAGCTCCAGGACAACGTCGTCTGGGATGTTGTAATCCCTACGGAACTCGGCCATCGCACCGGGCGAGCTAACCATAAAACGGTACTTACCCATCTATCCCGATTTTATTTAGTGTATATCTCGGTCAAAAATGTTGGTGTGTTTGCTCGGACTTTGAGCCCCACCAATTATATTGCTGGACTGGCTCGGTCGGTCCTATGTGTTCTGCATGTTAAAAAATAATTCCAAGGGTTAGCACGGCATAGATTGCACGGCTCCTATTGGAAATAGCCCAGTGAAGGATGTTGGTGTTTTGTCTGGTCCGACTCATCTCGGTTCAACTACATGGGCGCTTAGGCCCTCATAGTTCGGTTCTAGTTCCCCACTTTCGGCTCATTCAAGATCCGACAAGGACACGCAAAAGTTTTAGTTCGGTTCATCCCTATTTGTAGATCTGATGAAGCATTCAGCTCGGTTAGGGTGGATGCCACAGAAGTTTTAGCTCGGTGCATTCCTATTCACCGATCTAATGAGGTATTCAGCTCGGTTGCGACCTCAGCGAGAAGCCACAAACCAGTTTTTGCTCGGCTATAGCTCTACCTACGGATCTAAATGAGCGTTTAGCTCGGTTCTACCCAGATTCAAACTGTTCATCCCAGAAATGGAACGAACTCATTTGAACCAAGGAGGAACGAGGGGCACGGAGGCCCTTTCCATTCTCAAAGTTCCCATTTGCCCTAGGGTGTGCAGGTTCTAAGCACAAAGAGGGGATGTTGGTAGTCGCAAACAAAAAACACTAAGAGTGCAAGCAAAAAATATATAGGACGCAAGCACAGAAAGTGAAAAACTCGAGGAACTCAAGTACGAGAGTTTGAGGGAAGAGATAGAGAACTCACCAAAGACGGAAACGAAGCGAAATGGGCCTCGTAAGCTTGACTGCAACTGTAGAAATGGCAGGAATGGGTGTGGGGAACGAGAGCTGATGCAACAGTAGAAAGGGCGAGATTGCAGAGAGTATAGGAGCTAGGGTTTTTGGTTGAGGAAGGAATATGGAGAGTGAAGGGTTTGGACCCCTCATTGGAATACAAAAGAGGGGGGAAAGGAACCCAAACGGCTGCGCCGTTTGAATTCTGCGCGTGCAGAACAGCTGGCTGCACGACCCAATGGCGTGAAGCCACGTGGCACTGGAAACGCTGCTGTCAGTGCGGCTGTCAGTACGGCTGTACGACCCTTGACAAGACCACCGAGGTGATGGCCGGCCAAATGGGATAACTCGGCGACGGATATTTCCCAAATCAAGCTCGGCTTGGTAATGGCGCAACTCAACTGTGGCTCGGTCACGGTAGTAACCCCAATCACTATAGCTCGGATGGGATTAAGGGGCAATTGAGAGGGGAGATTTGACCGGACAGTACGGCCGAGCTAAGATAACGTCAGACGTGACGGACCGCACGGCGCCGAGCTAACTTCTCTATTGTTGCGGCCTGCAGCCTGACGTGCACGGTCGGAGACGTTGACCGCTCCCGCTCCAAATGGCCTAGCCGAGCTGCCACTTGCACGCGATTGTGCGGAGCTCGGGGTGGCGAATGGTAACCGAGCTAAAGGATAATCCGGGCTAGACCGAGGCTGCGGGAGGCCGGCACTCCTCTAACCGGCCAGCCGAGATAGATGGCTTCATGTAGCCGAGATCGAAGATAGCACGGGGTGAGGTCGGCTTGCCTCGCGACCGGTTAGCTAGAATTGACCGGTCAAGATTACCTCGGCCATGAGAGTCTGATGTGTGCTCCTAGGCCGAGGGATAGGTCGGCGACTCGTAGCTCGGTTTTATGCTTGTGGCAATTCTCCATAGGGGATAGTCCGGTCGTGGTACTCCGGTTAGGTGTGCCGCCTGGGCCAATGGCGTAAGGGAGAGGACTTCTGCTCCACGCACGCCACAATACCGTTGGACAGTTCCGTGTGTACTGGTAGGAGGACTAAGCCTTTACACGCGTAAGGTGGTGAGAGGCGCGCGCTACCACCTGTCCAGGGAAGGACAGCAGAGGTAGCGCGCGCACAATGTTGAGGCTGCATGGCCAGCCTAGAAATATGGAAGGAGACGAACGTTAGAGGTATGCGAATTCACTCCTCCACAAACACTCTCTCTCTCTCTCTCTCTCTGATAGCCCTCTTCTTCCTCAAGTGGTCTGACTTGATCGTCAGAGGGTCTATCCGGCACACCACTGCCGGGCAGCTCACCATTTCTGTGTCGCAGGATCTGACGCCGTCACGAGAAGCTTGACGTCCAAGGAGTACGGAAAGCAGAGGATATTTCGCCCCCCGTACATTAATATATCTACTGCTATTAATTTTATTGGATCAATTTTTTGGTTGCTTAGATGTTCCCTATGCTAGGAGCATACAAATTTGGGGAGGCAAAATTGGACATGTCCGCTAGTGAGGTTTTGATGATAGAAGAGATGTTGGAGGGAGAAGAGGGAGTTGATGAACAGGAAGTTGACATGGCAACTAGTTCATCTAGAAAGGCTTTTCCAAGTGTTTCCGCAGACAATTCTTCGATGGTAGTGAGCAAAAAAATGCAAGGGGCAAGAGTTGATGGAGATTCTTTTCTCATTGAACTAGATAAAGAGATTGTTGAGCTTCGCTCAAAGGCAGAGTGGCTAGCCAAAAAATTAAGGGCAACAAAGAGGAGCAAAACAAGTAGAGGAGGGGAGTGCTGAGGATGTTGCGTCTCCATTGTCCAATTCTGAGGATAGTGAGTGAGTGGCTACAATGTTTAGTGAAGCACTGACTTAGAAGAGCAAATTATCACAACTTAGAAAACCATGTATCGAGCATGTCTACTTGGATGCACTATAATTAAGAGACAAAAATAACTCATGTTGTGTTTCAACTCTCTCTCTCTCTCTCTCTCTCTCTCTCTCTCTCTCTCTAATATTTTTTTTTTTATGTTTTACTTTAGTTATCTATGCTCGGATTGCGATTTTTTTTTTAATTACAATTCATTACATATTGTAATGGAGAGGTTCCATTATATCATCCAATGATAAGTATAATAATATTTTCTTAATTTAAAATAATCATAAATTTATATTTCTATTTCATAGTCATTAAATATATGTAATGAATTCATTTATTGTATTATAAATAGCAATATATTGTTATAATTGTTACAAGCATACTTATTTTAAAAAATCTAAGTTATAATTACATGTACAAAGATTTAAAAAAAAAAAAACACTACAAATTCTAAAAAAATACTGATAAATATTCTTTTCATCTACCCCACATTCATATATTTACATATCTCTATCAAAAGAGAAAATAAATACGAATAAAAAGATAAGACAATTTATGGAGTTAACGAAGATGAGAAAATAAAAGGACACAAAAGTTGGAGAAAATAAATAAATAAATGAAACATGCCAATTTTTTAGTATGCTACATGGCTCAATGTCAAAGTATAATGTTAAAGTATGTCAATAAAATGCACTACTTTACTTGAGCAGTATTTGATGAAAATGAAAATTGAAAATTAAGTATTGAAAGGTGTTACTAAGAAGGTAACTAAGAGGTGAGGTGAATTGCGTTTCAAAATAAATTGTCAAATTAAAAAATAACCTAAATAATAAATAAATAAAAATATGAAGCAATATAAATAAGAGTAATGAAAATGAAATGTGAAAAGGAAAAAGAAAGCAAACACTATAATTTATAGTAGTTCGGTTCAACTCAAGCCTATATCCACTTCCCAAGTATCTTCATCGGGAATTTTCCCCCGATTCTTCAAATAGTAATACACTCTTAACTTTGCAAGTTCTAGTGAATTTTTACAACAAGTGACTAATTTCGATCACTCCGACTAGTTTTTGACTCCGGTGACTAGTTATACCTAACCCAAGTGATTTTATCACGAAAAATTGCTCACAAAAAATATCACTCTTTTTACAAAAATAAGAATAAGGGACACAAAAATTCTTTTACAATAAAAGCTCAACTTTTCAATAATTTTTCTCTCAAAAGAAATTATAACTCAACAAAAATACATCACACAATATTTTAAACTCTTGCATATCACCAACTTTTCACCATTTGTCTCTTACATTTTCTTTTTCTAAACATTGCTGCCTTTATAGTCAATTAAAAATATCACTCCTTTATTTTTTTTTTTCTTTCTATTTGAATTCATTCATTTTCTATATTTTTAACGGTACACTACCATAATCCATACAAATCAACAAGTAAGAATAAAGAAAGGAAAGGCAAAGGAAAAATAAAAATGCAGAGGATTTTTCAATGAAACACCCACCGCGTGGGTGTGTCTAGTACATTTAATTATATTATGTATAATTAAACTATTTATAAGATGCATAATAAATTTATTTAATTTTTTCAATGAGACACCCACCACTATAGTACAGTTAATTATATTATATATAATTAACCTACTTATAAGATGTGTAACAAATTTACTTAATTTTTCGGTGTCTGTCTCTATATTACATTTAAGAGTATTACATTTTGCACCTTTATACTTTGCTTCAAAATTCATTTTGACTTTTACACATGAAATCATAACAATCAACCCCTGTACTTTTAGTCAAATCTCATTTCGGTTTCTACACATGAAATTGTAACAGTCAACTCTCTGCACTTTTACTTAAATGTCACTTTGGTTCCCATACAAGTGTCTATGTCCTTCTTCTGTTATTTCATTTTTAAATTTTTAACAAAATCTAATCATGTAACAAAAATGTGACTACGAAATGAAGGTAAGAGAGAAAAATCATTTATGTTTTCTACCAATATACTTTGTCTTACATGATAAACACATAAGAGTTATATATATATATATATGTTCGTATGATAAAAATTAGGATGAAAATACAAGAAAGTAGAGTTTTTGAAATAATAATAATAAAAAAATACAACAAAGAAATCCAAGAGAAAGAAAGATGAATAGACAGAAGACTATATTACCGTGAAAATAGAGTTTCGTGATTCCAATTTATGCAAAACCCTAGTTCATCTTATTAATTGTTCACAATTTGCGTTTTGTTTTAGCTTAATACAGTAATATTTTAATGTAAATTTTGGGATAAAGTTTGTATTGGTGAAAAATGTAGATGATTTTCTTTTCTTACCCTCATGTTATTGTCCCATTCTTATCATATGAGTAGATTCTGTTAAAGATTTAAACAATTGAGTAACAGAAAGGGGACATTGACACTTGTGTAGGGACCAAAGTGATATTTTACTAAAAATATAGGGGGTTGGTTGTCCCAATTTCATGTGTAGGGACCAAAGTAGGATTTGACCAGAAGTGAAGTGGGTTGACTGTCATAATTTTATCTGTAGGGGCCAAAGAGAGATTTGGTACAAAGTGTAAGGATATATATAAAGTATAATTTATCCTACATTTAATTATAGGGGAATTGACCCATAAATCCTAAAAGGTGGGATTGTAATCTAATTAGTCCCATATTTAATTTTGTACACCCAAAGGTCCCATTATTTGGGGGTGGACAGTTTTGTCCATGAACTTACTATTTTGGGTTTGGTGCTATTATGTTTGAATGATGTGGGTGTATGTAACGTTTGGGAAAAGCTTATTATAGCTTTTTTATGATGTGGGTGTATGTAACGTTTGGGAAACTAAAGCCCACATTTATGATGTGGGTGTATGTAACGTTTGAGAAAAGCTTACTATAGCTTTTTTACGATGTGGGTGTATGTAACGTTTGGGAAACTAAAGCCCACATTTATGATGTGGGAGTATGTAACGTTTGGGAAAAGCTTACTATAGCTTTTTTACGATGTGGGTGTATGTAACGTTTGGGAAACTAAAGCCCACATTTATGATGTGGGTGTATGTAACGTTTGGGAAAAGCTTACTATAGTTTTTTTATGATGTGGGAGTATGTAACGTTTGGGAAAAGCTTACTATAGCTTTTTTTGAGTTTAGTAGTGTATGTAGGGGTGTCCACGTTATTTATGACCCACACGTTTCAACCATAAAAAAAGGGTACATTAATCAGAAAAACCATTCCATAATTACATAATGGGATCATTCGGATCACATTACCAAAAAAATAGGACTTGGACGTCTATTAATTTTAAAATGGGACTTGGTAGACTACAACTCTCCAAAATGGGAGTTTCCAATAATTTCCCCTTAATTATATTATATATAATTAAACTATTTGCAAGATGCACAACAAATTTATTTAGTTTTCCAAGGAGACGCCCACCACGTGGGTGTGTCTCTCTATAGTACATTTAATTATATTATATATATAATTAAATTATTTAAAAGATGCATAAAAATTTTACTTACTTTAAATTCGATGCAACATGTATAAAAAAAATAAAAAAAAAAAAATACATTTTTATATTTTGTATCAAATTGTTATAAAATATGTATATTAACGAATTACAATTTATCTCATAATATTTTAAATATCATCAAAATTAAACTATAGAATTAATAGTCTTCTCCTTTTTTATTATGACAATATATACATAGATTTGACACAAAATTTAAAATCAAAATTAATTTCTTTTGAATTTATGCAGCAAAAAATACTTGATAATTAAAATATATGCACAATTTAAATTTATATTTGTTCTCCTCCTTTGATATCATCAAAATAAAAGGTTAATAGAAGTGAGGAAAATCAATTTATCTTTTGAAATAAATGCAACAAGAAATACTCAACAATACTAATGCAAGCATTTATTTTCTCCCTCTTTAAAAAAATTTTGACAAACAATTCATATATAATTGTTATAACGTCTCCCTTTTTGACATAATAAAAATATTTGTACAGATAAAGGGTAAGATAAAAAAATTTAGAATAATTTTAGAATATATTTTAGAAAAACTCTCCCTAAGATTATGCATATAATCATAATATAATTTTAAGAAAACTCCCCCTGAGATGGTGCTTCCTTGTTTGTCTCAATCTGAAATTTCTGCTCCTAAATTTGTGCTACAATCTCAATATTATTATCAAAAAAAAAAAAAAAAAAAAAAAGAAAAAAAATTTGTGAAAAAGAAAATAATTAGAATATAACCATTAGAATATCTCCCTCTCATTTATTTTCTTATCTCCAAAACTCTTATCTCCCCTAAGTTGATGCTTCCTCCTTTCTATTATGACTTTGAAAATATTATCCAATCAAAATAAAAATACATTCATATTCATGAAAAAAATGCAATTTATAGGATATGATCATATCAAGTCATGTATTTGTCAAGAAGTACACAATTAAATTTTAAAAAATTTCAAAATGTAGCAAATATCCTAATATATATGTGAGACTCAAAGAAATATTTTAATATTTGATTATTTAGTCTTATTTTTGTTCAATCACTTTTAGTTATAATAAGCCCTCGTTTGGCAATGGGCTAAAATGAGGTTGGTGGTTTTTTTAGCCACGAAAAGATAAAATAAGTTAAAAAGTTAATAAAAAAAAATGTCACATTTAAATTATAATCATTTCATTTTTTCTCTCACAAAAGTAAAAAAAAATAAAAAAAGTCAATCCAAACGAACTTTTTAGCCATATAGGCTAAAATAATCAAAAAGCCAAAAAACTAACCCATTTCCCAAAAGAAGTCTAAGTATCTTTATATGAGCATTATATGAGTCCACATGTAAAATATGATACATAAATTCAGGCCTCGTTTGGGAACAGACTTTTTTAGTAACTTTTTGGCTTTTTGGTTAAAATGTGATGTAAAAAAAACTAGTAAGTTTGGAATGACTTTTTGGCTTTTTACGAAAAGATGTGCAAAAAGTAGAGAGAAAATGGAATCTTTGACTTTTTGGTATGGGTTGTTGGCTTTTTGATTTTTTTAGTAACTTTTTGACTTTTTGGCTAAAAGGGGCACTTACCAAACGAGGCCTCAGTTGATTTTTTTTTTTTTTTTTTTTAATAATAATAACATTGTATGGCATGTATGCATGTATTCATGAAATATTTTTAGATTTGGAAACGAATTTTTACCGATGCTACCTATACTAATTGTCTCTGGTCATGTCTTGAACATTTTATGTCCAAGTACTATTTTCCTCTACTGGATTTCACCTTTAGTACACCTACAAAAGAAATCAAGTATTCAATTTTGGTACCCATATTTTCTTGAGTCCATGATTGTTAGTTTGTGAATTACTTGATTGTGGAACCCATCTCATGTTTGTTCCTAAAAAAATTTTATTGCAAGGACAAGATGAAAATAAGTGCTCTTTTCTAAAACAATAATGACAAGTAATACATGGGCTACTAGATGAGAAAGTTTTAACAAAGAAATTTTTATAAAAAGTTTGTTTCTTGTGAGGTTTGTATCCATTGTCAAAAACACATCTTGGATTTCTAAGTAATTGATTTAAATTTTTTTTCCCTTGTGTGAATTTAAAAATTATTTTGTTTAAATCTCTATATTTTCTTTTAAATAATTATTCTCAATTTTCAAATCATTTGAAGAATTTTTCAAAGAATCATTTTCATTTTTCAAACTTTCATTTTCGTTGACAAGAAAAGTATTTATTTTTTTACGAGCATAATTTTTTGAAATAATCTTTTGAAAATCTTTATGAAATTTCTTAACAATATCTAGCAATTATTCATAAGAAAGAGAGTTTTTGATTATCTCATCATCTTCAATCCCTATGAAGCAAAGATTTGCCACTATAGCGATCCCGTTTTTGACCCGAACTTTGTTATATTCCGGACTCGGGTTTCGTGGTTTAATATTGTATCCATGTCATGTTTTCCTCCTTTAACTCTTTGAATTTGAGTTTTGGAACATGTTGGGCGTGTTTGGAACAAGTTGGTTGTTAGTTGGTCTAGATTGTTATTGCCCAGATTTTGGCTTCTTGCGCTCGAGCAAGCCTTGTGGAATTTGTTCCTTCGCTCGAGCGAGGTTTCTTATGCTCGAGCGAGGATTGGGAGTCCTCAGGTTTCTTTTCCAAACGCAACATTTCTAGGAAGGGGAAGTGCTTCGCTCAAGCGAGGCTTCTTGCGCTCGAGCAAGCGTGTGTGTCTGTAAAACTTTTGAAGCTTTGCATTTTACGCTTGAGCGAGGTCACTTGTTGTGTCTGGCTCGAGCGACCACTCCTTCGCTCGAGCGAGGATCGCGTATATCAGTTCGCAGCAATGTATTTTTGCATCACTTTTGTATCTCTTTTCACTCAAAACCCTAATCCAGCATCTTCTCTCTCTAAAGTTCTCTCTCTCTCTCTACAAATACTTCAAGATCCAAGCATCTCTCAACCCTAGTCCCTTTGTTAAAGAATTAGAGCATCTTGTGGGCTTCTTCTTGATCCGAACAAAGCTGAATTTGGAGCATTTTTGAAGTCCTTCGTCATCTCCTTTGGGCTTCCACTCTTGAGGTAGGGATATTCTACACCTTAATATGGTTTTTAACCTAGATATTTGTTGTTGTGAATAAATGAAGAGATTTGGGAGTGATTTGGGTAAACTAGGGTTTGGGCTCAAATTAAGAAGAGGGGTTTTCTTTGTTGGGTTCCATAAATGAATATGGGGTATTGAATATGAGTTTACCTTAGGTTCAAATTGTGAAATTTGGCCTTGGGGTTAATATTTGGAAAAAGGGAAAAATTGCTCTAATTTGTGTTAAATAATTATATTGTATAAATAATGAAGTTGATATGAGAAATATGAAATTGGGAAGATGTGTAAATAAATGTTGTAGTTGGATTTGATAAATCACTCACGTATGAAAATTTTGATAAATTTTCTGTTTGATGAATTGTACATCTGTTTAGAAATATCTGTTTTGGATTATCGGTGGAGGATAGCCATGTTTGTTGTAGAAACTGTATGAGGACTAGGTAAATTGGAACTGGTCATTTGAATTATGTCATTGAATATGACGGTTTGATTAAACCATTGAATATGTGATTTTGATAGTCATTGTATATGACAACGTCTTTAAATACATTGTATATGTATCTTTGTTTGGGAGGAGATAGGGGATGTACTCCATTGTTTGGGAGGAGATAGGGGATGGACTCCATTTTAAATTAAGTTGGCCGGAGTGTTCAGGGTGAAAGTCCCGAAACCTTATATGTGTATATTTGGGTGCCGATTCCCTTGGACGAGAATCCATAAAATGGCAAGAAGTTTGAAGTGTTTGAATAATGAATGTTATTGATTTGTGAATGAATGAGTTGTAGCCTCATTTGGGATTGTTTAGATGACAAGGAAATTACACTTATGCATTGATTTGAAATGAATGAATGGAAATGGATTAAGATGTGATTATCAATATCGAATGGTAATGGGGAGAATGTACGTTGGTTTTGGGTATTAGACTGCTATTTGACATTTATATCTTAGTTAAATCTCATATATTATGTTAGTTTATCGTTACTGGGCTTAGGCTCACCCTACTTGGGAAACCATTTTCAGGTACTGGTGACATGCCACCTCCAAGGACATAGCTTGGGAGGACTTGAGGCTGAAGGCTCTGTTTTTGTTATATTTATGCTTAAATGTTTATTCAAGCCGAGGGCTTTATATGTATAGAGCCAGGATTCTTTCTTTTGCTGTAACCAAGTGAGATCTTGGAAAGATGTAGGCCTGTAGGGCATTTATTTTTGTTGCTATCAACTAGTGTTACATGCTGTAGTTTCAGAATGAACGTTTAAGAAAGTATAATGCATGTAATACCCCTTTTGAAATATAAACTCTAATGAATGAAGTATACCATTTTATTATGTTCATAGATCTTATGGAATGGATTAATTGTATTATATTTTGGGGGCGTTATAGCCACTTTCGAGTCGCTTGATTCGCTATTTGAGTTACTGTAGTCACTTTCTCCCCATGCTGCCATAGCTCTTCTTTTGCTCTTCTTCTTTTCCTTCATCTTCTTTAGGTTGGAACAATCATATTTAATGTGACTTTGTTTCTTACTCTCATAAAAGATTATTTGGTCTTTCTTTTTTTCATCATCTTTATTTAATGGTTTTTTGTGAAATCTTCTTTTAAATTGTTTATCTCTTTTCAATAAATTTTTAATTTTTTTTGTGAACATGGCAATGTCACCATCCTTATCACTTGAGTTATTGTCGTGTTCATCTTTTTCTTGAGTTGATCTTTTGAATGCGATTCCTTTCATCTTCTTGTCATTATCATCATCATCGGTCTTTATCAAAACCTCATGGGTCATTAATGGCCCAAGAAGTTCATCTAAACCGAGTGTGTTGAGATTTTTGGCTTCCTGGATTGCCGTTACTTTCAGTTCCTGATTCTTTGGTAAACACCTAAGAATTTTTCTTACCATTCACTTGTTAGTATATACTTTACCAATTTTTTTTGAAGTATTTGTAATATCAGTAAATCTAGTAAATATTTCAGAAATAGATTTATCATATTTCATTTTGAACAATTCATAATTATGAACAAGCATACTAATACGTGACTCCTTAACTTGATTTGTGCCTTCATTTGTGACTTCTAATTTATCCCTAATTTCTTTAGTAGTGTCACATGCAAAAATTCTATTAAATTCATTAAGATCAAGTGCACAATATAAAATATGTTTGGCATTAGCACTTGCTTGAATACTCTTAAGATCATTTTCATCCCATTCAACTTTTGTTTTAAGGACTTTCTTTGTATCTATAATTTTGAAAGGAATATTTGGACCATTTTTAATAATTTTCCATACCGTATAATGTGTCTTAAATATATATCATCATTCTATTTTTCCAATAACTACAATCAATTCTAGAAAAATATGGAGGCTTGGAAGATGAGTGATCATCAATAATTTGTAATCTTATAATAGTTGCCATTAATCAACTCTAATAATTTGCAAATGATTGAGCTTTCTTCGCAGTGCCAACCTAGCTGGGATTGGGTTTGTTAGCTATGATGCACTTCTGCTCTTCCACCTCTTTATTGATGTTTCATCTCATATGTATGTATGTTTTCGTCATCAATAAAGTTTCTTTTGCTGATAAAAAAAAAAAAAAAAAAACTCTAAGACGGTTAAGTCAAAAATATAAGAGCCATTACTCTGATATCAATTGTTACCTAGAAGGCAACTCAAGAGGGGGTGAACTGAGTATCTAAATAAATTGCTAAATTAAAAAATAACCCAAATAATAAATAAATAAAAACATGAAACAATATAAATGAGAGTAATAAAAATGAAATGAATAAAGGGAAGAGAAAGCAAACATTGTGATTTATAGTGGTTCGGCTCAACCCAAGCCTACATCCACTTCCCAAGTATCCTGCTCGGAAATTTCTCTACTAACCTTCAAATAGTAATACACCCCTAATTTCGCAAGTGCTAGTGAATCTTTACAATAAGTGATCAATCCCGATCACTTCAACTAGTTTTGACTCTGGTGCCTAGTCCACACCTAATCTAAGTGATTTTATCACGAAAAATCACTCACAAAAAATATCACTCTTTTACAAACATAAGAATAAGGGATACAAAATTCTTTTATAATAAAAACTCAAATTTTCAATAATTTTTCTTTCAAAAGAAATTATAACTCAATAAGAGCACATCACATAATATTTTAAGGGTTTTGTTTAGGAGCTCGAAAAAAAGGGGCACTAATGCCCCGAAAATCCAAAAAAGGCAAAAAAAAAAAAAAAACACAAAAAAAAAAAAAAAAAAAACAGAATTACCAGAAATGGAAATTTAGGGACATTAGTGCTCAAATTTTTAGTGCTAAAAAACATTTCTCAAATTTTAAACTCTTAAATATCACAAATTTTTTAGCACTTGTCTCATACATTTTCTTTTTCAGTGATGCTTTTATAGTCAATTAAAAGTATGTCAGTTGTTGTCCAGGCCCTCTTTCCTCCATCTGTCCTTTTTCTTTTTTTGTTTTTTATTCATTAGAATTTAGGGAGAGTTACACATAAATCCCAAATTTAAACTTGTGTTCCATTTGGTCTCAAATTATTACTTATGATCCATTTGGTCTTCTCTATTGTGTAAAAGACACAAGTGTCATTGGTTTGACTTATTCAACGTGACAACTGTATGCCTTAAATTGGTTGTGTGTGTTGGTTGTTTGTGGTACATGTTAGTCACGTGCCACTTTATGTAAGTGTTTATCCGTTGTATGCTAAACGCGTGCCACGTTATGTGCGTGAATGAGCGACACACAACACAAAAGTGCACTAAGGCTTTTTATACTTTTGCTTTGTTGGGTGGTGCATTGCACGTGACACACAGCCACGTTAGAGTGTCACATTTGGAAAAAATACACTAAATAATTTTTAATTTTTTTAGAGTGTCACATCTACCCGCTACATTGGAGTGTCATATTTGGGAAAAGTATACTAAAAAGTTTTAAATTTTTTTTGGTATTACATCATACATGCCACGTTGGATTGTCACATGTCACATTTAGAAAAATACACTAAAGAGTTTTTATTTTTTTTGGAGTGTCACATCATACCCGCCATGTTCTTACATTTGGAAAAAGTACACTAAGGAGCTTTTATTTTTTTAGAGTGTCATATCATACCTGCCACATTGTCACATTTGGGAAAAGTACATTAATACATTTTTAGTTTTTTTTGGAGTGTCACATCATACCCACCACGATGTCACATTTGGAAAAAGTACACTAGGAAATTTTTAGCTTTTTTGGAGTGTCACATCGTTGGAGTGTTACATTAATACCTGTCACATTTGAGTATCACATCATACATGCCATGTTAATAAAAGGATATAATTGTCCACCAAAACACTACCAAAATAAAAAACAGGACTACAAGGAAAAAACATCTCCACTAATAGGACTTAATAGATTAATAGAAAAAATTTGGGACTAATTGGAGTACTTATTTATGAGATGTAATTTGTTGGTAAATATCCCTAGAATTTATTCCTTTTCTATATTTTTAACTGTTACACTCCCATAATTTGCATATATCAACAAGAATAAAGAAAGGAAAGGCAAAAGAAAAACAAAAATGCAGAGGATTTTTCTATGAGACACCCACCCCGTGGTATGTCTCTCTATAGAACATTTAATTATAAGAAAATGTTATGAATTTTAAATAATTTATTAAATATTTTATATAGGTGTGAGATCTATAAACATGTATATTTGCATAGATCTTATACCCATATGAGAGATTTAGTAAAAAATTTGATATATTATTTAGGGTGAATTACACTAATACTCCCTATAGTTTAGGACTTGTGTCACTTTGGTTCCTGATTTTTCAATTGTGACACATTTGAACCTGAATTTTGAATCTTGTTCAAAATAAGGACAATTGAAGATATCATTGCCCAATTTTAAGGGCAAAATCGTTAATTTGATAAAATATAAACGAATTTGACAAAAATAAAAGTCAAAAAAATAGTTTTGAATTTTTAAAAATTATTTCTACGAACTAAAGATAAAATTATGTAAAATTGATAAATCTTTTACACATTTATTTATTTATTTATTTTATCAAATTAATTTTTATTATGTACTTGGATGATGATCATGTAATGGGTGATTGTTAGGCTTCTAATGTGTAATCGATATATTTAATATATGAAATGTTTTTAGTTTTAGATTTTTTGATTTAATGGATTGGTTTAATAATGATATTAAAGTTGTCACCATATTTGATTTTTAGAAAAATAGAAACTAATTTAATGAAATTAAAAACAACCACCCATTACATGTTTATTCTTCAAACACATAATAAAATTTAATTTAGTAAAATAAATAAATAAATGTGTAAAAGATTTATCAATTTTACATAATTTTATCTTTGGTGAGTAGAAATAATTTTTAAAAATTCAAAAATATCTTTTGACATTTATTTTTGTCAAATTAATTTATATTTTATCAAACTGACAACTTTGCCCTTAAAATTGATCAATGGTATCTTCAATTGTCCTTATTTGAAACAAGATTCAAAATTTAGGGTTAAATGTATCACAATTGAAAAGTTAGGACCAAAATGACATGAGCCCCAAACTAAAGAGACTGTTAGTGTAATTCACCATATTATTTAGAGTCCCTAACATAACTCTTAATTATATTATATATAATTAAACTATTTAAAATATGCATAACAAATTTAGTTGTTTGGGATGATCTAAAAAAGTGTACTTTTTGTCTTTTTACGAAAAGATATGTAAAAAAGTAAAGAGGTGATGTGATGGAAAAAAGATAGAAAGATGATTATATTGAGGATGCCAAACTTGACCTAAAAGATAGAATATATTTGCATATATTGTATCAAATTATTATAAAATAGGATAAATTACACTGACACCCCCTGAGATTTCTATTTAATACATATCCCTTCATATTTGAAAAATTACATTTCCTCATTA
The DNA here is from genome assembly GCA_030407325.1 of Camellia japonica. NCBI lineage: Eukaryota > Viridiplantae > Streptophyta > Magnoliopsida > Ericales > Theaceae > Camellia > Camellia japonica. The sequence continues at coordinate 89,629,912 of JAPPVO010000013.1, read as the reverse complement.
AAAGAAAAAAAGAAAAAGAAAAAGAAAAAGAAAAAGAAAAGATAGGGAGATTTGAGTTTCTTCCACTGCAACTACCAGCAAGCACCTTGTAAAGCATTCATCAGAGAGAGAGAGAGAGAGAGAGAGAGAGAGATATGGAGAACCAGATTAAACATTTCATCCATGAACATCCATTGAGAATGGAGAAAGGTGTCATCGATGATGAGCGGGGCTTCTACTTGTTATGCCACAAAGGCATCGCTTCACCAATGTATTCGTGTTGCAATGAATTTTGCTTGAGAAAGGTGTATATGCACAAATCATGCGCTCAATTCCCACAAGTGATGCTACATCCCTTTCACCCACACTCTCTCACCCTCCTCATCAGGCCCCCAAATCACTCTAAGTTCTTCGACTGCGATGCCTAGTGGTCAGACCCATAGTAACTACCACTGTTTCAAGTGTGACTTTAACCTCGACATTTGTTGTGCTTCACTAATGCTTGCCAAAATCCCAGTCCAACAGAAGAATCAATCCCAAATTCAACATCATATACTACGTCATCCACATCCCTTGATTGTCTGCGACAACAACAACGATACGATTTTATTTAATTTTACCTGTTCTTTCTGCCAGCTACCCATCAATGGAAGTCGAATCTATGTTTGCCTTGACAGCAAGTGCTTGCTCGACGAATCATGTGCCGAGTGGTCTTCACAAATCCAATAACCTTTCCACCGACAACACCCACTCACTCTGCTTGACCAACGTTGGAATACGTTTTCGAGGCAGTGTAGAGCTTGTGGAAAGGTGCTCGAGAAGGTCATTCTCTTCAAATGTGATGAGTGTAGTGTTAGAAATGACCAAAGTATGGATTCGAGTCGGTGCAACGCTTGTGGGAAGTGGCTGAGGGAGGGCTTTTCCTTCAACTGTTATGAGTGTAATTTCAGCTTGGATCCATTGTGTGCTTCGTTGATACTGTTAGGTTTTATTCTTGACAAACCCGTTTGACAAAACTCCTTTCAGTTGTACTTGTATTTGCACCTTTTATTTCAGTGAGACTATGAGTTTTTAGATGCGAATCTAACCCGAATTGTACCTTGTAGAGAAGTTTGTGGTGCTAATTCTTTCATGATTGCCAAAATGCAAAAATGCATTCGAAGTTTCTTGTCTGCTCGAGCGGACATTCCCTCGCTCGAGCAGAGAATCCTTGGTTCCAGAAGTTTGATCGCCTACAAAAAATATTGGGAGATGTTTTTTCCCGCTCGAGCAGAATTTCTTGCGCTCCAGGGTCGGTCCACTCGAGCGGCCATTCCGGCGCTCGAGCAGAGATCGCGGAACATATTGCTATAAATATGTGTTTCAGTTAGATTTTAGGATAACGCCTCCAGATCTTCTTCTTGAATATTAGGGTTTATATCTGGGGTTACTTTGCTAGTTTTCTTTGATGTTTGATTGAGTATTCAACTCATGGTTTAAGAAGTATACATCAAATGATTGTTTGTTTATTCAATACAAAAGAGAGAGTTGTTCTTCGGTGGATTTTGGGGAATTCGGGCCTAAAGCTTTGGTGGATTCTGGAGTGGCTCATCGTCGTGATTCGACATCAGCGTTGTGGATTCAACGTTGGGCAAGACAATTTCGAGGTGAAGACGGGGCTGGAAGAGATACATAGGGGTTGGTTCAATTCGGGCTTGAATTCACTAGGTAATTGAGAGTATACCTGTGTAATTCCTTTATGTCTTCTTAGTGGATTGTTTTGTGGCTTTTGCCTATGGTTTTTTTTTTTATATCACAATTGGAGGCGCTCCAATTGTGGTTTTTCCACGTAAAATCGTTGTGTTGATTTGTCTTTGATTGTTTGATTGGGATTGCTATTTACTCGTTAAAATTGATACATAATCACAAATCAATATCTAGGGAATTTCTAGATTTTTCAGATACCATTGCCGTCGTCTACCCAAAATTCTCAAGGTAGCAGCAGGGACAATGAGTTCCAGATTCAACAGTTAAGCCACCCCCACCCTTTGATTCTTTGTGGGAAGAAAAAGGATTATTGTATATCTTGCGATGCTTGCCAGCTTCACTTTGAGGATGATGATTCTATTGTCTACATCTATCTTGAATGCAAGTTTTTGCTGCACAAATGTTGTGTGGATTTGCCTCTAGAGGTAAAACGCTCATTTTGCCACCACCAATACACACTTACCTGCTCCAATATTCACTTGGTCAGTTGTACGAGAATATTGGTAATGCAAATGGATTCAGCGGTAAATTTAAGTGCTATGCGTGTCAAGCATATGCTTTAGGCTTTGCCTATGTATGTACCAAGTGCGCAATCTTCTTTGACATTAGATGCCCAATTTCAAAACCCTTCTTCATCAGCTCTCAGTTTCACCACCAGCACCCTCTTGCTTTCTTCGCCACCATACCCTACGTGCTCTATTACAACGCTTGTAATCGGCGAATCTGCACCTATTTTTTCCGCTGTGTGGAGTGTGAATTCAATCTCCATGTCGGTTGTGTAACAACATTGCCACCAACTGTCAAAGATAAACATCATATACATCCCCTCACTCTCACCAATTCTCCCATCAAAGACCATCCAGATGAAAATGAATACTCAGAGTTCTACTGCGATTCTTGTGAGAAAAGAAGGGAGTTATATGATCCTACCTACTATTGTGAAGAATGCCACTACGTTGGTCATGTTCATTGCCAGCTCTCTGAGGTATGTATGCACTTTCAGTATTTTTACCTGAATAGATTTTCTTTTTCAAGAGAGAGAGAGAGAGAGAGAGAGAGCTAAGTAGAACTACTTGGGTTTCAGGAGTCCAGGTGACTTCAAATTTCTAACTGTTGCAATACTAGTGCCTAAATCATATTGCCCCACAGTTTAGATCTTGTTGGTATTCCAAATTCTTCAATTTGTATCGTTTAGTTCTCTCTGGGTTCAGAAGCTCTTTTTAACATGATAGAACCAAAGCTCTTTATCATCAAGTTGACCTTCATTATTCCTTACTGCTGGGAAGAGGACCAAGAGATTTCAAATGTTTTAAAACATAAGTTATAGTCTATTGAGATTGTGAGTAAGAGAAAGGTTTAATGGTAATAGAATGCGATTCATGATTTTTATTTTTTTTGTCAGTGGTTAATGTTCGACCTCTCCGTAGGTGAGATTGGGTGGCCAAAGGATTAGTAGTCACTTAGGTTATAACCCTTTAGTTAATGCAATTCATTATTTATGATAAAAGTAAAAGTTTACCCACCTATTTTTTCCATATTCACTGTCAATTGGCTATAAATTTGGGTAGTTATATAGAAGAATGATTGAACAGAATTCTGTACACAAACTTTTTTGGAGAGGAGTAAGCATGTGGTGTTAACTGTGTAAGATCATCTCCAATCATTCACCAAAATTTTTATCTAATTTGATTCCAAATTTGAGTATAAATCTTGATTTGATAGGAGTACTCTAATCCTTTCATCAAGTTTTCATCAAAGTCTTTTAAAAATTACTTTCTCATCCCAAATTTCACTTTTCATCCGTTTTGATGAAAAAAACCCAGCTCCAATCCTTCATCTTTTAACAATTTCATCAAACTTAAGTGGAAAAAGACTTGTTGGAAATTTGGTGAAAGATTTTATTCATCCTTAATTTGATGAAAAATTTGCTTCTCCCTTGATTTGATCCAAGTTTGATAAAAGGATTGGATCTCATTCTCACCAAAATTTTCATCAAATTTAAATTTGATGAAGGATTTGGTGAAGGATTGAAGATGTTCTAATAGGTTCGGTTATATAATCCATTCTTCACTGTACCCCCAAAAAAATCCCATGTTAGTTTTGTTGTGGAAAATAACTTAAAATATATTTTTTAAAATGGTACAATGGTCCTCCAGTAGTAGCCAATGTAGTTTTCTCATTTGAGGAAGGAAACATGTTTAAAAAAATATTATTTTTTTGGGTTTTCATCAAATTAAAACCACAATCAACATGTAATAAAGAGTAACAGGGGCAAAATAATCCTAGACAAAATTGTAGTGGTAACATTTTAAGCTTATACTTCGCTAAAACGTCAGATAAGGAAGTCTAGATATGCCCCAGCAAGAGAATAAAATTTTAGTTCCAATTCTTTCTCGTTGTCCTTTCTTTTTTGTTTGCTAATATCTTATACTGTCAATTTTTTTTTTGGTTGCTCCATAGATATTTCCTATACTAGAGGAGCAGTTCTTACTTTGCAAACTTGGTGAGACAAAATTGGAGATGCCAGCAAGTGTGTGTGAAGATGGTACTGGTATAGGGGCTTGCAAGGATTTGATGATAGAAGAGATCTTGGGGAAAGAGCGTGATGAGATGGAGCGTGATAAGCGTTTTCATGAACCATATAGAGAGGATTTTTCAGATGTTTCTGATGAAGATTCAACACAGAACCACTTACCCCAGCAGTCCAAACAGAACCACTTACCACAGAAGTCCAACCAACAGCAGTCCAAACAGAACAAAGATGCAGCTCCTATAGCAGATAGCAGAGCACACAGTGCAGAACCACTTACCACAGAAGTCCAACCAACAGCAGTCCAAACAGAACAAAGATGCAGCTCCTATAGCAGATAGCAGAGCACACAGTGCACAAGAAGTGCCAGAGCAGCAGTTCACGAAAGCTGAAGATGTATCACACACTATGAGCTGTGTAACATGTTAACAATTCCCTTGTATTGTATGCAGTTAGTTTGTTACAGATTAGTTAGTTATATGCAGTTAGTTTGTTACATATTAGTTAGTGAGATTAGTCAGGTTGTTAGATGATTAGTTACAGATTTGTAAAGTTGCATATAATGTAATTGTGAGATGAATAATAAAGTAGAGATTCAGACTTCTTTCATGGTATCAGAGCTGGTGTATAAGCTGGATTCATGCGGTTACGACATTCAAGAGCTGTGTGATTGTTTTTGCCACAGATTTGACAAACAAGACCTGAACCGCGACGACCTCTGTAGTTAGAAAAATTCGTATATCGACCTCTGCCACGAAAACTGGAACGATTCCTCTGTAAGTAGAAAAATTTGGCCGATAAGGACCTGACTGAAAATGTTGATGGTGTGAACCTTGAGAAGGCTGATATGGTAAAGCTAGGGTTTGAGATGTAGAAGAAGTGCCTTGAACTGCAGAGAAAGCAATATTAGGAGAAGAATGTAGATTGATCTTCTCAATATGGATTGCCTCAGAACACAACAAGGAGGACATTTCTTCCATTGTTATAGCACCAGCTCTGGCTCGAATAGCTGTTTTGAATGAGTTATACTCATCAGGAAAACCATTCAAAACAAGAAGAATAAGATCTTCATCATCAATAGGTGTAGTGACAAGTGCAATTTGATCCGAAATTTCCTTGAACTGTTGCAGATAGGCCTCCATAGTTTGAGATTTCTTTGAAAGTGATTGAAGTTTGTTCTTGAGTTGATGAATATGTGAGCGTGATAAAGCAGTAAATCTCTTTTCCAAAGCAAGCCATACTTCATGACTATACTGCAGATGCAATACAGAAGAAAACATTGGTGGTGACAAGGTTGCAGTTAAACAACTCAGAAGATGTGCATCGACAAGCTTCCATTTGCTGAATTCTGGATTGGAGACTGAAATGTTCTGTGCATTCATTGTTGTAGAAGAAGGACAAACAACCGATCCATCAAGATAACCAAAAAATTCTGTAGCTCTAAACAAATTCTGAACTTGACTTTTCCAAATTAGATAATTTGATGAGTCAAGTTTGACAGTGACTAACGAATTGAGATTGGAAAGAAGAAGAGAAAGATTTGGCATTGTAGATATCGCCATTGTTGAATGCTCGTTAGAGCTCTATTGGCTCTGATACCAAGGAGAAGCCTCAGATGAAACAGAAGAAGAAGAACCAGGACCTGCAGCAGAGAAAGCACGAGGAGCTGTAGGAGATGGAGAAGAACCACCAGGATAGAGAGGAGGCAGAGGATAGCCTCCTTGAGTTGGTGAACTAGAAACAGAGCCAGACGAAGATGTTTTTATGCACCAACCTCCTGGTTTTGTTTGTCCTAATCAACCCTCCTTTGTTTGTAAACTAAACAAGTCTCTCTATGGGCTTAAACAAGCTCCTCGGGCTTGGTACACAGCTTTTTCTTCCTATCTTATTTCCACCGGATTTGTTCATAGTCAACGTGATCATTCTTTGTTCATTCAGAAAATTGCTTCCTCAATTACTTATCTTCTTGTCTATGTTGATGACATTTTAATTACTGGCAACTCCTCTTCTCATATTCAATCTCTCATCTCTCATATGAATTCAGTTTTTGCTCTTAAGGATCTTGGTCTGGTGAGTTACTTTCTGGGTATTGCTGTCCATCACACTCCTACTAGTTTGTTTTTGTCCCAACAAAAATATGCTACTGATATTTTACTCAAAGCTGGTCTTGCTGAATGCAAGCCTTACTCTTCTCCTTTGTCTCTCAAATCTTCCTCCTCTTCTTCTGCTGATGATTCCTTGCCCTTTCATAATCCTTCTCTCTATCGAAGTATTGTGGGAGCTCTTCAATACCTCACTCTTACTCGACCTGATCTTTCCATTGCTGTTAACATGGCTTGTCAACATATGCATCTGCCTACTGTCACAGATTTTTCAGCAGTCAAACGGATCCTCAGATATCTTAAGGGTACTCTGCACTTTGGTCTTAATTTTAGTCCTGGTTCTTTTGATCTGCATATCTTCTCTGATGCTGACTGGGCTGGTGATCTCTCTGACCGCAGCTCTATTTCTGGGTTTTGTGTTTTTCTGGGTTCAAACCTCATTTCTTGGCAAGCCAAGAAACAACCTACTGTTGCTAGGTCTTCCACTGAGGCAGAGTACCGAGCTTTGGCCCATGCTGCAGCTGAAGCTTCTTGGGTTCAAATGCTTCTTACTGAAATGTTCTTGTCTTCTTCCACCATTCCTACTCTTTGGTGTGATAATCTGTCTGCAATTTCCCTTGCTTCTAATCCTGTTTTCCATGCTCGGACCAAACATATTGCAATCGATTATCATTTTGTTCGCGAAAAAGTTCTTCAAAAGCAGCTTCAAATTCGCTATGTTCCTTCCTCTGAGCAGCTAGCTGATATTTTTACTAAACCATTGCCTGTCTCTCGCTTTCTTTATCTACAATCCAAGCTTCTGGTGACTGCTGCCCCCTTCAGCTTGAGGGGGGCTGATGAAGATTCAACACAGAACCACTTACCCCAGCAGTCCAAACAGAACCACTTACCACAGAAGTCCAACCAACAGCAGTCCAAACAGAACAAAGATGCAGCTCCTATAGCAGATAGCAGAGCACACAGTGCAGAACCACTTACCACAGAAGTCCAACCAACAGCAGTCCAAACAGAACAAAGATGCAGCTCCTATAGCAGATAGCAGAGCACACAGTGCACAAGAAGTGCCAGAGCAGCAGTTCACGAAAGCTGAAGATGTATCACACACTATGAGCTGTGTAACATGTTAACAATTCCCTTGTATTGTATGCAGTTAGTTTGTTACAGATTAGTTAGTTATATGCAGTTAGTTTGTTACATATTAGTTAGTGAGATTAGTCAGGTTGTTAGATGATTAGTTATAGATTTGTAAAGTTGCATATAATGTAATTGTGAGATGAATAATAAAGTAGAGATTCAGACTTCTTTCAGTTTCTACAGACGATGAAACGGAAGGGGCAAGAATTGCTGAACAATCTTCTCTCACTGAACTAGATGATGTAGAGTGGCTAACTACAAGAATAAAGGCAACAAAGAAAATACTGAAAGAACTAGAGGAGAGGCGTGCTCAGTATGTTGCATCTAGATCTCAGTCTGTTGCATCTCTATCACTCAATTCTGGGGATAATGAGTGAATGTTTAGTGAAGCACTAATTTGGAAGAGCAACACATCAACAATTAGCATCAATGCTTACACACAGAAACACAGAAAAACCCTATATATACATAATGCTGTAATTTAAAGGTAACAACTTGTTTGGTGTCTCAACTATGTCAGTTATTTAGTATATTTAAATTATCTTATGCTTAAACATCTTTAGATTTTATTATGTAATGGTAAAACCTTAAAACTATCTATCTAAATGAGTGCTGCTATTTATTACCTTCTCTAGCTCTGGAGAACTGCACTGCACCTGTTTGATTTTTGAGTTGATTTTAGTTGTGGCTGGCTTGGGTTGCTTTAGTTTGGTCGAACAGAATTTGATGTTAGTTGTAATTTCAATTTATGAACGAACAATTTTCCCATCTAATTGAGAAAATAGAAGGCAAAGGGAAAGAACCAGATTCCAGCATGTGTATATGGTCATTTTTTGATGGACCAAATTTAGAAGGAAAATTCTATTCTACTAAAATTTTCATACAAATTCACTTAATTAGAATGATGTGGCAGTAAATTTTTTAAAAATTTAGAATCATCTTGGTGGGGTTTTTTTTTTTTTTTTTTAAATGATAATTTCACAATTCAACTATATCATTTTGTATGTATTTTTTTTATTATTTGTATATCAGTACTCAATTTAAAAATGAAGTTGTAACGATTGGAGCTAATTGTTAGGAACTTTGAATGGAGATAATTGCTTTGGTGTCTAAAAGATTTTGGAATGTAGTGGAGATAGATCATGTGGAGGAACTGAATTCTTGAAACTAGTGGTGAATATTGATCAGATTGGGATTACATTACATGGTAAGAAATATACATGTTACTTTAAGCCTAGATAGAGCTAGACTAGCATCAACCTAATTTAGTCATCCAAAATTTAGCAGAGAAGAATTATTAAATCCAAGTCCACCCACTTAATATATATTAACTATTATCATCAACCCACTAATTTAGTCACACTTTAAATAGATATTTATATTTGAGCCCAAAAAAATTATTATGTTTATTCTGGGTCAAGAGGAAATCAAAATAGAAGAATTTGTGGAGCCTTGGTTAACTTAGACTTTCGAGCATTTATATTTCTTTCAAGAGCTTGTGAAATAAACCTATTGTAATAATTGTATGAGACATTTCTCAGTTGTTATCGTTAGCGGTTGTTTTATGTGTTAGAACCTTTGTAATTCAAGTTATTTCAATTTATGAAATTATTCGGATCTTAGCAAAACCGATACTATAGGTTATTCTCGCTGTTTTCGTTTATGAAAATTAGGGTCGTTAATGCCCCGAATTTTTTGAAGAAGGAAAAGGTTTATTGAGAGCATAATATTGAAGCTTTATTTTAAAAGCGTCTAAAAAATTGGAAATTACCTACCAAAGATATTGATTGCTTATATGATAAAAAAATTTGAACATAAACAAACCTACAAAATCAAAACCGTTGAACAAATTTTACTTGTCACTTAAGACAATCAAAATTTTCAATTACTAGGTCGAGATACAATTCTTAAATTCCAGAAAAAATTCAATTTCTTATATCTTGGTCTTGTCTAGGTTGGTGTCAAATGCATGACACGCCTACATCTTAACAAATTTGAAATATGTACCCTCTGAGATATAAGACACCATGATTATGATGATTCATTATTAGGTGTTATTAAATCTAGTCTTGCACATGGACCAATTTACTTTGATGTTTTCCAAATTTCGAAGTCTCTTTAATTGATCCTACTATGCTCAAAACTCTTACTCTTAATATCCAAATCAAACGCTATAAGATGGATTATCCTTCTTTTAATATTATAGTCTGTTACCGTGTTTATCTTAAAGCAATGACTACTTCATGTCCTGGATTCAAATATATAGCTCCAAACCCCAAAGAATCAACCATTTTATTTCATGCTCATCAAGAAAATTCTGGGATTATGGTTCCTCAAGTCATCACTTGGCAAGAAGTTTTACAAGCCGATGCAGACGATGATGACGATACATGGGTTATTCCCAATGCTATACCAACCCTTACCTCTCAACCTTAGACAAGTCCAAATTCTATACTCCAGAATCGAAAATGGATTTGTGATTATTTGTTTCCAACGATCCAGATCTATCTGTACTCAATCTCACGCATCCTCACAACCGCCTTCTACAAGATATCATGCTCCAGCTCAAACCCCTCAATATCCTACTCGTCATTCAATAGACTTACCATTACATTCAACCCGAAGACAACCAAATCAAATCCCACGCACAAATTACGTTGATTTTTGTCAATTAATGTTGTCCGAAATGATTTCACAATTAATCACGACTTACTTTCCTAAGAATGCAATGCTCCCTATAATTCTAAAAACAAAACCTATTTTAAGAAAAATCATACCATTGAACAACTTATTCAATTTGAGTATTTTCTCACTCTACAATAATTACAACAACATATTCCTTTTTTCCATTGGTATTTTAACCAATATTGTCCTCAACATCAAATAATAGTTCCCTAAAATCTCCTATCAGCACATTTCAATGTCATAGAGAAAAATTGGCCTGTTCTTAGTGGTGAGCCTGTTCAATCCATACATCCTCCAAGCAAAACTTGCACTCTTCGCAGTGTTGGTTTCTTTTTTTATGCTAAACCATACAACCTATGAAGCACGGACATGAACATAGATACGGACATGGGACACGGTAATTTCTAAAAAATGGGGACACGAACACGGGACACGACAATTTCTAAAAAATAGGGACATGGACACGGCAGGGGACACGACAATTTTTTGTAATTTTTTTTATAAATATTTTTAATTTAATACACATTAATTTTATTTATTTATTATATTTTTTAAATAATGTGTTCCAATTATTATTTTTATTTTATTTTACATACATTTGTTTTTTTTATTATTAATATGTATAAGTATATTATATGTATATAATAACTATTATATAATATATAATATATATTATATATATAGCTATATATATATATATATATATATGAATCAAGAAAATAAAGACGAGACGATAGAGAGAGAAAGAGAGGGGGAGAAGCGAGAGAGAAAGCGATCGATCGCGAGGAAGAGAGAGAAGGTGAGAAAGAGAGAGAGAGAGAGAGAGAGAGAGAGCTCTGAAAAGGCGAAGGCGAAAGAGAGAGCTTTGAGAAGTTGAAGGGCTCTGGATCATCGAAGTCAAAGGGGACTATAGCTAGTCTGTCAAAGTCGACGGGCTATCGCTAGTCGAAATGGACTGGATGGAGGTCGATTGGCTCGAGATCGAAGTCATGAGAGAGCAAGAGAGAGAGCGAGGCTTACGGTGGAAGTTGTCCAAATTGAAGTTGCCGACCAGGTTTGTACTCCTTTTCTCTTTCGTTTACTCTTCTCGCCGACCGTGTCCCATGGTGTGTCCAGATTTGGACACGCGTGTCCCCGCCGTGTCCCTTCCAAAAAAATAAATTAAATTAGATAACGTGTCCCATACGTGTCCCCGTGTCCCCAGCGTGTCCCTTTATCCGACACCGCCACGGATTCCATTTTGGCGTGTCCATGCTTCATAGCGTACAACCGACCACCTATGGAGGGAACCAAATCCTCCAAAATAACTCCATCTACAAGTTTTGACATATGACAAGTCTATGAACAATTAAACTATATAAATATAAACCTTCAAACAAGAGAAAATATCATTTTGCCACCCAAACTTTCACTTGTTTTTCAATTTGACCCATAGAGTTCGATTAATATCAATATTACCCCCAAACTTTCAAAATTTTGATCAATTTGGCCTCTGTTCCGTCTACAATTGGATGGAATGTGCTGACGTGTGGGGCAAATTGATTTTTAATTTGGGAGAGGGGGGCGAATTGATTTTTAGGGTATAGTTTGGAGCAATAGTTGTTGTTTAGTGGCCTGCAATTTCCAAAGGAAATGGGATAGTTGTAGCAGTAGTTGGAGGTTAGTGGCCTGCAGTTTCCAAGGGAAATGGGATCATGGATCAAGGAAAGAGGAGAAAGAAGAACTATAAAAGCTAGAAGTTTGCTAAGAGAAAGGACATCAACAACAACATAACAACTTAGTTATTAGACTTAGGAGTAGTTTCTTATTATAACTTAGGAGTAGTTCTTCCACTGTAATTTGTACTTTGTAACTGCGTGAACTTTGGTGATTTCAGTCTGAAATTACTTTTGTTTATCTTGTCTACTTTGTTACCATCAGTTGATCCAAAGAAGTCCTCATCCTTTTGAGGCATTCGAACCAAAACCATAATTCCCTTATTGTTCATGTTTAAATTGTTTAGTTTGAATTATTGCTTGGTTGCTGTCGATCTAACCCCAGCATAATTTTTACTAACAAGGGGTCAAATTGAAAAACGTGTGAAAGTTTGGGGGGCAAAATGATATTTCCTCTTCAAACAATTGGTGAACAAACAACTCGGATTGAAGAACGAGTTGACAAACTTTACCTCTTTGTTCCCCAAACACGCTAACCTCCTCTCATAAAAAATTTACCATATCTTGCTTATTCTTTTACCAATCCTTTCGATGAGTTCTTAGCCGAACTAGATAAACGAAAAAAAAAAACACACACACACACTCACCAAAGTCCTCAATGATAATGAACCTATCCATTACCCCACTGTTGATACAACTACTCCTCCGAATCCATTCACTCCAAAACGGGAATGTAATGCCCCAAAATAAATACACAAACCCGTCTCAAAAGTAGAGAAATAATTGAATTAATAAGCTTTCATTCATCAAAGTTTGATATACATGAGAGACAGGTAAAAGGAGAAATGAAAGTTACACAGATATTCATTTGCCTTAATGGCTTACATCTTTCGAAGTCACTGCTTGGTTACAACAAAATGAGCCTAACTCAACACAAATTAAAGCCCTTGGCTATACAAAATAGATACAACAAAAATAGAAGCTCTTGCTCCAAATCCCTCTAAACTACTACCTTGGTAGAGGTATATCACTAACATCTGAAAATGATTTTTCCCAAATAGGGTGAGCCGAAACCCAGTAGAAACAATCTAACACAATATATAAGTTTTAACAAAGATATAAGTAAAATGTGCATATACAATGCCTGTGGTAAAATCGTTCATATTACTCAAAATCATAATATGCCAAATTGTATATCCCAATTCATGTTATCTCAATTCCATTCACGTCAATTCATTCCATCCCAATCCATGAGTCATGTTTATTATTATTCGAACAACCCAACTGAGACTACAACTCAGTAGTTCTCAAACATATATAACCATCATACAAATACCTCAATTTTCCATTTTACAGAAATTTCGTCCTCGGGATCGGCACCCATGTAGACGCGCGGTTTTCAGGACTTTCACTCTGGACACACAGGCCAACTTACTTTAATGGAGTCCATCTCCTTTCTTCTCCCAAACATGGAGTACATCCCCTTTCTCCTCCCAAACATCATACATATACAATGTATTTGAAACATAGTCATGTTTAATGACAACCAATAAGAGATTAGTTTCAATTCACCTAATCCTCATGCAAATTCTACAACAATCATAGCTATCCTCCACCGATAGCCCAAAACAATTATTTCTAAACAGATATACAATCTCAAGGACAGATAAATTATCCAAATTTCCATAGGTGAAAGGGAATGCACATCCTACTCCACCGTTCATATAGACATCCATTCAATTTCATCTTCCCAATGCCAATTCCATTATTTATACAAAATAATTATTTGAGATATTCTAGGGCAAATTTCCCTTTTTTCCCAAATCCACTCCAAGTACCACAATCAATCATTTTAACATAGCACAAGCTCTTATTTACTCCCATAACTACTTCCCATACACTCATTCAAAAACCCCTCTTTTGATTTTAAACCCAAACCCTAGATTTGTTCAAAATCACCTCAAATCCCAATGTTTCTTATACATCAACAAATATTTAAGTTAAAACTCATAGAAGAGTATAAAAAATCCCTACCTCGAGCTTATAAGACCAAATGAAGAGGTGGAGAAACTTCAAAGACGCTGAAACCAAGCTTTAATCAGACCAAAAGAGAGCTCTTTATACGCACTACCTTTTTAACAAAGGCACACGGGTAGAGAGATCACTAGATCTAGGTGAAAATGTAGAGAGAATGGGAGTTTTAGAGAGAGAGGATCCCAATCTAGGGTTTTTGGGAGAAAAAGTTACGAAAAAGTGATGAAAAAGGAGGCTGTTGCGAACTGATATATGTACAGTCTGCTCGAGCGTCAGACACAACAATTTGTTCTGCTCGAGTGCAGAATACATACATCCAGTAGTTTTGCAGATAGAAGAATATCGCTCGAGCGCAAGATTGGCCGCTCGAGCGCCCACCCACTCGAGCATTGGAAACGCCGCTCGAGTGTAGAATACACTCTCTCAATAGTTTTGCAGGCCTGCAAAAGTACTGAGAGTTTGCAAAATCCGCTCGAGCGTAAGAAGTGCCACTTGAGCAGAGGAGAAAAAATCTGGGCAACAAAGATTTGAAAACTAAGCAACCAACTTGTTCCAAATACAACCACTACAATCCAATAACCAAATTTAAGGAAGGATAAGAGGGAAAAGACATAAACAACCATACAAGGCCATGAAACCCGAGTCCAGAATACAAAATGGGTCGGGTCTAAACCAAAAATGCTATAGGAAGGTAGTAAAGACCCTGCTACTCTTAGTGGCACGATTAATGTTCTTCAAGATAATGACATGCTACACAATTTATATGAACAATTCACAACAAATACTCCTAATCAAATTCAAGAAACTTCTATTGTTGCTGCTCAACCACCAATTCATAATTATTACCCTCGCCTAACTCCGATAGATCTACAATTAGAAAAATGCCATTATGAAACTCCTTTCTTGTATTCAGGAAGTGACCTACAAGAATGGAATCTTGATGGCAAATCAGATTACCAAATTCTTAATCTTGGCCAACACATGGTGATGGCTTCTAATGCAACCCTTGCCAAACACCCTTCTAATAATAATGATAGTACCGTTGCCCGTATGCTTATTTTAGGATTTTTCAGCCAACTCAAAGGTTGGTGGGATAATTACCTTACCTAAGATCAACGTGAGGCAATCTTCACTACAGTCAAAAGAGACCAAAATGATATTCCCATTATAGATCCCACAGCTAGGCAACCCACTAATGATGTAGTTACCACCCTTGTTACTGCTATCACACAACATTTCATTGGCAACACTCAAATAGTTCTTGAAAGATCTAAAAAACTTCTTATCAATTTACGTCGACCAACTCTAACTCATTTCCGATGGTATAAGGATATCTTCCTCTCCAAACTCTATCAGAGACACAATGCTAATCAAGACTTTTGGAAAGAACGGTTTATCGCCAGACTTCCTACACCCTTTGCCAAAAAAGTCAAAACCAGAATTCATGTTAAACATAATGGACAAATCCCTTATAATCAATACACATTTGGTGAACTCATATCTGAAATCTGTGCTGAAGGTCTCATTATGCAATGATATTAAACTCAAAAATCAATTGAAGAAGGAAAGAACCACTGGCCAAACCAAACTTGATCGATTTTGTTACCAATTTGGTTACAATTCTATTCTTCCTCTTGCCTCCGGGTCTTCCTCCCGCAGAACCCCTATCCGTAAGTCTCGCAAATATTCCACCAAAAAATATTACAACAAATCTTCAAACTACAAAAAGAAACCTTACTACAAAAAGAGAAAATTTCCTAACACCAAAAATATATCTAAGTCCAAACCAAATTGCTGTAAGAAATCTGCTAATTGTTGGAAGTGTGGCAAACCTGGCCACTATGCAAACAAATGTCTCACCAAAAAGAAAATTCATGAACTTGATGCTTCAGATGAACTTAAAAGCCAATTAGAACCAATTCTTCTTCTTGACAAAGAACCCCAATCTAAATTTGAATATTCCTCTGACAATCCTTCTAATAATGATTTTTAACTTAATGAAATTAACAATGATATTATTACTTCCTCTGATGAAGAACCAGAAAACCATCCTGAAGAATCTCATAATTGCCCGTGCCAATCAACAACTGATAAAGCTATTTTAGAAATGAATAGTTTAAGTATTAACGTTCTCACGGCACAAGAAAAAATGATTCTTGAATTTATTGATAGTATTGATGATCATGAGAAGAAACAACAAGCTATGTTTAAATATTCCAATTCCAAACAAAGAAATACTCCAACCACACACTCTACTCACGAATTAAAGTATGATACCTATGATTTTAAAGATGTTCTAGATAGAGTTAACAAAGTTCCTACTCCATTAAATACACCAACAATCCAAGATTTACAAAATGAAATTCGCAATCTCAAAATTGATATTCCAAATCTATAATCTCGTGTCCTTGCTCTAGAAGAAAATCCTGGTGATACTGGTGATTTCCTTGCTGATATGTCATTTCCTTTTGAACCACGTCTCCAAGAATCATCCAACAAGAACCCTACCAAACAACCATTAGTTATTAATGATTCTGTCAATTTACTTCTTAATAACATCACATTTCAAAAATGGTATGTAGAGATTAAAATCGTCATACAGGATTTTATTTTGTCCACTATGGCACTTATCGATTCCGGCGTTGATCTCAATTGTATTCAAGGTCTTGTACCTTTTAAATATTTTGAAAAAACTGATCATTCTCTAAGTACTGCTAATGGTGGATCTATGGAAATTAATTACAAAATATCTCATGCTCAAATTTGCAATCAAGGTATCTATCTCAATACTGAATTTTTGTTAGTTAAAAATATGTCTCAATTAATTATATTAGGAACTCATTTTCTTACGATGATTGCTCCTTTTATTGTCACCAATGCAGGAATTTCTACTACTATCATTAATCATGACATAGTTTTCAAATTTTTATTTCCTCCCCAGGAACATTAAATCAATACTTTAAAAACAATTCTTATTTATAAAGAAAAATAAATTTGTTTACTACAAAAAGAGATTTCTTACAAAGTTGTTGACCAAGAATTACAACAACCCCATGTTAAATCTATTATTCAAAAATCCAATCTTTATTTGAAAAAGATTTATGTTCCGAATTGCCTCATGCATTTTGACATTGCAAACAACATATGGTTGATCTACTATACGAAAAAGATTTCAATGAAAGACAAATTCCAACTAAAGCTAAACCTATTCAAATCAACAAAAAATTAATGGAACATTGCAAACAAGAAATCAATGACCTCCTTAATAAAAAAATTAATTAGACCCAGTAAATCTCCATGGTCATGCCCTTCTTTTTATGTTAATTAGAGCGAGGCACTCCTCGATTAGTTATTAATTATAAACCACTTAATAAGGTTTTACAATGGATTCGGTATCCAATCCCTAATAAAAAAACTTGTTAAGCCGTTTATATGAAGCCAAAATATTCTCAAAAGTTGATATGAAATCTAGTTTTTGGCAAGTTTAAATTACCAAGAAAGAAAGATACAAAACTTCCTTCACTGTTCCCTTTGGCCACCATGAATGGAATGTTATGTCTTTTGGCCTGAAAAATGCTCCTTCTAAATTTCAAAACATTATAAACGATATTTTCAATCCTTGCACAACATTTACAATCGTTTACATAGACGATGTATTAATTTATTCTAATTATGTTTCTCAACATAGCAAACACTTGTATAAAATTTATAATATTATTAAAAATAATGGCTTAATCCTCAGCGCTAAGAAAATGCAATTATTTCAAACATCTATTCGATTTTTGGGTCATATCATTAATAAAGGCACAATCATTCCAATTCAGAGATCCATTGAATTTGCTAGCAAATTTCCTGACGAAATTCGTGGCAAAACACAATTACAATGATTTTTAGGAAGTTTAAATTACATCTTTGAATTTTACAAAGATATGCATAAAGATACAAAAATTATTTATTCTCGTTTATGCAAAAACCCCTCTCCTTGGACAATCGAACACACTGATGTTGTCTAACATATCAAACAATAGGCAAAATTCTTACCTTTATTATGTTTACCAATTCCAAGTACATAAAAAATTGTTGAGACAGACACAAGTAATGTTGGCTATAGTGGCATACTTAAACAATGTTATCGCGGTAAGGAACAATTAGTTCATTTTACCTCCGCCATTTGGAAAGGACCGCAAATACGGTATTCTACTATTCAGAAAGAAATCTTATCTATTGTTTCTTGTATTAAAAAATTTGAATCCAATTTACTCGATCAAGAATTTTTATTACGTATTAACTGCAAGGCTACCAAAGAAGTTCTTGAGAAGGATGTTAAGAATATTGTTTCTCAACAGGCCTTCGCTCGGTGGCAAGCCATTTTTTGTGTTTTTTATTTTCAAATTAAATATATTCGTGGTGACTCTAATTCTCTCCATGACTTTCTTACTCGTGAATTCTTGCAAGGATCTATAAACATCTCCACATCAAGACCTCAGCCCTCATCAAAAACTTTTTAAATAACAGCATATTTTTAACCACTATTGATGTCGGAAAATCAATCTTCATACATATTTTTTCCTGATGGCCCAAAGACTCAACAATCCTCACAAGCTACTTCCTCCAAGGGTGGACACAATTTTAAACCAGTCTCTTCTGATCATGGCTATTATACCCATGATACTATTTATCCAATTACCCCAATCACCACTGATCATTGCTTCTATTTCCTTAAACATGCTGATGCCAAACCTGAATCCATTATTTCTCATTATTTTCCCAACAATTGGCACTATATACAATACTCTGGTCAACACTCTCAGATCTGTTATGAAAAAATTCTCAGTGAAACCCCCTCCATCACAATTGATCATGTTTACTCTAAGGAAGACAAGAGTCTTCTTCAATATTCTAAACTCCAAAAATTTTCTAATCTAAACATCAAACCCAATCAATACAATTATTATGATTACCAGCAAGCCTAGTTTTATGTTTTCTATTTCCAAAATCGGTTCTTCCAACATTTATGGTGGATCCGTTTTGGACCCAATTTTGAGATCACTACAAGAGAAATACCCACCTGGTTTGAACCATGGTGGAATCGATTTGGATTACAATTTGAGGCCTTACCTAAACCTCTTAAAGAATGTGAATCTTTCCATATTTATCGAAAGGAGGTTAATCCCTCTTATCCAAAATTTCTATATTTCAGTATTGATTTCAAATTTCCTTAGATCATGGCTTGGCAATACACTCTTTCTGTAGTCATCAATACTACTTTCCTTGCCTGCCAGATCGCATCAAAAAATTATAAGATTCCATCAAAACAATACTCTAATCAATTACTCTCGTTCTACAAAAATTCCAAGAAAAAGTCTGTTGTTAATCCTGCCCCTTCTGTCTTGTCTTCCAGTCCCAAGTCCAATAAATCATTTGATTATAATGCTTATAAAACTGAATTAAAACATAAACTTAAGGAAAAATATCCTCCAATTTTCAAATTTGAATTCGAACATAAATATGAAAAAGTAATTAAAATGAAAATGATTCTTATGGCTGATGCAGAATCCCTTTCTGATTTCGAAGACGATATTGTATTGGAAACACTTCCTCCAATTCTCACTAAGGCCAAGCTACCGATAGTTTCATCTCCAAAAATATCTTCTCCAATAAATTCATCAACATCATCCCCAATGATTCCTATCTAACACCTTGACGATGACTATTCAGACATATGTCAAGGTGTAGATCTCAAGAATTTGTGACCCATGTGATTCCTGCAAACTCAAAGTACAATAATTTCAATAAAGGCAATTCTCTCTGCATTCGAGGACAAGCTAGCTCATTAAAGATTGTCCACCAATACAAGAAAAGACGCTCCAATCATGTTTTCAAGGACAATAATACAAGGCTAAAGCATTCTCCGCCGACAAAGCAATTCAATAATCCTCAAAGGACAAAATAACAGCAGATTCCTCCCGAACTCCAATTCATTTCAAATCCGGACTTCTACATCTATAAAAGCCAGCCATTCTTCAAAAGAATGCACGCTTTTCACAATATCAAAGACTATTGTATAATATCAACTATAGTGTGAACAAATTTGAGTGTGTAAGTTTGAGTGTGCTTAAGTTCGAGTGTGCATACGAGTGTGAATATACTTAGTGAATGTTGTATCTAATCTGCTTCCACAATTGTGACCCATTGTAAGTTTTCTTTTATTTTGTATTATGGTTTCTCATTTCAATATAAGTATTGTTTGTTATGCTTTTGATTTCTGATTTGCGTCTTGAAATTAATGATAGTATTCTATATATTGCCAACTTATAAGAAGAATTAGCTAATCTGCGATTACTCTTATCTCTTGCATCTAGTCAATCAATTATCAATTATTGTCAATGCATTGCTACAATTAAAAAGTAGATTAAAGATGAACAAACTAATTTAAAAGAACTTACAAAACAAGTACAATCTTTAATCTGCATCTAATTTATCACTAATCATAATACCCTGGGTCTCCTTTAGCATCAACCTAATTTAGTCATCCAAAATTTAGCAGAGAAGAAGTCCACCCGCTTAATATATATTAACTATTATCATCAACCCACTAATTTAGTCACACTTTAAATAGATACTTATATTTGAGCCTAAAAAAATTATTATGTTTATTCTTTTATTTTCTAAACAAATAGAGTCATACATCAGAGAAAAAGAGATTAAACACAGAATAATTTATTGTATTAATAATTGTTTGGTCTTGAAATATTTGGTTTTTGTTAAGTTTTGCATTTGTTAGAGGAAGAGGGGTCCTTCATTTGCTATGAACTTGAGGACACAATATTGGACATTAAAGTGATGTTTTTGAAGGGAATCCTGAAGAAGTGGTTGACAATTAGTGGTAGAAGAGATGGGAGCAAGAGAGAACCGGGTGTGAAAGAGTAATACATCAGCAAATGAACATGAAATTAAGAATGCTTCGACCAGGATGAATCTTTTAGGTGTTGCAATAGACAATGAAGTCATGGAATTAAGGGATTCTTCCATGGTGGCAAGCAAAAATATGGGGGCAAAGAGTAAATGGAAACACTTGCACTTAACCCCAAAAAAAAAGGAAACACTTCGCTTATTGAACTAGATGATGAAATTATAGCGCTACAAAAAGTAAAAAGGGTACTACAAATGAAATTTGAAATGCTCCATATAGAGAAAGAGATGGTAACGGCAAGACTAAATGCGACAAGAACAAAATTAAAAACACTTGATTCAGAGCTTTGGATCGAGTCCTAGTTCTTCTAGATTGGAGTTGATTCTTCAACTGTAGTTGAAGTTCAGTCCTAATTGCAGTTGAATTGCACTTGAGTTCCACTTTACAAAGCTCTCTTGCATGAGATATCCTAATTACTGAAACCCTAGCACCCTGAAATCTCAACACTTGGACTTTTAAGCTTTACAACAGCTTTGAGCTTTGCGGCTTTTCTTCAAAGCTGAATTTGAATCGGTTCTTTGTAACCCTAGATCTATAATGATCTCATGTCCTGTTATTACCTCTGATTCGAGTTTCTTGAGTGTCCTATGGAGTGCACGAGTTGTTCACAAGTCAATCGCAACTGGATTTTTATGGTCGAAAACTTTGCACTCTAATTCGATTCAGCTTCCATAGGCTTCACACCTCATTCAAACAGAATTTGAGTTCCAAACTGCTATATTCAAAATCCCAATTGAGTTATGAACAGATCCCCCAAGTTAAACTGCGAACTCAATCTGAAATAATCCAAAACCCTAGCTTAGAGTTGTGACTCACAATTAGAGTTGATTTGTCTCAAGTTGATGATTAATCTTTCACGATACTAGTAACTGGCTATCAGACTGAGTTCATTGCATTAGTTCTCAATCACTGTTATCGATCTAGATCTTGTTCGAATCCATTGAGCGTTGCTCTTCGAGTTTCCTTAATTGTTTGAAGCTGAATGAAATACATCAACTTCAGAGTGTAGAGATTCATTTACACAGATCTTGCAAGTATTGCGACTTCGAGCTACACATTGACAACATCGATTTTTGAACGTCAACTTCAGCTTGAGTTTTGGTTCGAATTTGACTCTAGTTCATATTGACTGCCTTGAGTTTTTCAGATCTTCACAGATTGTTTTGACATCGATATTTCTTTGCTCACTCAGTATTTCAGAAGTATCCTTCGGCACTTTTAGTTGGACTATGCATTTTGGATTGATTTTCATTGTTGTGTGACTGAATGCTGATTTATTATGATTTAGATTAATGGCTCAAAGGAGGTCAACAAGGTGGACATAGTAGGGTTTATCTTGCGAATTTGGAAGACGACAATGGGATAAATCTTCAATTGGATGAAAGAATGATAAAACAGAACCAAAGGAATGAGATTGAAGAGTTTAGTGAACAACTTGCTACCTTGATTGGAAGAGTGAAAAGCTTGCAAACCTCTTTTCGACAGTAGTCTTGGTTCCAAGGATCATCAATTTGATGATTCCTTCGATGCTACACATTGGCATAGAGCACGTTCCCATGGAATTGAATCTAAATAGTGAAACACCATCAATGATTTTGTGCTTCCCAAATTTCATTGATTGGAAAAGTGCAAAGCTTGCAACCTCTTTCAAAGGGTAGTCTTGGTTCCAAGGTCATGAAACAAATCAAAAGAAAACCAAAAAATTCTAGAAAATTTATCAATGAATAAAGAAAACAAAAAAGAAATGAAAGACGAGAATACCAAAAAAAAAAATTAATAAGTAAACAAATTATAAAACATCACTGATAAATTTACAGCAATTCATGTCATATAAATAAAGAAAAAAATAAAAATTGATAGAAAGGCAGCTATATAAATTTCAATACTATTGATTGATTTAAATAAAGAAATTGGAAAAAAACGAAGCACAATATAAAAAAGTCAATTAGAAACTATAATTTTGATTGCAAAGAAACCTGAGACACTTAGTTTCAAAGGAGACTACAACAAAGGGATGTCAATTTGTTTTTTAACCTCAAGCAATAGCTATGAATTATGTTGTCAGGATTTCTTGGCATACAACCACTCCAAAAGATGACAGGAAAATCAAGCAATAAAAATATATTATTGTGTGTGTCAATTTCGGACCACATTGCCAATCAAGGACTCAGCTGGAGAACACTGGCATAATAGATTAAGCTCGAACGACTTGTCACAAAAAGAAGAGATTCCGGCGGTGGTTCGTCCACCCTGGGGCACTCCGACGATCGAGTCAGTTATCTCTCAAAGCTAGTAAAAGTGCTTAACTCACTATTCAGAGCATAAAAAACATATCTTAGACCCATGGGGGTGCCTCTCTTTTATAGCCAACACTTACCTAATTCCAATAGAAGCCTAGCTTCAATGAACTTAGGATTACTGCTAATCTTGGACTCCTAGTAGGATTATGATAAACTCTCTAAGAGTCTTATTTTTATCCAAACTGAAGTCCTCTCCCATTCTAGGACTCTTGTCCCTTATCCGCTTATCCCGGATTCCGGTTTCTTCGCAGATAACCTCGGCCTAGCCGAGATCATCTCGATGTCATGACCAAGACACGTGACACCTCGGCTGACACTTCGGTGTCACCTCGGCCACGTGTTGTCATTCAAAAATTATGTCTCCACAACTGCCCCCTAGGTTCTATTACCTCGGCATTCTGAGGTGATGGAACCTATATCATTCCTTTTATTTAGCACATCGGCTAAGTTCGCTTTATCCTTCATTACCGAGGTCATCATTCGTTGGCTCAAATATGACCAAGACTTAGCTGTTTTCATCAATGCCTTAGAACCAAAAAACCAAGTTTTGTTCAAGTTTCACAACCGAGATCGTCCTCCTAGCCGAGGTCCTGCTCCATTAAATTAAGAACTTCAAGAGTTTCATCACGCATATGAGCTGTCACGCACAGCAACTTAACCGTTTTTGCCATGCGTCTTTGCCTTACTGAGCCATGCCTGACATGCGCCATGAAGTCGCATCGCACTTGCGTGCGCCGTCTGACAAACACGTTGTCCTAGGCACACTAAATGCGTTTTTGCCGCCATTTCGTGTGTTTGATCAAAATCACTTCTCTCTCTCCGTCTTTTCACTTTTGCATCTTCGTCTTCGTGCAAGCTTTCTCTCTCTAACTTTCTCTAATCCTCCTATTGCTTCAAGCTCTAAAGCTCTCTACAATCACCGTTGTTCACCTCCTCCGGCAAGGTTTTTGCTAATCCTTTCCGTTTGCTGCCATCATCTGACTCCGGCATACTCAACACTGGCTTCATTTTTCTTCGGTGAGTCACTATTTCCTCCTTTATCAGTTTGTGTTTTTCTTTGTACCTTGTACTTTTTTCTTACTTTTTGAAACAATGTAAGCTTTAATTTGGCCGACGTGCCATTTTTGTAATCTAAACAATTATTCTTCAATGTCAGGCCGAGGTGCCTTCTTTCCTTATCTGAATGCATATACAACTTTTTTCCCTTTCAAGTGCTTTGAATGTTTGTCTTCTTTTTACTCTTGCATGATTCTATACTTAGAATAATTTGCATGTCTTCAATGTACACCTTAACTGTGCAACCTCCTCGGGGTGGAATACCTCGGTTAAACCACTATCGGTTTATTTCGGCAAGTACATAGGTACTTCTTTTCAATACAACCTTGGCTTAACTTGTAAATTTTTCTTAAAAATTTCAACAAGTGTTTAAACCAATCTTCCTTTAACATAACCTCGGATTCACTTCAACTTGTAAATTTTTTATAAAATTTCAACAAGTGTTAAACATGACCTCAATTTAACTTTAAATTGTAAATTTTTCTTAAAATTCAACAAGTGTTAAACATGACCTCAGTTTAACTTCAACTTGTAAATTTTTCTTAAATTTCAACAAGTGTTAAACATGACCTCGGTTTAACTTCAACTTGCAATTTTTTCTTAAAAATTTCGACAAGTGTTAAACATGACCTCGGTTTAACTTCAACTTATAAATTTTTCTTTAAAATTTCAACAAGTGTTAAACGAATCTTGGCTTGAAAATTCTAACTCCCAAGCATCATTCTCCAGCTCTCTGCCCCTAATGTGAACTTAAGTTCCACTTGGGTTCTCATTAAGCATGTGGCTTTGACCTCGTTGCCGAAGTCTATATTTAAACAGAAACTGGCTGATGTTCTCAACCTTGGTTCTTCTGTTTACCCAAGTGCACTTAGTTTCAATCTGTGTTTGACTCTGCCGATATGGCAAGTCCAGGTTAATTCAACTTAGTTCAGCTCTATTATATGCAAGTAGAAACTCTGCCATATAATAGGTCTAAGTTATTCATCATGTTTCAATCAGAAACATCGCCAACTTAGTTCAACTCTATTATATGCAAGTAGAAACTCTGCCATATAATAAGTCTAAGTTATTCGTTATGTTTCAATCAAAAACATCGCCAACTTAGTTCAACTCTATTATATGCAAGTAGGAACTCTGCCATATAATAAATCTAAATAATTCGTTATGTTTCAATAAGAAACATCGTCATAGGACTGGTCGGTCCTATTGCACAGATTTCAAATTCACAAAAATCAAACTAGCACTTTATTATTACTTCAGCCGATATGCCCCATTGCCGGCAACTGAGATGATTCTATTTGGGCCAAGTTTGGCCTCCCTGTTATCCTTCTTATTGCCGACAACCTTTCTCAAGATGAGGTCCCTAACCTTGAACTCTCTTGGGCTGACCTTCTTGTTGTAAGCCCTAGCAAGTTGTTACTGGTATGCCCCCAGCCCAATTACTGTACGTTGTAGGTGGATTTCAACAACATTTTCACGTTTTTTTACATAGGCTTCAGCTTCCTTTTGCATGTAAGGCCAAAAGAATCCCTGCGATATTGCTTTATGGGCAAGGGATCAGCCCCTACATGGTTTCCACCTACTCCTTTATATAAAAAGTCTTTAACTTAGGTTGAGCTTTTCTCTTCTCGGACTTAATCATCTAGGCCAAGATCTTGTATTCTGGAATCTGGGATCTGCTCACTTTAGGCTGAGCTCTTCTCTTCTCAGACCTAATCATCTAGGTTGAGATCTTGTCTTCTGGAATCTTGGATCTGCTCACTTAGGCTGAGTTTTTCTCTTCTCGAACCTAATCATCTAGGTTGAGATCGTGTTTTCTGGAATCTTGGATCTGCTCACTCAGGTTGGAGGGATCAGTTGTGACTGCCTGTGCAGCCCTTAATCCTGTCTCTTGCTTGCTGTATCTAGTGTTACCCCGGCCTCGCTTCGGCGAGCCGTTTCTCTTTTCTTGTGTTGTCGCCTTTATCCCCAGCGTGTCTTCCTCGACCCTTGCATACTTCTCTATTCTGGCCATGAGTTCCTCCATACTCTTTGGCAGTGTCTTTGCCACTGATTTTCGTGGCAGACAATCATCTTTCAAGCCGTTTTTAAAGGACACGATCGCCACCTCTTGGTTACATCCTGGTATTCGGTTGAACACCTCGTAATACCTCTTGGCATAAGCCCTAAGGCTTTCATCCTCACTGATCAGGGCCATCAGGGAGTCCACCCTTAATGGCTGTAGTTTGTTTGTCACAAACCTGGCCACGAACATCTCAGCCAGGCCTTCCTAGGTTTTCACAGTTCCTTTCGGCAACTTGTGAAACCAGTCTGATGCAATTTTCCCAAAGGACGAGGGGAACACCTTGCAGAGCAACGGCTTGTTCTTGGTGTATAATGCCATCGAGTTAAGGTACAGGCCGACGTGAAAGTTTGGGTCCGACTTACCGTCGTATATCTGAAATCTCGGTATGTGGAACCTTTTCGGGGCCTCAAATTTGTCCAACTCTACTGAGAACGGTGTCCTCGGCTTGACTGGAGAGGTCACCTCGGCATCTTGTCGCTTTCTTTGGAGGTAATCCCTCAGATCCTCCTTGGTTCGTCTAGGAGCTCGGCTATCTCCGGATTTCAGCCTCTTTGGTGCACTACTTCCAGTGTCATTGTGAGTCCTTTTGGACCTCCTTTCATTAGTCGTGTCGAAACAGAGTTCCTTCCCCTGAACATCCCGATGTTCTTTGGTGCAGGTTTCTTTTGTTCGACGTGTCTTCTAGGATTCTTCATGCCCAACCTCCCGCGAAGGTCGGTAAGAATATCCCTTGGTCCCGCCATGCTGAAGGATTGCAGGAACCGTTTTTTGACCCCTTTCTGGGCACCTTTCTTGGCCGCTAGAATCGGCGTATCTTGTAGCGGGAACGGTGGCTGCATGACGTTGTTCTGCATCATGAAATTGACGACCGTTTGCAAGTCTGCCAATTTGTCCGCCATTCCCTTCATCTCGTCGTCCCTCCGCAGGCATCTATCTTTCCATACCTGGAGGTTGTCCTCGTTATAATACCCGCTCTAATCCGATTTCTTCGGTATGCCGCCCTCCTGGCCGACGTCTTTTCCACCGTGATTCTTATCACGAGTCTCTTCGTTGCAGTTGTCTTCTTCGATGTCAAGATCAATATGTTTCCCACTCTAAGTAGGAGTGTCGTCCCCAACCTTCTCTTTCTGTCCATCGTTGGCCATCTATTCTCATTTCTTTCCCACAGACGGCGCCAAATTGTGTGTGTCAATTTCCGACCGCATTGCCAATCAAGGACTCAGTTGGAGAACACTGGCAGAATAGATTAAGCCCAAACGACCTGTCACAAAAAGAAGAGATTCCGGCGGTGGTTCGTCCACCCGGGGGCACTCCGACGATCAAGTCAGTTATCTCTCAAAGATAGTAAAAGTGCTTAACTCACTATTTAGAGCATAAAAAACATACCTTAGACCCATGGGGGGTGACTCTCTTTTATAGCCAATACTTACCTAATCCCAATAGAAGCCTAGCTTTAATGGACTGAGGATTACTGCTAATTTTGGACTCCCAGTAGGATTGTGATAAACTCTCTAAGAGTCTTATCTTTATCCAAATTGAAGTCCTCTCCCATTCTAAGACTCTTGTCCCTTATCCACTTATCCCAGATTTTGGTTTCTTCGCAGATAACCTCGGCCTAGCCGAGATCATCTCGGTGTCATGACCAAGACACGTGACACCTCGGCTGACACTTCGATGTCACCTCGGCCACGTGTTGTCATTCAAAAATTATGTCCCTACAATTATAAAAAAAAATTCAAATAAATAGAGAGAATTTATTGAAAACAAAAAATTATTAAACAAAGAATTGCAAGACAAGAATAAGAACTATAAAACCCAAACATTATAAAAATAATTACCAAGTAACCAAATTATAAAACCATAACTAATAAATTTATTACGGTTCATATGTCATATAATTAAGGAAATCGAGATATTGTGAGAAACTCACCAACACAAATTCCGATACTAGTAATTTATAATTTAAAGGAAAAAAATTGGAAAAATAAATAAATTACAAACTAAGATTATAGATTTTGATTGCTAAAAAATTTTAATAGAGAACTCTAATCTCAATAGAGATTGCGAGAAAGAGATGTCCAATTTTTTAACATCAAGCATTGAAATTGAAAGGTTATGAATTATGTTCCTAGGATTTCTTAGCAAACAAACCAATAGACCAAATAAAAATTAAGCAATAAATAATAGATTTATTAAAAAAACCAAATAATTAGAGAATATTTATCAAATCAAACTTAAAGAAACAAAGAATTGCACGACAATTGTAAGAACTATGAAAATCAAACATTATAAAATTAATTACCAAGTAACCAAGTTATAAAACCACAACAGATAACTTTGTTAATATTCATATGTCATATAATTAAAGAAATTGAGAAATTGAAGGCACTTGCACAAATTTCAACACAAGTAATTTAAAGGAAAAAATTTGGAAAATAATATATTTATATATAAAGTTAATTACTGTCAATTTAAACACAAAAAAAAAAAATGTGATACATAAAAAAAATATTAAAATTTTAATTAGAAATTAATATCATAATTTTGATTGCAAAGAAATCTGGGAGATAGTCTCAATGGCGAGTGTGAGAAAGAGATGTCTATTTTTTTAACATTGATCATTGAGATCCAAAAAGTTATGAACTATATTCCCAGGATGTCTTGGCTAATAAACCAATAGACAAAGTAAAATCAAGCAATAAATAATATATTTATCAAAAAAAAAAATTCATAAGAAAAAAAAAAAAATTAAAGAAAACATCAAACAAATAATTACATGACAATAGTAAGAAAAATGAAACCAAACATTATAAAATTAATTATCAAGTAACCAAATTACAAAACCATAACAGATAAATTTGTTATAGTTTATATATCAACTAATCAAGGAAATTGAGAAATTGGGAAAACCATAACAGGTAAATTTGTTACAGTTTGTATATCAAATAATTAAGGAAATCGAGAAATTGAGAAAACCACAACAGATAAATTTGTCACAGTTTCTATATCAAATAATTAGGAAAATCGTGAAAGTGAGAAACAAAACAACACAAATTTCAACACTAGTAATTTAAATGAAAAAAATTGGGAAAAAAAAAATACAAAAAAGAAACAAAATATTAAGAATTTAATAAGAAATTAAGATTTTAATTTTAATTGCAAACAAATCTGAGATAGAAATTTAGTCTCAATGGAGATTGCGTGAAAAAGATGTCCATTTTTTAACATCGAGCATTGAGATACAAAAGTTTATGAATTAGTTTCTGAGATTTCTTTGGCAAACAAAGCAATAGACAAAGTGAAATCAAGCATCAAGCAATAAATAATATATTTATATAATAAACAAAACCCAGATAATTAAAGAAAATTTATCAAAAAAAATAAAATATTAAACAAAGAATAGTAGGGCAAGAATATGGACTACAAAAACCAAACATTATTAAAATAATTACAAGTAACCAAATTCTAATACCATAGCAGATAAATTCGTTGTTGTTCATATGTCATAATTAAGAAAATTGATAAATTGAGAGAAAAGAAACAACAAAAATTTCAATACTAGTAATTTAAATGGAAAAAAATTACAAAAAAGAAACAAAATATTACAAATTTAATTAGAAATTAAGATTATAATTTTGATTGCAAAAAAAAAAAACCGAGAGAGAACCTTAGTCTCAATGAAGATTGCGAGAAAGATGTCTGATTTTTTAGCATCAAGTATTGAGATCCAAAAGTTACAAATTTTGTTCTCAGGATTTTTTGGTAAACAAACCAATAGACAAATTAAATAAATAATATGTTTATTAGAAAAAAACCTAATAATTAGAGAAAAATTGTCAAAAATAAAGAAAATATTAAACAAAGAATTATAAAACAAGAAAAAGAAATTCAAAAACCAAACATTATAAAAATAATTACCAAGTAACCAAATTGTAAAACCATAACTCATATAATTAAGGAAATTGAGAAATTGAGAAATCGAGAGCAAGGAAACTACACAAATTTCAATACTAGTAATTTATATGAAAAAAATAGGGAAATGGAAAAAAAAATTGCAAAAAGCAACAAAATATTACAAATTTAACTATAAATTAATATTATTATTTTGGTTGCAAAAACAATTGAGAGAGAAACTTAGTCCCAACTCAATGGAGACTACGAAAAAGAGATGTCTGTTTTTTTTAACCTCAAGCATTGGGATCCAATATCGCTAGGAATTATGTTTTCAAGATTTCTTGGCAAACCACCACTCTAAAAGATAAAAAGAAAATCAAGCAATGAATAATATATTTATTTGAAAGAAAACCAAATAATTAAAGACAATTTATCAAAAACAAATAAAATATTAAACAAAAAATTGTAAAACAAGAATAGGAACGACGAAAACCAAATATTACAAAAATAATTACCAAGTAACCAAATTATAAAACCGTAACTGATAAATTTGTTATTGTTTGGGGGTCATATAATTAAGGAAATCAAGAAATTGAGAGAAACAAAACTACACAAATTTCAATGCTAGTAATTTAAATTAAAAAATCTAGGGAAAAAATTGCAAAAAAAAAATCAAAATATTACAAATATAATCAGGAAAAAAAAATTGTAATTTTCATGCAAAGAAATCTGAGAAAGAAATTAGTCTCAATGAAGATTGCAAGAAAGATGTCCATTTTTTTAGCATCTAGCATTGAGATCCAGAAGTTATGAATTTTGTTTCTAGGATTTCTTGGCAAACAAAACAATACACAAAGTAAAATCAAGCAATAAATAATAGAAGAAATATCATTTTGTCCGCCAAACTTTTACGCATTTTTCAATTTGACCGCCAGATTTCGATTAATATTAATTTTACATCTAAACTTTCGAAATTTTGATCAATTTGGCCCTTGCCGAAACATTTCGTCCACAATTGGACGGAATGTGCTAACGTGGCATCACAATTCATTTGAAATTTTATTTTACCCCCTAAACTATACCTTAAAAACCAATTTGCTCCCCCGGTCAGCACATTCCGTCCAACTGCTGACGGAATGTAACTGCAAGGGCCAAATTGATCAAAATTTCAAAAGTTTGGGTGTAAAATTAATATTAATTGAAGCTTGGGGGTCAAATTGAAAGATGAGTGAAAGTTTGGGAGGCGAAATGATATTTTCTCTAAATAATATATTTATTAGAAACAAAACTTGAAGTCAAAGAAAATTTATCAAAGATAAAACAATATATATTTATTAAACAAAGAACTTTAAGATAAAAATAAGAACTATGAAAACAAAACGTTGTAAAAATAATTGCCAAGTAACCAAATAATAAAACCATAATTCGTTACTTCTCATGTCATATAACTAAGGAAAAGGAAACTGAGAAACATAGAGAAGGAGGCACCTACACAAATTTAAATACCAGTAATTTAGACAGAGTGAATCGATTGTAGTATCAAATTGGATAGAGACGAAGTTGTTATTACCCTCGTGGATATAATATATATAGCAATTCAAAAGTTGTAAATTACTATGTTGGATCTCGAAGACGCTATTCCAGAAGTAGGAATCACGGAGAAGAATAAGGTTTAGAAGAGTGAAAGATGAGAAATCAAAACTCAAATTCTTTGCTAATACCAAAGGCAAAGCACAAAAACAAAAAGAAGATGCATGTTGATGAAAGTTAAAGGTGAAATTAGTTCAATAGAGTCAGGGTAGAACCTGGTATTGGGAATAAACCAATCAGTTCAGTTTTCTTGTGGAGCACCCCCCGAACCAAATTGGTGTCAATTCACGCAGTTTGGTTTAGTTCGAAGGATTCTATTTGGGCAATCAAAAAACTAGAGGGTAAACACACACGATGTGTATGTATTGAAACTGCGAAGAATAAGCAAATAAAACATTAATAGCATAAATAATTGAGTTAGATAATGATAAATGTAAGCATTAACTCAGGGAAAACACCGAAGTACAATGATAATACCAATCAAAAAAGAGTCCATGTGTACCCGGTGTCCCCCACCAAACCACTGCTCCAAAACGCACCTTTAGTTCATCAAGGATGGAAAGAAATTTCTATTTTTTCCCCATTATTAACAGAATTATAAATCTTCCATGATGTGTCTTGATGAAATCCTTTACTTCCCTTTTCTCGACGTATTGGAAGATTGTGTTGTTTTGGCGAGAAAGTGAAGAAAAGAAGGGATGACTGGAGGGAGTTTTGATTCACCATGACTGGAAAAGTCAACCTTAAATGTACTCTTTGTTTACAGTTATTATATATTATATTATATTATATAAAAATAAATAATAAATAAAAATAAAAAAGCGACCAATTAGTACACTTAATACACATTTGTAGCACTTGTATCCTTCGAAGCTTTTGGCAAGTGTATCTGAATCCTTTATTTTATTTTGGAAACCTTTGGTGTTGTTGTATGTTGGTTTTGGAGGAGTATAATCCGTTTTAAACTCGTTGGGTTTGGTTATTCGCACTTGTTCTTGTCAAAAAGTTGTTTGGGAACTTAGAAATTCTATTCTAGGGTGGACACCAGCCTTCCTAAGGATCGACCCTTACCTGTGATGAAGTTTTTAGAAGTGTTGCTGGAAATTAGGATTGACACCAGCCTTGGTGGTGTCGACACCTGCCTCTTGTTGCTGTCCACAAGGGTCGACACCAGTCTGGAAAAGTCGACCCTTGTATATTGCAGAATCTGTGTTAGATGCTGGAAATTAGTGTCGACCCTTCCTGTCTAAGGGTCGACCCCCTTGCTTGTTGCTAGATTGCCTTTTCTACCTAAAGGATCGACCCCCTGCCCGAAGGGTCGACCTCTGCGTGTTTTTTTTTTTTTCAGAATTTTGGGGTTCGAATGGGTCCTACTTTTGGGGGTTTTTGGGCCTATTATTTTATTTGACCTTAGGGCTATTTGCTACTACTATAAATAAGCCCAAACCACTTTTCTCTCATGATCTTCTTCCTTTTTTTTTCCTTTCAAAATCGTGAGTTCTCTTCTCTCTTTCTGTAAAACTCAAACTTTTTCACTTAAATCCGTAGATCTACTCACCTAGAGTGATCTTTTCACCTTGCTCCTTTGAGATTAAGTGTAGAGCTTGTCAAGGGCTTCGTTTTGATCGGGGCAAATCGTTGTTTCGTCACCGTCGCCGTCGACTTTTGAACTTTTCTCTCTTCTCTCTCATCTAAGCTTGAGGTAGGGATCTTTTCTACACTTCTATATGATATTTAGTTTAGTTATTTGTATCTTGTGTAACAATGATGTGATTTGGGGGTGTTTAAGGTAAACCTAGGGTTTGGGCATAAAATGGAAAGAGGGGTTTTTGGGTGAAGGTGAGATAAATGCTTGAGGGGTTTGAAAATGATGTTGTATTGTGTATGATTTGATGATTTTAGCACTTGGCTAATATTTGGAGAAAAAGGGGAATTTTCCCTAATTGAATCAAGTTATTATTTTGTATAAATAATGGAAATTCACATTAAAAATGTGAAATTGAAAGGGTGTTGATATGAATGGTGGGATTGGCTGTGTGTTATTCCATTCTTTGGTAGTTTCAAATAAACTATCTATTATGAGATTTTATATCTGCTTAGAAATAACTGTATTTGGGCTATTGGTGGGGGATAGCTATGACTGTTATAGAAATTGCATGCGGATTAGGTGAATTGAAACTAATCACTTGTGCTTGTCATTGAATATGACTATATTTATATACATGGTATATGTATGGTTATTTAGGAGTGGAAAGGGGATGTACTCCATTGTTTGAGTTGTGATTAAATACATTTGCATATGTATGTATGATTGCTTGGGAGGAGAGAGGGGATGAACTTCATTATAATTAAGTTGGCCGGAATGTCCTGGGTGAAAGTCTCGAAATTATACATGGGTGCCTAGCCCGCAGATGAAATATCTGTAAAATGGCAATTGTAGAGCTTGTATAGCCTACATTTACATGGGTCTCGTTTGATGGCTGCCCATGGACGAAATATCCGTGAAAGAATACATGGGTCCCGTTTGACGGTTGCCCGTGGACGAAATATTCGTGAAAGAAAAGTTTGAAGTGCTTACGTGTTGATAATGTGGTTCTAGAACTAATGAGTTGTAATCTCATTTGGGTCGTTGAGAAATGATGAAATTGGCTTATGTAATTATATGAAATGAAGGGAAATGGCTTAATGATTGAGTATGGTAATTTAAGACTCTAGATAATGTGGATGCCTCTATCTTTGACGTTGTATATGCATAGTGTACTTATAGCTTTGCTAAATTTCATATACTGTGTTAGATGGTTTCTACTGGGTTGTGGCTTACCCTACTTGGGAATAACAATTTCAGGTAATGATGACATGCCTTCACCAAGACAATAGCATTTGAGAAACTTTTGGAAGCAAGGGCTTCTCATTTCGATTGTATATTATTTGTAAAGCCAATGGCTTAAGCCGTAATGAGCAAAGCTCACTTTTGATTGTAACCAAGATATATCTTGGAAAGATGTAAGCCCGTAGGGCATTTAATTTGTTATTATTAATTTGCATTACATACTGTAGATTCAGAATGAACGTTTATGAATGTATAATGCATGTAATCCCTTTTGTAATACGAATTCTGTTATGAGAAAGTGTACCAATTATGTTATATTCATTTCTCTTATGAGTTGGATTATTTGTATTATTTTTGAGGGTGTTACAACTTGGTATCAGAGCGTACCGGGTTTGAATATTTTGGGTACGTGGGAAGTGATTAGTACCACGATGGATTTGTCTCGTTTGCTAGAGACTCAAATGTGAACGATATATGCTTATATGACAACATGCTTATGTGATTATTTGGGTATGGGATTAAATTTCTTGGATGTTGATTGGGTCTACGGGTTTCTAGGAGTCCTGTTAGAAAGGCACTTGATCACTGCTATTTCTAATTAGAACTCTAGCAACGCCGTGGGACGGTCATTATCCAAAGATGAAATTCGTATGTATTTACGTGATTACATGCTTATGTGGAGTGAATTACTGTTGTCCAATGTATTGGGATGCGAGTGAATTAGCTTCGGCACATTTGTGAATGTGCTAATTTCTTGTGTTACCTTTATTAGGATGTCAGGATGTGGTCGTGGAGGTAGGCGTAGTAGGCCTAGGAGGCACGAGGTGCCTATACCGGGTGAGATTCCGGCACAGGAGGAAGGGGTTGGTCAGGCCAATGTGGCCGAACCAGCAGGTCAGCAAGCCATAGGCGCCTTAGCCTGTGAAATGGCCGGAGCATTGAGGGAATCAATGGACATTCTCAGAGCTAAGAATCAAGTCCAAGCCCAAATAGCTGAGGCAGGGCCTTCTTTTCTGAAAAGGAAGTTCTTTCGGTCAAATCCGAATGAGTTTTTGGGCGACCTAAAGGAACCACTGAAGGCAGATGAATGGATGGAACAGATGGTGAAAACGTTTGAGATGCTTGGCATCGAAGACGGGGGATTGAGAGTGACCTTGGCGTCCTTCCAGTTGAAGGGAGACACAGGTCAATGGTAGAAGTATGCAAGGGGACCCATTGGACAGACTTGGAAGGCTTAAGTTGATGCCTTCCAAGACAAGTACTTACCTTTCATTGTTAGGGAGAAGTTGAGGGATCAGTTTTCTCGTCTCAAGCAGTTGAACACACCTGTAGCCGAGTTTGAGGCCACCTTTACTAGCCTCTCTAGATTTGTACCTAAGTTGGTGGCGACTAAGGAACGCTGTTGTTTGGAGTTCGAGAAAAAGGCTGAAGACCGGACTCATGTTTCAAGTGGTCGGATCCATGATTAGAGATTATGGGCGCCTTGTGGAAGTAGCGACCCATCTTAAGACTATCATGCAGGCTGAGGAGGAGAGAATGAGGGGCTCTAAGAGGAGTCAGGATAGTTAGGGGGACGGTAAGAGGCAGAGGGGTTCTAATCCTCAGCAGTCCCAGGGAGTTCAGTCGAGGTCTACATTTTCAGTGCCTAGCTCGGGTTTTAGGAGACGTGGCTAGGGAGATGTGACCTGTTTCAAGTGTGGTCAGTTGGGCCACAAATCTCCAGCTTGTCCGCAGAGAGGAGGAGGGCAGAGAGCAGCTTCGTCTTTGGCTCGTTCCCAGGGCCAGAGTCAGGGTAGAGGACAGCCACCCATTTGCTATCAGTGTGGCTAGGCAGGGCACTTGAAGAGGTCTTGCCCACAGTTAGGTGGCACATCTGGTACGTCTGGTTCGAGGCAGACACAAAGTCACCAGCCAGCACAGTCACCACAGGCCTCGAGGGCTAATTAGGGAGCTTCTTTAGCTCAGTCAGTACAGCAGGTCCATGTTCTGAGGGGTGAGTAGGTAGATTAGAGGCCAACAGCGCGTGTGTATGCTGTTACCGCGCCAGATCTTGTACTTGCTCCTTCAGTAGTGAGAGGTACTTTCCTGTTTTGCAATTCAGTTGCTAATGTGTTGATTGATACAGGTGCATCCCATTCTTTTATCTCGTCTGCATTTGAATCGATTTTGGGGTTGGAGTTAGCACAGTTAGCATCTCCTATTTGTGTAGAGTCACCTATTGGTGTTGAGGTTATTCTGAGACAGGGGTGTCGGGGTTGTGATGTAGAGGTTGCCGGTTGTCGACTTCCATTTGTATTTGTTCTATTTGATTTGACTAGTTTTGATGTTATTTTGGGTATCGACTGGTTATCGTCATACCAGGCTATTATAGATTGCTGTCATCAGAGGGTTACTGTATGTACCTTGAGCGGGGATTGCTTTTATTTCTTGGGGGATCGGGTGGATAGAGTCTTATCACCGGTGTATGATTCGCGTGGGCAGAGTGAACTTAGCTGTCTTCTTGCTAGCTTACAGACTAGTGAGTGTGATGAAATTTGAGTCAAGCTGCCAAGGGTG
This sequence comes from Camellia japonica, assembly GCA_030407325.1. Lineage (NCBI taxonomy): Eukaryota > Viridiplantae > Streptophyta > Magnoliopsida > Ericales > Theaceae > Camellia > Camellia japonica. The sequence goes on along the minus strand of JAPPVO010000013.1, from coordinate 89,592,783 downwards.
GTGTGTGAATACCCCGATGTCTTTCCCGAGGATCTTATTAGTTTACCACCTCACCGAGAGATAGAGTTCTCTATTGATTTAGTACCTGGCATGGCACCGATTTCTATGGCATCGTATCGGTTTGCCCCCACTGAGCTGAGTGAGTTGAAGGTTCAACTCCAAGAATTGTTAGGTAAAGGTTTTATCCATCCTAGTACTTCGCCTTGGGGAGTGCCGACCCTCTTCGCTAAAATGAAAGATGGAGCCTTGTGGCTTTGTATCGATTATCAAAAATTGAACCGGGTTACTGTTAAGAATAAGTACCCAATGCCTCGTATAGATGACCTGTTTGATCAGTTGAAGGGGTCTTGTTATTTTTCTAAGAAAGATCTGGGGTTGGGTTACCATTAATTGAGGGTAAGGGATGAGGATATTCCGAAAACGGCATTCCGTACACGATATGGCCATTATGAGTTTCGAGTGATGCCTTTTGGGCTGACCAATGCACCGGCTGTGTTTATGGATTTGATGAACCGAATTTTTCGTGAGTTTCTAGATTGTTTCATGGTCGTCTTTGTAGATGACATTTTGATTTATTCACCTTCAGAGGAGGAATACGAGGAACACTTGTGGGTAATGCTTGAATTGCTTAGAGCCCATAAGTTATATGCCAAACCCGGGAAGTGTGAATTCTGCCTGAGAGAAGTTAAGTTCTTAGGCCATATGGTATCCAGGAAAGGGGCGACGGTAGATTCATCCAAGATTAAGGCAGTGCAAGATTGGGCACAACTTAAGAATGCCTTTGAGATTCGTAGTTTTCTGGGGTTGGCCAGATATTATCGGAGGTTTGTGAAAGATTTCTCTAAACTAGCTTCACCTTTAACTAGGCTGACGAGGAAGGGGGTCAAATTTGTGTGGGATGAGACTTGTGAGAAGTCGTTCCTGGAACTTAAAGTTAGACTCACCACTGCTCCAATTTTGATTATCCCGAAGAGGGGTTTGTGTTACTCGGTTTATTGTGATGCCTCACGGGAAGGCTTGGGTTGTGTTTTGATGCAATAGGGGAAAGTAGTAGCCTATGGCTCGCGGCAGTTGAAAACACACGAGAGGAACTACCTTACTCACAACTTAGAGTTAGCGGCAGTGATCTTTGCTTTAAAGATCTGGAGGCACTATTTGTATGTTGAGAAGTTCGAAGTATTTTCTGATCACAAGAGTCTGAAGTATCTATTTACACAGAAAGACTTGAACCTGAGACAGAGTAGTGGCCGATGCTTTGAGTAGGAAGTCTATCAGTAGTGTGGCCAGTGTTGCCATCCGGGAGTGGGAAATGTTGGGTACTCTTGGGGAGTTTGACTTGCATCTTGGCAAGTCCGTTGAATCTGCAACCTTGTTTTCTGTGGTTACAGAACCTACACTTGTGAATCGAGTGTTAGAAGAGTAGAGGGGCGACCTTGAGGTAGAAACCCTTAGGGAGAAGATTTCAAGTGGGAAGGGTAGAGAAGGACTTGAATGTGTACCCTGACCAAAGTGTGAGATACCAGGACCGTTTGTTTGTGCCGAAGTCTTGCCGAGAGGAAGTACTCCGAGAGTTTCACCATTCACGCCTTGCGGTGCATCCGGGAGACACAAAGATGTATTTGGATTTGAGTCGCCAGTTTTGTTGGAGGGGTATGAAGAGGGATATAGTTGTATTTGTATCAAAGTACCTCACTTGTCAGCAAGTGAAGGCCGAGCATCAGAGGCCAGCAGGTTTGTTGTAACCCTTGCCTATAGCCGAATGAAAGTGAGAACATGTCACTATGGATTTTGTTGTGGGTCTTCTGAAGACTCAACGGGGTAGTAATGCCATTTGGGTGGTGGTTGACCGGTTAACCAAGTTCACGCACTTTATCCCTATGCACGTGAGTGATTCAGTAGACTATCTTGCCGACTTGTATATTAAGGATATAGTGAGGTTGCACGGGGTCCCTGTGACGATTGTATCGGATAGAGATCTGCGTTTCATAGCCCGATTGTGGCAGAGTTGGCAGAGTGCCTTGGGCACTAGATTGACCTTTAGTACCGTATATCATCCTCAGACTGACGGGCAGTCCGAGCATACTACTCAAATCCTTGAGGAGATGCTTCGAGGTTGTGTCCTTAACTTTAAGGGGTCGTGGAAGAAGCATTTACCCTTAGTGGAGTTTGCTTATAACAAAGTTTCCAATCGAGTATTGTCATGGCACCGTTTGAGGCCTTGTATGGTTGACCTTGTAGATCTTCGATGTGTTGGGCCGAGGTGGGTGACGTGTCTTTGTTAAGCCCAGAATTTGTTCGGGAAACGATTGAGAAAGTGGCCCTTATTCGTAAGAGATTGATTACGGCTCAGAGTCGCCAGAAAAGCTATGTTGACTGTAGGAGGAGACCCTTGTCTTTTGAGGAGGGTGATCATGTCATTTTGAAAATTTCACCTAGATGGGGTTTAATGAGATTTGGGAAGAGCGGGAAGTTGTCCCCTCGGTTTATTGGCCCTTTTGAGATCCTTAAGCGGATTAGGGAAGTCGCTTACCGTTTGGCGTTACCGCTAAAGTTTTCCAGGGTTCATGACGTGTTTCACATTAGTATGCTTCAGAAGTACGAGCCGAATCCATCGTATGTGTTGGATTGGACCGACTTAGAGGTAGATGAGGATGCCTCATATGAGGAGAGAACGGTGAGGGTCTTGGATAGACGGGACCAAGTCTTGCGAGGCAAGACAATTCCCTTAGTAAAGGTATTGTGGAAACATCATGGGGTCGAGAAAGCGACTTGGGAGCGTGAATTGGAAGTTCGAGAGAAATATTCGGACTTGTTTGTTGATATCTAAACATGTATTGGAATTTTAATTATGATGAAGAAAGGTGTAAACATTGTATATGTTTTGAATTATACGAATATTGTATATGTTATGGGCATTTTGGAAACATGAATTTATTATAAACATTGCATATGTTTGAGAATGTAGAATATCACATGTATTATATCACTTTTGGGAGCATTGTATATGCGGTGTCGATTTCTTGAAAACTCGGATTTTGGTTAAACATTGTAAATGTTTTGGGAAATTGGAAAGTTCATTTTAATATGGGACTCGCGTATCGAGTCGATTAGAAGGGATGACCGGAAAGTGGGTCATGGTGACGAAATTGATTGATTATCATTGTTGGGATTGGTTTAATCATGGCTTTAAAACTTACTTAAAATTTCGAGGACGAAATTTTCTAAGGTGGGGAGGTTGTAGCACCTATATCCTTCGAAACTTTTGGGAAGTGTATTTGAATCATTTATTTTATTTTGGAAACCTTTGGTGTTGTTTTATGTTGGTTTTGGAGGAGTATAATCCGATTTAAACTCATTGGGTTTGGTTGTTCGCACTTGTTCTTGTCAAAAAGTTGTTTAGGAACATAGAAATTCTATTCTAGGGTCGACACCAACCTTCCTAAAGGTCGACCCTATAACGATCCCGGTTTTCCTTTCCTTTGTATATTGTACTCCAGACTCGGTTCCGTGGTTGTGTTGTTGTCTCATTCTCATTTCTAGCCTTTACTCTTTGTATTTGAGTCTTGGGTTGTGTTGGGCAGGTTTGAAACAGGTTGGTTGTACTTTGAAACCAAAAGTTGATGCCCAGAATTTGGCCTTCACGCTCGAGCGGGGCTTTTGACGCTCGAGCGGGCCCTTCGTTGTTGCTTCTCCGCTCGAGCGGAAGTTTTGACGCTCGAGCGTGATTTTCCATCTCCCAGTACTTTTCTCTGCAGGTCTTCGTACGCTCGAGCGGGAGTTTTGACGCTCGAGCGTGACCCTTTGTTTTTGTTCCTCCGCTCGAGCGGGGAGTTTGACGCTCGAGCGGGGACCATGTCTGCAAAACTTCTGGGAGTGTGCAATCGACGCTCGAGCGTGAGTCTGTGTCTGACGCTTGAGCGGAGGTTTCCACACTCGAGTGGGGAGACGATTATATCATTCCGAGATTTCACTTTTTGGATCACTTTTTCAACACTCTTTCTCTTTCTTACTTTCCCAAACACAGATTTGAGAGCTTCTCTATCGAAAACCTTACCTTCTCTGTAGGGATTGATCTAGTAGGAGTTATTTTCTCACCTTGGGCCTTTGTAAAAGTTGTGGGGATTGTTGAGGGCTACACTTTGATCCGAAAATCTTGAGTTTTGGAGCATCTTGAATTTCTTCCTCTTCTTCCTTTGGGCTCCGAATTTAAGGTAGGGATTCCTACTCATTTCTATGGTCTTTAACATAAATGTTGGGTATTTTGCATAAATGGTTTGATTTTGAAAGTTAGGGTTTCAAATGTGTTAAGAGGGGTTTCAAATCTTTGAACTACAAATGTGTATGTTGGGTTTCAAAATGAGGTATTTGGTGTTGTTGATAATATTTGAACCTTTGGGTCAATATTGAGAAAAAGGGAGAAAATGCCATGTTTGTGTATATTTGGGTCATTAGTGTAATTAATGGCAACCGTTGTGAAATTATGAAATTGAGTCGGAAATAATGAAATTGGCTCATTGAGAAATAGAATGGTGGAATTGGATTGATTAATAACTCACCTTTGGTAATTGTTAATAAGATTATCTGTTGATGCATTTATTATCTGTTTAAAAATAACTGCTTTGGGCTATCGGTGGAGGATAGTCTTGATTGTTGTAGACAATGCATGATGATTAGGCAAACTAAAACTAATTAATTGGATGTGTCATCGAATATGACGGTTTGAGTAATACATTAAATTTATGTATTGATTGATTATGTATATGATGTGTGTTTATATACATTGTGTTGTGTGGGAGGAGATAGGAGATGTATTCCACGGTTTAGGGGAAGATAGGTGATGGACTCATAAACCGGATTTTGTTTGGGAGGAGATAGGGGATGGACTCCATTGATACAACACTAAAATGTGTATCACTTGTGAAGTATAGAAGTGTTTGAATTTGATATTGATACAGCACTGAAACGTGTATCTAATGTGAATCATGGAAGTGTTTATTTTGAGTTGCTATCTCAAGTGAAATGGAAATATTGTTGATAGGAGACGTAATCTCGTTTAAATTGTTTGGTCAGGTTCTGAGCCATTGTTGTGAATTGAGTTATGCGAATTAAACATTTATCAAATGCACATGTTTTAGTTATTGTTCATATTATGTTTAGCATATCTCTACTGGGCGTTGGCTCACCCTATATGGGACGTTATTTTCAGGTTCAGGTACTATGCCGCCTCCGATATCTTAGCACGGATTGTTGTGGGAGTTAAAGACTCTTTTGTTATTTTTGTTCTATTACATGTATATCAAGCCAAGGGCTTATTTTGTGTAGAGTTAGTATTCTCTTTCTTTTTGTAACCAAGTGTTAACTTGGAAAGTTGTAAGCCCGTAGGGCATTTACTTTTGATGTCAACATGTAATACATTTTGTAATGAATACTCTGATGAAATGTAATTACGCTTTATTCTCTCTTGTCAAAGCATGTTAAGAATGTATGTTAAATGGGTTTATTTTAAGGGCGTTACAGACCCTTACCTGTGATGAAGTTTCTGGAAGTGTTGTTGGAAATTAGGGTCGACACTAGCCTTGGTGGTGTCGACACCTTGTTTGCTGTCCACAAGGGTCGACACCAGTCTGGGAAAAGTCGACCCTTGTATATTGCAGAATCTGTGTTAGATGTTGGAAATTAGTGTCGATCCTTCCTGTCTAAGGGTCGACCCCCTTACTTGTTGCCAGATTGCCTTTTCTACCTAAAGGATCGAACCACTGCCCGAAGGGTCGACCCCTGCGTGTTTTTTTTCAGATAGTTGGGGTTCGAATGGGGCCTGCCTTTGGGAGTTTTTGGGCCTATTATTTTATTTGATCTTAGGGTTATTTGTTACTACTATAAATAAGCCCAAACCACTTTTCTCTCATGATCTTCTTCCTTTTTTTTTCCTTTCAAAATCGTGAGTTCTCTTCTCTCTTTCTCTAAAACTCAAAGTTTTTTCAATTAAATCTCTAGATCTACTCACCTAGAGTGATCTTTTCACCTTGCTCCTTTGAGATTAAGTGTAGAGCTTGTCAAGGGCTTCGTTTTGATCGGAGCAAATCGTTGTTTCGTCGCCGTCGACTTTTGAACTTTTCTCTCTTCTCTCTCATCTAAGTTTGAGGTAGGGATCTTTTCTACACTTCTATATAATATTTAGCTTAGTTATTTGCATCTTGTGTAACAATGATGTGATTTGGGGGTGTTTAAGGCAAACCTAGGGTTTGGGCATAAAATGGAAAGAGGGGTTTTTGGGTGAAGGTGAGATAAATGCTTAAGGGATTTGAAAATGATGTTGTATTGTGTATGATTTGATGATTTTGGCACTAGGCTAATATTTGGGGAAAAATGGGAATTTTCCCTAATTGAATCAAGTTATTATTTTGTATAAATAATGGAAATTCACATTAAAAATGTGAAATTGAAAGGGTGTTGATATGAATGGTGGGATTGGTTGTGCGTTATTCCATTCTTTGGTAGTTTCGAATAAACTATCCATTATGAGATTTTATATCTGCTTAGAAAAAACTGTATTTAGGCTATTGGTAGGGGATAGCTATGACTGTTATAGAAATTGCATACGGATTAGGTGAATTGAAACTAATCACTTGTGCTTGTCATTGAGTATGACTATATTTATATACACGATATATGTATGGTTATTTGGGAGTGGAAAGAGGATGTACTCCATTGTTTGAGTTGTGATTAAATACATTGCATCTGTATGTATGATTGCTTGGGAGGAGAGAGGCGATGGACTCCATTATAATTAAATTGGCCAGAGTGTCCTGAGTGAAAGTCCCGAAATTATACATAGATGCCTAGCCCGCAGACGAAATATCCGTAAAATGGCAATTGTAGAGCTTGTATAGCCTATGTTTACATGGTTTCTGTTTGACGGCTGCCCGCAGACGAAATATCCATGAAAGAATACATGGGTCCCGTTTGACGGTTGCCCGCAAACGAAATATCCGTGAAAGAAAAGTTTGAAGTGCTTACGTGTTGATAATGTGGTTCTAGAACTAATGAGTTGTAATCTCATTTGGATCGTTGAGAAATGATGAAATTGGCTTATGTAATTATATGAAATGAAGGGAAATGGCTTAATGATTGAGTTTAGTAATTTAAGACTATACATATTGTGGATGCTTTTATCTTTGACGTTGTATCTGCATAGTGTACTTATACCTTTGCTAAATTTCATATACTGTGTTAGATAGTTTCTACTGGACTGTGGCTCACCCTACTTGGAAATAACATTTTCAGGTAATGATGGCATGCCTCCACCAAGGCAAGAGCGTTGGAGAAACTTTTGGAAGCAAGGGCTTCTTATTTTGATTGTATATTTTTTTTAAAGCCAAGGGCTTAAGCTGTAATGAGCGAAGCTCACTTTTGATTGTAACCAAGATATATCTTGGAAAGATGTAAGCCCGTAGGGCATTTAATTTGTTATTATTAATTTGCATTACATGCTGGAGATTCAGAATGAACGTTTGTGAATGTATAATGCATGTAATCCCTTTTGTAATACGAATTTTGTTATGAGAAAGTGTACCAATTATGTTATATTCATTTCTCTTATGAGTTGGATTATTTGTATTATTTTTGAGGGCGTTATAACATTAATGCATGTTTGGGAGGGAAACGATTAGGTGCACACCTAACCTTTGGCATAGTATACAAAGTGGTTGCCTTGTAACTTTGTTGGTACCCATTTTTGTAAAATTCCCGTCGACAGGTGGATCAACCGGATGGTGGCATGTGGCAAAGTCAAAGTGAGAGTATTTTATCAGTCAAGGGGACAAATGGCTAGAGGAATGGGTCAGGTGCAGTAAGTGGCCCATGTAATGGAGCAATTACCAGGCCAAGTCATAGACTTAGTGGATTGTTTCAGAAGTGAGCATGTGCAGAATAAGGATTTGGCTTTGTCGATCAGAAGCCCAAAGCATTGAGGGACATGTGGCATCATAACATAAAGGTGGTTCGACAGGCAGAGATGAAGAACTGGTGAAGTTTGAGGGCTTGGAAGTGAAGGAGCAGTTGCAACAGTTAAGCAAAGGCAGTTGCAACATTCAGGGAGAACATGCAATCTTTGGCCAGAGAAAGATGGGAAGATATAGAGGCCAGGAATTGCCAGGGAGAAGGGACATCAACAACTTAACAACAGTTAGCTTTTAGACTTAGGACTAGTTCTGTAACTTAGGAGTAGTTTCTCTGTAATTTGTACTTTGTAACTTTGTGAACTTTGGTAGTTTTATTCTGAAATTACCTTATGTTTACTTTGTTTACTCCATCCCTCTTGTCGATTGTAATTTGTTTCAAAGAAGTCCTTGTACTTTCAAACCAATTCGAATCAAATACAAAGTCACTTGATCTGTTTGTTCAATTGTTTGTGTAAATTATTGTTTAATTCCTACCATTTAGAAATAAGCATAATTTTTACTAATAGGCTTGAACCCATACCCTTAATGTTATTAGGCCAAGATTTTACCATTTAACCAAGGGTAAGAAGAAACTGAATCAGTTACTGTTTTTGAAAAAGGAAGTTTCGTTTCTTAACCATTTGTTTCCAGATCTATACTCAAAAGTGAATCAGAAGGCAAGTCAATTGAATTGTAAGTAACAGATGCCTTTTAGATAATTTTGGTATAGTGGAAAGTCTACACAACTTCAAAAATGTGAGACCCCATAGATGTGTTCTCTCTTTACAGTAACAAACAAAACAATCAAATCTAACAACAATAAAATAGAATTAAAGAATTGATTAATAAAAAATTAGGGATTATTTTTCAAATTAGAATACTCAAACTAGGACTTTGAATTAGGGTTTGAGATCAAGGTTTTCAACAAACTTTACACACAAAAAATAAAAATAAAAAGTTTGGAAATTACCTTGGATGAGATCATTGTCGTTGTTGGAGATGAAGAAAGGTGCGACCGTCGTATTCTGAGAGAAGCGAGACTGGAGACGGAGAGAGGCGAAATCGAGATTGGGAGCATGAGAGATGTCTGACAGAGAGGGTGAGATAGTGAGAGCAATCTCTAATAGCATGATCGTGAAATACCATTTTGCCCCCAAACTTTATTTGTAACTTCATTTTGTTTTTAAGTTATATCTTAAAAATCAATTAATCCCAAATATAGAAAAAAAAATTAAATTTTAGTAATATACTTTGAAAAAAAAATAATTAAAATTTTTAAAAATACTCATTTAGAATTATCTCTTTAAATCTCAAATTATCTCGAGTCAATCGTAGATAAACTAATTAAATCAAAAATTTATTGGTTACTCTATGTGTGTGTGCATGCAATTGTAACTAATTTGTTCGCCAAATTAATTTTAATATAATTGATTGACTGATAATAATTTTAAAATTAAGTGGGTAAAAATTTTAGACCACACCTATTATGAGAGTAACATCTTCTTGTGAAATTTGAAATTTTTTATTGAACAATAAAAATGAATATGTCGAGATTTGCCTACAAAATCAAAATTACCTACTCAATCATATCATCAATTGAATGACAATTTAACGCAGCAACTAGCAATTACTGTCTAAAGAATACTCAACAAGACTAATTGTAACGCCCCAATTTCCAAACCGTTAAATACATTAAATCAATCTCAAAAATGTACAAATTTTGCCTCCAAAAATATAATTACACAAATGTTTCCAAAATATACTATAGTATAATTATCTTCAAAATTTTATATATACTGGTAGGGTCCAAAATCTCCAACTTAATTCCTTTATAATTTCAATTCCGATGTCCACTAAAATCTATTCCGCACCTAAAAAATAAATTAATTCGGGAAGTATATAATACAATAGAAATACAAGGCTCGGATACAGAATAAATTAACAGGAATCCAACAATTTATAACATTACACCAATGATATAATAATCAAGCATTTTGTCAAATTGCACAACAATTCAATCTGACATATGATCATTTATTCATGACTAAATACTACTCAGTCTGACATATGATAATTTATTCATGTCAAATTGCACAACAATTCAATCTGACATATGATAATCCTACTCAGTATATGACCAGTAACCGACCTCACCCCCTCACCCAAGCACAACCGCTTATCCGGAAATATTGGTACAGAGCATATTGATAATATCCACTCGATCTATGTACGGAATATTTCCACATCATTCAGTCAGATAAATCAACACACCAACCTAGAATATCTTCCCTAAATTACCAAATGACCATAATAATTAGTGAATCAATAACTAATAATTTCACATAAGTAATCAATAATCACAATAGTCAAGATGATTACAAGTTGAGAATAATTAAAATAGAACTCTTTGCAAAGAGATTTAAAAGAAGTATATTTTATATCACCCAAATTAGTTCAAAATAATTCATCCATCATCATAAATCTGAATTTGCTCCATAAATCTCCGAATGAATGCCAGATTAAAATTAATTTTCCTCTTTATAAAATTATTAACTCTCACTTTAAATATTCTCTATCTATGCTCAAAATTATATTATAAATGGGGAAGAGAAAACCGAATAAAGTGAGAAAGAAACAGCAGAAGAATCATGGAGGAGGAGGGAGCCTTACGTGGCTCAACTTATAAAGAATGAAAGAAGAAAGGATGATTAAAAACAAAAAAAGAATAAAAGAAAAGAAAAAGAAATAAAAAAGAAAAGAGGGTCAAAAGATAAGAAAAGGAAAAGATGGACAGTGGGGGAAAGTGGATCAAATTTATTTTTTTATAAGTAGATATAAAAGAGATAAAATAAATATAACTAAATTATTTAAATTAGATTTTCATTTAAAAATCTCACCACCAAATTATTATAATAAACCACCAATGCCACTCACTAAAATATTAATACTTCAAAAATACGGAATTTCACATTAATACTCAATTTTTTATTTAAAATTTAATTTTTTTTATTTTTGAGATAAAAAATTATTAATTAAATATTAATTTAAAAAAAAATATTTGGGGGTTAATTGATTTTTAAACTATAGTTTGGGAGGTAAATAAAGTTTCAAATGAAATTTGATACCATTTCAGTACATTCCGTTTGATTGTAAACGGAATCAGACGGCGGAGGTTAAATTGATCAAATTTCAAAAAGTTTAAGCGTAAAAGAAGACATAGTCTGAGTGCCAAATTAATCTTTGTGTAATAATTTAAAGGAGAAAGTAAAGCTCTGTTTGGTTTAGGACTGGAATCATGATTCCAGCCCCGCTGTTTGGATACAGTTTTCAAAAATTGATTTCAATCTTACATTTGAAAACACATTTGAAACCATGTTTGGTAACCAGAATTTTTTTTGAATTTTTTGATCTACACGGCCGTCCGCCAGACATTCTCTTGGACATCCGGCCGGTTAATCGGAACCGTTTTTTTTTCAATTGCCACCTGTTCAATTCAAAAAAAAAAAAATTTATATTTGTTTTTGATATTTTTTAAATATAGAAATTATTTTTTTAGACCAAAATCTTAGATTATTATTTGGCTATTTATTTAAAATTAACAAATAAAAATTAATTTGCACAGTAATTTAAAAAAAAACATTTTAAAACAAAATTAAAAAAAATTCAATAAAATATACAATTAAAAGTAATTTTAAAATACTAGCTGAATATTTTTTTAACAAAAAATTATATATATATTTTTTAATATTTTAAATAAAAAAATATTTTTGGAATTTTTTAAATAAATAATTTATTTTTTTCAGTAATTATTTTTTTGAATTGAATTTTAAAAAGAGTTTGGTTATGAGTTTCGAATAGAATTTTCAATAGAGTTTTGAGTTGTGTGTTTGGTTATGAGTTATAAATTTTTGAATTAAGTTTTGAAAATTATTTTCAAAACTCATAACCAAACAACTTTTCTCATTTCAAAACTCATTTAAAAAATTCAAAATTCAATTCAAAACTCATAACCAAACAAATTTTTTTTTTTTTTAAATCATAGTTCCAAAACTCACAAACTTAAAATACAACTCCACACTCAAATCATAGTTCTAAAACTAAACCAAACGCTATCTAATATTTCCTCTGGTATGAGAGTCGGACACTACTCTTTTAAACTTCACTTTATTATGTGATTTGAGTCATTTGTGGTTTACCTTCTTAATATTTTAGAAATGATCATATAACTCTTATGTGATTTGTTAACTGAAATACATCGTTAAATATTTCATCCGATTTAACAAGTGTGAAATATAAGATAGACATAAGGGGGATTATATGCTCATTTTCAAATTTTAAGAGGGTAAATCGCACATGAAATAAAGTATAAGGGGGTTAAAGTGCACTTTACTTTCCAAACAAATGACAAGAATACATGGATATTTTACTCTTTTTTATTAAATCGTTAATGAGTCTAATAATGTACGTCAATCCACAAACCACAATGAGATTATGTAGTCATTTCTAAACATTAGAGGGTAACCAACACGTGGCCCAAACCACATGGGGTTAAGTGAAGTTTGCTCTTATTTTTTTCTAGTTTAAGGGCTTGTTTAGTACAAGTGTCAAATTTTAATTTATCAAATATTTTATTATGTGAGGTCTAACCTTAATTTCACATTATTAGAAATTATTTAAAAGTGATAAATTAGACGAATATAGTATTGTTGATTTGCAATACATAGGTACCCTCTTAACCATATGTCACTACAATAATGTGTAATGCATGATTGAATTGTTGTGTAGTCGACCCTAGAAGAAGATTCAATTTATTTATTTTTTAAATTATAGGGTGTTAGGTAATTATTAGTAAAATTAGATTATAACTTAAGGGATTCATTGTTGTTATCAACTCAAATCCAATCCTTTTTCTCATCACATCCTAAAATGTAATTATAACGCCATTGAATCAAACAAATATATATTTTAAGAAAATGTTATAGGTCTCAAATTTTTTACCAAACAAATGACTAAATATTTCACTTGAATGTGGGTTTAAAAAATTATGGACCTCACACCTATGTGAGACATTTAATCATTTATTTAATAGAAAATTTAATATCCCTAACATTACTTTATATTTTATTCTCTTAACCCATCTTCTGGTGTTCTCTCCCTTAATCAGTTTGGACCCATCCAGTGGTCCTCATCAATTGTTGTTGCATCATGTTGCCATCACTAAAAGCTACTTTCTCTCTAAATTATTGATGATTCTTTTCTTAAAGTATTGCTAACGCTTCTTCTTTTAAATATATAAACCCAAAAATATAATGTCATGGGGTAATTTCACCCAAAAAAAAAAGTTTCTTCCACAAAACAACCAGCACCCTGTGGAGCATTCATCAAACAGAAAGAGAATGAGATGAAAAACAGAGAGGCAAAGATGGAAAACCAGATTGAACATTTCAGCCATGAGCATCCACTGAGACTCCAGAATTACATCATCCCTGAGCCGTGCTTGGTATGCTGGCAAGGCATCACTTCTCCAATGTATTTGTGTAAGGAAGAACTTTGCTTCCGAAGCTTCCGAATCCACAAATCATGCTCTGAATTGCCAAGAGAGATGCTACAACAACCTTTTCACCCACACCACTCTCTCACTCTCCTTCCCAAATCCCCATACGACTCAGGGACTTTCTGGTGCAACGCCTGTGGGAATATGTCTTGGGCTTTTACTTACCACTGTTCTGTCTGTCAATTTGATCTTGATGTTAGTTGTGCTTCACTAAGTCCTATCAAAATCGAAGACCCATATCATCAAATTCAACATCTACACCACCCACATCCCTTGATTGTCTGCGACAACAAAACAAATTTTAAATCTCCATGCTCTGGCTGCAAGCAACCCATCAATGGAAGTCGGGTCTATGTTTGCCTTGACTGCAACTGCTTGATAGACGAATCATGCGCCGAATGGCCTTCACAGATTGATCATCCTTTTCACCCACAACACCCTCTCACCCTGCTCGTCCACCATCCTTGGAATTCGACTTCGTGCCGGTGCAGAGCTTGTGGGAAGGTGCTGGAGGGCTTTACCTTTCACTGTTCTGAGTGCATTTTCAGCCTCGACACACGTTGTGCTTCATTGATGCCTACCCAAAATTCTGAAGCCAAGGATGAGTTACAGATTCAACAGTTAAGCCTAAGCCACACCCATCCTTTGATTCCTTGCCAAACAAAAAATGGGTTTTCGTGTATCTTGTGATGCTTGCCAGCTTCACTTTGATGATTCTTCTGTCTATATCTGTCTTGAATGCAACTTTTTGTTGCACAAATCGTGAGCTGATTTGCCTCGGGAGGTAAAACACTCGTTTTATCACCAGCACACACTCACCCTGCTTGAGTATTCGCCTCGTCAGCTGGAGGAATCTTTCGACACGAAGCAAATACTAATGGCAAATTGTCACCCTTCCAACCCGGGACATAATGGGTATGTGGCTAAACTTGCATCTCGTAAGATGGAGCATTCGCTTAATTGTAGAGGGAAGGTAGATGGATTCAAGGTTCGTTTTCAATGCCATGCGTGTTATCAGTATACTTCGGGCTTCGCCTATGTATGTACCGAGTGCACAATCTTCTTTGACATTAGATGCCCCTCATCAAATCTGAACTTCACAATCACCCACTTGCTTTCTTCACCGTCAAATCGAACGAGCTCAATTGCCATGCTTGTGATCGGTCCTTTCGGACCCCTTTCTTCCACTGTGTGGAGTGTGATTTCAATCTCCATGTCAAGTGTCTTCCAACATTGCCACCAACTGCCAAAGATAAACATCATAGCCATCCCCTTACTCTTACAAATTCTCCTATGAAAGACCGTCCAGATGAAGATGAAAATGCAGAGTTCTACTGCGATGCTTGTGAGTAAAGAAGGGAGCTATATAAGCGTACTTACTATTGCAAAGAATGCCACTATGTTGCTCATGTTCATTACCTGCTCTCTAAGGTATGCACATTCATATCACTGACTTCCTTTTCTGTTTTTTTTAACCGTTTTCTATCACCGCTTATGTGAATTCTTGTGATTGGTTGTCTAGAATAATAATGAACGTAAATAATAACTTGCCAATGTGCTCCAATGATTTTTTTTTTATTTTTTTATTTTTTAAATACATCATTGGTTTCTTTCATTTGACAGCTAAGTAGAATTACTTATGTGGTTTCATGAGTCTTGCCACCATTTTAGAATTTTATAGAAATCCCAATGTTATTTTTGGTTGGGGAACTTTAAATAAAGTTGGGTGGGGATCATTTGGACACTAATTTTATTAGTCAGTGACATAATGTAAGAAAATATTATAGTTGCATCCAATATTTGTTTCTAATTAAGGAACACCAAATGGCATGTTGAATGTGCTCCCAAAGCAAGAAAATTAACATTTTAGTCCAATTCTTCCTCGTTGCCCTTTCTTTTGTTTTCTTTCATTCTAGTTTTCGTTTCTACTATCCTCTATGGTTAATTTTATTGGATCAATTTTTTGTTGAGATTGAGATCACCCCATGTGAAAGGGGTGATTCTCTTCTGTGAGAACACACCAAAGTCAGCTACAACATTTCATGGATTGCGGCTGCCAACCGACAAACCGCAATCAAGGAAGACGGCCACCGAATGAGCTGGCCATGCCAGCCCCTCCACCTACCTCCTCTGTAATGTGTATATATAGAGAGGGTGAGAGCAGAGAGAAGATAGAGTGAGTACTGAGTTATATAGAGAGACAGAGAGTGTGAGTTGTATAATCCTCCTCTTGTTGATGTATAGTGATATCGCTCCCGTGGACGTAGGCTGGATTGCCGAACCACATTAAAACTCTTGTGTTATTGCTTGTGTGTGTTTCCTGGTGTGCCCCCGATCCCCAACAAGTGGTATCAGAGCCCGGGTGGTGAAAAATCGAGTTTTTTCCCGAAAGTGCCCAGATTTCGAAGTGCTCGAAATCCACTTTTGAGCATATCGGGAGGAAGCCCTTGAGGAGAGGAGTCCAGAACAGCAAAACATATCCCCAGAAGAGACGCAACGCGCCCTCACGCGCCCCTAGAAGGACGCGCGTGAATTCCAGTTTCACCACGCGCCCCACGCACCATCCAGAGGAAGAAGACGAATGGGAGCGCGCGTGGAGCTGACGTCAGGCTGACATCAGCTTGAGCCGAGCTGAGCTGATCGTTGCCGTTGACCGCGCATTGACCAAGCTGTTCCGGGGAAATTATCCAGTGCATCTCAGACGCACCAGATTCTGCCGATCTGAACCGTTAAAATTGTTTTGGCTTGATCTAAGCCATTTGAGGTCCGATTTGGGTGAGCCAATAGTGTTTTCCAATTATTTGGAATATTTCGGACACATCCGTATGGTCAGATTTTGCAAATAAGCTTTCAAAAATTTGCAATTTTTATTTTGGCAATCCGAAGTACTTTTCCGGCTAATTTGAGCAGTCCGGACTTCACAGCAAAGCCTATTTTTTAGACAGAGATCACTTTTTGGATGATGGAGGAATCCACATCAGTTTCAGGGCCGATGATTTGGTTGAATGCTTCTAATTATGCGATATGGAAGCCGCGGATGGAGGACATCCTGTATTGTAGAGACTTGTTTGACCATATAGCGCTAAAGGGGGTCAAACCAGATGGAGACAAGGATGGGGACTGGATAAAAACCAACCAGAAGACTGTCGGTCAAATGAGCCAGTGGATTGACCATAGTGTGTTCCACCATGTTGCCCAAGAGACGGACGCCTATGCCCTATGGATGAAATTGGAGGGCATGTACCAGTCCAAGACCGCACGGAACAAAGCCTTGATAATGAGAAGGCTTATAAACCTGAAGCTGAAGAGTGGTGTGTCTGTTGCTGAACACACCAGTGAATTCCACAGCCTTGTGAACCAGCTTGCATCAGTCAAAATGGAGTTGGGGGATGAGATGCAAGCATTATTATTACTTAGTTCCTTACCAGACAGCTGAGAGACGTTGGTGGTTTCTCTCAGTAATTCTGCACTCGAAGGGAAGCTGACCATGGGGATGGTCACAGATGCCTTATTCAACGAGGAGGCAAGGAAGAGAGAGATGGGAGGAGAGCAGTCCTAGGCCCTTGTCACAGAAAGTAGAGGCAGAGATAGAGAAAGGGGCAGAGGTAGAGGAAGAAGTAAAAGCAGAGGGCGTTCACAGTCCAGACAGGGCAACATGAGGAGGTGCTTTTACTGTGATTAAGAGGATCACGTAATAAGAGATTACCCAGAAAAAAAGGCGGACAGACAAGCCAAAGAGAAGGCTAAGGGACACGGAGGTCCCTCAACTACAGCAGTTGCAGTGAATTCCTCTGACGATGAAGAGGTGATGCTTACAGTCTCGTCAGTGTTGGAGACACCCGGCTGGATTTTGGATTCAGGGTGTACATTCCACATATGTGCGAATAGGAAGCTTTTCTCCACTTACTGAAGAGTCAGCGGTAGCATTATTCGAATGGCCAACAACACAGTGAACAGAGTTGTCGGCATAGGGACAGTGCGGTTCCTTACTAAGGATGGAAGAAAAGTAATTTTATCTGAGGTCCGACATGTGCCAGGAGTACGGAGGAATCTAATCTTCCTGAGTATGCTAGATCTAAAAGGAAATTGTTTCTCATCTAGTGGCGGGGTTCTTCATGTATACAGAGGTGATAGAGAAATGTTGCAAGACAAATTGTGCAATAAACTGTACAGACTGGAAGGAGAAGTTTTGACAAAGATGAGTGTTGTCAAACGCCAGTCGAAGGGTACAAAGAGAGAACATACGCAACCAAAGCGTATGACTAAGCAAAACTTTCATCAGGAATGGCGCAAAAGGTGCACGGGAACGCAAGGAGGCAATTCGAAGGTGCACAGATCTGAGCCAGTGAAGCCAATCTTGAAGAAAGTTCAGAGCAAAGAAACCAAGTCGATAGAGACTATGCTAGTGAAGAAGAGAGCTTCTTTTGCTCCCGTGTTAGAGACATTTTGCAACCTCTCAAAAGATGCATGGAAGGGAGAGATGCAATCTCGAGTTGCAAAGTGAGCTTTGCAATGCACTCCAATAAGGGGTTGCGAGCACTATGCATGGAGTTGCATAGTGGTAACTTGTACAGACAGTGGAAGTTGTCTTGGCAGAAGGGCTAACTGTCAAACATCAGTACGGACGTACAAGTGAGACAGAACCGAACATCAGGGATTGCAGCACAGACAACAGGCGTATGAGATCGCTGGGAAGTTGGTTTGAAGTGCAGAAAACAAAGGCTGGTTGTTCAGAAATAAGCTTCGAGCAAGGAAAATTGAGGATGTTGATGTGTCAAACTCTGAAGTTTTCTAGTTGCTCCCGTGTTCATCATGCAAGGAGTTGCACGGTAGTGCCGGGCACTCCAAGCAGGGGGTGCAGGACATCTAATCAGGGGGTGTCGGATATCTTGGTTATGCAAGTTCAAGCATAGCAAGGGAAGACATCCGAGACAGGAAGCGTGGAAGAGATCTGTAGGAGATAGGAGCAGAGGCTCTCTCCAAATCAGAGAGTGGTGTGAGTTGAGTTAAGGATGTAGGATTCCCTCCTCCTCTTGTATCTCTGGTGTGTTATCTCTAGTTTCAGGGGGTGCAGACGTCTCAGTGAAGAGATGAAGACTATGTTGAATTTGGGCGTGACAAGATTAGTAGCAGTGTGTGCAATAGATCACCTCACATGGGTTGAGGGGGTGATTTGTTGAGATTGAGATCACCCCATGTGAAAGGGGTGATTCTCTTCTGTGAGAACACACCAAAGTCAGCTACAACATTTCATGGATTGCGGCTGCAATCAAGGAAGACGGCCACCGAATGAGCTGGCCATGCCAGCCTCTCCACCTACCTCCTCTGTAATGTGTATATATAGAGAGGGTGAGAGCAGCGAGAAGATAGAGTGAGTACTGAGTTATATAGAGAGACAGAAAGTGCGAGTTGTGTAATCCTCCTCTTGTTGATATATAGTGATATCGCTTCCGTGGACGTAGGCTAGATTGCCAAACCACGTTAAAACTCTTGTGTTATTGCTTGTGTGTGTTTCCTAGTGTGCCCCCGATCCCCAACATTTTTTTGGTTGCTCCTTAGATATTACCTATTCTAGAGGAAGAGTGGTCCTTGGCCTGCAAACTTGAGGAGACAAAATTGGACATTTCAGCTAGTGGGTGTGAAGACAATACTGGTATAGGCGTTAGCAAGGTTTTAATGATAGAAGAGATCATAAAGGAAGATGGAACAGAGCTGGATGGTCATTCAGGTGCTGATGAAGTTGAGATGGCAAGTAGCTCATCTAGAAAGTTTTTTTCAAGTGTTTCCACAGGCAATGAAGTTATGGCAAAAAGGGTTTCTTCAGTGATGGCAACCGAAGCTGAATGGGCAAGAGTTGCCAGAGATTCTTCGCTCATTAAGCCAGATGAAGAGATTGATATAGTTCGCTTAAAGGTAGAGTCCCGTGCCATAGAATTAAAGGCAACAGAGAGAAGATTGAAGGAGCTAGAGGAGACGAGTGCTCAGCATGTTGCATCTGCATTACCTAATTCTGGGGACAGTACTGAGAATGTTCAGCCTAGGCATGTAAAATGGGCTGGGCCGGGCAAGCCTAGACCTGGTTTTACATTTGGATGGGCTATCGGGCGTCCACCGCCTACTTAGGGCCAGGCTCGTGTGTGTATTTATATATACTACTAATACTAGTGATTGGTACACACGATATGTATGCAATTCAAATACGTAAAAATAAAACAAAAAAAGTATTACATCTTGTGTGCTTGTCAAGTGACAAGTGTGTTATTTATCAAATGTAAGGTGTTGGGTTTAAGTCTTGTTGGGTTTAAGTCTTGCCTTCTTTTCTCTATTTTCACATGTAAGTTAGCATTTGTTATATACATTTATCTCTGCACTCAGAATTTTTAAAATACAATAAGACTGGGTTGGGAAGAAAATGGGTTTACTCCTTACACTAAATGTAGAAGTCAAGGACCAACATCAGAATATGTTTTCGAATCCGTGTAGAGCTTGTGGGAAGGTGACCGAGAAGGGCTTTCCCTTCGACTGTTCTGAGTGTAATTATGCTGTGATTCATTGATTCCATTATTACCATTATTGCCATTGCCAACTAGGGATGGCAATTCTCCATTCCCCTATAATAAATTTTCCCCATTCCCCATGGGTACTATCCTCCCCATCTCCTAATGAGTTTGGATTTTTCCCAACCGACCTTAATTAATCCCTATTTTTTTTTATATATTTAATGTTAACAACTTTTTTTTTTTTTTAAAGGTTCACAACAAAAGCTAAATATACATTCAATCTTATTTTATTTTATTTGGTTCAACAACAAAATTAAATACACATTAATTAATTAATTAAAAAGTTTGTTTTATAATAATCAAATATATAATTTTGAGACAATCAAATAAGTTTTAGTAATTAAAAAAAAATGTGGAAGAACGTGGAAGATTAAAAAAAAAATTACGACCATCTCTCTCTCTCTCTCTCTCTCTCTCTCTCTCCCCTACAATGTTATAAGAACCTGTTTACAATGTTATAAGAGCATGTTTGAAGAAATAAAATGTGAAAGAACCTTTTTGAAGAAAGTGTTACAAGACGCATATTAAATTGCATCAGGGTATAAATAAGGAATTGTTTGTTGATCTCTACCAACCAACACTAATACAGAGCTACCCATGTTCATCCCAACAGTAGCGCGCATAAAAAAATAAAAAAATTGTAACAAATCAAAATGCATAGCAAAGATCCTAAAGACAGAACCAACAAAATAATGTTAAAAAACTCTTTGCCAACCAAAACCCACATATAGATAACTTCACTCTAAATACACATGTATGTCAAAGTATCTATCTGTGTAATTCTAAACATCATAAATGAATTGCACAAAATAATTATAGTTAGATGTTCATAGTAAGGCTTAATTCAACTAGAAGCAAAACACACTAAACTCCCAATGCACATTCTTTTGCATTTCAGCTCCCAATTCAACAAAGTGCATTCTTTGACATTTCAACTTTAAGTCTTTACAAGTTTCTTATAGTAGCAACACTCCAGCAGCAGCAGCATTCCAACAGTAGCAACTCTCCAGCAACAAAACCTACATAAGGATAATAAAGATCAAATAAAAAAATGTTGCTCGACTCTAATTCACATCCATATGCTGAAAGACAATGTATAACATGTAAAAAGATCCTACTATGAAAGTTTGAGTTGTCCAACAAAAGAAATGCAAAAGAAAAATCAACTCTGATTCACATCCATCTCATTATATATAGTAGTGTAACCGACTGATTCCAATGTTGAATTACCTGAAAAATAAGAAAAGAAATTAAGTACTGAGACTATTCAATGAAAATATATTTATTTTAAAAATAATTACATATTGATTTATTTAAGTACCTTGCATCTCTATAGCCCACAACCAACTCTGTGCACACATCAATGCTTCGAAAGTATCTGGATAAAGTCTACTTCGATACAGACTCACCAACCTGCCACTAGTGCTAAATGCAGACTCAGAAGCAACAGTGGATACCAGAATAGCTAAAAAATCCCTAGCTATTGCCTGTAAGGTTGGATACTTTGATACATTTGATTTCCACCAAGTCAACACATCAAAATTGGGAGTTCTTATCACAACATAATCTTCTAAATAATGGTCTAACTCTGATGTTACATTGTTGACTTTTTTTTCTTCGCTTTCTACTAATAAACAAATCATAATCTGAAACTACCTCTGAATCCCCAAAATTTGAACTTGTAGAAGATTCAACATTAGCATCAGTCCCCAAACTAAGTTTTCTTTGATACTCTTACAACAAATCATAACAAAGTTGGTGAATCTTCGCAATTTCCTCTTCAGCTGTATCTCCATAAAGTTTATCAAAATAAAATTCCAACACACTAAGTTTGTACCTAGGATCAAGTACAACAGCAACCCCTATAAGACCATGTATAACAACCCAATATTTATCAAACTTTCCCAACATTTTTGATGCCATTGATCTAACTACCTCAATTGAACAAGAGAGCCATTGAGAGATAGTTATCCTAATCTCACATAAATTTGGAAAAGCAACATTAGCTGTGGGATATTTAGTTCCAGAAAACAATTCAGTTGCTTTATAAAATATTTTAAATCTCCCACA
This sequence comes from Camellia japonica, assembly GCA_030407325.1. NCBI lineage: Eukaryota > Viridiplantae > Streptophyta > Magnoliopsida > Ericales > Theaceae > Camellia > Camellia japonica. Next base: position 89,570,659 of record JAPPVO010000013.1, on the reverse strand, counting down.
AATTTCTCTAGCAAACTCCCACTCCTCCTCACTTGGCAATGTTGTATATTGGGTCTCTTTATATTTCAAACGGTAAAATACATCCTTATACAACAAGGCAGTTTGAAGCATCAAATATGTTGAATTCCACCTAGTAGCACAATCAAGTCCCATCTTTTTAGTATTCAAATTTTTCACTTGACGAGCTGTTTCTTCAAATTTTTCTACTCTTTTAGGAGTTGCTGTCCAATAAGCTACACTATCCCGAATTTTCTCTACACCTACTCTTATCACATCCAATCCATCTTTGACAATCAAATTGAGAATATGTGTGCAACAACGCATATATTCTTACAGTTAGAAGGAAAAAGATTATTATCATATAACTTGTGATACTTGCCAGCCTCACTTTGAGCAGGAGCAGGAGCAGGAGCAGGAGCAGGAGCAGGAGCAGGATTCTTCTGTCCTCTACGTCTGTCTTGAATGCATGTTTTTGCTGCACAAACCTTGTGCTGATTTGCCTCTGCAGGTAAAACAATCATTTTGCCACCACCAACATACACTCACCCTGCTCCAATATTCACTTGGTCAGTCGTACGAGGATTTGCTTTGGAAAAAAGTTTTGGCAACATAAATGAATTCAGGGGTAAATTTAAGTGCCATGAGTATATGCTTCAGGCTTTTTGCCTGTGTATGTACCAAGTGCGCAATCTTCTTCGACATTAGATGCCCAATTTTGAAACCCTTCCTCATTAGCTCTGAACTTCACCACCAGCACCCTTTTGCTTTCTTCGCTATCATACCGTACTTGCTCTATTGCAACACTTATAATCGGCAAATCTATACCCTTTTTTCCCGCTATGTGGAGTGAAATTCAATCTCAATTTGTATTGTTTAGTTGTCTCTAGTTTTAGAAGCTCTTTTTAACATGATAGAATCAAAGCTCTTTATCATCAAGTTGACCTCATTATTCCTTACTGCGGGGGAGAGGACCAAGAGACTTCCAAACGTTTTAAAACATAAGTTATAATCTATTGAGATTGCGAGTCTTAATGATAATGGAATGCAATTCATAATTTTTATCTTTTTAGTCAGTGATTAATTGTTGGACCTCTCCTTAGGAGAGACTTGGTGGCTAAAGGGTTATTGGACCTGTCCTTAGGATGGATTCAGTGGCTAAAGGATTAGCCACTTAGGCTACAATCCTTTGGTTAATGTGATTCATTATTTATGATGAAAGTTAAAGATTTACTGTAACATGCCCGTGAGGGGACCTCAACGGGTTACAGTTCGGACTCGATTTGTGTCGGTTCTAAATCTGAACCAAAGAGTCCAACTCTGGCAAATCGTTTTGAGAAAAAAACAGATTTTGAAAAGAAGTGCCAAACATGGACTGCTTTGCCAGATACAGAGTCGCCACCTAAATATTTTTTAATGGGGAAATTTAGGAAACCCTGACTCGGTGCCGAAGGCCACGTGTCCGTCATCACCAAAGTTGTCTTGGCTCGGGAGCTTGGGTACGATCGGGGAAGGTCAGCTATGAGCACCCCCTTTCGCCCGGTCCGAAGACCGGCCTCTACTAACCATGATATCCGATTTTGAAAACGTTATGTGTTCTTATTCCGGTTATTAGCCTAGAATTACTATGTTATGCGCACAGCAAACAAGTATAGACTAGATTGCCTAATTTGGAAACAAACATTGCATATCCGTTTGTTTTGAAAAGCGCTTTGGAATTTGCTACTCGCAAGTAGGCTAAAACACGGATTTCAACGAGTTTTTCCAACTCAAACAATCCAACCTTCACCCACAGGCATTCAAACAGTTTATCTCATATAAGCACTTAGCCACATGGTAAGCATACTGTCATGGCAACATTCACACGCATGCGATATGCTAAAGCGAAAATACTTACATCGTACTCCGTGCCAAAACAATAAACTAGTTAGCAAACATGCATGACCTAGTTCATGTTAAGTGACTAATGCATCGCAGGCAAGGGTGCAATCTAGAGTAGGCTCGGCTATCCTAAACATGGCATGTGAAATGCTACAATCATTCGATGCACGTATTCAATTTGGAATTGAAATACAATGCAGTTAGCGTGATGTACCGAGCCCGGTGCATGTCAACAAATGCATGGATGCACGCATGCATAGCATAAGGTATGCTAAAATAAACGTGCCCTAATCTACCATCATAAGCAGGTAAATAAAAGGGAAGAAAGAAGTGGGGGTTGGAAGACATACACACCACTCACACACGCTTATTACAGATTTGCCCTCGCTCGGAGGGACCGAATAAATATACAGTCCAAATACAGAATAAATTATTACAAAAAATTCTAATTTAATTAATAATTGGAATGCATAATAGAAAAGGCCTCAGCCCCGCCTCGGGATGCGCGAATGATGCATGCTCGAATCCGACTCGCCCGGAAAACCCGCACCATACCACTGCTGCCTCTGTTCTTACTGCCCTGTCTCTCCAAAAATTGCCAAAGTCCCAGAACACCTTCCTTGCATGCTGCTGTACACCACCGGCTGGAGGAAGTGCCCACCGGCCAGCTAAAATTTCCATCGGCTGCTTAGGAGGTTATCGGCCACCCATATAGTGCCGGTCGGCACTCTATACTGCCGGTCGGCAGAAAATTCCTGCAGAAGACAGTTTTGACAGCAACAGCAGACAGGCAGTGCATGGTATGGGATTTTGAGCATATGTAAGCATGGCCAATGCTTCCTATCATGCATGGGACTCAAGGAAGCATGACCCTTGGTTCTTGGGCCATCAATTATGCATCTTGGTGCATGATAGCCTAAGGAACCAAGATTGCATTTAATGTCAATATGCATGCAACACACAAATGAGACCAAGACCCTATCATGTATAGATCAAGGGCCTTAGTGACCAAGAGTTGAGACAAGTTGCACCACTTGTAGTGTGAACTCCTCTCAACCCTTACACTTGGTTTGACACCCCAAACCAAGACATGGAATGCATGTATACAACATGGCTCAAATGATGCAATATGACATGAAGTGCAAGACATACCAAATGCAATGCAACATGTTATGGCAAGTGTGCAATACTAGGCATGCAAGATGCAAAGTATAATGCAAACATGGACAATTCTTGTAAAAGAACTAGCATATAACAAGGCTTTGCTAATCAAGCATGCAACAAACATGTTTCAAGCAAGCAATAGTAGACTTAAACCATAATGGGACAGACCTCAAACCTCCCCAAAACAGTGGCAAAAAGTGCCCAAAATGATGGACCAATACTCATGCAAACATGCAAGCAAATGGGCCCAAAACCAAGGCATAAACAAGGGGTTTTCACTACCACCAACATGACCATTCATAGCATGTATTAGGCCACCAAAAACAGATTTCTAGCATGCAAAAATACACACACACACCTTTGACATGGTAGTCCCAAATACCTTAAATATGCAAGCATGCACAATGTCCATTCCTAGGCATAAAAGACCAATGTTTCAAAGCATGAAAGGCATGACAAATGGGGACATATAAACATGGTATAGGGACTGAAATAACATATTAAATGATTTCAAATCATCTAAATAACCTATCCAATGCATATATGGATCACATCCTCAAGGCTTACAAGCAACAATGCAAAACAACTACATTAAGCATGCCAAAAATGGTAAAACAGTGGCCAACAGACCTAAAACAAGACAAATCATGGCCAAAAGCTTCAATAAGTCAAGCCAAAACATGAGGATATACAAGGCTAAACCCATGGCACATTTCTAGGCAAAATGGAGGATTACAAAGCAAGTATATAAAGCATGCTAAGGACCACAAAACCACCATTAGACAGAGATGTAACATGCTCCAAAACATAAAAAAACTCTGAAATGGCGCCAAAAACAAGCAAGCATGCATGTTCCCTTTTAAGCCAAAGACAAAGGCAAAAGAGGGACAAAGGGGAGAGGGGTGTCCCTCCCCTATACAAGACTTCAAACCACCTTCTTTACCACTAAAAACCACTGGTTTTCAGTGGTGAAAGGACCCAAAACAACAAGGCAAATAAGGCTCAAAATAAAGACACCAAATAGGCCAAAATAAGGCCTAAAAGGGTGAGTTTGCACTCAAACCACAAAATGACCTTAATGAAAGTTCAAAAGCAAGAAAATCTAAGACTTTTTTCAGTTATACACAAAGCTCAAAACACAGAGCAAGATAGGTAAAAACTTGTTGCAAAAAAGGGGAATCTAAAGTAAAGTGCTCACCCTTGAAGAACACTTGAAGAACAGGTGGTGCAGCCCTCCTCTACTAATCAAAACCAGTCCAAAAACTCAACAAACAACCCTCCAAGCCTCCCAATCTCGAGCTAGGGTGTAATGGTGTGTGTATTGGTGCAAAAGTAAGGTAAAACCACACTTTTAGGCCTAAAACACACACACAAGAGGAGAGAGAGGGAAAGTTAGAGAGAGAAGATATATGGCAGATATATAGATACACAAGCTCTGGTTTTTGATCAAAAATGGCTAACCCCTCTCAAAGGGAGAGAGATGGTGCTTATATAGGCCAAAAAAACAGCTCAAAGCTTCTCCAAGAAGCTATAAAAAAGGGCAAAGGGTGCAAAGGGGTCTTGGCTTCTTGGAGAAGCTAAGACAGCTGGCCAAGCTTCTCCAAGAAGCTTGGCCAAAGGGGTTCAACCTTCTAGAAGGTTTGGGGGTTAAAGGGTGCAAGGGTGCAAAGTGGCCACACTATGCACGGGGATGAGTGATGGTGCATTCCAGCTGGCACAGCTGGCATGCACCATGCCTCAGGGGTGCAAAAGGTGCGCGCCGGCCACCAAAATAGGTCACCGGCACAATAAAGTGCCGGTCGGCAAACATAGTGCCGACCGGCCATTGTTTTTAAGAAAACAGTGCCGGTGGTACACATATGCGGCCGGTGATGGTAGGGAAGGGCCGGTGGGTGTGGGGATGGCCAACAAGCCATTCCCTGCCCTTCAAGGCAAAACACAAGTGTTTGGTGCAAAACCAGACACAAAACGATCGAGTTCGGAGATCCTGAGGCAGGGCGCGTAGCCGAGACCTCCGGGAACTCCAAACGAACACAAACATGGATAATCACCGAGTGTTCAAACGGTGACGTCCAAGTCTTGAGGACGGTCAAAAATGGGGTGTCTACAGTTGCCCCTCTTTGACAGAACTCGAAAGTCATAACAATGACGGGAGTGAATGTCAAAGCCCAGAGACGACCCATTTTTGACAAGGCCGAAGACTTGGACAAACAATGCAAGACAAACAAGGTATACGCCCGAAGGCGGGGGCAAAATGCAACTGAAAATGAAAGAAGCCGAGCATAACTTATGATCACGCAAAGAAAGTTGTAACGAAGCACGCATGCAACAATTTTAAGCTAGCATACGCCAATCTACACTACAATGCAGAAAGGATGTAAGAGAATTATGCAATTCTCAATACGTCTCACGCGGAGGATACAATACCTGTGCGGCTCGTCCGGTTGCACCGGCCTCAAATGAGCCGTACATACAATATCGTGCCTGAAAAGAAAACAAACTTAACAGGTACAATGTCGTTAGCAACATGCATGACAATGCAATCGAAAGTGCGCGACAACGCACGCAGTGTGTATAGAAAAATAGCGGGATTGAACACATGTGAGTAAAGCAATGCACGCATGCAAGCAATGTGTATGGAAAGAGAACTTGAACACATGTAAGTAAAGCAATGCACGCATGCACGCAATGTGTATATAAAAGGAACTTGAACACATATAAGTAAAGCAATGCACGCATGCACGCAATGTGTATATAAAAGGAACTTGAACACATATAAGTAAAGCAATGCACGCATGCACGCAATGTGTATATAAAAGGAACTTGAACACATATAAGTAAAGCAATGCACGCATGCACGCAATGTGTATATAAAAGGAACTTGAACACATATAAGTAAAGCAATGCACGCATGCACGCAATGTGTATATAAAAGGAACTTGAACACATATCAGTAAAGCAATGCACGCATGCACGCAATGTGTATATAAAAGGAACTTGAACACATATAAGTAAAGCAATGCACGCATGCACGCAATGTGTATATAAAGGAACTTGAAATTGAACATGGTAAAACATGATGCGGAAATGCAACGTACTGCAACACAGTATGATTGATATGATTTATGGAATTCACAAGATATAAAAGGATACGGGAAGGAGCGTCCTTCGCATGTACCGAGCATCGCTCACAAAAGTCATGGCCTGAGGTCAACTCGAAGGTCCACTTGCATTCTGACAGTGCATTTTCTTGTATTGCCTTGAGTGATGAAGGTGCCAAACCACACAATTGACCCGAACAAGGGCGCGAAAGGTACAATGACCGCGAGGGGAGGTTACTGGTATCCATTCCGGTATCCTGCTACCCTGTTATTTTCCTGCTTTACTTTCCTTTTTATTAGGAGTTTAAGCACATTGCATTGCCTCAGGCAGGTTCTATTTTTTGAAATTGCATATTTTTACAAAAATATATGACGGAAATGAAACAGCTATTGGTTCAAAAGGTGTTGCATTTGCACGTTCTATGCATCGCATCGCAAGGCATCACATAACAATGTGACTGAAATTGACACTGTGTTTTGAAAACGAAGCATCGCATCGTAATAATCAGGTAGTGAACCAAATACAACTCGATAAGCAAAACAGGGGACTCGTTATGACCAAGCAGGTGCGAGTACAACTCGATAAACAATACAAAGACTTAAAGAGAGTGAAATACAACTCGATAAGCAAATATACAACAACTCGATAAGCAAATGGGCGCGCCCTCGTGAGAATTGATCACTGGAGGGTATTGGAAATGGTGGGATTCCCAATTCTTAGCATGGAAAGCTCAGGGGACAAGGGGGAGAACCACCGGCCAGCAAAAAGTCCATCGGCCGTGAGGAAAGGCCATCGGCCGGAAAATTGATCCATCGGCCAAAATGATGGCCGGTCGGCAATCTATTGGCCGGTCGGCAATCTATTTGGTCGGTCGGCAAAGAGTGGAAGGAACCAGCAGAATGCTGACACCTGTCCTCCATTCAACCTTATCTCCTACAAAAGACCCCAGCTTCGTAGTTTTCTTCATTTCCACTCTGATTTACTCCAAATGGAAGAATTTCTTGCCCAAAATCTCGCAACTTGGATTAACAACTTGGATGGCTCGGAAAAGCTGAATTTCCGGGCCTTCGGCATAAACGCACTATTCACTTTGCGCCGTACCCCGCTGCATTTTCCATTTCTTCGTGCCGCGGCAAGGTTTTGGAATCCGGTGACACACGTCTTCAGCTTTAGCGGGCAAGAGGTGTGTCCTACCTTCGAAGATTTCCAAGCTCTAATGGAGTGCGAGCGTGACGAGGAAATTTTGCCCCAACTCAATTTCGGCCATGCCCAAGCCTTAGGACGGATGTGTGGCCTTACCATGTACGATGCTCGATCCCTGATTCGTGACGGAATGCTGGATATTCCTAGCTTGGTTTATCGGTTTTCTGATGCCGGTGACCGCAGTGACCATCATGGCAAGGCTTTCGACGACATGCCCTCTGCTTGTGCGTGTTATCTCATTTCCTGTTTGCTTCAGGCTCTGGAGGATCTAGTGTTCGATTGATTGAGGTTGTCCAAGGCTTGAAGGAGGGCAAGAGCTGCATTGCCATGACTCTGGCTGAGACGCTGATGGGCTTGGACGCCTTTTATCGCCGAGAGACAACCAGGTTTGCGGGGAGTCCGCTACTACTACAGGTAATGCTCCCACCCAATCTCGCATATATATGCTCACGTCACTCGGCTCTCAAGCTCGGTTTTTCTCACAAAACCCTTTTCTCACTTTTTCTCTCATCATACATCTCTCTATTCTTTATTCTCTCATTTTTCATCCCTCCCCAGGTATGGTTGATGGATAAACTGCAGGTTGTGGACTCTTGTCCGGCATATTCAGCTCGCGGCTACTTCTTTCGGCAACGCCTAGTTGATGCCCTTGATGAGGGTTGGTGGTTCGAATGGATGTGCAGCTTGTCCGCAGACCACATTGCTTGGCGATGCCTTTGGCTCAATCTCCCGGCGATGAGTTACAGTATGTCTCGGCAGACCGGAATTCGATTGATTGGCTTGAATCACTGCGTGTTCTATTTTCCATTCCGTATCCGGCGCCAGTTTGGCCATGATCAGACTTGTCCGCCGGAGGGGATGGAGTATCCGGCTACATTTCCGGTCCGAGGTGCGCAGCTTATCCGACAGGCACCGCGTGGAGGACTAGAGAACTCCTTGGCCCCGCTCCCACTTTCAATTACACTTTGTCTGATGAGTGCTGGGACTTGGCTTAATGAAGAGGCACAGAAGGGCCTAGCTTGGTATCAGAGGCTTCACTAGCTCTGGGAGGGGGCGCAGGGACACCTGACTTGACTATGCCCCGGATTTATTGCTTTATTAGTACTTTCAAGTTTTCTTTATGAATGTAATAAAAAGCAACTTCAATTGTATGCAAGAGCAAGAGAACTCTGTATTGAAATCAATGAAATTGAAGGTTGTGGTACTGAAAATTTTCCGCTTTGGTCCAAAATGGTCTTAGTTGTAAAAAGATTTATTTGAACAAAGTCACCTTTATTAAAACTTTTCAAAACTATTTTCGGTATGGATCAGAACTGGACATGCCCGAATTTGTCACTGAGATGCACAACCCTGGATCCTAGCAACTGGAAAGTTGCCCCTTGTTTGAACGGTACCGCGCGCACTGTACAGCAACGGAAAGTTGCCCCTAGTCTGAATAGCACTGTACCGGAGATTGCGATAGACGCTGATGGACAAAGATGACCGAGATGATCAAATGGACAAAGTTGATCGGGGAAAAGTTTATGGCTGAACTTCAGGATGAAGCTGCCTACGTATCCCAAAGATGGGAATCAAGCCTTACGTAGTTCAGGCTTGGGTTCACTCGAGTATTTTCACTCTCCTTTTGCGCTCTAACTTTTGCCAAGGCCGCCCTTTGCGGGTTTTCAACCTTGCGAGCTCAGTTTTTATATTTTCTAATTTTTTTGTGCTCTGAATTTTGCCTAGGTCGCCCTTTCGGGTTTTCGGCCTAGCGAGCCTCTCAGGGGTAATATTTCTTCAACTTGTCCATGTTGATCGGTTGGGAGAACTCTAGGCCATCTAGGTCCATCAGAACCACAGCTCCACCTGACCAGATAGACTTGATGATATAGGGACCAGTCCAATTGGGTCTGAACTTGCCCCTTGGGTCGTGGATGGGAGCTCGGTTGTCTTTGAGCACCAAATCTCCTTCCTTCAAATTCCTGGACTTAACCTCTTGTTGAAAGCCCGGGCAATTCTGCGCTGATATCCTTGGACGTGGTACAGTGCTTTCAGTCTTCTCTCATCAAAAGCATGAGTTCCTCGAATCTGCTCTGCTGCCAATCTGCCTCGGCTATTTGACACTCAGCCAATACTCGTAAAGACGGAACCTCAATCTCTATAGGTAGAACGGCCTCCATCCCATAAACCAAGGAATACGGAGTCGCCCCGGTAGAAGTTCTAATTGAAGTTCGGTAGCCCCACAGAGCAAACGGCAACTTATCTGGCCAATCCCGGTAGGTTTCCACCATCTTCTGCAATATGTGTTTGATGTTCTTGTTGGCGGCCTCAACTGCTCCGTTGGTCTGCGGCCGATATGTGGACGACTTATGAAAAGCCACATTGTATTTCTCCAACAAATCAATCACCTCCTTCTTGAAGTGGGAACCATTGTCTGAAATGATCTCGTTCGGGACTCCATAACGGCAGATGATGTTGTTTCTGATGAACTTTGCGACATGCGAAGCCTTCAACACCGCATAAGATTGGGCCTCGACCCACTTCGTAAAGTAATCTATTGCTACCAAGATAAACTCATGCCCATTCGACCCCTTCGGGGTAACAGCCCCAATCACATCAATTCCCCAAACTGAAAATGGCCATGGCGACGTCATGTTGTACAGCTTTGACGGCGGGATGTTCATGCGATTTGCATGGATCTGGCATTTGTGGCATCGCCGAACAAAGCCGATACAATCTTCCTCCATGGTAGACCAGTAGTAACCCTGTCTGAGGATCTTCCGTGCCAGCATTACCCCATTCATATGTGCCCCACATTCTCCTCCATGGATGGCCTCCATCAGGCGCTTCGACTCTTCAGCTTCTACACACAGCTTGTGCATTCCCAGATGACCTCTCTTGTACAATTTACCCCCGCAGATGATAAACTGAACAGCCATTCTTCTGATTGCCCTTTTGTCCTTGGCATTTGCCCCTGGTGGGTACGCCTCCTTTTCCAAGAAGTTCCATATGTCGTAATACCAAGGGTTGTTGTCCTGCACTTCATCTATGGCAGAGATTGACTCGTAGGCAGGTGCAAATTTCTGGTCAATAATGACTGGACGCATCCGGACTCCAGATGGGATGTCTATCATGGAAGATAGAGTTGCTAACGAATCTGCGAACCTGTTGTTCTCTCTTACTAGGTGAGTGAAATTTAGCTTCTCAAACCGAGGAATTAACAAATCCAAGGTCTGGTGGTAAATTATCATCTTTTCCTCCTTGACTTTCCAGTCTCCTTTCGCCTGAGACACAACAAGGTTCGAGTCCCAATGACGTCCAATCGCCTTGCCCCTAGTTCTAGGGCCGCTTCTAGACCGGCAATACATGCCTCATACTCTGCCTTGTTCATTGTAGACTTTGAACCGAAGCTTGAATGCTAAAGGGATACGGGAATCGTCAGGCGCTATCAGCAACACCCCTATCCCATACCCGTACTGATTTGACGCTCCGTCAAAGTACATCGTCCAAGTTTCATCTTCGATGTGCAGAATAGCTTCATCTGGGAATAGGTACTCAACCGCTTCATCCCCTTCAACCGGGTGGTCGGCAAGGAACTCTGCTACCGCTCTCCCTTTTACTGACTTGCGCGTCACGTACTTTAAATCAAATTCGGAAAGCAACAGCAGCCAACGAGCTAGCCTACCTGTAAGTGCCGGTTTCTCGAAAAGATATTTGATGGGATCGAGTTGTGAAACCAACATTACAGAGTGGGCTAACAGGTAGTGCCGCAGCTTCCTGGTAGCCCATACTAAGGCCAAACAAGCCTTCTCCAGCGTAGTATAGCGGGTCTCGTAATCCAGCATCTTCTTGCTCAGATAGTAGATGGCCCTTTCCACTTTATCTTTCGATTCTTGTGCGAGCATGCAGCCCATTGTAGTCTCGATTACTGACAAATACAATATCAACGGTTTCCCCGGCTTTGGTGGTGACAACACGGGTGGATTCTGTAGATATTCTTTAATCTGTTCAAATGCAGCTTGGCATCGGCCGTCCCATTGGAACTTCTTTCCTTTCTTCAGGAGACCAAAAAGTGGTTCACAAGTTAGGGTTAGTTTTGAAATAAACCGTCTTATGAATTGCACTTTACCCAGAAAGCCTCGCACCTCTTTTTCAGTCATTGGTGGTGGCATTTCTAAGATGGCCTTGATTTTGGAAGGGTCGACTTCGATGCCCCTTTGTGTAATCAGAAATCCCAACATTTTCCCCGCTGTAACACCAAATGTACACTTCTGAGGATTCAACCGCAGCCGAAATTCTCTGATCCTTTGGAAAAACTTTTGCAAGGCGGTGTAGTGGCCCTCTCTTTCTTTGGACTTGACAATCATGTCGTCCACGTACACCTCGACCTCTTTATGGATCATGTCATGTAATATTGTGGTTGCAGCCCGTTGATATGTAGCCCCAGCGTTCTTCAACCCAAATGGCATCACTCTGTAGCAATATGTACCCCACGGGGTGGTAAAAGCAGTCTTTTCCCGGTCTTCGGGTGCCATTACTATCTGATTATAACCTGAGAAGCCATCCATAAACGAAAGCAAAGCATGCCCCGCTGTGAAATCTACCAACTCGTCGATATGCGGTAAGGGAAAGTCATCCTTCGGACTGGCTCTGTTCAAATCCCTGAAATCCACACATACCCGGATTCTGCCATCCTTCTTCGGCACTGGAACAATGTTGGCCAACCAAGTCGGGTATTCGGATACCAGCAGGAAGCCTGCGTCAATCTGCTTGGTGACCTCTTCCTTGATCTTAATGGCCCAATCAGGGCGGATCCTTCTGAGTTTCTGTTTGACAGGTCGGGCCTCGGGGTCAAGAGGGATCCGGTGCTGTACAATCTCAGGATCGATTCCAGGCATGTCTTCGTAGGACCACGCGAAAACATCTTTGAAATCTTTTAATAAAGCGACTAAGCGCTCGCGTTCCTCCGAAGACAACGTGGACCCGATCTGGACCAGCCGCGGGTCCTTCTCAGTACCAATGTTCACGGTAGTGATTTCATCAATTAAGGGTTTAACAAACCTCTCCTGCTCTTGTTCAATTAGTCGTTGCAAAATCGGAGGAATTTCGTTCTCGTCGTTTTCATCAAAATTTTGAAAGTCCTGATTTAAGCAATAAATCAAAGGCACAGAAAAGTACTCGGAAACCACATTCACCTCATTCTCATTATGTACTTCCAAACCGTCCAATTCTTCTGTTACAACAGACTCAAAAGAGAACGAAAAAGACGACCTGGACAGGACTGTGGCATCCGGGTTATCACCCCCAGGAATACCGGACTCAGACTCAGACTCAGACGAGCTGGAACCTGATTCCGACTCACAAGACTCGGTGGAATCAGATTCCGGCTCACTACCTGACCCGGTGCTGCTTGACAAAAATCCCTCCTCGTACTGCCAGGTGAGGGAGGGTGCGACGGATGCATCCAAAATAGCTGCTGGTAGGCCCGCAGCCGTTTCATTTCCAATCATGGACACCGAGGAGTCATCCCCCAAGCACAACTGGTCGATCAAAGGATCTGAAAGTAGACATGCCAGTGCTACCCCCATTTCAAACTCTGTGTCTGCAGACTCTAATTCTTTGCTATGCTCATCCTCAACTGTTGGGTCTGTCTGCTCTCCAGCAACATCATCCCCAGCTAACTGTAGGTCAAAGAAAATTTCGAACCCTGGTACGCGCTTCTTCTCCGCGTTCAGCCATGGCTCCGGAAAACCACAGAATGGAAAATCCTCCCCCTCCCGGACGAAGCGTCCGTTCAGGGTACCTCGGATGGGCCGATGCATCAATTCAAAGGGTTTTCCCATCTGTTTTGCTTTGGCTCTTCCAGCCATCTCTTTTCCTTTTCTTACCCAATCTTCCTTGGTGGGCAGATAACCCAGGCCAAAGGTATGGGGGTTGTGCGGCACTTCGGCCAATGCTGCAATGCCCTTACGGCCGCTCTTTCCTAATCCCATCCCGGGATGTATTGGAGCTTGTTCATGAGATACACTGCTTGAGCACTGACATATATCCCTTCGTTAGCAGCCATGATATTCTGTACGACCTGAGCCTCGGCCAAGGTAAAACCTGATATGAACACATCCTCCATGCCATGCTCGATTTCTAGAACAGGCGTGGATACCTCTGGTGGTGGGTGGATTGATGAATTCCCAAAGACAATGGCTACTCCCTTCCCGTAGGGGTATTTCACCATTTGATGCAAAGTAGATGACACTGCCTTCACCTGATGCAGCCACGGCCGCCCTAAAAGCAAATTGAAAGTTGCGGGAACTTCTAGGACATGGAAATCTATCTCGTGTTGTCCTGGCCCAACCTTTGTCTGAACTTTCACTGTTCCCATTACTTCTCTACTTGTATTGTCATACGCCCGGATGACCTGGGCTGTTGGTACGAAATCTACGGTTTTCAAACCAATCGCATACGCCGTCCTTGCTGGGCAGATGTTGATGGCGGACCCGGTATCAACAAGTACCACCGGTATCCACTTATCTCTACATTCCACGGAGATGTAGAGGGGTTTATTGTGATTTATGCCCTCGGGCGGAAGTTCTTTGTCTGAAAAAGTTAATGCCGGGGAACCTCCTCCCGGAAAAACTAGCCCAACCAGCTGCTCTGGTGTAGTTTCTATAGAGAGCTTCGCTTTATCCATGGCTGATAAAACAGCCTGCTATGCACTCGTGAGCCATGAGCAGTCCCCAAATGGAGATGTCTGCTTGTATCTTTTTTAGCTGTTTGAGTACAGCTTCCTCCTCAAGCTGCTTCTCCTTTTGCTTCTCAGCCTCTCTATCCTTCCCCGAGGCCTCTGGTTGATCTAAGTGTGGGGGTTTGAAATACCGCCCACTCCGCGTCATGTGGTCGACCTCTCCAAGGTACCAGGTGTTATCAGGTTGGTTATTCCCCCAATCTTCGTCGGTGTGAGCAAGACATAAGTCCTCATCTTCCCACCACATTCCATCAGCGACCGACAGACACTTGTCCGGTTCTGGTATGACTGTTCTTGCGCTCGCAGTCCACCTGCCCGCAACATTCTCGGTTTCTGTGCTCACAGCAGTTTCAACTCCCACATGGGCCTTCGCCTTCCTGATTCTCTCGGAATCTTCAAAACTTGCTTGTTCCGACATAACTGACTGTTCAATAATCCCCGTGCTCAAAATGCTCCAATCTCGGGCGAAATTCTTGACACCGGCGCCTTCCGGCGATGTACTTTGCTCTTCGACCCTTCCGGCCGTCACTGATATTCTCAACCCTGCTGAGCCCTGTTCTGACTGAAACTCTCCTATCACATCAGGTTGATCGTCCAACCACCCAGTAACTTCTGCTGAATTCTCATAATCGAACCATGCGACTGCCGCATCCTCTGGGTCTTGGTCACTGTAAAACTGGAGATCGGCAAGGTCCTCCCCCACAGCTGTTACACCATCTGTTCCCTGTCCCAGACTATCTCCTTGGATTACACACAGTTCTCCTCCTGCTGGAAGTTCCACAATTGGCGCATCCTGGCCTATCGATAAAATGTAGTCACCCGGACTATACGTTTTCTCAACACAAATTCCAGATCCCGCAGGCTCTGGCCCAATAATCCTCTTTTCCTTTGGGATCTCCTCTCTCCTGTTCTCGGTGGTCACCACTGCTGGTTTCGGTTGGGTTACGGAGATGTCCATCATGCACAAGTCGGTGCAATCTGGAAGGAACACCTCTGGCTTGGGCAGGTGGGAAGGTGTGATATAGATACTAGGATCGTAGAACACAATCCCAGTTTGGATGAAATTGAGTCTTTTGGGTGGTGGAGCTTGGTTATGTGTGGGGAGAGGGTTTGTAGTAACATTGGGCTTCTCGGGAGGCAAAATCACCCCGTTATCGATGAGATCTTGAATCTCATGACGCAACCGGAAACACAGATCGGTATCATGACCGTGCTGTTGGTGAAATGCACAATACTTGGCTGGGTTATGGGTAGGAGGAAGTTTTTCTGGTAGGGGCCGCGGCTCCAGGGGCTTCAGATGCCCTTTTTTGATCAAAACCCCCAGAGCTTTGGATAGGGGCATATAAAGTGGAGCGAAAGTTCTGGTGTTCTGGGTGGGTATTTAGCTGTTTGCGGGTTGCTTCCGGACGCACCGGAGAATGGCGTAGCTGCCGTGGCTCTTGGTGGGGGGTTGGCGGTGACCATGCTTACTTCGGAGGCTCTCGTAGTAGTAGTGCCTCGGGCCTGCATTAGTGTTGCGGTTGAAGGTCCTTCGGGGTTGCTCCCGATCGTTATCAATCAAGCCTTGCTTCAAGGCATCTTCAATCTGCACCCCCATTTCATGTAGGTCAGAAAAAGTAGGAAAGGGAAGTACTATCATCTTTTGCATCAACTTCGGCTGAAGATTGCGCACAATCATCCGAATCTGGTCTTTGTCCGTAGGCCTCAAGGTCATCATCGAAGCCTTGGCCCTCCATCTGGTTACGAACTCTGAAAAACTCTCCTTAGGCTCTTGCCTAGTCGTCTCGAGATCACGGGTCGTAATCTCAATCTGTGTATTGTATGAGTACTGCGCGATGAAGGCCTCAGCCATTTCGTCCCAATTCCTCTTAACGTCATCTTCTAGCTTGGCATACCATATGGCCGCCACACCCGACAGGTCCGGCCAAATAAAGACAACTTCTGAAGCCTACTGAGGCCCATTGGCCTTAGGATATCTGAAAACAGTCTCAAGTGCACCATGGGGTCCCCGGTCCCATCAAATCGATCAATATGAGGCATTTTGAATCTGTCGGGCAGCGTCACAGCTGCATCGGTGTATCCATCTTCAATGTCGGGGATAGTCTTGACCCCTTGTGATCTCTTGAACAGCTTTTCAAGCTTGCTCAACTTTAGTGCGGTGGGATCAGTCTCGAACTCAAAGGGAGAGTCCGGTAGGTTGGTGGGTGTTTTTGATAGCTGAGGTTGGATTTGAGGTAGGTTGGAGGTGGGGGTGGTCCTGTGGGAAGTTCTGTATCATTCTGAACATTGGTTGTCTCCCCGAGGTTTGGAACTCCTGGTGGGGGAGGAACTTGATGCGAAGCAGATGCTCCGGTTTGCTGCTCTAGCCTGGCAATTGTCTCTGCCTGTTCCTTCACAAGTGTGGCCTGTTGCCTGGCGAATTCTGCCTGACGGACGGCATCCTGCTGCATTGTTTTCATGCTCTTTCTTGGAGGTGGCGCACCATCTCCTCTAAACTAGCCATACTATTCTGCTCTGGTTGAATTACCGGTATATATTCTCTCTCTGTTGGTGACACGGAACCCTGATCCCTACTGAACACAGGTGGGGTAGATAAGGCCTCTGAACTGACTGCTGTACTGATGTCCTCTGCCTGACTGACCTCCGTCTAGTAACCGGGGGTAGTGAGTAGTACACTGGTTGTCCGTCTACCAGATCCTCAGATCGATGGAGTCGACGACCTCTAATCCAGAGTGCTTGGGGAATATCTACTGGGTCAGAAGCAATCGTGCTCAACTACCTAGTAAAAAGATAAATAAAGCGTATAAATAAACAGACAATGGACAGCATAACGGCATAAATAAACATACAACACACGGTTGGATATCATAACACACTGCTAGTGAACTGGATACACTGTTCCTCAAATACTGATCACTGTTTCTGAATCATTGCCCCCATGTCTGAATCTGGTACCCACAGATAACTGATTCCCCAAAATACTGTTACTGGTGCCCTCAGGCCGGATACCAAAACTTGCAAACTGATATGCGCATTCCTGTAGAGATACACTCTAAAAGCACATAGCACGTAAAAGAGAGCCAAAACACCCCTATGTTGGGGGGGGTTTCCCTGTCCTATTTTGTCAGGAGCTAGGGTTTCACTACGCACGCAGCGGTTA